>CM042137.1:49889384-49928034 GCA_023376005.1 Doryteuthis pealeii | reverse complement strand
AGTATGATTTACCTAGCTCCTCCGCACACGGGATGTGACCCAAGGTCAATTTTTGAATGGAGTACAACTGGTAGAATTCAGACTTCTTCTCTGACTGGTTGCTCAAAAAGCCAATCTGTCATATCATATAACCATAACTGAGAAAGAACTAATTGAATTTATACCGTTCCTAAGTGTAACAGCGATATTGAAATGCAATATTCATCTGTATTTGATACTAACGCTGAATCCATTTCCTTGACGATAACCATCAACAATTACGAGCAGTCTTTTATATTACAACTAAAGTAACACAGTGATCTGTGCGGTAAAGCAGGGAGCTACTTATGTGAGGGGATCCACCTCAGAAAAAAACAATCTCCTTGTCAGCGCTAGCAAAAACTGGATACGACTCCCCGCTGTTCCAGTATACTACAATAGGCTCATGGTGCGCAAATATTTACTTTTTTATTACATCTTGATAGTGCATAGCGTCTTTGCCACAAAATATACAACACAATCAGCCTAATTCAATAAACTAATCCAACTTGTGAAGAATTTACAGATGCCTTAAAAGATAAAGTAGGAAGACATCTATGCATCGTTAGATTAAGTGACGCATCAGGCGCCTCATCGTGGGTACTGGTGAGCAAGCTAATTTCGCAGTTACATTACTACCTGAAATAAACGAGGTCGATCTTCCCTGAGTACCCCATATATGCAACCTTGTGTTACATCCTACCGCAGTGAACGGATGGTAAAATACCTACACTTGCAAGCTCACTCTTGATCTACAGTTACATATGATAGACCAAAAGCATCTTTTGTAAGGAAACCCCCTTTTACCTATATGAGCAAAGATATCTGAGGGTCTTAATGTTCTTGGCTATGACGTTAAAACTCTATCTGATGTGAAGCTTCCAATCTGGAGCTCTGAAGAATGTGATATCCCTTCATCACTATTACACCAGGTCCACTCTGACCCGAATAGTAATACCTGTTAGGGTCCTATCTACGGTAAATAGATAAAAATGAGTTAAAGATGTGTTTAAAAATGGAGTTTAAAAAATTGATACCATCAAGAATGAATAAGACAAAATGTCCTTCGCATAAAATAACCAACAAGGAGTTGACATGCCAACTAAGTCAAGGAAACATATTCTAGAATTTAAAATTTTAAACGTAACTCGATGAAACTTCATAGGTTAGATTGATAAATCTTAACAAACAACTTGACCCGAAGCTGAATTTTCATTGGCTTTATGAGAACCACCGTTGATCAAAGCATCTTGAGAAACTTAGATTTGGGTTTAGTTTAGAGTAGGCGGCCCGCAACAGACATGAGGCCAATGCACGTCATGGGAAAAACAAGGTGTAACTGATCAATATTTTAACGGCATTTCATCCCGTCCAGGGTTCATTTTATGCCTGGATTTTATGATTATAGCACTTAGTATATTGGATTCCTTTAAATATTCATAACTGTGACTAAGTATGAAGTGTCTCAACTAGGTTAAATGGATGGTGAACTATTAATACATTAGTTTTAAATATGAAATGGGAATTAAAATCTGAAGTGTCTACCCATGATGTGAATTTTTATTATTACAATGGCTCTAAGCATAATCCCCGGGAATAATTAAAAAAATAGCATGAAAGTTTAAAAGTGAATGCAAGCGCGCATATTGAAATTCATAATATCATGATGGATGAATATTTTTTAATCACACAGTGGTTTCTGAAAGATATTAGACCTACATACCATCGTCTTACCACGTTCCTCAAGCGTGTGAAATACTTCTTTTCCTACTTTTTTTAGTTTCTTCCCCCTTTTCATTTTATCAGGGCACTCTCTATTCTTTCTTCTTCTTCTTCTATTCATTACATTATATCACCACCCTTTTAAGTTTTCACATCGCGTTAGCGATGTATTCATGGAGCTGAATACAACAAGCTCCTCAGGTCTCCAGGGCACTCTGAATATCTACGATATGCAGCAGTGTAGTAGTCGGATGTCTCATTCTACTCTGATTTCAGATCCTCCAGTCTTGTATTTCAATTTACTGGACCGTTCGAGCCACCAACTACAATTGTATCACTTTTCACTCTCATATTCCACAGCCTTTTCAATTCGTCTGCAAGGTCCATTATTTTATCCATCTTTTCATTTACCTTCCAGCTTCACCCTGTAATCTGCTGAAACCGCCAAATCTATATATTATATTATTATTATTATTCATATTATTATATTTTAATTATTATTCACTCTTTACGAGTTTTTCCACCACCAGTCTAACTTGGATTTTCCCTGAAGTCTGAATGACAGAACTCTACCCAGGCCATCAGGACTCTTCTAAGATCTAGCTCGTTCTCAAAGTAGCCTGTGTCTATATAGCTCGATCCCCAGGGGGTACAACTACAATTTGGTTACCACATCACTTTCATGTTTGTACCCTACTATTTACCATAGCCTGAAAGGAGAATAGTTGAATTCATACCTTCCATATCTCCTCCAGCTATATGTAAATTAGCAAGGTAACTGTGCCTCTATAACCGGGTTAGGCAACCAGTCTAGGAGCAAAGGAAAACTAGGAATTCAAACCTTATTAAAATCCGCTTAGAAATGACCTGTAGTCACATCCTGCTCGGTAGGGGTGGTGGTAAATATAATACATATCTTTAATTATTAAATAATCTTTCTACAACTATCAAAGGCAATGAGATTTAACTAAAATAGTTTCTAAGACCAACTTTAACATAAAGTGCGCTGAAGAGAATTATTTTGATAGATACGTCTCAGTGATTAGTTAGAGTAAGTTTGTTATAGACACTTTCTTTTTGTACAACGAGATTACAAAAACACAAGCGTTTTTCTTTAATACGAGCCACTGTTCCTTAATAGAATATTATTCTCTCGATTCCTCTGGACGGAATCTAACAGATGTTTCATCATTTGAAGGAACTCTGGGAAATATGTCTCTCAAGAATGTTTACTAATTTTGAAAGCAGACAAATGACCCGGTCGAAGTTAAATCAGCGGATAAGCAACCGATATAAATAGTTAAGTATGTAAGTAAAGCCCATTATCTGATCATTGCAAAGTATGTGTTGTTCGAAGAAAGAAAGAAGAAAAAATGGCCTGACATAATACTGCCAATAGTTTAGTTAGGATAAGCTGATGTGTGTTCTCAACGTGCCATGCCTTGGCCATTGGAGAAGCGTTCGTATTTGAAAAAAAGAAGAAAAAAAAGAAAAGAAAAGGTATGAACGAGAAGGGAGAGATTGATGCATGCAAAGAAAAGGGTATTAGCTGTGAAGAAAAAAAAGAGTTAGGAACAACTTGCCTCTCGCAAAGAGTTAAGCGTAGGGATAGATAGATAGGTTGTGTTGGATTTAGCACCATGCATACTTGGTATTATTATGCAGCAAGACGTTTTTATTTATTCCTATGTGGGTATTCAATTTTGTTATAATTTTTAAACACCAGCTCGTTTTGTTAGTCTTATTTAACCCCATAGCATGAAATCCAACAGTACTATCACTCCAGGTCAGATGACCTGCGAGTCAATGGCAAATAAGCTTCCTGAATTGCGAACCTACCACTAGGACGCCAGTTTAACGTCATACCTCAGAACACTAAGACCTTCAACCACCCGCTTCTAGCACATATATGATAAAAGTTTGGGTTGCCATTGCAGCACTAGGGTTGGAACACCATATCAGATGCTAGGGCTTGACATCGATGCAGCGATTGACCTGAGCGGGCTTCTCTGAGCGTCCAGTCTAGCCCTAACTACGAAGACCAAAGTGGAGTGTTGCATGTCATGGCACTGCTCAACCACCAGGGTTCCATCCTTAAAGCATCACGGGTTCGAATGATTTATTCTTCTTCCCCAGCACAGGGCAGTTATCATGTCTGTAATCTCTTCTATTAGTTTGCTCATTCAATAACTATTATCCTTGTTACACTTCATCGTGAATTGGTTCTTACATTTATTCAATATGAGGAAATGATGTATGCAACCAAACACCCCCCAATTCTTCAAACACCGGAATCTTTATAGCTGCACCGCTTTTTGCCGAGATTAGTTGGGATGGTCTTCTCGGACACGCGTTATCTGTATAAGCCCAATTCTATGCTAGTGGGGTTATTTTATGTGGTGCATATTTGGAGGATTGTTATCTGTTTTTAGTTACATGTTGGCTAAGAATAAAGACGTAACTTCCTGTCATGAATTCTGTCAAGGAATTGCGATCCATTTTGAAATGGATCGAATTCAGGATGGAAATTCTGTTTGAATAAAACTTCGCGATTACAATGAGAAGAACAATTATTGGCCAAAAATATTATTCGTATTTCATTGTGTTCCTTTCATTGTGTCACTCACAAATAACTCAACGCTTTATAAAATTCATCTTTAGGATTTTGAGGATTAGAAAGCATTGAAAAACAAAAAAACAACAAAAACCCAAGAAGAATCACAAAAAAACACAAAACAAGGCTGAAAAATATTAAAAATAAAATATACGTTTAAAAATGAGAATTCATGCATCACGGTTAAATTCATGTATATTCAGATCTCTTTATGTTGGGATGAGCAGTTTGGTTTAGTTAGTTATTTTTTTAACGGCATATCCAACTCAATGGTTATTAAAAATCTAAATTTTGATGTATTTTTCATTTTCACGTCAGTTCAGCATCACGTTTAGTGTGGTGGAGCAGATTTGGTTTATTTGGTTTATTTGATTTAACGGCATATAAACTTACTATGGGTTATTAAGCTGAAATTGATTCATTGAAATGCTTTGATCTGTAACCTAATATATTTTCAATATTAATCCATTGAATACTTTTAAAGAATACACTTCAAACTTATCAAGCAATCACTCAGTAGATCTACAAATTTTTAAATGTTGGGTGGTGTCCTTTTTTTTGGTTACTTTTCGAATATTTACCAGACTTACATAAGCACAGCAGAAATCTCAATGAAAAAGAAAATAAAAGAAAAAAAAAGAGCAGGAATATTGATCTCGCTATTCTTTTAAATTAGTTACGGCTACAATTTTTGCGTAACTAGTCGAGGTACTGAAATCTCTACACTCGTATTTAGTTTGAAATGAGAACACGTAGATACCACTGCATGTTGATTTCTTAGCGTTAAAAAATATGTTCCTTTGGATGTGCACGACGGACGGTAACCGAGCGTAGAAAATGGAGTAGGTCTGAACGAGTTTTAAATTCAGGTGGGGCTGTTTGCCTCCTACATTCCTAGGAAAGGATAATGCGGAATTTACACTCTCCATCCCTTTTAATATGATAGAAGAGAAGGGTATATTGGTTCTACGCTAGAGTTAGGGAAACATTCATTATATTCCTGTTTATATTTGCCATTTTATGCCGTTGTTTCTGAGAGCTTCTTTTTGTACATTAGATGGGACTCTATCCGGTACTACCATTCTGGGTCAGAGTTAAAACCTGGAGTAATAGCAATGAAGAGTTAGTACCCCCAGTATTCAGGAGGAGACATATACACGCGCCGAAAGATGGAACACCTGCTATTAATGATTGTAAATAAAAACATAATATAAAACGCCATTACTCTGTTAACGCATGTGTTCTTATTTGATGAGCCCTAAAATTATATGTAGCCTTTCTTAATACAAACAAAAATATGGTTAAACAAACTTAACGTACCTAAATTCCCCATCGCATGTCACCCGACCGAAAAAACAAACAAACCAAAAATCAGGGAAATTACCGAATTAATAAAATTATCAGTGTTGATATATCAATGAATAAAAATATATGCCCCAGTTATTCGTATAGACTTTGAATTTTTCAGGTAGTCAACTTTGATCCACGTATTTTTGAAAAGTAACACAGATCTCAAAATACGTTGCGTTCAAAGTAACTACTTAAAAAAAAATAAAGTTTTAAACAAAATAAACTGGTGCATCTATATCGTTTATTCCAATATTCAACACTTGAAAATTTCATAAATTCGGTTATTTCCTCGAATTTTGGTTTGTTGTTTTTTTCGGTAGGGTGACATGCGATGGTGGAATTTAGGACGTTAAGTAGATTTACATATTTTGTTTGTATAAGAAAGGCTACATAATAATTAGGGCTCATCAAATAGAACACATGAGTTAACAAGTATGGCAGTTTTATATTATGCTTTTATTTGACAACATAAATACATGTGTTTCCCTTCGCGCGTGTATAAGTCTACTCTGAATTACTGGGTACTACACTCTCAATGCTATTACTCCCAGTTTACTCTGACCCAGAATGGGTACCGGATTAGAAGTCCCATCAATGACAAAAAGGAAGCTCTCAAGAAACAACGCATAAAATGCAAATATAAACAGGAATATAATGAATGCTATTCCCTAACCTCTAGCGAGAACCCAATATACCTTCTATTCTATCCATAATTAAAAGGATGGGAGAATGTATTCATTCCTTTCCTAAGGAAAAGAAGGCAAACAGCCCCAGCCTGAATTTAAACTCGGTTCACCTACTCCATTTTCTACGCCGGTTACCGTCCGCACATCCAAAGGAACATATTTTTTTAAACGCTAAGAAATTCACCATGCAGTGTATCACGTTTCTCATTTCAAACTAATACGAGTGTAGAGATTTCATACCTCACTAGTTACGCAAAAAATTGTAGCCGTACTAATTTAAAGAAATAGCGAGATACAATATTCCTGCTCTTTTCTTTCTTTTATTTTCTTTTTCATTGAGATTCTGCTGTGCTTATGTAAGTCTTGGTAAATATCGAAAAAGTAACCAAAAAAAAGGACACAACAACATTGTAAGAAATATGTAGATCTACTAGTGATTCTTGATAATTGAAGTGTAATTCTTTAAAATATTCAATGAAATATTGAAAATATATTTATGGTTACAATCAAACATTTTCAAATGAATCAAATTTCAGCTTTAAATAACCCATAGTAAGTTTATATGCCGTTAAACAAATAAAACCAAATTAAACCAAATCTGCTCCACCCACACATAAACGGATCTGAACTTGACGTGAAATGAAAAAAAAAATAATCAAATTTAGATTTTTAATAACCCATAGTGAGTTGATATGCCGTTAAAAAAATAAACTAAACTAAACCAAACCTGCTCCATCTCCACATAAAGAGATCTGAATATCACATGAATTTAAAAGATATGCATGAATATCTCATTTATTAAACGTTATATTTTATTTTAATATTTTTCAGCTTGTTTTTTTTTTTGTTTCTTCTTGGGTTTTTTGTTTGTTTTTTGTTTTTCAATGCTTACTAAATCCTCAAAATCCTAAAGATGAATTTTATAGAACCTTGAGTTTATTTGTGAGTGACACAATGAAAGGAACACAATGAAATACGATAATATTTTTGGCCCAATAATTGTTCTTCTCATTGTAAATCCAATTTTATTCTAAACAGAATATTCATCCTGAATTCGATCCATTTCAAAATGGATCAATTCCTTTGACAGAATTCATGAAAGGAATTACGTCTCTTATTCATTCAGCCAACATGTACTAAAAAACAACTAAACAATCCTCCAAATATGCACAACACATAAAATAACCCCACCTAGCATAAATTGCTATACAGATAACGCGTGTCTAGAGAAGACCATCAAACTAATCTCGCAAAAAAGAGGTGCAGCTATAAAGATTACCGGTGAAGAACGATGTTTGGTTGCATACATCATTTCCTCATATGGAATAAATGAAGACCAATTCACGATGAAGTGTTAACAAGGATATATTATTGACTGAGCAAACTTAATAGAAGAGATTACAGACATGATACTGCCCTGTCGGCTGGGAAGAAGAATAAAATCATTCGACCCGTGATGCTAAGGATGGAAACCCTGGTGGTTGAGCAGTCCATGACATGCAACACTCCACTTTGGTCTTTAGTTAGGCTAGATGGACGCTCAGAGAAGCCCCCTCAGATCAATCGGCTGATCATGTCAAGCCCTAGCATCTATATGGTTGTTCCAACCCTATTGCTGCGAATGGCAACCCCAACACTTTTTATCATATATGTGCTAGAAGGCGGTGGTTGAAGGTCTTAGTGTTCTAGGTATGACGTTAAACTGCGTCTAGTGGTGAGTTCCAATTCAGGAGCTTATTGCCATTACTCCCAGGTCCACTCTGACCTGGAGTGATAGTACCTGTTAGGATTTCATCTATGGGTTAAATAGACTAAAAAACGAGCTGTGTTTAAAAATAATAACAAAAATTGAATACCCAACAATAGGAAATAAAATAAAAACGTCTTCTGCATAAAATAACCCAAAGATTGGCATGTGATAAAATCCAACCAACAAACCTATCTAGTCTATCCCTACTTAACTCTTTCGAGAGCAAGTTGTTCCTACTCTTTTTTTTTTCTCCACACTAATCCCCCTTTTCTTTGCATGCATCAATCTTCTCCCTTCTCGTTCATAAACCTTTTCTTTCTTTTTTTTCTTTCTTTTTTCACAATACGAACGCTTCTCCAAATGCCAAGCATGCACGTTGAGAAACACAATCACTTATCCTAACTAAACTATTGGCAAGTAATTAGTCAGGCCCATTAAGTTTCTTCTTTCTTTCTTCCGAACAACACAACTTTTGCAATGATCAGATAATGGCTTTACTTACATACTTAACTATTTATATCGGTGCTTATCCGCTGATTTACTTCGACCGTCATTTGTCTGCTTTCAAAATAGAAAACATTCTGAGAGACATTATTTCCAGAGTTCCTTCAAATGATGAAACCATCTGTTAGAACTTCCGGTCCAGAGGAATCGAAGAGATAATATTCTATTAAGGAGAACAGTGGCTCGTATTAAAAAAAACGCTTGTTGTTTTGTAAATCTCCTGTACAAAAAGAAAGTGACCTTTTCCTAAAACAAACTTTACCAAAACATTCACTGAGACTTGTTTACTACAAAATAATCTCTTCCACTGCTGATACATTTTAATGTAAAAGTTGGCTTAGAACTATTTTAGTTAAATCTCATTGCCTGATAGTTGTAGAAAGATTATTTAAATAATTATAAGATATGTATATAATTACCACCACCCCACACACGAGCAGGATGTGACACAAGGTCAATTTCTTAAGCGGATTTTAATAGGTTTGAATTCATAGTTTTCCTTCTCCTAGACTGGTTGCCTAACCAAGGTTATAGAGCACAGTTAACCTTGCTATTTACATATAGCTGGAGGGGAGAATATGGAAAGGTATGAATCAACTATTTCTCCTTTCAGCTATGGTAAATAGTAGGGTACAAAAACATGAAAGTGACTGTTGATACCAAATTGTAGTCTGTACCCCCTGAGGAATCGAGACTATATAGACCACAGCACTTTGAGAACAGCTAGAATACTTAGAAGAGTCCTGATGCCTGGTAGAGTTGCTGTCATTCAGACTTCAGGGAAAATCCAAAGTTAAGACTGGTGTGAAAAACTCGTAAAGATGAATAATAATATAATAATAATAATAATAATAATAATAATAATAATAATAATAATAATTTGCGGTTTCAGCAGATCACAGGGTGAAGCTGAAGGAAAATGAAAAGATGGATAAATAACGGACCTTGCCAGAGAATTGAAAAGGCTGTGGGAATATGAGAGTGAAAGTGATACAATTGTAGTTGTGCACTCGGAACGGTCCCAGTAAAATTGGAAAAAAGACTGGAGGATCTTGAAATCAGAGTAGAATTGAGACCATCCAGACTACTACACTGCTGCAATCGGCTAGAATATTCAGAAGTGCCCTGGAGACCTGAGGACTTGTTGTCATTCAGCCTCCAGTGAAATACCATCAGCTAACGCTGATGTGAAAAACTTAAAAGGGGTGGTGATAATAATAATAATAAATAAGAAGAAGAAAGAAAGAAAGAAGAGTCTGAAAAAATGAAGGAAGAAACTAAGAAAAGTAGAAAAAAGTCATTCACAACGCTTGAGGAACGTGGTAAGACGATGGTATGTAGGTCTAAATCTTTCAAAAACCACGGAGTGATTAAAATATTCATCCACTTCATGATAATTATGAAAAATATTCAAATGCGCGCTGCATCACTTTTAACTTCATGCTATTTTTATATTCACGGGATTATCGCTTAAGAGCCAATGTATATAAAAATTCACAATCATGGGTAGACACTTCAGATTTAATTGCAATTTCAATATTTTAAAAAAAATGTATTAATAAAGTTCACCATCCATTTAAACTAGTGAACACTTCATACTTAGTCACAATATGAATATTTTAAGATCCAATATACTAATGTAGCTCATAATCATTAAAATCCAGGCATAAAATGAACCTGGACGGGATTGAAATGCCGTTAAAATCAATTGATCAGTTACAACACTTGTTTTTTCATACGTGCATTGCCTCATGTGCTGTTGCCGGCCCCTACTCTAAACTAAACCCAAATCTAAGTTTCTCAAGACTCATTTGATCACGTGGTTCTCTAAGCCAATGAAAATTCAGCTTCGGGTCAAATTGTTGTTAAGATTTATCAATCTAACCATATGAAGATTTCCATCGAGTTACCGTTAAATTTTAAATTCTAAATATGTTTCCTTGACTTAGTTGGCATGTCAACCCTTGTTGGGTTATTTTATGCCGAAGACATTTTGTCTTATCATTCTTGATGGTACTCAATTTTTTAAAACTCAATTTTAAACAATCTTTAAACTCATTTTATCTATTTAACCCGTAGATAGGACCCTAACAGGTATTACTATTCCGGTCAGAGTGGACCTGGGTGTAATAGTGATGAAGGGATACTCCACATTCTTCAGAGCTCCAGAATTGGAACTTCACCATCAGATAGAGTTAACGTCATAGCCAAGACATTAAGACCCTCAGATATCTCCTTCTAGCTCATATAGGATAAAAGGGGTTTCCTTACAAAAATGATAGGCTTTGTCTATCATTATGTAACATGTAGATACAAAGAGGACTTGCAAGTGTAGGTATTTACCCAACCCGTTCACTGCGGTAGGATGTAACACAAGGTGCATATATGGGGTACTCAGGGAAGATCGACCTCGTTATTCAGTAGTAATGTAACTGCGAAATAGCTTGCTAACCAGTACACCACGATGAGGCGCCTGATGCGTCACTATAAATCTAACGATGCATAGATGTCTTCCTACTTTATCTTTTTAAGCATCTTGTAAATTCTTCACAAGTTGGATTAGTTATTAATTAGGCTGATTGTGTTGTATATTTGGTGGCAAAGACGGCTATCATCTATCAAGATGTAATAAAAAAAGAAAATTTGCGAATGACCTATTGTCAGTATCAGCTGGACAGCGAGGGAGTCTATCCAATTTTGCTAGCGCTAGACCAAGGAGATTGTTTTTCTGAGGTGGATCACCTCACATAAATCAGCTCCCTGCTTTACCGCACAGATCACTGTTACTTTAGTTGTATATAAAAGACGCTCGTATTGTGATGGTTATCGTCAAGGAAAATGATTCACGGTTCAAGTTCAAATACTAGATGAAATTGCATTGTCAAATATCGCTGTTACACTAGGAACGGTATAAATTCAATTATTCTTCCTCAGTTATGGTTATATGATATGACAGATTGGCTTTTTGAGCAACCAGTCTAGGAGAAGGAAAAGTCTGAATTCTAACCAGTTGTACCCATTCAAAAATTGACCTTGGGTCACATCCGATCGTGGCGGAGGAGCTAGGTAAATACATACTTTTAGCAGTATATATATATATATATATATATAATATATATATATATATATATATATATATATATATATGACTGAGTAAGGAAGAAGATGACATCCCCGGTGATAGAGTAGTTGAGCGTAGTAATCTATTTATATAACCAATTTGCGAGATCGATCTAAAATAATTAATGGGATTTTTTCAGGTAGGCAACCCTGATCGATTTGATTGAAAACACAAGTAAAAAAATATTCAGTCCAGTTTGACTTTCCTTATGGATCGTTCTTCTTTTATTTCCACTAAATTTTTCAATTGGATTTAGATCTGTCTGTTCGTTGATCATGTCATTGATTTCATATGCCTTTGCTCTCTGACAAGATGCATTATAGTATCATCACCAAACCAATTTTCTATCAATGAAATGAATAAGTATTTTGGATTTCAATGTACATATATGAATAGGTTGTTGAGGTAATGATTCCCCTTTTCCCTGGACCCTTTGAATGACATGCCACCCCATATCATGAATGACTTTCGAAACTAAATATTAATTCTATTTTTTGTCAATGAATTCCATAATTATTGGGTTATTCCGCAATATTTTCCAGTGCATGACTTGGGGAAAATAGGGCCGCTTTAGCTCAGTCGGTAGAGTGTCCGACTAAGAACCACAAGGTTCCTGGTTCGATACCGGCCTCGCTAACTCAGCGTATGAGTAGCACAGAGATCTGTGCGTAAAGTAAGGACTAATGTAGCACTCCACATCAGACGCAAAAACAATCTCCATGTTAACGCTAGTGAAAAAAGGAGAGATTCTCTCGCTGCATGGCTGATACCGACTTTAGGCCAACCCGACAACGACTTATCTAAGGTGCATTTTATAAAGCAGGGATGTTTAAGCGATTAAATCAAATTTTCTGTGTCTTATCTGTTATTAGTTTATTTACTGCTAAACGAATAAAAAAACAAGGTGAACGTTCTCAAAGTGTGTTTAATTCCATACTTATTGTAGTAGCAAAGAAAAGTAGTAAGATCGATTCCCTGCAACAATAGCAGTGAGATGAATTAGCTGAAATTATAAAATCTAATCCAGGAAATCACGCCGGGTGTATTCTCCAAATGTTTCTCGTTTTAGATTGTTCCTCTTTAGATAGCAGGAAAATTGAATACTTACATTTTCAGCTGATTAGATACTATTACCGAAACTATAGTTTCAAAGGCTTCGAAGAAGAAGAAAAATACAATACGAATGATTTTTTTTGTAATCCTCTATAGTATGTGGATTGATTAAAGAGTACAATCACTATCATTAGGCTATATCAAAAGTATCTTCTTTTTTACAGAATTTACTTTTAATATCATTACATGAAGACAAAAAACTATCTATTTCTCTGTTATTATCTACCGAGTTTTGCGAGATTTCACACCAGCTCTAACTAATGGTTATTCACTGAAGTCTGATGAGAGCAAGTCTCCTCAGGGTTTCCAGAACTCTTTTTTAATATTCTAGCCGATAGTGTGTGGTCTGGATGGACTCCACTTCTTTCACTGATCTCAAATTCACCCAGTCACCTTTCCAAGCCCAGTTACCCTACAATTGTATCACCGCCATTGCGTGTTTACACGTCAGTACTACTAGCTAGTGATTAACGGTATATGTGGCGCTCCACATCAGACTCAAAAACAAACTCCCTGATTTAGCGCAAGCGAAAAGAATATGCTTCCACGCTGTCTGGGTGATACCGACATGCGAGAAAACCATGCGCTGTGACTCCATGTTCACGCTATTGCTTAAGTTAACTTAAATAGAAATGTTCTATCTATGATATGAGCACTGTTTATATAGCACACCCACATTATCAAATATATACATATATATGATAATATCCCAATCAGATTACTGTGAAGGGGCGTACCTAGGTATATGCATATTCATTGCATTGTATATATATAATATACACACACACACACACACATAATATATATTATATAATAATATATATTATATATATATTAAGGGAATAACAGATTAGGAAAAATCCAACAAAATGTGAGTAAAAGTTGAAGAAAACTGAATATAAACTAGTTTTTCACGTCTTATTCTTTCCTAATTTGTATATACATAGCGGTCAAATCGAGACTCCATAAAAATAACCAATCAAAAATAGGAATAAAAATGTAAAACGTTGGCACATATCCTTTATTCCAAATAGATTCAATCCGAATATACTTTCACAGGACGTTGCACCAAACACCACCCCGTTAATTCATAGGACGTGTGTGGAATTAGTACAAGTGCGAGTTAATTCGCTTTCGCCTATTCTTGGTTAAATCTTTCAGGCCTTCTTCTCCTTATCACTAGTAACCTTTCATGTTTGGATGTTTTTTTATTTTTTATTTTTATTTTTTTTGGGGGGGGCTCCTTGAATCCAGTGCAATTCTAATATAACTATTGATCTTTTTGGAAACTGACATTAGCTATAAACACCCATGAGTCAGTCTGAAGAGATAGCAGATGTCAGCCCGGCGCCTCATGTGATTTTCCCGCCCTTCGCCCAATTTTTTTTTAAAGACAAATTCCGCCTAGTTACTACCCCGAATTGACGCTTCATCGACCACGGAAATGTTCTATGCGACCACAGTTGATTGAAATGTAGCTGCGTGTGTAAAGCACTAAATGGCACTCTCATCAGGCACGTCTCGGTTGTCTGGTGAGGAGGGTGTGTTAACACCAAGCATCACCAAAAACAAGAGCTTGGCAAAAGGGCGGATGCGCTCAGAGAGCCAACTGCTATCCACATCCAGATAGTAGAATTGGGTACTTACTACTCATGTAAATACCCAAATGGACTCCTTAGCCTTGGTCGGCAACCCATCTAGGATAAGGAAAAGTCTGTTATAAAAACCTCCGCTGCCTAGCGGCTTTACCTCATCCCAAGGAAAAGGTTAGGTAAGTAAACCCCGAAAACTAATCTGAAATCCCATTAGTGTGTTGATGCTGAACTTCAGCGCTACCAGCAACTCCTGCAACACATAGTTGTCAAACTGCATTGGGTTTTTATCTTTCCTTTGGACCATAGTGGCAGTGGAGAGAGAGAGGCCTGTACTTGGGCGACAACTCAATCTCTATATCAACTCGCCTAGGCTATGTAATCCTCTGAAATACTATGTGCGATTTTCATGAAACAACATCTATCTAACCGAGAAACTTTGAATCGTTCTCATCATTCATTATTTAATGAATTCATTAATCCAATAGAAATCCTCACGTTAGATGTTAAAATCTTCTCCAGGCTGAATTTTAACAGTTTTAAAGTAACTCTAATTAAATTCAATTCATGAGATACTGACACGAAATTTCAACAAAACCATAAGGGATTGGGAATCCCATATTATACGGGTTTTTTTTCTGTTAATTAGACGTAAATCGACAAAAATATACCTCCACTTTTGTTGTAGAATTTGAATAATTCAGCCGTTTATCTATTCCAACGTATCCCTAGAATTTTGGCATCAAAATTATTAGTTAACTAGTTTAAAAGCCACCCCTGTGAGCGGCAATTAAGCTAGGATTCTATAAGAAAAGTGATGAAAATTCACTGATGCCGGGAGCATATTCATTTGTGAATGGAAATTATATGTATAAAGGCGAAAAAACGGATCTTCCAGAAAAACTGAAACAAATTATGGAACATGAAGTGCTGGTGATACCAATCTAGTTGGAGTCCTTGGAACAGTCCAAAAGAACCTGGCCATCCAGATACAAGCACTGCTAAACTCAGCTATAATACCTATAAGAGTTCTGGAGATTGATTGGTCGGTTGGTTGTTTGGCTGGATTTTACGCATATGTCAACACTTGCTGGGTTATTTATACGTGTTGGTATTCAATGTTTTTTCAAACTAATTTTTTAAACACATTTTTAATACTCATTATTTATCGATTTAACCCATAGCTGGAACCCTAACAGGTACTAACTACTCTGTGTCAGAGTAGACATGGGAGTATGGCGATTAAGGGGCACTCCACATTCTCCAGAGGCTCCAGAATTAAACGGCTCACACTAACATGCAGTTTAACGTCATACCCAGGACACGCTTTCTAACGATAAAAAGTGTGGGATTGCCAAAGAGCAATAGAGTCGGGAAAATCCTATAGGTGCTAGCCGAAATATACGATTTAATTAATTTTGTAGAATTCAAAATAAAGATGCCAAAGTCGGCGGGATATCAACTACTTTCATGAGTAGGAGATGGTTGTTAGGCTATTGAATTTAAAAAGTAATGGAGAACTTGAAGTCATAATCAAACAGAAATTTAAGAAACAGAAATTTAATTTAATTCAAATCTAAACATATTGATTGGCAGAAAGATTTAAAACGTAATTGAATAATAAAAACGACTTTAGAGGTTGCAAAGGCGGGAGTTGTAAATTATATGAAGAAAATTAGATTTGTAAGTTTAGAATTAATGAAGCTTTTTCTCTGAATTTTTGTCAGTTGGGCACATGCGCAACGAATATAAGTGTTTGAGTTAATACTAGTTCTAACTGACAAAACATCTGGAGGCTGCAGGTTCAATCCAGGCCAAGGATGATTATGGAAGCACCTTATGTATCTTCTGGTAGAAATTCAACAGACTTCGACTGATGCAAAAGGAACAATATATTTTTATATAACTCATTTACAACTCCTTCACAAACGTAAAAACAACTGTGCGCTTACCAGTTCAATAGTCTACTGATACAAAAATTGTTTATTAGCACGATTTTACCACAAAAACTTTGAAACTGCTGCTAATCTCGGGCGGGGTCGGCGTTGCACTCTTGGGAAATTTGATAGAACTCAAATTAGGGGTGTCAACATAGTATTAGTCTTGCATAAAGGATGAATTTGCGGTATATCTAAAAAGGGAAGGAGATATGCCCAACTGATTGGCACACCTCATGCGTCAGCTACAGTGATAATAATATTAGAATAGTTAACATAGTTTAACATTTGTACCCGGTCATGCGTTAACGAAATGAAAATAGTCAACCCCCGTGGATTGAATAAAGGGTTCGGTTCGAAGTTCCGTGAAAGCTCCTGATTACGATAAGGCTCCCGAATTCGACAAGAAGGTTTCCCGAGTTTGACAGAAACACGTGAAGAAGGGCCGGAGATATATTGACCGAAACGTTGGTATATGAACAAAAATAACGATGGGGACAATAGTCCGAACAATCCAAATAATACGAATTTTAAAACCCCTTTGTTTTTCTTTTTTTTTTTATTTTCGATCGCAAACGTTGACCTATGCATTTCGTCAAGAATACACAACCAGCAGATGCGCCCATTCATAAAATAAACCTGTACATTACATACGGATGGGCATAGCCTATCATTTTTTGTGGTGTAGTGTAGTTTTAGATTTAAATTTAACGGTAACTCGATGGAAAGTTCATAGAGTTTTAATTGACAAGTCTTAACCCCAAGTTGACCTGGAACGGGATTCTCATTGGCTTGTGAAGTCAGGTGACTAGGCGATTCCTGGGGAAATTAGATTTAGTAACTCAGATTCGACCGGAGAGCCGTTGTGGGGCGGATGC
The DNA here is from genome assembly GCA_023376005.1 of Doryteuthis pealeii. Lineage (NCBI taxonomy): Eukaryota > Metazoa > Mollusca > Cephalopoda > Myopsida > Loliginidae > Doryteuthis > Doryteuthis pealeii. The sequence continues at coordinate 49,910,749 of CM042137.1, read as the reverse complement.
ATGTTTCCTCCTGTGCTGATTCTCCTGAGCTCGCGTGGATATCTGTCAGGTCGCTCAATGCGCTACTGGTAGTATGTAACCCTGAATAATCTGTTTTATAGTCGGATCATCGGCAACTAAACCAGTAACCCCACAGTTTTGTCTGTGATGATGGTGGATAGACCCCCTGCAGACGAAAAAACAAGACCTGTAAAAGGGCGGAAGAATCTCTTTGCTCAACGGCCATCTAGCACATTATTCTAAAGTTCAACATCTCCTCATCGCGCGCGGCCGTGTAAACTTTGAGTTTCAAGCCATGCCGTCGGAAACATAAGTTCCTGGTAGGGTGCTCCAAGCGAAATGTCTGGCACCTAGTGTATTAGGACTAAAATCGGCCATAGGGCACTGGCGAAAATCCAAAGGTGTCTCATCCTCAGAATCAACAGCTTTGTGTACTTGTCACTACGTCTTTGAAATAATCTGCGGAAAACAAGAGCATCTCTTTTTCCCTGACGGACCGCTTGTGAATTTTCCTATTCCCTGTTATTCCTTCCATGAAAACACCACAGGTGAATTCGTTGGAGAGAGTCGGCTCATCGACCTGGGATGAATTCCGTCACAGAAACAAAAACAGAGAGACACCCCGATACAGAGATTACAGAAGAACTCCGATACGGACCCGCAGAAGTTAGAAGAATTAAGAAATTAACATAGAAGGCGATAGGATAATAAGAGACTATTAGCAGCAGCAGAGGTTTTATCATGAAAATGCTGCATGCATTTGTCCATCTTTCGTTGGCCGAATTCGTGTAGTTAACGAGAGTTCCATTCCCATGAACTTGAGGTTAAAACGAGGGCCTTATTAAATTCTAGGACTTTCCATTAAGTTACCGTTAATTCTAAAATCTAAAACTACACTTCCTTACAAAAGGATAGGATATGCCTATCCATTTTTGTAACATCTGTAAATGTCCAGCAGGTATTTGATAAATATCAATGAGCATGATATAAAAGTAAGGAGATGACTTGAAGTCATAATCAAAACAGAATTTAAAGATATAGAAAAAACATTAATTTAATTTTTAATCTAAATATATTAATGACAGAATGATTCAAAACGTAATTGAATGATAAAATATATTTAGAGTTGGAAAGACGGAAATGTGAATTTATATGGAGAAAACTAATTAGTAAGTTAGAATTAATGAAACTTGTTCTTTTTATTTGGATGGCCAAAAAGGAAGATGGCGGTTGATTTCAAGAAATCGATATTTTGCATCACAAAGAAGAAACCAAAGAAAAAGAAAGGAGAAGAAAGGAAACGCGCGGGATTCATCCAAGAGAAAAGGTTTTAGAATAAAATAATCCAAAATAGATAAGACAAAAAATTTTGAAGTAAGATTAATCAAATAAATGTTTTTTAAATCAATCCGAACAACAAACCACCTTGTCGGTTGGGGCTGTAAATTACACCGACTGTACTTCTGCAGAGGGTATAATAGCTAGAATGGGGCCACCGTAGCTTAAGGACGGAATACTGTTAGCTGAGCAGTCCATGACATGCAACACTCTACTTTGGCTCTTACTTAGACTAGACGGGTGGTCAGTGAAGCCTCCTCAGCTGGCCACATCAAGTCCTAGCACCTATATGATGTTCCCAACCATATTCGTCCTTGTGGTAACCTCCAACACTTTTTATAATATATGTGCTAGAAGGCTGGGCTAAAGGTCTTAGTGTCCTGGGTAGATGTTAAACTGAATCTGATGGTGAAGTTCCAATTCTGGAGCTCTGAGGAGTGTGGAGTACCCATATACCCTGAACCGGATTGTAGTACCTGTTAGGATTCCATCTATGGATTAAATAGATTAAAAATGTGATTGGAAAAAAATTTGACTATGAAAAAGAATTGAATTACCCAACAACCATAAAACAAACCAACAAGGGTTGACATGCCATAAAATCCAACCAACCAACAACCAACCAACTGAATAACAAAAGGAAAATAGAAAAAAAATAACATAAAAAATGAAAATCGATTGAATGTCTCAGATATTTCAGAAAATTGTTGTACCCAGTAGAGGCAGATTGGACAACCTATTCCGTGGCCCAAGAGTTACATTATTCAAAATATATATTGCTTATTGCCTGTGCCCTCGGACATTCTCCGGCCTCAGATGAATCAATATGTAAAGCAAAATGTTTTAATCGTTGAAATCATAATTATATTTTCAATGCCTCATTATATTTTTTAATGCATTTTTTTTTGTTTATCATTATTTGAAATCTTTTATAGGATATGAATTTGGTTGGTTTGGTTGGTTGGATTTAAATATATATATAATTCATTTATCTATAATGAAATCCCAATTCTGGAGCTCTAGGGAGTATATCTCTCTTTTCATCACCATTACTCCCAGGTTACACCCTGACACAGAGTGTAGAACCTGTTAGTGTCCCATCTATGGGTGTAAATAGATTTAAAAAATGTTGGAAATGCGTAGTATAAGTTAAAGTCGAGTCAAATCCTGGACAAGTTGTTTACATTCACTTAGCGCTAATACCCTTGGGAAAGGTATGCATTCAACTAATTTCCCTCCAGCTATGGGTAAATAGTAGGGAAGATTGGGCTCTTTAACCTTGGATAGGTAACCAGTCTAGGAGAAGGAAAACTCGGATTTAACCTTAAAGCCCATTTAATAAATTGACTTTGTGTTATATCCTGCTCGTGCGGAGGGTGATAAAAACAATAGATAAAAAAAATATTTTAAAAATAGTTTTTTTAATTGAATACCCAACAAGAATAAATAAAACAAAAACGTCTTTGGCATAAAATAACCCAACAAGGTTGGCATGCTGTAAAATCCAACCAACCAACCAATTGACCATTGGAGCTGCTCACAATTACCCAACTCTCTGGACTAAGCGAGCCATCCAAACTTGTAATATACGATGGAATATTAAACGCTATGATATTAAATGACTAGTGTATAGTAGATGAAAAAAAAGGGAAATTGAACCGGACTTGTATATTGAATAAAGGTGTTGACGTATCTGAATATATTTCATTGGATTGCGAATACGATCCGGGGGTGAATGGTCCCCGGTGGTGGCGGCATTCGATCATCGATCTTGCAGGAATTCTATGGAAATAAGACATCTACTTACTCCCAGGTTCTTCTGGATTAATGAAATATCGATCTATTCAGGCATAACAATATTTTCATGCGAGATAGAATGCTATTATGCTGTATTCGTATTCAAAAAGTCATAATGAATTTAGCCTGTCATATAATCTATTCGCTATTGAAAAAGTTTCCTCCAATAATAATAATAATAATAATAATAATAATTAAATAATAATAATAATTTAAATGGGTCTGACTGCCTTTAACCGAAAACTACGTCACTGCTTACGTACAATCTCTCTATATTGCTAAGTGCACCAATTTATAGTCAAAATTGTTAATGTGTAAAAATAAATCTTATTTATTAACGATTTCTATGTAAAACTGTGTTAGATTTGGCTCAAAACAGACCATATTATTTATGCGTTTAAAATTCTGCAATGTTTTTATATATCCCTAAGAAATAAGGTTTACATAATGAGTGGTAATTTGCAAACTTGTTTTAACAAAACCGGATTTTAATAAATAATTACTTGATGTTCATTGACCTCTGATATAATTGCTTTATTCTCTAAGTATTAAAATCAATCCAATTAATGATTTTTATATAGAAATCAATTAAAAATATAATTAAAATAAGTGAAATATTTTCACACGTTCAATTATTGGTTGAATCTGGTATCTAATTTATATATTTCATTACATTGAAACTTAATACTTACGCCCTGAGGACGGATATTGCTAGGAGTAATAATGTCAATATATATAAAGAATAAAGAGGACTATCCATCATTAAGGATTGGTAGATGCAACAATTCGAGGGACTCGAGATACACAAAAAAAACAAAGAAAGACTTATTAAAGCAGACAGTAACAGCAATGAGTAAATATTATCATAACAGAAAAACAAAAAACTAGAAAAAACAGAAATAAGATGAAAAAATAACTACGTGGATACTTTAAACGATGAACTGGAGATTTCACACAAGAAGACATAGACATGGCTAAGAATTGAAAAACCTCAAGTGGAAACTGAATTTTCTTATAATTCAAACAAAATTATTTAATGTTATATGAATTATGTTAAAGCGAAATTATAATACGCCAAAAGGGAATAACAAGTTAAGGATGTGGAGACAGAGATAAAACGTTAATCATATAAAATCGAATGCAGCAAACTGCCATAAAATAAAACATAAGACTAGGTGGGAAAGTGATCCACTGGATGTGCAAAATTATACAATTTTACTATACTAACTAATGGTATATGCATTACCAGGACCTATCTGAAAATGAAATGCATAAAATTATCTTAGATTTGAGGACAATCTTAATTCCATCAGAAGATCGAATCTAGTTGTAATTAACAAGAAAAAAACAAGTTGTCATCCGTAGATTTGCCGGTTCAGCAGACTTCGAGTGAAAATGTGAGAAAGCGAAAATATAAACAAATAGTTTTGACATTGAAGAGAATTAAAGAAAATGTGTAACATGCCAGGGTAACGGCGATACCAATTATTTGTTAGGTCTTGGAACGGCCTACAAAGGCTTGGAAAAAAGGTAGGGCGAATTGCGAAATAGAGAATCAACCGCAGACCATCCAAACAAACAACATTGTCAAGATCAGCTAAAACGCTTCAGAAGAGTCTAGAGACCCGAGAACTTGCGTGTCACCCTGATATCATAAAAGACCAGTAGAAGTAATATTAAGAGTAAGAAGACAGATAACAGTATGTTAGAAACAGCAAAACAACAAAATAAAAAACTCTAGAAAATAAAAATTGAAGAAGAATAAAACTATATGGATACGTTAATTGACAAACTAAGGATTATTGCCATGAAATAATCAGACAATTATGTACTATTCCCAGTTCAAGTCTTCTTGACTGACAGCTTTTAAGCTTGATTTTCCTTCCACAAACTTCATTTACTATCTGCCAAACTAATTGAGATGTTATCTTAAATAAATTTCGATTATTAATTTGACCTTGAATGTATATAGTTGTTTGTGGAAGGAAAATAAAGCCTAAAAAGCTGTCAGTCAAGAAGACTTTAGAACTGGGAATAGTAACAATGTCTGATATTTCATGGGCAATACCTTAGTTTGTCAATTAACGTATTCCATATAGTTATTCTTCTTCCAATTTTTATTTTTCTAGAGTTTTTATTTTGTTTTTAGTTATTGTACATACTGTTCTTCATCTCTCTTTCTATTAATATATAACTGGTACTTTTACTGATATCAGGTGACAGCAAGTCTCCTCGGGTCTCTAAGACTCTTCTGAGCGTTTTAGCTGATCTTGAACAATGTTGTTGTTTGGATGGGCTCGGTTGATTCTCTAATTTCCAATTCGCCCTACCCTTTTTCCAAGCCTTTGTAGGCCGTTCCAAGACACTAAACAATAATTGGTATCGCCGTTACCTCATGTTACACATTTTCTTTAATTCTCTTCAATGTCAAAACTATTTGTTTAATTTTCGCTTTCTCACATTTTCACTCGGAAGTCTGCTGAACGGCAAAATCTACGAGATGACAACTTGTTTTTTCTTGTTAATTAACACTAGATCGATCTTCTGATTGGAATTAAGAATTTGTATCTCAAAATCTAAGATAATTTTATGCATTTCATTTTCAAGGATAATCCTGGTTAATGCATATATACCATTAGTTAGTATAGTAAAATTGTAATATTTTGCACAATTCCAGTGGATCACTTTCCCACCTAGTCTTATGTTTATTTTTATGCAGTTTGCTGCATTCGCTTATTATATGATTAACCGTTTTGCTCTGTCTCCACATACCTTACACTTGTTATCTTTTGCGTATTATCAATTTTCGCTTTAACATAATTATATATAACATTATTTTTGTTGAAATTATAAGAAATTCAGTTTCTCACTTGAGGTTTTCAATTCTTAGCCATGTCTATGTCTTCTTGTGTGAAATCTACCCAGTTCATCGTTTAAAGTATCCACGTAGTTATTTTTCATCTTATTTCTGTTTTCTAGTTTTTTGTTGTTTTTCTGTTTGTCCATATGTTACTATTGCTGTTACTGTCTGCTTTAATAAGTCTTTCTTTGTTATTTTTTGTGTAATCCTCGAGTCCTCGAATTGTTGCATCTACGCAATCCTTAATGATGGATAGTCCTCTTTCTTCTTTATATCTGACATTATTACTCCTAGCAAAAATATGCGTCCTCAGGGCGTAAGTATTTAAGTTTCAATGTAATGAAATATATTAAATTAGAAAGTTCAACGAAATTAAATAAAACGCATGTGAAAATATTTCACTTATTTAATTATATTTAATTGATTTCTATATAAAAATCATTAATTGGATTGATTTTAATACCTTAGAGAATAAAGCATTATATCAGAGGTCAATGACATCAAGTAATTATTTATTAAATCCGGTTTTGTTTAAAACAAGTTGCAAATTAACCACTCATTATGTAAACCTTATTTCTTAGGGATATATAAAACACATTGCAGAATTTTAAACGCATAAATAATATGGTCTGTTTTGAGCCAAATCTAACACAGTTTTACATAGAAACCTCGTTAATAAATAAGATTTATTTTACACATTAACAATTTTGACTATAAATTGGTGCACTTACGCAATTCATGAGGGCATTGTACGTAAGCAGTGACGTAGTTTCGGTTAAGGCAGTCAGACACCATATCTAAATTATTATTATTATTATTATTATTATTATTATTATTATTATTATGGAGAAACTTTTTCAATAGCGAATAGATTTACTGACAGGCTAAAATTCATTATGACTTTTTTGAATACGAATACAGCATAATAGCATTCTATCTCGCATGAAAATATTGTTATGCCTGAATAGATCGATATTTCATTAATCCCAACGAAAGAACCTGGGAGTAAGTAGATGTCTATTTCCATAGAATCCTGCAAGATCGATGATCGAATGCCGCCAACACCGGGGACCATTCCACCCCCGGATCGTATTCGCAAATCCAATGAAATATCCATTCAGATACGTCAACACTTATTATTCAATATACAAGTCCGGTTCAATTTCCCTTTGTTTTCATCTACTATACACTAGTCATTTAATATCATAGCGGTTAATATTCCATCGTATATTACAAGTTTGGATGGCTCGCTTAGTCAGAGAGTTGGGTAATGTGAGCAGCTCCAATGGTCAATTGGTTGGTTGGTTGGATTTTTACAGCATGCCAACCTTGTTGGGTTATTTTATGCAAAGACGTTTTTGTTTTATTTATTCTTGTTGGGTATTCAATTAAAAAAAAACTATTTTTAAAAATCCATTTTTTTTATCTATTGTATTTATCAACCCCTCCGCACGAGCAGGATATAACACAAAGTCAATTTATTAAATGGGCTTTACCGGGTTTTAAATCCGAGTTTTCCTTCTCCTAGACTGGTTACCTATCCAAGGTTAAAGAGCCCAATCTTCCCTACTATTTACCCATAGCTGGAGGGAAATTAGTTGAATGCATACCTTCCCAAGGGTATTAGCGCTAAGTGAAATGTAAACAACCTTGTCCAGGATTTGAACTCGACTTTAACCATTATACTACGCATTTCCAACATTTTTAAATCTATTTAACCCATAGATGGGACACTAACAGGTTCTACCACTCTGTGTCAGGGTGTACCTGGGAGTAATGGTGATGAAGGAGTACTCTATACTCCCTAGAGCTCCAGAATTGGGATTTCATTATAGATAAATGAATATATATATATATTAAAATCCAACCAACCAACCAACCAACCAAATTCATATCCTATAACAGATTTCAAATAAATGATTACAAACAAATAAAAAAAATGCATTAAAAAATATAATGAGCATTGAAAATATAATTATGATTATCACAGTATTAAAACATTTTAGCTTTAACATATTGATTCATCTGAGGCCGGAGAATGTCCGAGGGCACAGGCAAAAGCAAAAGTATATTTTTGAATAAATGTAACTCCTTGGGCCACGGACATTCCCCGGTTGTCCAATCTGCCTCTACCTGGGTACAACAATTTTCTGAAATATCTGAGACATTCAATCGATTTCTCATTTTTTATGTTATTTTTTTTCTATTTCCTTTTTGTTCTTCAGTTGGTTGGTTGTTGGTTGGTTGGATTTTATGGCATGTCAACCCTTGTTGGTTTGTTTTATGGTTGTTGGGTATTCAATTCTTTTCATAGTCAATTTTTTCCAACACATTTTTAATCTATTTAATCCATAGATGGAATCCTAACAGGTACTACAACTCCGGTTCAGGGTTGACATGGTACTCCACACTCCTCAGAGCTCCAGAATTGGAACTTCACCATCAGATTCAGTTTAACATCATACCCAGGACACTAAGACCTTTAGCCACCGCCTTCTAGCACATATATTATAAAAAGTGTTGGAGGTTACCACAAGACAATATGGTTGGACAATCATATAGGTGCTAGGACTTGATGTGGCCAGCTGAGGAGGCTTCACTGACCACCCGTCTAGTCTAAGTAAGAGCCAAAGTAGAGTGTTGCATGTCATGGACTGCTCAGCTAACAGTATTCCGTCCTTAAGCATAACAGGTGGCCCATTGTAGCTATTATACCCCTCTGCAGAAGTACAGTCGGTGTAATTTACAGCCCCAACCGACAAGGTGGTTTGTTGTTCGGATTGATTTAAAAACATATTATTGATTAATCTTACTTCAAAATTTTTTGTCTTATCTATTTTGGATTTTTATTCTAAAACCTTTTCTCTTTGGATGAATCCGCGCGTTTCCTTTCTTCTCCTTTCTTTTCTTTTGTTTCTTCTTGTGATGCAAAATATCGATTTCTTGAAATCACCGCCATCTTCCTTTTGGCCATCCAAATAAAAAGAAACAAAGTTTCATTAATTCTAAACTTACTAATCTAGTTTTCTCCATATAAATTCACATTTCCCGTCTTTCCAACTCTAAATATATTTTATCATTCAATTACGTTTTGAATCATTCTGTCAATTAATATATTTAGATTAAATTAAATTATGTTTCTATATCTTTAAATTCTGTTTTGATTATGACTTCAAGTTCTCCCTTACTTTTATATCATGCTCATTGATATTATCAATACCTGCTGGACATTTACAGATGTTACAAAATGGATAGGCATATCCTATCCTTTTTGTAAGGAAGTGTAGTTTAGATTTTAGAATTAACGGTAACTTAATGGAAAGTCACATAGAATTTAATAGGCTCGTTTTAACCTCAAGTTCATCGGGAATGGAACTCTCGTTAACTACACGATTCGCCAACGAAAGATGACAATGCATGCAGCATTTTCATTAATAAACCTCTGCTGCTGCTAAATAGTCTCTTATTACTCCTATCGCCTTCTATGTTAATTTCTTAAATTCTTCTAACTTCTGCGGGTCCGTATCGGAGTTCTCTGTAATCTCTGTATCGGGGTGTCTCTCTGTTTTTGTTTCTGTGACGGAATTCATCCCAGGTCGGATGAGCCGACTCTCTCCAACGAATTCACCTGTGGTGTTTTCATGGAAGGAATAACAGGGAATAGGAAATTCACAAGCGGTCCCCGTCAGGAAAAGAGATGCTCTTGTTTTCCGCAGATATTTCAAAGACGTAGTGACAAGTACACCAAAAGCTGTTGATTCCTGATGATGAGACACCCTTTGGATTTTCGCCAGTGCCCTATGGCCGAATTTTAGTCCTAATACCACTAGGTGCCAGACATTTCCGCCTTGGAGCACCCTACCAGGAACTTATGTTTCCGACGGCATGGCTCTGACACTACAAAGTTTACACGGCCCTGCCGCGATGAGGAGATGTTGAACTTTAGAAATAATGTGCTAGATGGCCGTTGAGCAAAGAGATTCTTCCGCCCTTTTACAGGTCTTGTTTTTCGTCCTGCAGGGGTCTATCCACCATCATCACCAGACAAAATCTGTGGGGTTACTGGTTTAGTTGCCGATGATCCGACTATAAAACAGATATTACAGGGTTACATACTACCAGTAGCGCATTGAGCGACCTGACAGATATCCACGCGAGCTCAGGAGAATCAGCACAGGAGGAAACATGCATCCGCCCACAACGGCTCTCCGGTCGAATCTGAGTTACTAAATCTAATTTCCCCAGGAATCGCCTAGTCACCTGACTTCACAAGCCAATGAGAATCCCGTTCCAGGTCAACTTGGGGTTAAGACTTGTCAATTAAAACTCTATGAATCTTTCCATCGAGTTACCGTTAAATTTAAATTCTAACTACACTACACCACAAAAATGATAGGCTATGCCCACTCCGTATGTAACTGTACAGGTTTATTTTATGAATGGGCGCATCATGCTGGTTGTGTATTCTTGACGAAAAATGCATAGTCAACGTTCTGACCATCGAAATAAAAAGAAACAAAGTTTAATTCGTATTATTTGGATTGTTCGGACTATTGTCCCCATCGTTATTGTTATATACACAACGTTTCGGTCAATATATCCTCCGGCCTTCTTCACGTGTTTCTTGTCAAACTCGGGAACCTTCTTGTCGAATTCGGAGCCTTATCGTAATCAGGAGCTTTCACGGAACTTCGAACCGAACCCTTTATTCAATCCACGGGGTTGACTATTTTCATTTCGTTAACCATGACCGGGTACAAATGTTAAACTATGTTAACTATTCTATATTATTATCACTGTAGCTGACGCATGAGGTGTGCCAATCAGTTGGGCATATCTCCTTCCCTTTTTAGATATACCCGCAAATTCATCCTTTATGCAAGACTAATACTATGTTGACACCCCATAATTTGAGTTCTATCAAATTTCCCAAGATGCAACGCGACCCCGCCCCAGATTAGCAGCAGTTTCAAAGTTTTTGGTGGTAAATCGTGCTATAAACAATTTTTGTATCAGTAGACTATTGAACTGGTAAAGCGCACAGTTGTTTTTACGTTGTGAAGGAGTTGTAAATGAGTTATAATAAAAATATATTGTTCCTTTTGCATCAGTCGAAGTCTGTTGAATTTCTACCAGAAGATACATCAAGGTGCTTCCATAATCATCCTTGGCCTGGATTGAACCTGCAGCCTCCAGATGTTTGTCACTTAGAACTAGTATTAACTCAAACACTTATATTCGTTGCGCCATGTGCCCAACTGACAAAAATTCAGAGAAAAAGCTTCATTAATTCTAAACTTACAAATCTAATTTTCTTCATATAAATTTACACTCCCCGCCTTTGCAACTCTAAACGTTTTATTATTCAATTACGTTTTAAATCTTTCTGCCAATCAATATGTTTAGATTGAATTAAATTAAATTTCTGTTTCTTAAAATTTCTGTTTTGATTATGACTTCAAGTTCTCCATTACTTTTTAAAAAATTCAATAGCCTAACACCATTCCTACTCATGAAGTAGTTGATATCCCGCCGACTTTGGCATCTTTATTTTGAATTCTACAAAATTAAATTAAATCGTATATTTCGGCTAGCACCTATAGGATTTTCCCGACTCTATTGCTCTTATGGCAAATCCCAACACTTTTTATCGTTAGAAAGCGGTGTCCTGGGTATGACGTTAAACTGCATGTAGTGGTGAGGTTCTAATTCTGGAGCTCTGGAGAATGTGGAGTGCCCCTTAATCGCCATTACTCCCATGTCTACTCTGACACAGAGTAGTAGTACCTGTTAGGGTTCCAGCTATGGGTTAAATCGATAAAATAATGAGTATTAAAAATGTGTTTAAAAAATTAAGTTTGAAAAAACATTGAATACCCAACACGTATAAAATAACCCAGCAAGTGTTGACATGCCGTAAAATCCAGCCAAACAACCAACCGACCAATCAAATCTCCAGAACTCTTATAGGTATTATAGCTGAGTTTAGCAGTGCTGTATTCTGGATGGCCAGGTTCTTTTGGACTGTTCCAAGGACTCCAACTATGATTGGTATCACCAGCACTTTCATGTTCCATAATTTGTTTCAGTTTTTCTGGAAAGATCCGTTTTTTCGCCTTTATACATATAATTTCCATTCAACAAATGAATATGCTACGGCATCAGTGAATTTTCATCACTTTTCTTATAGAATCCTAGCTTAATTGCCGCTACACAGGGTGGCTTTTAAACTAGTTAACTAATAATTTTGATGCCAAAATTCTAGGGATACGTTGGAATAGATAAAACGGCTGAATTATTCAAATTCTACAACAAAAAGTGAGGTATATTTTTGTCGATTTACGTCTAATTAACAGAAAAAAAAACCCGTAATAATATGGGATTCCAATACCCCTTATGGTTCATTGTTGAAATTTCGTGTCAGTATCTCATGAATTGAATTTAAATTAGAGTTACTTTAAAACTGTTAAAATTCAGCCTGGAGAAGATTTTAACATCTAACGTGAGGATTTCTATTGGATTAATGAATTCATTAAATAATGAATGATGAGAACGATTCAAAAGTTCTCGGTTAGATAGATGTTGTTTCATGAAAAAATCGCACATAGTATTTCAGAGGAATTACATAGCCTAGGCGAGTTGATATAGAGATTGAGTTGTCGCCCAAGTAGCAGGCCTCTCTCTCTCCACTGCCACTATGGTCCAAAGGAAAGATAAAAACCCAATGCAGTTTGACAACTATTGTGTTGCAGGAGTTGCTGGTAGCGCTGAAGTTCAGCATCACACCACTATAGGGATTTCAGATTAGTTTTCGGGGTTTACTTACCTAACCTTTCCTTGGGATGAGGTAAAGCCGCTAGGCAGCGGAGGTTTTATAACAGACTTTTCCTTATCCTAGATGGGTTGCCGACCAAGGCTAAGGAGTCCATTTGGGTATTTACATGAGTAGTAAGTACCCCAATTCTACTACTCTGGATGTGGATAGCAGTTGGCTCTCCTGGAGCGCATCCGCCCTTTGCCAGCTCTTGTTTTTGGTGATGCTTGGTGTTAACACACCCTCCTCACCAGACAACCGAGACGTGCCTGATGAGAGTGCCAATTTAGTCGTTTACACACGCAGCTACATTTCAATCAACTGTGGTCGCATAGAACATTTCCGTGGTCGATGAAGCGTCAATTCGGGTAGTAACTAGGCGGGAATTTGTCTTTAAAAAAAATTGGGCGAAGGGCGGGAAAATCACCAATGAGGCGCCGGGCTGACATCTGCTATCTCTTCAGACTGACTTCATGGGTGTTTATAGCTAATGTCAGTTTCCAAAAAGATCAATAGTTATATTAGAATTGACACTGGATTCAAAGGAGCCCCCCCCAAAAAAAAATAAAAAATAAAAAATAAAAAAACATCCAAAAACATGAAAAGGTTAAACTAGTGATAAGGAGAGAAAGGCCTGAAAGATTTAAACCAAGAATAGGCGAAAGCGAATTAACTCGCACTTGTACTAATTCACACACGTCCTATGAATTAACGGGTGTGTTTGGTGCAACGCTCCTGTGAAGTATATTCGGATTGAATCTATTGGAATAAAGGGATATGTGCCAACGTTTTACATTTTTATTCCTATTTTTGATTGGTTATTTTTATGGGAGTCTCGATTTGACCGCTATGTATATACAAATTAGGAAAAGAAATAAGACGTGAAAACTAGTTTTATAATTCAGTTTTCTTCAACTTTTACTCACATTTTGTTGGATTTTTCCTAATCTGTTATTCCCTTATATATATATATATATATATATATATATATATATATATATTATATATGTGTGTGTGTGTGTGTGTGTATATATATATATATACAATGCAATGAATATGCATATACCTAGGTACCCCCCTTCACAGTAATCTGATTGGGATATATCAATATATGTATATATTTGATAATGTGGGTGTGCTATATAAACAGTGCTCAATATCATAGATAGAACATTTCTATTTAAGTTAACTTAAGATAGCGTGAACATGGAGTCAACAGCGCATGGTTTCTCGCATGTCGGTATCACCCAGACAGCGTGGAAGCATATTCCTTTTTCGCTTGCGCTAAATCAGGGAGATTGTTTTTGAGTCTGATGTGGAGCGCCACATATACCGTTAACTCACTAGCTAGCTAGTACTGACGTGTAAACACGCAATGGCGGTGATACCAATTGTAGGGTACGGGCTTGGAAAGGTGACTGGGTGAATTTGAGATCAGTGAAAGAAGTGGAGTCCATCCAGACCACACACTATCGGCTAGAATATTAAAAAGAGTTCTGGAAACCTGAGGAGACTTGCTCTCACTCAGACTTCAGTGAATAACCATTAGTTAGAGCTGGTGTGAAAAACTCGCAAAACTCGGTAAGATAATAACAGAGAAATAGATAGTTTTTTGTCTTCATGTAATGATATTAAAAGTAAAATTCTGTAAAAACGAAGATACTTTTGATATAGCCTAATGAATAGTGATTGTACTCTTTAATCAATCCACATACTATAGAGGAATTACAAAAAAAAAATCAATTCGTATTGTATTTTTCTTCTTCTTCGAAGCCTTTGAAACTATAGTTTCGGTAATAGTATCTAATCAGCTGAAAATGTAAGTATTCAATTTTCCTGCTATCTAAAGAGGCAACAATCTAAAACGAGAAACATTTGGAGAATACACCCGGCGTGATTTCCTGGATTAGATTTTATAATTTCAGCTAATTCATCTCACTGCTATTGTTGCAGGGAATCGATCTTACTACTTTTCTTTGCTACTACAATAAGTATGGAATTAACACACTTTGAGAACGTTCACCTTGTTTTTTTTATTCGTTTAGCAGTAAATAAACTAATAACAGATAAGACACAGAAAATTTGATTTAATCGCTTAAACATCCCTGCTTTATAAAATGCACCTTAGATAAGTCGTTGTCGGGTTGGCCTAAAGTCGGTATCAGCCATGCAGCGAGAGAATCTCTCCCCTTTTCACTAGCGTTAAACCATGGAGATTGTTTTTGCGTCTGATGTGGAGTGCTACATTAGCTCCTTACTTTACCGCACAGATCTCTGTGCTACTCATACGCTGAGTTAGCGAGGGCCGGTATCGAACCAGGAACCTTGTGGTTCTTAGTCGGACACTCTACCGACTGAGCTAAAGCGGCCCTATTTTCCCCAAGTCATGCACTGGAAAATATTGCGGAATAACCCAATAATTATGGAATTCATTGACAAAAAATAGAATTAATATTTAGTTTCGAAAGTCATTCATGATATGGGGTGGCATGTCATTCAAAGGGTCAGGGAAAAGGGGAATCATTACCTCAACAACCTATTCATATATGTACATTGAAATCCAAAATAACTTATTCATTTCATTGATAGAAAATTGGTTTGGTGATGATAACTATAATGCATCTTGTCAGAGAGCAAAGGCATATGAAATCAATGACATGATCAACGAACAGACCAGATCTAAATCCAATTGAAAAATTATAGTGGAAATAAAAGAAGAACGATCCATAAGGAAAGTCAAACTGGAACTGAATATTTTTACTTGTGTTTCAAATCAAAATCGATCAGGGTTGCCTACCTGAAAAAAAATCCCCATTAATTTATTTTAGATCGATCTCGCAATTGGTTATATAAATAGATTACTACGCTCAAACTACTCTATCACCGGGGATGTCATCTTACTTCCTTACTCAGTCATATATATATATATATATATATATATATATATATATATATATATATATATATATATACTGCTAAAGTATGTATTTACCTAGCTCCTCCGCCACGATCGGGATGTGACCCAAGGTCAATTTTTGAATGGAGTACAACTGGTTAGAATTCAGACTTTTCCTTCTCCTAGACTGGTTGCTCAAAAAGCCCAATCTGTCATATCATATAACCATAACTGAGGAAAGAATAATTGAATTTATACCGTTCCTAAGTGTAACAGCGATATTTGAAATGCAATTTCATCTAGTATTTGAACTTGAACCGCTGAATCCATTTTCCTTGACGATAACCATCACAATACGAGCGTCTTTTATATACAACTAAAGTAACACAGTGATCTGTGCGGTAAAGCAGGGAGCTGACTTTATGTGAGGTGATCCACCTCAGAAAAAACAATCTCCTTGGTCTAGCGCTAGCAAAAATTGGATAGACTCCCTCGCTGTCCAGCTGATACTGACAATAGGTCATTCGCAAATTTTACTTTTTTTATTACATCTTGATAGATGATAGCCGTCTTTGCCACCAAATATACAACACAATCAGCCTAATTAATAACTAATCCAACTTGTGAAGAATTTACAAGATGCTTAAAAAGATAAAGTAGGAAGACATCTATGCATCGTTAGATTATAGTGACGCATCAGGCGCCTCATCGTGGTGTACTGGTTAGCAAGCTAATTTCGCAGTTACATTACTACTGAATAACGAGGTCGATCTTCCCTGAGTACCCCATATATGCAACCTTGTGTTACATCCTACCGCAGTGAACGGGTTGGGTAAATACCTACACTTGCAAGTCACTCTTTGTATCTACATGTTACATAATGATAGACAAAGCCTATCATTTTTGTAAGGAAACCCCCTTTTATCCTATATGAGCTAGAAGGAGATATCTGAGGGTCTTAATGTCTTGGCTATGACGTTAAACTCTATCTGATGGTGAAGTTCCAATTCTGGAGCTCTGAAGAATGTGGAGTATCCCTTCATCACTATTACACCCAGGTCCACTCTGACCCGGAATAGTAATACCTGTTAGGGTCCTATCTACGGGTTAAATAGATAAAAATGAGTTTAAAGATGTGTTTAAAAATTGAGTTTAAAAAATTGAGTACCATCAAGAATGAATAAGACAAAATGTCTTCGGCATAAAATAACCCAACAAGGGTTGACATGCCAACTAAGTCAAGGAAACATATTTAGAATTTAAAATTTAACGGTAACTCGATGGAAATCTTCATATGGTTAGATTGATAAATCTTAACAACAATTTGACCCGAAGCTGAATTTTCATTGGCTTAGAGAACCACGTGATCAAATGAGTCTTGAGAAACTTAGATTTGGGTTTAGTTTAGAGTAGGGGCCGGCAACAGCACATGAGGCAATGCACGTATGAAAAACAAGTGTTGTAACTGATCAATTGATTTTAACGGCATTTCATCCCGTCCAGGTTCATTTTATGCCTGGATTTTATGATTATGAGCTACATTAGTATATTGGATCTTAAAATATTCATATTGTGACTAAGTATGAAGTGTTCACTAGTTTAAATGGATGGTGAACTTTATTAATACATTAGTTTTTAAAATATTGAAATTGCAATTAAATCTGAAGTGTCTACCCATGATTGTGAATTTTTATTAATACATTGGCTCTTAAGCGATAATCCCCGTGAATATAAAAAAATAGCATGAAAGTTAAAAGTGAATGCAGCGCGCATTTGAATATTTCATAATTATCATGAAGTGGATGAATATTTTAATCACTCCGTGGTTTTGAAAGATTTAGACCTACATACCATCGTCTTACCACGTTCCTCAAGCGTTGTGAATGACTTCTTTTCCTACTTTTTCTTAGTTTCTTCCTTCATTTTTTCAGACTCTTCTTTCTTCTTCTTCTTCTTCTTATTATTATTATATTATCACCACCCCTTTTAAGTTTTTCACATCAGCGTTAGCTGATGGTATTTCACTGGAGGCTGAATGACAACAAGTCTCCTCAGGTCTCCAGGGCACTTCTGAATATTCTAGCCGATTGCAGCAGTGTAGTAGTCTGGATGGTCTCAATTCTACCTCTGATTTCAAGATCTCCAGTCTTTTTTCCAATTTTACTGGGACCGTTCCGAGTGCACCAACTACAATTGGTATCACTTTCACTCTCATATTCCACAGCCTTTTCAATTCTCTGGCAAGGTCCAGTTATTTATCCATCTTTTCATTTTCCTTCAGCTTCACCTGTGATCTGCTGAAACCGCAAATTATTATTATTATTATTATTATTATTATTATTATTATTATTATTATTATTATTTATTCACTCTTTACGAGTTTTTTCACACCAGTCTTAACTTTGGATTTTCCCTGAAGTCTGAATGACAGCAACTCTACCCAGGCCATCAGGACTCTTCTAAGTATTCTAGCTGTTCTCAAAGTGCTGTGGTCTATATAGTCTCGATTCCTCCAGGGGTACAGACTACAATTTGGTATCACAGTCACTTTCATGTTTTGTACCCTACTATTACCCATAGCTGAAAGGAGAATAGTTGAATTCATACCTTTCCATATTCTCCCTCCAGCTATATGTAAATAGCAAGGTTAACTGTGCTCTATAACCTTGGTTAGGCAACCAGTCTAGGAGAAGGAAAACTATGAATTCAAACCTATTAAAATCCGCTTAAGAAATTGACCTTTGTCACATCCTGCTCGGTGGGGTGGTGGTAAATATATACATATCTTATAATATTTAAATAATCTTTCTACAACTATCAGGCAATGAGATTTAACTAAAATAGTTCTAAGCCAACTTTTACATTAAAATGTATCAGCAGTGGAAGAGATTATTTGTAGTAAACAAGTCTCAGTGAATTGTTGGTAAAGTTTGTTTAGGAAAAGGTCACTTTCTTTTTGTACACGGAGATTTACAAAACAACAAGCGTTTTTTTAATACGAGCCACTGTTCTCTTAATAGAATATTATCTCTTCGATTCCTCTGGACCGGAAGTTCTAACAGATGGTTCATCATTTGAAGGAACTCTGGGAAATAATGTCTCTCAGAATGTTTTCTATTTTGAAAGCAGACAAATGACGGTCGAAGTAAATCAGCGGATAAGCACCGATATAAATAGTTAAGTATGTAAGTAAAGCCATTATCTGATCATTGCAAAAGTTGTGTTGTTCGGAAAAAGAAAGAAGAAACTTAATGGCCTGACTAATACTTGCCAATAGTTTAGTTAGGATAAGTGATGTGTGTTCTCAACGTGCATGCTTGGCATTTGGAGAAGCGTTCGTATTGTGAAAAAGAAAGAAAAAAAAAGAAAAGAAAAGTTTATGAACGAGAAGGAGAAGATTGATGCATGCAAAGAAAAGGGGATTAGTGTGGAAGAAAAAAAAAGAGTAGGAACAACTTGCTCTCGAAAGAGTTAAGTAGGGATAGATAGATAGGTTTGTTGCGTTGGATTTTATCACATGCCAATCTTTGGGTTATTTTATGCAGAGACGTTTATTTTATTTCCTATTGTTGGGTATTCAATTTTTGTTATAATTTTTTAAACACCAGCTCGTTTTTTAGTCTATTTAACCCATAGATGAAATCCTAACAGGTACTATCACTCCAGTCAGAGTGGACCTGGAGTAATGGCAATAAGCTCCTGAATTGGAACCTCACCACTAGACGCAGTTTAACGTCATACCTAGAACACTAAGACCTTCAACCACCGCCTTCTAGCACATATATGATAAAAAGTGTTGGGGTGCCATTGCAGCAATAGGGTTGGAACAACCATATAGATGCGAGGGCTTGACATGATCAGCCGATTGATCTGAGGGGGCTTCTCTGAGCGTCCATCTAGCCTAACTAAAGACCAAAGTGGAGTGTTGCATGTCATGGACTGCTCAACCACCAGGTTCCATCCTTAAGCATCACGGGTCGAATGATTTTATTCTTCTTCCCCAGCCGACAGGCAGTATCATGTCTGTAATCTCTTCTATAAGTTTGCTCAGTCAATAATATATCCTTGTTAACACTTCATCGTGAATTGTCTTACATTTATTCCATATGAGGAAATGATGTATGCAACCAAAACATCGTTCTTCAACACCGGTAATCTTTATAGCTGCACCTCTTTTTTGCGGATTAGTTTGATGGTCTTCTCTAGACACGCTTATCTGTATAGCAATTTATGCTAGGTGGGTTATTTTATGTGTGTGCATATTTGGAGGATTGTTTAGTTGTTTTTTAGTACATGTTGGCTGAATGAATAAAGACGTAATTCCTTTCATGAATTCTGTCAAAGGAATTGGATCCATTTGAAATGGATCGAATTCAGGATGAATATTCTGTTTAGAATAAAATTGGATTACAATTGAGAAAGAACAATTATTGGGCCAAAAAGATTATCGTATATTCATTGTGTTCCTTTCATTGTGTCACTCACAAAATAAACTCAAGGTTCTATAAAATTCATCTTAGATTTTGCAGGATTTAGTAAAGCATTGAAAAAAAAAAACAAACAAAAAACCCAAGAAGAAACAAAAAAAAAACAAAAACAAGCTGAAAAATATTAAAATAAAATATAACGTTTAATAAATGAATATTCATGCATATCTTTTAAATTCATGTGATATCAGATCTCTTTATTGGAGATGGAGCAGGTTTGGTTTAGTTTAGTTTATTTTTTTAACGGCATATCAACTCCACTATGGGTTATTAAAAATCTAAATTTGATTATTTTTTTTTCATTCACGTCAAGTTCAGATCCGTTTATGTGTGGGTGGAGCAGATTTGGCTTTAATTTAGTTATTTGTTTAACGCATATAAACTTACTATGGTTATTTAAAGCTGAAATTTGATTCATTTGAAAATGTTTGATTGTAACATAAATATATTTTCAATATCATTGAATATTTTAAAGAATTACACTTCAATTTCAAGAATCACTAGTAGATCTACATAATTTCTTACAATGTTGTTGTGTCCTTTTTGGTTACTTTTTCGATATTTACCAAGACTTACATAAGCACAGCAGAAATCTCAAGAAAAAAAGAAAATAAAAGAAAAGAAAAGAGCAGAAATTGTATCTCGCTATTTCTTTAAATTAGTACGGCTACAATTTTTGCGTAACTAGTGAGTATGAAATCTCTACACTCTATTAGTTTGAAATGAGAAACGTAGATACACTGCATGCGTGATTTCTCTTAGCGTTTAAAAAAATATGTTCCTTTGGATGTGCGGACGGTAACCGGCGTAGAAAATGGATAGGTGAACCGAGTTAAATTCAGGCTGGGGCTGTTTGCCTTCATTTCCTTAAGGAAAAGGAAGGAATACACTTCGTCCACCCTTTAATTATGGAAGAATTAGAGGGTTATATTGGTCTCGCTAGATTAGGGAATAGCATTCATTATATTCCTGTTATATTTGCATTTATGCCGTTGTTCTTGGAGAGCTTCTTTTGTACATTTAGATGACTCATCCGCGTACTACCAATTCTGGGTCAGAGTAAACCTGAGAGGAATAGCAATGAAGAGGTGTAGTACCCCAGCGTTCTAGAGTTATATCTATCATTCTTTATTACTCAATCTCCTGCACACTGACGGAGAAGGCAATTCTTCT
>CM042137.1:49855936-49889284 GCA_023376005.1 Doryteuthis pealeii | reverse complement strand
AAATAGAGAGAGATAGAGATCTATATTAAAATCTGCTGTACGCCTGGGTTAATTTGACCACAGAAAATTCATGAGATTTGAAAAGACGAGACGACACTTTAAACTATTTTTCGTAACACGACACTTACTCAAAACTTCCTGGCTACCTTTTCACCCTGGAAAAAATATCCCGAAATTTTCCAAAGAGGAACATTCGCTTTTATATACTCGTTATCTGTATCTGCAGAGCAGTCCTTTACAACGCTAATGCTTGAGCAAGGCGTCGTATTTTGTTTATTGCTTGTGCCTGCATCGTGAGTTAACTTGCACGCGGATATCCATGGCGGTTCAGAAAATGGCGGCCCATGGAGCACTTCACCCGTCTCGAGTGTCCGCAAGAAATAGAGAAATCTCGGGATTCTGAAAGTTGTTCGAGAAAGATTCCCACAAATTATTGCACTTGTTCTCAATGCAACACTCACGGATAAAAGCGCATGAATACTATGATGACGAAAGCAAAGATGAACTTGTACTCCGTGATGTAAACTTTACGATAAGCTCTTGATCGAATTATCAGGTCCATGCTACTTTTTTATATAAACCTAACTTCCAACAAACTTAACAGTAAAAGAGAAATCCAACAAAGTTGA
Source organism: Doryteuthis pealeii (assembly GCA_023376005.1). Lineage (NCBI taxonomy): Eukaryota > Metazoa > Mollusca > Cephalopoda > Myopsida > Loliginidae > Doryteuthis > Doryteuthis pealeii. Next base: position 49,888,655 of record CM042137.1, on the reverse strand, counting down.
AATATTGTCTAAAAAGGAATTCTGAGGTGGGTGTTGTATATTCGAGACGAGTAACAAGCAAATTGAAAATTGCCTATGGCAGAATCTATAGCTGCAATATTTAGGCAATAATGGCACAATGAAATTATATATATATATATATAATTATCGTGTATTAACATTTGTTCAGACATAAATCCCGTTTAGTTATTAGAGATGCGCACTACCCGGTTAAAATGAAAAAAGACTACCCCCTCAAATTTGTAGGCCAGGTGCCAGTCTCACACTCTTTTGATCTGCACCCCCCTTTTTTTTGGGGGGGTATCCGACTTGTTTCTTCATCTAAATAATTTCTTTTACAATATATGGCATTTAAAAAAAAATGTCAATAGTTTTCAAATTATTCATTGAAAAAAAAACAGTAAATTGATGACATTATTGAAAAATGCCAAATAATTTATTGGATATCAAAAAAATAGTTTATTTTTCGAAACATGTAAAATGAAAAGAGCAGCACGAGGCTGGATCCAGCTGCTAATTTGAAGGGAGCATTTTAAAAAAAACCCAACTGAAAAATCTGAAGTGCCTATCTTGAGTAAATATACTTTTAAACCAGTAATCTATGTTCTGGACCAAGGCCCATAAAACAGATTGATATTCCTTCCTTTGTGTAGCTATAACATAAATTCCTTTTAATTTTTTTTTTTTTTTTGTATATCAAACCCGCCTAAAGTGGAATATATTTTGTTGGCATTTTCCTCCTTATTTTTCACCTGTTGCCATTTTTACTATAGCTGCATTGTTTACTTGATGATTGATTACGTAGGTTGATTGCGATGTTGAAAATATTCGAGACTGTTAATTCCTGTCTAGACAATAATATACTACCACCCACTTTTTATTTTTAATTCTTTTTACTTCTGAATTAACTATTTAAAATTAATTTCTGCGTTCATAATTGTTGTTCACCACCCAGTATCAACGAAACATTTAAATCGTTCGCCAAAAATCGCTTGGATTATAAATGTTAAAATGATATTATTATTCAGATCAAATTATAAATGTAGCGTGATTTAAAAAAAACAAAAAAAAAAAAAAAAATTAAAGTTCATTACAATTGCATACATACAAACATATATACAAATTATATACACATAGATAGATACCTGCATATAGTATTTATAGATCATGTTTATATCTCAATCTGATAAATCAAATATCCTATTCGTTTAATAATTTGTTTTTTTTTCTTTCTGGCACATTTAGAATAACTGCTGGCAATATATTAATTCTTTCCATTGCTTTTTATTTAATTACAGCTACTTAAGATTTATAAATTTCTATCTATGAAGACCCTCAGTAACCTTAGCCTTGTGCGTTAATTAATGTTCAATCTTTATTAGTTTTAATAAATATACTTTACCAAGCGTTTGCAGGTGTACTACGCATGTATTTTCTCTATTCCTTCCGAGATAGAATTACTAATTGTATATTCGGCAAAAGGGTGGGGCGTAACTAAGGTTCAAGGCTGAGTTATTGCGCTTCCTCTCCATTTAATTGAAGAGTTTCAGGATCAAGCTTGGCGTAGCGTACATGTTTTCCGCCCTAAGTCATGGCCAAACCTACCACAATATTACTAACTAGCAGGACCTGGATATACAGCAGGTATGATAATCAATTTTAAACGATTATTTTTTACTAAATTTATTGGCAAAATAGTTAAATTGTGAAAAATATAATCTTGGACTTAACCCCTCTCACTCTTTCATAAAGAGGTGTAAAATATTCACATATGATTTTGGTCGAAACTATTCTGTGGAGGGGGCGAGCGTTGAACATATCTAATTGATTTGTCCGACAAAAACACAACTTGGAAATATAACATTTAGTCGAAATTCACCTGTTTGGCACGCTAAAACATAGCACTAATTATTTAAAGTCAGAGGTCAGGACTAATAATATCAATAATTACCAAAGATATATTCTGTAATTCACAATTTTCAATATAACAAATAACAAACGTAACTTTTTTCGAATTCATTTTAAATTTTACGTTGGTCATTTAGAGCAACGTAAACATGATGGAAATTTTATTAAAATTGGCTGAATAAATGGGCACAAATAGAATCTGCGATTAAGCGATCACGAGATATATTTGGAATTTACATTTTTGCATTGCATCTGTGAACAATTTGAAGCTGTCCTCATTTTTAACGTGCAGAGGTGTTGTCCAGGATGATAACAGACGAAGATTTAGGAACAATAGCGTATTAATAAATATAATCAAATAATTCCTGAATAAGAGAATCATTTTGAAGAAAGACAGATGACATAGTGTATTTTATCTAATCCTTTGTCGTTTTTACGGAGAGAAACTCAGAGTAGTATTTATCTAAGCAATAAACAACATATTGATTTCACTTCCAGAAACCACTCAATGAAGACTTCATTTATTTAGCATTTTAAATTTGTATAGAATATTATTGTTATTGGATTGTATTCAATTATTGCGTCTTTCTCAACAAATCTGTTGAAAAAGGCGGCAATATATTTGCACCAACCCAATATTTTAATAGGATGTTCCCACTGGCAATTGAGAGAGTAATGTTAGGTGAATTCTGTGCTCACGTATTAAGTATTTGAATAGATTGTTGCAAATGGTGGCTTTTTAAACCAAATCTTGCGCTTTCAATTAGTACCCCGCAATATTTCAAAAGCCATACGTAACCAGTGGTTATGCGAGGCGACTGATAAGCCGATTGAAAAGATTGTTTATTGATTTTGGTCCTCCACAGCCAACACTTTCATATAGAAAATTTGGCGTATACTATATATACTTCTTTTCTTATTGTTTGCTGTTTTTACATAATATAAATGGAAGTGCATATAGAGTACCTCGAATTCCGAGTGTTTAGTTATACGAAAATGCTGTATATCCGAAGAAAATCTCAAGACTGAGGTTCAATTCCACTGCAACTGGCGGTGTAATTAGGATTAGAAAAAAATACTTATATACTGACTATATTCCTGACACGCATACCCCTTTTTTTATCTACATCACACTCACTATATATTCAAGCACTATATAGTCTATAATATGAACACAGGTAAAGTAAAATGACAATATGAAATATACGATATAGGCAAGAAGTAGCGATATTCGCACAAACTATGTAGCATAATAAAGAAAAGCCATGAATGCCAAAGATTAGCGGGAATGTTTTCATGAGAACACTGAGGCCCACTTAAGAATTCGATTTGTTAAGAAGGTATAAAGAGAAAGAGAGGGGATGAACACTAGTTTTGAAAATTATTCTGTGACGGGGAGAAACGCAAATGTGTATTTTCCCAGCATTTTGTCTTGGGGACGAAATAAGCAGCCTAGGAGGTAAAATAAGAACGTCTTGTGTTATCATTAAAAAACTATAAATGGCACAAGGCAATATATCCTCAAGTGAATCCCAATTTTTCAGACCACAAACAACGAAGAATGCTAGCCAGCATTGTTGAACATCAGATCAAACAACTATTCCAATCTCGAGAAGTAAAACAGTAATAGATCTATAAGTATTTACGATTACAATTAACACGTCATCATTCCTTTCAAATAAGAGTCACAACACGCTACATTATTAAAAAAAAAATCCCGGCGTGTTCAGAAAGTCTTCTGGGACATGTTACATAATCTATGCGGTTGCATAAGATATTGTCAATCCCCTGTAATTCTGAGGGATGACCCTTTTCATATCATGGCCGGCCCTTCCATGGAAAATTACAGAAGCCCGCCAAATATGTTAAGTCACGTGGGACCTTTTGAGTCCCAGTTTGCAGTTGGACGCCAGGCAGAGCGGTCGGCCATTTTATGCTCTGTCTCTAAACTGGAACTCACGCGCGCTATGTTAGTCAGATTATTTAGTTACATGAAATGTATAGTTGAGGAAATAAAAGTTTGGATAATTAATAGATCGAAATTCCCAATGAAAAGAATACGTCACTTCTGAAATCGCTGCCAGATTGCGACTAAAACAACCAAGAGTGCTAGGTCGATAGATAAACAAGTTGAAAATTATGGCTATCGTGTGCAAAATGAATGAACACTGCGTGATGGAAAAGTACAGAAAATCATGTAAGTCATCCATTATGGTCAATACTGTAGACAAAGCCGATCACAACGAAACACAAGGAATATTATTTTCATTTTGTTGCACATTAATAATATTGTTATATATGATAACTGACACTTTGATTTCTTCTTCAATGAAACTTGATATTTTATTGTAAGAGTATTATAAGTTCACTTCCCACAACAGATTATAACTCGTAGTCAGCTTCTATATCTGCTTATAGGTTCCGATTTGATTGTTTTTTGATTTTTGGCGCAATGTCTTAGATTACGACCCTCTTGGAATTCAAAGCGCGACGTATTAGTAGCACTCCACATGTTTTGCCTTATCCAATAGATTCCAGAGATTGCTTGATTAATTTTTTTGATTCTCATTTGTCCAAAATTATTTTTTTGAATTTCGATAGGAGTTATAATTTTGGTGCGTCCTTTACGTTTCTTTCATTAGTTAAAAATAGAAATTTATCCTATACATCATATAACCTAATATTTCTACATCCGATTTTATATTTTAGCATTAAATAGAATATGGAGTTGATGTATTTGTTGGGTAGAGGACAAACACTCTTCTGTAAACACCGGAACCGCGATAGCAACAATAGACTAGTTAAAAGCGCCGTACGGTAACCCAAAGCCGAAATTTTTTTTACCTTATTTTTCCGATTCAGCAATATTTGGAAACAAAAAAGGTTTGGTAAATGGGCCAAACCTTTGGCCCATTTACCAAAACTTATTTTGTTCCCCAATGATACCTGTACTGGAAATGTAGGGTCGAAAATGTTCGGCTTGGTTACCCTTACGCGCTTTTAACTTCCATTACAAGGAAAACAATGGAATACGAATTAATTTTGACTTATATCAATGTTAGGAAATAATGTAAACGTAAATAATGTAAATTCAAAGCCCATTCTCTAATTCCGTTTATTAAATCAATAATATGACGTCATCATATTCATCGATACACATATTCATACACACACACACACACACACACACACACACATATTATATATATACAATAAACACATACATTTTATACAATCAAACACTTTATACAACACACACACACACACACACATATATATATATATAATTGACATTAGAGAGAGAGAGAGAGAGAGAGAGAGAGAGAGAGAGAGAGAGAGAGAGAGAGAGAGTTAATGGAATCCATGCTGTCGGCATTGTACACACAACATATCTGATGAGTATATTTTGATGTGTATACATATTTCTAAATATACATATACAATATATACACATAAAGACAGACTAATCAGATATACCAAAAAAGAAGGTAACATGACTCTACAAGATACACACACACACACACACACACACACACACACATATATATATATAAATATATATATATATATATATATAATCCCGCAGTACAACTTAATATATGCACACGCACGTACATAATCACAGACACACACACAACCACATATAATATATATATATATATATATATATATAATATATATATTATATATAATATATATATATTATAGTCGTATATCCTACATAAATTGTATGTGTGTTTGTGTTCTTTCTTGTTCGAATTTAGCAAATGTCAAAACATCAATAACAGGTAGACTAAAATTATCGCAGACAACTTTTGCCAAAAGCTGCATTACCTCTTCAGACATTGGAAGCAACTTCATACAGACCTAAAAGTAGGTCTTTAATTCGTCTTTGCGCCCGCTAAACTAATAAGTCATTCTCGCTAATACTCAGCAATGATGAATTGTATGCATATTAAACCCTTCAAAGAGTCTAGATTTTCGGCTTTTTTTCCCTTCTATATTCAGCCTATTGGCAAGAGTTGGAGGAAAGTACTAAGCGGAATAAAGAGTGGTTCACACTAGAAAAGTTAAAGATTTAAGTGTCATTGATGTCTCTTATATAATAACGACCGTTTATTTATTTATTTGTTTGTTTGGCTGTCTGAAACAAATTCTGTCGACTCGGTAATCAATTTGAGCTTCATTAATTCGAAGCAGCGACGATAACTGTCGTTTTTGAAAAGACGTTTCAGACTTGATTATCGACTGAAATATCATTCTCATAAAATATGATTTAATGTACAAACGCAGCTGTAATCCTGGGAAGCTTTAGCCTCATCTCCCAGATCCATGTCCAATTATGTAGGACCGCATAAAATGGACATTGGGCAGCCACATGGTTCAAGGTTCAATACCGACCCTCGCCAACTCAGCGCTCCCAGATCCATGTCCAATTTCTATAGGACCGGATAAAATGGGACATTACAGAGACACATGGTTCCGGGTTCGATACCGGCCCTCGACAAGTCACCGCTCCATACCCATGTGTAATTTCTGGGAGCTAGCTGCAATTCATATGTGTCTATTATACGAGTTTCTCAGTCAGTAGAGCATCCGCTCGAACCACATGGTTCCGGTTCGATACCCGCTCTCGACAACTCATCACTCAAAGACCATGTCTAATTTCTGTAGGGCCACATAAAATAAATAGGAATTTGGGCAGTCAAAGAAGTAGCTGCAATTCATATGAATCTATATAATACGACGAGTTTCCCAGTTGGCAGAGCATCCTCCTCGGAATCACATGGTTCGGTTCATAACGACGTTCGCCAACTCAGTGCATAAGTTGGGCAGCTTTAATATGTGTGGTAAAGTGGTGAGCTGATGGTAGTGTAGCAATTCATTCACCTCAGACGCAAAAAGTCTCCCTGGTCTACCGCTATCGAAAAAAGGATAGACTCACTCGCTGTCCGGCAGATACCGATAATTGGCCACTCCGCCTACTTTGCTTTAAAATTTGATAAGTACTCAATGCATGAAGTGTCGATGTTGGACCGGAGACTCAATTAAAAAACCCTGCAAGAGCTAGTTTAAAAGCCACCCAAAGGGCAGCTTTTAAGCTAGTAAAAATGAAAGTATATCAGTCTTTCATCGAGTCTGCAGAGATAAGATTTAAGATATATAATAGGGTAGGTTGATTTTTCACTTTAAAAAAATATAAAATTCTCTCAAACAGCACAAGTTGTGTGTTTGTTTAATAAATTCTGATACCAAAAACTAGATCTCTTACTTGCCCAATTGTTTGAGAATAGCATAAAAGATCGTCTATTAAAATGCACCAGAAAGCCTCGTGTCGCAAAATATAGCCTAGAAATTGGTTAGAAAATATAGCAATTTCAGTATTAAAAACAGAAAAGGTATTCATCTTAAACTAAACGAATAAAATATCATAACTAGAATTAAAATTGAAAATATGCCCCTTCACACCTACAACTCTGATATGCTGCTTTTTACCTAATAATTATTAAGCCGTAACAGCAATAACACTTTAAAAGATTGAAATATATTTCCTTAAACGAAGGCAAAGTTTTAAAGAAAATATTTTATATGGTAATTCTTATATTAATTTGCAACTTTTGCCACATAGGAGACATTACAGTTCCAAAATCGAACTACCCTAATATATAATTCCCATGATTTTCATTACAATGTTAAACAATCATTAATAGGATAATATTTGTTCTTTTGTCTGTAACGCAGATATTGGAGTTCAATTTCAAGTATAGAATCCTTTCATATATTTCATACCTTTTTATTTCATATAAGTAAAAAATAGATTGATAAATCCATGGCGCCATGATAGAATATTGTTCACTAGCTTAAAAAACACACTCCGGGCGCTGTAAAATTTATTTTTAAAAGACATTGCCTGAGGGGTACAATTAGAAATTTAATATCAGCGGTTTGTATCATAAGTAAGTAAATCAATTTATTACAGAAGTAAAAAAAAAAAAAAAAAATTAGAAAAGAAAACTTAATTGCATCTATTAATTATTAACTGAATAATTCTTTGAATATTTTGCACATGAATTTTACAAAAAAAAAGTAGGTATTTATTCATTGTAAACCTTTTAGTTAACCTCTTGCAGCTGAAAAAGAGGCGAGAGTAAAAAGTAATTTTAATTTTTACTCAATCTTTGAGTGTATATAATACAAGATTGTTTTTTATTCTACGTATTGACGATTCGAGTATTGTGACGTAAACACCGAACCTCCATTATTAATAGATATGATGTCTCCAAACTGAAGCAACGGATGAGATTATGTTTAGCCGAGTGTAATTACTTCAATTAAAATCAAATGAATTCATTTTTGACAGAAAAAAATATGAATAAAAAAAATCGGATGCAGAAAGAAAGGTAATTTTAATATGAGCGAAAAATACAAACCCCCATAAGCCGAAACAGCTCGGCAGTCTCTTGGCTTAAATTATTTGAGTAATCTCACTAGAGTCAGTAGTCGATATTTGCAACAAGGTAAAAACAAATCAAGATTTCGATTGCTGACTTTGTAAACAAGAACATCCATTAGGGGAATTGGCGTTACATAATCTTTCTACTAAGTGCCGGTTTAGCTCAGCCGGTAGAGCATCCGCCCTGGAATCATAAGTTTCCGCGTTCGATACCGGCTCCCGTCAACTCAGTGCGTCTCAACTCAAGTCATATAGATATTTACTAAACTTAGCTTTGTTTGACAAAGCAAATTGTGTTGGTTGAATTTACGGCATGTCAACCCTTGCTGGGTTATTTTATGCTGAAGACGTTTTTATAATTCTTGATGGGCATTCAATTTTTAAAACTCAGTTTTTAAAAAACATATTTTAAAAGCTCATTTTCTATTAACCATAAATAGGACCGTAACAAGTACTACAAAACCGGGTGAATTTATTTACCGCGTACCCCACTTGTACGGGTCAGGCACAAAGTCCCTATTAACGTGGGACCACCCACAAAGCCGAAGCTCATGGAGTGGTAGGTGAAAAATTGCGTCGATCCGTCGGCATTCCCCCTCAAGGGGGCGCCTCAGGCACTGGGCAATAAACCCAGCCCTGCCCCTTTAAATCGAGGGGCAGGTGTTGCCTGGGGGATGGCCCCCTGGGATCGACGCTATTATTATAACATCACCGGTCAGCGGCGAAGCTCGCCCGGACCCCCAGTCGAAACCGGGTGAAGGTAGACCTGGGAGTAAAGCTATAAAGGACTTCTCACATCCAGAATCCGAACTCCACCATTAGATGCTTTTTAATGTCATACCTGGACAATAAAACCACCAGTCCATGTTTTCTATCACATATATGATAAAAGGTTGGGTGTTTGCCGTAACGGCAATAGGTCGGGACAATTATATAGGTGCTAGTGACCAGCCGATTAATCGGAAGGGGCTTCTCCGACGCTCGTCAAGCCTAAGTAAGAGCCAAAGTGGAGTGTTGCTTGTATGGATTACCCAGCCACCAGGATTCCGTCCTTAAGTATCACGGTCGCTACCCACAGCCAACAGGTGGCCCCATTGAGGAGAGTACAGTCTGCGCATTCTTCTGCCCAGACGATAGGACAAGTCCACTCTGTCTCGAGTGGTAATACCTATGGGAAAAATATATCTGTTTGAAAATTATTATTTTGGGGTGGTGTCTTACCCTTCTGTAGCAGATAGTGTTCAATGTATCTAAGCCGGGCGGATTTTACGACATGTCAACCCTTGTTGGGTTATTTTATGCCGAAGACGTTATTCATTCTTGATGGGTATTCAAATTTTTATTAAAAAAATTTAAACTCAATTTTCTTTACACACATTTAAAAAAACCTCATTTTGTATTTAACCCATAGATGGGACCCTAACAGGTACTACCACTCCAGTTCAGTGTGGACCTGGGAGTAATGATGATAAAGGGTATCCCACACTCCTCAGAGCTCCAAATTTGAACTTCACCATTGAATGCATTTTAACGTAATATCAGACCAAATTGTGCGGGAAGACTGTGTTACACCAATCCTTTAAGTGGCTTAAACATCAAACATTAAAATATCACCCTTTATCGGGCTTGAATACTGACCACTTACACTAATGGAAAGTGTTGTTTGTTATGGATCACTCAGCCACCAGGATTCCGTCTTTAAGCATCACGGGTCGCTACCCGGGCCAGCAGATGGCCCATTGTGGGGATTTTAGCCCTCTACAGACGTGCAGTCGGTGTATTCTTCTTCCCAACCGACAGGTGGTCTATATTAAAATCCAAATTATGGCTAGAAGACTGTGTTGCACCAATCCCTTAAGTGGCTTGCATACCTTAATATCAGCATTAATATATTAACCTTTATCTGGGCTTGAACACTAATCACTTACATTAATGGAAAATACACAAATTAACACAGTTTTTTTTTAGTGTCTTACTCTTTTGATAAGCATATTTTCTAAATGCTAACGTCATCTGAATTAAAATAATAACAATGAAAAAGAAGCCAGCAAGGATAAATCATAAAATAAAACTATCTCTATGATTTTACGTTGTAATTATTAAATACGAAGTGATACATAATGAAAAGATAAAAACGTATTCAAATTAGTTGTTGAAAATTAAAAAAACAAACAATAACATACTGTAACATTCACTCAGATGAAACTATCGAAATTTACTATTCTAATTAGGTAATTAATAATTATTTGTCTCAAGTTAGTTGTTAGCCTAAAAGGCCGAAGGGAAACGGAAAATATCAAATTATGCGGCAGAATTAAAAATATTTCGCCTTTTTTTCTTTCAAATCATTTTTCCAGAATAGAAACTATTTATTAAATAAATGATTACTTCAACGCGAGCAATGCACGCACTTAGCCTGCTGCATACCATTTAAAACGTTTGTTTGGCAGAAAATAAGCTCACCGCATGAACTTTGTAAATAATTAGGGTAAAGAATTTCATAAATCTTATCATAATGGAGATTGTATGTCTGTAACCGAAACTACGTCAGCACCAGCGTCGCGCTTCCCTTAGTTATTACGTTATATTTCTCAATGGATATCAAATAATCATTAACTAATATTAATTAGCATCTTATCTTATGTTAAAAATGTATTTATTTAGCTCTAGCTGAGATAGCTTTGCCTCAAAACGGCCCATATTATTAATGTGATATTTACCGCGTATCCCACTCATGCGGGTCAGACACAAGGTCTAGTTAATGTGGAACCGCCACGAACCGAAGCTCATGGGATGGTAGGCACAAAAATGCGTGGACTCCCTCGGCATTCCTCCTCAAGGGTGCGCCTCAGGCACTGGCAATAAACTCAGCCTGTCCCTTAAATCAAGTGGTAGGTGTTGCCTGGGGGCGGTCACCTTTGGGATCACGTCGTTAATTTCATTAATAGTCTAGTGGCCGAAGCCACCGAACCACCCCCCAAAAAGAGCGGGTTATATGTTTATTTACTTCGCATTCCACGTATGCGGGTCTGGCACAAGGCCTATTAGTTTAGGACCACCACGAACCGTAGCTCATAGGATGGTGGTACAAAGATTGCGTGGATCCCGTCGGTATTCCCCCTCAAGGGGGCGCATCAGGCACTGGGCAATAAACCCAGTCCGCCCTTTAAATCAAGGGGACAGGTTGTTGCCTGGGGGATAGCCTCTGGACCAACACGCTAATTTCAAACAGTCTAGTGGCCGAAGCCATCGGACCCCGCCCTGAAGAGCGGGTTATTAATGTGTTCAAAATCCTGCAATGTGTTATATATCATTAAAAAATAAATGCTTACATAGTATATGGTATGAATAATTTGCATACCAGTTTTAACAAAACCGTGTTTAATAAATCATTACTTTGTGTTATTGATTTATTGTTTTATTCTCAAACGTATTCAAAGCAACCAATGTATAATTTATATTGAATTCAATTAGATAAGGCAAAAATAAGAGTAATCATTTTTGTGTTAGTATTTAATTCCATTAGTTTTTCTAATTCAATATAATATTTAATTATATGAAAATTTAAATACTCATTGCCTGGAGGCGCATCTTTGTTTGAAAATACAATAAACTGCTTAATATAAAAACAGAAGAAAAAAGATACCGATACACAGATAGGTCATTTGATCTAGAATTTTTCGGAGGCTTCGTTTAAGCGCCAACTATCTTGTATTAAATGCTGATTACATTTCCAGCAGATTTTAGTCGCGAGGTTTTCTATAATCATCTTCATCTTTGTTTCTTTCATACTTTTCGACTTGGATTCTTTGGCTTTGTGCTAATCCTTTTAGATAATCTATTGCATACTTCAAATTTGTGTTAAGCTTAATCATACGTTAGATTAAACAAATCACCGAAAATACATTGTCTAAACATCGAAAATTGTAGAAACCCACATCTATCTATCTATTTATCTATCACAGTATTTTTAAAGATCTATCTATCTATCTCTCAGTATCTTTTAGATGATCAGTATTTTAGATCTAATCTATCTATCTATCTATCTTATCTATCATATTCTTCTCAGTATTTTAGATTATCTATCTCAGTATTTTTTTAGATCTATCTATCTATCTATCTATCTATCTATCTCTATCTTTTCAGATTTTAGATCTATCTCAGTATTTTTTTAGATCTATCTATTATCTTCTTTATCTTCTCAGTTATTTTAGATCTATGTCTCAGTATTTAGATCTATTCTATCTATCTATCTATCTATCTTCTCAGTATTTTAGATCTATCTATCATTATCTATCTATCTATCTATCTATCTATCTATCTTCTTAGTATTTTAGATCTATCTATCTTATGTTTTTAGATATATCTATCTATCTATCTATCTATCTATCCCATGTGAATTGTGCATGACAAGAAGGGGATTATGTTGAAAAATAATTTCTTGTGTGAAATAAATGCTTTTTTCATCATTAGAATGCGGATTTATTGATGTACCAATGTATGTATTTTTAGACAGTTGGTTGCGGCCCGACGACTAATACCACCTCTGATCTCATCTTCCTATTGTCACACAGTGAAAAGTTCAGTACAACACACACACACACACACACACACACACACACACACCACACACACACGTATGTATCATTAAAAATTTTTTTTGTCTTCCAAACCAAAAAATACCAGGATTTTGTTATACGATCAAAACAGATATTTCAGCATTATTATTACATAACTCTACACATTGATACTCTGTAACCAAAAATAGAATTACATAAATATATTAATAGTTATATTCTGAACTGCTACGCATTTGTACTTTTGTTACAGGTTTCAATATAGTAGAGTTGGGAAATTAATACCACCTAATGATACCCGTTTTTATTCATGACGTTCCGCTAAAATGATAAAAATCCTTATATCTTTTGTTAGAGAAAACTAACTTTTCATTAAAACATTCTTAGGGTGTACACATTTATAACGATGAATGTGTGTGTGTGTGTGTGGTGTGTGTGTATGTGTGTGTGTTCACTTACGATTATTTGACATTTGTCAGATAATTTTCAAATTCAGTAAAGAAAAATGCTGGTATTTCAGAAAAATTGATATCATTTCACAACTTAAACAATTGTTGTTCAAATGATCTCAAATTTTAACAGCATGTTTAGAAAAACATATTTCTCTTCCAGTTAATTGCATATCTATAACCAAAAAAGAAAAAATTAAACATATACATTTCGAGTATTTGAACGAGAATTGGTCAAGTTATTAGATTACAAAATTATATCACTTTTTCTGAAACACCATCTATGGGCAAGTCTATTAATAATAGTGTTCCTTAAAAGTACGACCGTTATCATCTTGCAACAAACTCTGTTTAAAACGAGACCTCCCAAATCGTTCAAGATGAAATGCATAAATGTAAACCTGATTATCTGGTGTTGCTCATCCGCCGAATACTTATTTCTTATCAGTTCTTCACCTCAGCTAAATAATGGACCATTCCGTTTTATTATAAAGAAACAAAGAAGAAAGAGGAAAACGCTAAACAGAAAAAAGAATAAGAAAAAAGAAAGAAAAAGAGTAGGAAATACAATATAGGGGTTGGGTCTGTTCAATCGAACATAATGAAAAGATAAAGAAGGAAAGAAAGAAAAAACGAGAGAGAGAGAGAGAGAGAGAGAGAGAGAGAGAGAGAGAGAGAGAGAGAGAGAGAAGAGAAGAGAGATTATCATACTTTTCACATATTGAACTATAATGCATAGCTCTTAAGTAAATATATCAAACGTAATAATTAAATGTCATACTGTGGTATATCCACAGGTCCTGGTACTTTATATTGGCTGATACAGGGCAAACCAACGAAAATCTACCTATTACTTCAGTTATGGTAGGTATTTACCCAACGCGTTTGCTTCGTGTAAGATATAACACAAGCTCACACGTATGGGGAATCCAGCGAAGATCGTATTCTTTCAGTAGCAATGGATCTACAAAACAAGTTTGCAATTACACCATGATGGACACTCAATTTACCAAACCAGCCCGCCATGGGTACGATGTGACTCAAGGTCGCATGTATGGGGCATCCAGAGAGGATCGAAATCTCTTTTCAGTAGTAATGATCTGCGAGATTAGATTACTAACCGCGATGGACGCCTTTTCACCCAACCCGTTCATAATGGGTAGATGAGACACAAGGTTGCAAGCATGGAGCATTCAGCGAAGATCGAACTCGCTATTCAGTTGTAATCAATTCTGCGAGACTAGCTTGCTAACCATACACCATGATGGAACTCCTTTTTTACACAACCCATTCGGTTCGGGGAACGTGACACAAGGTCGCCAAGTATTGGTATCCAGGTGTAGAGCAAACTCATTTTCAGTACAAATGGAGCTGCAAGATTAGCTTGCTAACCTTTACATCACGATAATACGCCTTACTTTAGTTATGTATGAGGTACTCACGTAACAACCACTATTTAATAGCGAGTACCTTTCTTTCTTTTTTTCTTTCTTTCTTTTTTCTTTCTTTCATTAGGCATACGTCGTAGTGCACTGTTTGATCTCTCTCTTCTCTCTCCCTCTCCCCCTCTCTCCCCTCTCTCTCTTCCGTAAAAATGGATCTGCGAGATTAGCTTGGAAACTATTACATCACGGTAAAACACTTTACTCTAGTTATGGTATGAGGTACTTTCTTAACAACCACTATTTAACAGCAAGTACCTTGTTTCTTACTTTTTTTCTTTGGGCATGCGTCGTAGTGCACTTTGATCTCTCTCTATCTCTATCTCCCCCCGATTCAACAGGGATACATTTCTTCTTTCTTTCTTTCTTTTTTTTATTCCTTAGGCATACGTCGTAGTGCACTGATATCTCTCTCACTCTCTCTGTTCCTCCCCTCTCCTTTATATCCCCTCCCTCCCAGTACATCCCTCTTCCTCCTTCTCTCTCCCTCTCGTCATCCTCTCTTCACTCTCTCTCTCTCTCTCGCAACAACACATTCTATAAATCATATAACACTTTTCTTGGTCTCTTCCCATCAAGTAATCAATGATCAATAAGTAGCTTTCATATTTCGGATATTTTTTCTCCTTTTTTATTGTTTTTTTTTTCTTCTTTTTTATTTTTATTTATTTTGTTCGACGAACCCATAACGATCAAATTTCAGGATTCCATTTAACATGATGGCGTGTTCTTCATCAGCTTTCCATTTGGCGATCCTTGAGAAGAAAAAATCTCTACATTATCTCCCGTTTGATGAATTAATAACCTATGTGCAAGGCTTCCTTGAACCAAGGAGTGCATCAACAAAGAACCTCACCAGTTTCTTGTGAAATGAATTTTCTCCAAAATATGATTTGTCCCTAGATATATTCCAAATGGGGAATATTTTTATTCTTTAGTTTATCTTCAAACTCTTCTTCATTATCGCCGGACTGGAAAATATAGGTTCGATTATTCAAGTAATTTTTTCTAAACTCTTCTGATATTTCAGAAAGTGAATAATGATAATTAATCCAGCCCCAATTAAATTAGCCCCCCCCCAAAAAAAAGAAACCAAACGTTTGAATAGTGTAATGATTAGCGAGCTGATCCTTTAATGAATTCGATTATCACTGAGTGCCTCACACTTTGATTTTTGTGCCAAACTGAACTAGACTTCGTAAATAACATTATCCTAATTAAGATATATATTGTCGCATGTAAGCAAAACTATGTCGTCACTAACATCACAATTCCCTTAATTATTAGCGCTATATTCTCAATGATTATCAATAAGATTAAATATCTTATTTATCAGCGATGTATCTATTAAAGTCTAGCTGAGTTAGATTTATTAGAAAACCTACCCATTTTATTAATGCGATTAAAATCCTGCAAAGTTTGTTATATCTCAAACTCCAAGAGAATTTTATGAGTCTCATTCTCTATGATGGATTCCAGTTTGTGCATACACCATTTGATAGCATTATTCCCAGTGTATCATCTTTACCATTCAGTCGTGTCTAGTCTTGTGATAGTTTGCTGTTCTCTTATTATGTGATCAACCGTTTCGTCTCTGTCTCCACTCAAGCTACACTTGCCATTCTGTGCATCTTATTTATTTTTTCTTTGATATAATTTGTTCTTGATCTCTTCTATATCTATTCTATCTGAGATTAGAACAGCCAACATTTCGCAATGACGAACTGATCCCCCACGTGGGCTATTAAGGGAGTACTTGCCGATCATGACACTCAGTCTGTCATTTGATTCCTACGTTATTCGTATTTAACATTTTTCACGAGGTTGTATATTGTGGCGATACCAAACCCAGGGTTGATTATTATCTGTGTTCCTATCACAGATGTGTCCTGGTATTCTTTCAAAGAAGAACACTGTGTAGCGCACCACAAAAGTATTCTTACGTTTTGAAATATTGTTTAACTTAGTTCACATCTTTTAAAATTCTAATCAGGCTTTGTGAATTGATTCTTACTTTCTCGAAGGGTCAACGATGTCTTTATTAACCTACCCAACTACTAAAAATTGGTTATTTATTTAAGATATCCAAAATATTGATATCATTTTGAAGAGTTTTTGTGAGTAGAATGATCGGAAGTTTATAGCAAATGTTCGGCTATTTTTGATTCATATCCAAACACATTTCTGATATCCCATTTCTACTCACAAAAACTCTCAAAATGATATCAATATTTTGGATATCTTAAATAAATAACCAATTTTTAGTAGTTGGAGTAGGTTAATAAAGACATCGTTGACCCTTCGAGAAATAAGAATCAATTCACAAAGCCTGATTAGAATTTTTAAAAGATGTGAACTAAGTTAAAACAGATATTTCAAAAACGTAAGAATACTTTTGTGGTGCGCTACACAGTGTTTTCTTTGAAAGAATACCAGGACACATCTGTGATAGGAACACAGATAATAATCAACCCCTGGGTTTGGTATCGCCACAATATACAACCTCGTGAAAAATGTTAAATACGAATAAACGTAGGAATCAAATGACAATTGAGTGTCATGATCGGCAAGTACTCCCTTAATAGCCACGTGGGGGATCAGTTCGTCATCCTGCGAATGTTGGCTGTTCTAATCTCAGAATAGAATAGATAATAGAAGATCAAGAACCAATTATATCAAAGAAAAAATAAATAAGATGCAACAGAATGGCAAGTGTAGCTTGAGTGAGACAGAGACGAAACGGTTGATCACATAATAAGAGAATACAGCAAACTATCACAAGACTAGACACGACTGAATGGTAAAGATGATACACTGGGAATAATGCTATCAAATGGTGTATGCACAAACTGGAATCCATCATAGAGAATGAGACTCATAAAATTCTCTTGGAGTTTGAGATATAACAAACTTTGCAGGATTTAATCGCATTAATAAAATGGGTAGGTTTTCTAATAAATCTAACTCAGCTAGACTTTAATAGATACATCGCTGATAAATAAGATATTTAATCTTATTGATAATCATTGAGAATATAGCGCTAATAATTAAGGGAATTGTGATGTTAGTGACGACATAGTTTTGCTACATGCAGACAGATATATAATCTTAATTAGGATAATGTTATTTACGAAGTCTAGTTCAGTTTGGACAAAAATCAAAAAGTTGAGGCACTCAGTGATATCGAATTCATTAAAAGGATCAGCTCGCTAATCATTACACTATTCAAAACGTTTGGTTTCTTTTTTGGGGGGCTATTTAATTGGGCTGGATTAATTATCATTATCACTTTCTGAAATATCAGAAGAGTTTAGAAAAAAATTAACTTGAAATAATCGAACCTATATTTCCAGTCCGGCGATAATGAAGAAGAGTTTGAAGATAAACTAAAGAATAAAAATATTCCCCCATTTGGAATATATCTAGGGACAAATCATATTTCGGAGAAAATTCATTTCACAAGAAAACTGGTGAGGTTCTTTGTTGATGCACTCCTTGGTCAAGGAAGCCTTGCACATAGGTTATTAATTCATCAAACGGGAGATAATGTAGAGATTTTTTCTTCTCAAGGATCGCCAATGGAAAGCTGATGAAGAACACGCCCATCATGTTAAATGGAATCCTGAAATTTGATCGTTATGGGTTCGGTCGAACAAAATAAAAATAAAAATAAAAAAGAAGAAAAAAAAAAACAATAAAAGGAAAAAAAATATCCGAAATATGAAAGCTACTTATTGATCATTGATTACTTGATGGGAAGAGACCAAAGAAAATGTTATATGAAAAGAATGTTGTTGCCGAGAGAGCAGAGAGAGATGGTGTGAAGAGAGGATGACGAGAGCGGAGAGAGAAGGAGAAGAGGGATTACTGGGAGGGAGGGGATATAAAAGGAGAGGGGGAGGAACAGAGAGAGTGAGAGAGATATCAGTGCACTACGACGTATGCCTAAAGGAAATAAAAAAAGAAGAAAGAAGAAAAAGACTCCCGTTGAATCGGGGGAGATAGAGATAGAGAGAGATCAAGTGCACTACGACGCATGCCCAAAGAAAAAAAAGTAAGAAACAAAGGTACTTGCTGTTAAATAGTGGTTGTTAAGTAAGTACTCATACCATAACTAGAGTAAGTGTATTTACCGTGATGTAATAGTTTCCAAGCTAATCTCGCAATCCATTTTTACGAATAGAGACAGAGGGAGAGAGGGGGAGAGGGAGAGAAAAGAGAGAGATCAAACAGTGCACTACGACGTATGCCTAATGAAAGAAAGAAAAAAGAAAGAAAAGAACAAAGAAAGAAAGAAAGGTACTCGCTATTAAATAGTGTTGTTACGTGAGTACCTCATACCATAACTAAAAGTAAGGCGTATTATCGTGATGTAAAGGTTAGCAAGGCTAAATCTTGCAGCTCCATTTGTAACTGAAAAATGAGTTTGCTCTACACTGGATACCCCAATACTTGCGACCTTGTGTCACGTTCACCCGAACCGAATGGGTTGTGTAAAAGGAGTTCCATCAATGTGTAATGGTTAGCAAGCTAGTCTCGCAGAATTGATTACAACTGAATAGCGATTTCGATCTTCGCCTAAGCTCCATGCTTGCAACCTTGTGTCTCATCCTACCCATATGAACGGTTGGGTGAAAAAGCGTCCCATCGCGGTTAGTAATCTAATCCGCCAGATCCATTACTACTGAAAAAGATTTCGATCCTCTCTGGATGCCCCCATACATGCGACCTTGAGTCACATCGTAACCCATGGCGGGCTGGTTGGTAAATTGAGTGTCCCATCATGGTGTAATTGCAAAAACTTGTTTTTAGATCCATTGCTACTGAAAGAATACGATCTTCGCTGGATTCCCCATACGTGTGAGCTTGTGTTATATCTTACACGAAGCAAACGCGTTGGGTAAAACCTACCATAACTGAAGTAATAGGTTAGATTTTCGTTGGTTGCCCTGTATCAGCCAAATAAAGTACCAGGACCTGTGGATATACCACAGTATGACAATTTAATTATTACGTTTGATATATTTACTAAGAGCTACTGCATTTATAGTTCAATATGGAAAAGTATGATAATCTCTCTCTCTCTCTCTCTCTCTCTTCTCTCTCTCTCTCCTCTCTCTCTCCTCTCTCTCTCTCTCTCTCTCTCGATTTTTCTTTCTTTCCTTCTTTTATCTTTTCATTATGTTCGATTGAAACAGACCCAACCCTATATATGTATTTCTCCTACTCTTTTTCTTTCTTTTTTCTTATTATATTTTTCTGTTTAGCGTTTCCTCTTCTTTCCTTTGTTTCTTATAATAAAAACGGAATGGTCCATTATTTAGCTGAGGTGAAGAAACTGATAAGAAATAGTATTCGGCGGATGAGCAACACCAGATAATCAGGTTTTACATTTATGCATTTCACTTGAACGATTGGAGGTCTCGTTTTAACAGAGTTTGCAAATGATTAACGGTCTACTTTTAAGGAACACTATTATTAATAGACTTGCCCATAGATTGTGTTTCAGAAAAAGTGATATAATTTTGTAATTAATAACTTGACCAATTCTCGTTCAAATACTCGAAAATGTATATGTTTTAATTTTTTCTTTTTGGTTATAGATATGCAATTAACTGGAAGAGAAAATATGTTGTTTCTAAACATGCTGTTAAAAATTTGAGATCATTTGAACAACAATGTTTAAGTTGTGAAAATGATATCAATTTTTTCTGAAAATACCCAGCATTTTCTTCTTACTGAATTTGAAATTATCTGACAAATGTCAAAAATAATCGGTAAGTGAACACACACACATACACACACACACACACACACACACACACAATATCGTTCATAAATGTGTACACCCCCTAAGAATTTTTTAATGAAAAGTTAGTTTTCTTCTAAACAAAAGATATAAGGATTTTTATCATTTTAGCGGAACGTCATGAATAAAAACGGGTATCATTAGGTGTATTAATTTCCCAACTCTACTATATTGAAACCCTGTAACCAAAAGTACAAATGCGTAGCAGTTCAGAATTAACTATTATATATATTATGTAATTCTATTTTGGTTACAGAGTATCAATGTGTAGAGTTATGTAATAATAATGCTGAAATATCTGTTTTGATCGTATAACAAAATCCTGGTATTTTGGTTTGGAAGACAAAAAACATTTTTTAATGATACATACGTGTGTGTGTGTGTGTGTGGTGTGTGTGTGTGTGTGTGTGTGTTGTAACTGAACTTTTCACTGTGTGACACAATAAAGATGAGATCGAGGTGGTATTAGTCGTCGGGCCGCAACCCAACTGTCAAAAATACATACATTGGTACATCAATAAATCCGCATTCTAATGATGAAAAAAGCATTATTTCACACAAGAAATTATTTTCAACATAATCCCCTTCTTTGTCAATGCACAATTCACCATGGGATAGATAGATAGATAGATAGATAGATTATATCTAAAAAACATACTGAGATAGATAGATCTAAAATACTAAGAAGATAGATAGATAATAGATAGATAGATAGATAGATAGATCTAAAAAAAAAAATTACGGAGATAAGATAGATCTAAAATACTGAGAAGATAGATAGATAGATAGATAGATAATCTAAAAATACTGAGACATAGATCTAAAATACTAGAAGATAGATAGATAGATAGATAGATAGATCTAAAAAAAAACTGAGATAGATCTAAAATACTGAAAAATAGATAATAGATAGATAGATAGATAGATAGATAGATCTAAAAAATACTGAAATAGATAAATCAAAATACTGAAAGACATAAGATAATAGATAGATAGATAGAAATAATCTCAAAAATACTGAAAGATATCTACTGAAATAGATAGATAGATCTTTTAAAAATACTTGATAGATAAATAGATAGATAGATGTGGTTCCTACAACATTTCGATGTTTAGACAATGTATTTCGGTATTTGTTTAATCTAACGTATGATTAAGCTTAAACAAAATTTGAAGTATGCAATAGATTATCTAAAAGGATTAGCACAAGCCAAAAGAACCAAGTCGAAAAAGTATGGAAAGCAAACAAAGATGAAGATGATTATAGAAAACCTCGCGACTAAAAATCTGCTGGAAATGTATCAGCATTAATACAAGATAGTTGGCGCTTAAACGAAGCCTCCGAAAAATTCTAGATCAAATGACCTGATCTGTATCGTATCTTTCTTCTGTTTTTATATAAGCAGTTTATTGTATTTTCAAACAAAAGAGATGCGCCCTCCCAGGCATGAGTATTTAATTTTCATATAATAAATATTATATTGAATTAGAAAAACTAATGGAATAAATACTAACACAAAATGGATTACTCTTATTTTTGCCTTAATCTAATGAATTCAATATAAAATATTACATTGGTTGCTTTGAATACGTTTGAGAATAAAACAATAAATCAATAACACAAATAATATTTATTAAACACGGTTTTGTTAAAACTGGTATGCAAATTATTCATACCCATATACTATGTAAGCATTTATTTTTTAATGATATATAACACACATTGCAGGATTGAACACATTAATAACCCGCTCTTCAGGGCGGGGTCCGATGGCTTCGGCCACTAGACTGTTATGAAATTAGGCGGTGTGGTCCCAGAGGGCTATCCCCCCAGGCAACACCTTCCCTTGATTTAAAGGGGCGACGGGTTATTGCCCCCAGTGCCTGATGCGCCCCCTTGAGGGGGAATACCGACGGGATCCACGCAATCTTTGTACCCACCATCCTATGAGCTACGGTTCTGGTGGTCCTAAAACTAATAGGCCTTGTGCCAGACCCGCATACGTGGAATGCGAAGTAAATAAACATTAATAACCCGCTCTTTGGGCGGTGGTTCGTGGCTTCGGCCACTAGACTATTAATGAAATTAACGACGTGATCCCAAAGGTGACCGCCCCCAGCAACACCTACCCACTTGATTTAAAGGACAGGGCTGAGTTTATTGCCCAGTGCCTGAGGCGCACCCTTGAGGAGGAATGCCGAGGGATCCACGCATTTTTGTGCCCTACCATCCCATGAGCTTCGGTTCGTGGGCGTTCCACATTAACTAGACCTTGTGTCTGACCCGCATGAGTGGATACGCGGTAAATATCACATTAATAATATGGGCCGTTTTGAGGCAAGCTATCTCAGCTAGAGCTAAAATAAATACATTTAAATAACATAAGATAAATGCTAATTAATATTAGTTAATGATTATTTGATATCCATTGAGAATATAACGTAAATAACTAAAGAAGCGCGACCGCTGGCTGACGTAGTCGGTTACAGACATACAATCCCTTATGAATAAATTTATGAAATTCTTTACCCTAATTATTTACAAAGTTCATGCGGGTGAGCTTATTTTCTGCCAAACAATACGTTTTAAATGGTATTGCAGCAGGCTAAGTGCGTGCATTGCTCGCGTTGAAGTAATCATTATTTTAATAAAATAGTTTTCTATTCTGGAAAAATGATTTGAAAGAAAAAAGGCGAAATATTTAATTCGCCGCAAAATTATATTTTCCGTTCCCTTCGCCTTTTAGGCTAACAACTAACTTGAGACAAATAAATATTAATTACCTAATTAGAAATAGTAATTAGTTTTCGATAGTTTCATCTGAGTGAATGTTACAGTATGTTATTGTTGTTTTTTAAATTTTCAACAACTAATTTGAAATACGTTTTATCTTTCATTATGTATCACTTCGTATTTAATAATACAAACGTAAAATACAGAGAGATATTTTATTTTAGATTATCCTTGCTGGCTTCTTTTTCATTGTTATTATTTTAATCAGATGACGTTAGCATTTAGAAAATAGGCTTATCAAAAGAGTAAGACACTAAAAAAAAACTGTGTTAATTGTGTATTTTCCATTAATGTAAGTGATTAGTGTTCAAGCCCAGATAAAGTTAATATATTAATGCGATATTAAGGTATGCAAGCCACTTTAAGGGATTGGTGCAACACAGTCTTCTAGCCATAATTTGCGATTTTAATATCAGCCACCCTGTCGTTGGGAAGAAGAATACACCGACTGCACGTCGTAGAGGGCTAAAATCCCACAATGGCCATCTGCTGGCCCCGGGTAGCGACCCGTGATGCTTAAAGACGGAATCCTGGTGGCTGAGTGATCCATAACAAACAACACTTTTCCATTAGTGTAAGTGGTCAGTTCAAGCCCCGATAAAGGTGATATTTTAATGTTGATGTTTAAGCCACTAAAGATTGGTGTAACACAGTCTTCCCGCCCACAATTTGTCCTGAATATGGACGTTAAAATGCATCTAATGGTGAAAGTTTCAAATTCTGGAGCTCTGAGAGTGTGGATACCCCTTTATCATCATTACTCCCAGGTCCACACTGAACTGGAGTGGTAGTACCTGTTAGGCCCATCTATGTTAAATACAAAAAATGAGTTTTTTTAAATGTGTGTAAGAAAATTGAGTTTAAATTTTTTTAATAAAAAATTTGAATACCCATCAAGAATGAATAAAAACGTCTTCGGCATAAAATAACCCAACAAGGGTGACATGTCGTAAAATCCAGCCCGCTTAGAATACATTGACACTATCTGCCTACAGAAGGTAAACACCACCCCCAAAAATAATAAATTTCAAAACAGAAATATATTTTCCATAGGTATTACCACTCCGAACAGAGTGACTTGTCCTATCTCTGGGCAGAGAATGCGCGACTGTACCTCTCCTCAATGGGCCACCTGTTGCTGTGGGTACGACCCGTGATACTTAAAAGACGGAATCCTGGTGCTGGAATCCATAACAAGCAACACTCCACTTTGGCCTTACTTAGCTTGAACAGCGTCGAGAAGCCCCTTCCGATTAATCGCTGGTCACTAGCACCTATATAATTGTCCCACCTAATTGCCGTTACGGCAAACAACCCAACCCTTTATCATATATGGATAGAAAACATGGACTGGTGGTTTATTGTCCAGGGTATACATTAAAAAGCATCTAATGGTGGAGTCGATTCTGATGTGAGAAGTCCTTTATAGCTTACTCCCAGGTCTTACCTTCACCCGTTTTCGGACTGGGGTAGCCGGCGAGCTTTCTGGCCGCTGGACCGTGCATGTTATAATAATAGGCGTCGATCCCAGGGGGCCCATCCCCACCAGGCAAACACCTGCCCCCTCGATTTAAAGGCAGCTGGGTTATGCCCAGTGCCGGAGCGCCCCCTTGAGGGGAATGCCGACGGGATCGACGCAATTTTCACCTACCACTCCATGAGCTCGGCTTGGGTGTCCCACGTTAATAGGGACTTTTGCCTGACCCGTACAAGTGGTACGCGGTAAATAAATTCAACCCGGGTAATACTTGTTACGGCCTATTATGGTTAATAGAAAATGAGCTTTTAAAAATATGTTTTTTAAAACTAGTTTTAAAAAATGAATGCCCATCAAGAATTAATAAAAACGTCTTCAGCATAAAAATAACCCAGCAAGGGTTGACATGCCGAAAAATTCAACCAAACCACAATTGCCTTGCAAAAACAAAGCTAAGTTAGTAAATATCTATATGACCTTTGAGTTGAGACGCACTGAGTTGACGGGAGCCGAATCGAACTCGGAAACTTAGATTCCAGGCGGAATGCTCTACCGTGAGCTAAACCGGCACTTAGTAGAAAGATTATGTAACGCCAATTCCCAATGAATGTTCTGTTTAACACTAAGTCAGCAATCGAAATCTTTGATTTGTTTTTACCTTGTTGCAAAATATCGACTACTGACTCTAGTGAGATTACTCAAAAATTTAACCCAAGAGACTGGCGAGCTGTTTCGGCTTCTTATGGGGTTTATTTTTCGCTCATATAATTACCTTTCTTCTGCATCCGATTTTTTTATTCAATTCTGTCAAAAGAATTCATTTAATTTTAATTTGAAGTAATTACACTCGGCTAAACATTAATCTCATCCGTGCTCATTTGGAGACATCAATCTATTAATAATGGAGTTCGGTTTTACGCACAATACTCGAATCGTCAATACGTAGAATAAAAACAAATCTTGTATTATATACACTCAAAGATTGAGTAAAAACTTAAAATTACTTTTTACTCTCGCCTCTTTTTCAGCTGCAAGAGGTTAACTAAAAGGTTTACAATGAATAATACCTACTTTTTTTTTTGTAAAATCATGTCAAAATATTCAAAAGAATTATTCAGTTAATAATTAATAGATGCAATTAAGTTTCTTTCTAATTTTTTTTTTTTTTTTTACTTCTGTAATAAATTTGATTTACTTACTTATGATACAAACCGCTGATATTAAATTTCTAAATTACCCCTCAGGCAATGTCTTTTTAAAATAAATTTTACAGCGCCCGAGTGTGTTTTTTAAGCTAGTGAACAATAATTCTATCATGGCGCCATGGATTTATCAATCATTTTATACTTATATGAAATAAAAAAGTATGAAATATATGAAAGATTCCTATACTTGAAATTGAACTCCAATATCTGCGTTACAGACAAAAAACACAAAATATTATCCTATTAATGATGTTAACATTGTAATGAAAATCATGGAATTTATATTAGGGTAGTCGATTTTGAACTGTAATGTCTCCTATTGGCAAAGTTGCAAATTAATATAAAGAATTACCATATAAAATATTTCTTTAAACTTTGCCTTCTTAAGGAAATATATTTCAATCTTTAAAGTGTTATTGCTGTACGGCTTAAATTATTAGGTAAAAAGCAGCATATCAGAGTTGTAGGTGGTGAAGGGCATATTTTCAATTTTAATTCTAGTTATGATATTTATTCGTTTAGTTAAGATGAATACCTTTCTGTTTTAAATACTGAAATTGCTATATTTTCTACCAATTTCTAGGCTATAATTTGCGAACACGAGGCTTTCTGGTGCATTTTAATAGACGATCTTTTATGCTATTCCTCAAACAATGGGCAAGTAAGAGATCTAGTTTTTGGTATCAGAATTTATTAAACAAACACACAACTTGTGCTGTTTGAGAGAATTTATATTTTTTTTAAAGTGAAAAATCAACCTACCCTATTATATATCTTAAATTCTATCTCTGCAGACTCGATGGAAAGACTGATATACTTTCATTTTTACTAGCTTAAAAGCTGCCCTTTTGGGTGGCTTTTAAACTAGCTCTTGCAGGGTTTTTTTAATTGAGTTCCGTCCAACAATCGACACTCATGCATTGAAGTACTTATCAAATTTAAAGCAAAGTAGCGGAGTGGCCAATTATCGGTATCTGCCGGACAGCGAGTGAGTCTATCCCTTTTCGATACGGTAGACCAGGAACTTTTTGCGTCTGAGGTGAATTGCGTTACACCTACCATCAGCTCACCACTTTACCACACATATTAAAGCTGCCCAACTTATGCACTGAGTTGGCGAACGTCGTTATTGAACCCGAAACCATGTGATTTCGAGGAGGAGGCTCTGCCAACTGGGAAACTCGTCGTATTATATAGATTCATATGAATTGCAGCTACATTCTTGACTGCCCAAATTCCTATATTTTATGTGGCCCTACAGAAATTAGACATGGGTCTTTGAGTGATGAGTTGTCGAGAGCGTATCGAACCCGGAACCATGTGGTCGAGGCGGAATGCTTCTACTGACTGAGAAACTCTAATATATAGACACATATGAATTGCAGCTAGCTCCCCAAGAAATTACACATTGGGATGGAGCGGTGACTGTCGAGGGCCGTATCGAACCCGGAACCATGTGTCTCTGTAATGTCCCATTTTATCCGGTCCTATAGAAATTGGACATGGATCTGAGCGCTGAGTTGCGAGGTCGGTATTGAACCTTGAACCATGTGGCTGCCCAATGTCCCCATTTATGCGCGCTACATAAATTTGACATGGATCTGGAGATGAGGCTAAAGCTTCCCAGGATTACAGCTGCGTTTGTACATTAAATCATATTTTATGAGAATGAATTTCAGTCGATAATCAAGTCTGAAACTCTTTTCAAAAAACGACAGTTATCGTCGCTGCTTCGAATTAATGAAGCTCAAATTGATTACCGAGTCGACAGAATTTGTTTCAGACAGCCAACAAACAAATAAATAAAAAACGGTCGTTATTATATAAGAGACATCAATGACACTTAAATCTTTAACTTTCTATTGTGAACCACTCTTTATATCCGCTTAGTACTTTCCTCCAACTCTTGCAATAGGCTGAATATAGAAGGAAAAAAAGCCGAAAATCTTAGACTCTTTGAAGGGTAATATTGCATACAATTCATCATTGCTGAGTATAGCGAGAATGACTTATTAGTTTAGCGGCCGCAAAGACGAATTAAAGACCACTTTAGGTCTTTGAATTGCTTCCAATGTCGAAAGGTAATGCAGCTTTTGGCAAAATGTCTGCGATAATTTTATCTACCTGTTATTGATGTTTTGACATTTGCAAATTCGAACAAGAAAGAAACACAAACACACATACATATTATTAGGCAATACGATATATATATATATATATTATATAATATATTATAATATAAATATATATATATATAATATATATATATGATGTGTTGTGTGTCCTGTGATTTATGTACGTGCGTGTGCATATATAAGTTGGACTGCGGATTATAATAATATTTATATATACTATAATATATATATATAGTGTGTGTGTGTGGTGGGTTGGTGTGTGTGTGTATCTTGTAGAGTCAATGTTACCTTTCTTTTTGGTATATCTGATTAGTCTGTCTTTATGTAAATATTGTATATGTATATTTAGAAATAATGTAACACATCAAAATTATAACTCATCAGATATGTGTGTGTGTACAATGCCGACAGCATGGATCCATTAACTCTCTCTCTCTCTCTCTCTCTCTCTCTCTCTCTCTCTCTCTCTCTCTCTCTCTCTAATGTCCAAATTATATATATATATATGTGTGTGTGTGTGTGTGTGTGTTGTATAAAGTGTTGATTGTATAAAAAGTATGTGTTTATTGTATTATATATATATGTGTGTGTGTGTGTGTGTGTGTGTGTTGTGTATGAATATGTGTATCGATGAATATGATGACGTCATATTTATGAATTAAATAAACGGAATTAGAGAATGGGCTTTGAATTACATTATTACGTTTACATTCATTCCTAACATTGATATAAGTCAAATTAATTCGTATCCATTGTTTCCTTGTAATGGAAGTTAAAAGCGCGTGAAGGTAACCAAAGCCGAACATTTTCGACCCTACATTTCCAGTACAGTATCATTGGGAACAAAATAAGTTTTGGATAAAGGCCAAAGGTTTGGCCCATTTACCAAACCTTTTTGTTTCCAAATAATTGCTGAATCGGAAAAATAAGGTAAAAAAAATTCGGCTTTGGGTTACCGTACGGCGCTTTAAACTAGTCTATTGTTGCTATCGCGTTCCGTGGTTTACAGAAGAGTTTTGTCCTTACCCAAACAAAACATCCAAACTCCATATCATTAATGCTAAATATAAAATCGATGTAGAAATATTAGGTATATGAATGTTATAGGATAAATTCATTTTTAACTAATGAAAGAAAACGTAAAGGACGCCACCAAATATTAACTCCTATCGAAATTCAAAAAAATTTTGGACAAAGAGACAAAAAAATTAAAAGCAATCTCTGGAATCTAATATGGATAAAGCAAAACATGCTGAAGTGCTTACTAATACGTCCGCGCTTCTGAAATTCCAACGAGGGTCGTAATCTAAGACTTGCCGCCAAAAATCAAAAAACAAATCAAATCGAACCTATAAGCAATAAGAAGCTGACTACGAGTTATAAATCTTTGTGGAAGTTTAACTTAAATACTCTACAATTAAAATATCAAGTTTCATTGAAAAGAAAATCAAAGTGTCAACAAATAACAAATATTATTAATGTGCAAACAAAATGAAAAATAAATATTCCTTGGTTTTCGTTGTATCGCTTTGTCTACAGTATTGACCATAATGATGACTACAATGATTTTACCTTACTTTTCCATCACGCATGGTTCATTCATTTTGCACACGATAGCCATAATTTTCAACTTGTTTGAATCCTATCGACCTAGCAAACTCTTGGTTGTTTTAGTCGCAATCTGCAGCGATTTCAAAGTGACGTATTCTTCTTCATTGGGAATTTCGATCTTTTAATTATCCAAATTTTATTCCTCAACTATACATTTCATGTAACTAAATATCGACTAACATAGCGTCGCGTGAGTTCAAAACAGTTTAGACAGAGCATAAAATGGCCGACCGCTCGCTGGCGTCCAAGCTGCAACTGGGACTCAAAAAGTCCACGTTACTAACATATTTCGGCTTCTGTAATTTCCATGGAAGGGCCCCGCCATGATATGAAAAGGGTCATCCCTCAGAAAGTACAGGGGATTGACAATAATCTTATGCAACCGCAAGATTATGTAACATGTCCCAGAAGGACTTACTGAACACGCCGGATTTTTTTTTAATAATGTAGCGTTTGACTCTATTGAAAAGAATGATTGACGTTTAATTGTAATCGTAAATACTATATCTATTACTTTACCTTCTTCGAAGATTGAATACGGTGTTGATCTAATGTTCAACAATCGGCTTAGCATTCTTCGTTGTTTTGTCTGGAAAAAATTGGATCACTTGGAGATTATATTGCCTTTGTGCCAATTATAGTTTTTAATGATAACACAAGACGTTTTATTTTACCTCCTACTGCTTTATTTTATCCCCAAGTCAAAATGCCTTGGGACAAATACACATTTGCGTTTCTCCCCGTCACAGATTAATTTCAAACTGACGTTCATCCCTCTCTCTCTTCTCTTACTACCTTCTTAACAAAATCAGAATTCGTTAAAGTGCAGTGCTTCGTCATGAAAAACTTTCCACTATTCTCTTGGATTCATGCTTTTCCATTCTATTATGCTAAACATAGTTTGGAATATCGCCTACTTCTTGCCTATATTATATTCATTTTTTCATTTTACTTAACCTGGTTATATATAGATATTAGTGTTGAATATCATGTGAGTTGTGCTAAATAAAGGTATCTGTGCAGAAATATACAGAATATAAGTTTTTTTTTCTAACCTTAATACACCGCCAGTTCAGAATTGACCTATCTTGAATTTCCTCGGATTACAGGCAATCTCGTAACTAAACACTCGGAATTTCATGCCTACTCTAGAGCCAAACTCATTATTTATTAAAAAAACAGCAAACCAAATTAACGAAAATATATATAGTTATAACGCCAATTTCTATAGAAAGTGTTTAGGCTGGGGGAGCGACCAAATCAAATAAACAATCTTTCAATCGGCTTATCCAGTAGCCTCGCATACCACTGTAGTATGGCTTGACATATGCCGTACTAATGAAAAGCGCAAATTTGCAGTTTAAAAGCACCATTTGCAAACAATCTATTCAATACTAATCTTGAAGCATCAGAATTCACCTAACAATTACTCCTCAATTGCCAGTTGGAAAATACCTTAAATATTGGTTGGCTGCATAATTATGCGCCTTTTTTTCAACAGATTTGTAGAAAAGACGCCAAAATAATTGAATACCAATCCAATACAATAATATCATATACAAGATTAAAAGCTACAATAAAGAAGATCTTTCATTGACAGTGTTTCGAGTGAAAGTCAATATGTTGTTTAACTTGATTAAGGATAAATACTATTCGATTCTCTCCGTAAAAACGACAAAGGCTTAGATAAAAATACACTTGATGTAAACTGTCTTTCTTCAAATTGATTCTACTTATTCCAGGAATTATTTATATATTTAGTAATAGCTTGTTCCTAAAATCTTCCCTGTTATCATCCTGCAACACCCTCTGGTTAAAATAGACAGTTCAAATTGTTCAAAGATGCCAATGCCAAAAAATGTAAATCCAAATATTCGTGCGCTTAATCGCAGATATTTGTCCCATTTATTTCAGCCAATTTTAATAAAAATTCCATATGTCACGTGCTTAAATGCCCAACGTAAAATTAAAATGATATGAAAAAAAAAAAAGTTACGTTTTGTTTATTTTATATGAAATTGAATTACAGATATATCTTGGTAATTGAATATTAGTCCTAACCTCTGCTTTAATTTTGCTATTTTAGCGGCCAACAAAACAGAGTGAATTTCCGACCAATGTTGATATTCCAATTGTGTTTTTGTCGCAAACAATTAGATATTTCAAACCCTCCGCCCCCTCCCACAGAATGTTATCGACAAATCAATGTGAATATTTACAACCACTCTTTTATGAAAAGAGTAGAGGGGTTAAGTCAAATATACTTCACATATTAACTATTTGCAATAACTATTTAGTAAAAAAATAATCGTTGTAATAATTGAAATATCAACTGCTGTATATCCACATGTCCTGCTATTAGTAATATGGGTAGGTTGGCCATAATTAGGGCGTAAAAATTACGCTACGCAAAGGCTTGATCCTGATCTCCAATAAATGGAGAGGAGGAAAGCGCAACTAACCAGCCTTGAAACCTAGTTACGCCCCACCCTTTTGCCGAATACAAATTCGTATTCTATTGGAAACAGGTAATAGAAAATAATGCCGTTACACCTGCAAAACTTAGGTAAAATAATATTTATTAAAAATAAAAGAAGATTAGAACATATTATAACGCACAAGAAGTACGAGCGCTTGCATAGATAGAAAATTTATTAAACTCGTACAGTAGCTTAATATTAAATATAAAAAGCAAATGCAAAAAATAAATATATTCCCAGCATTATTCTAAATGTGCCAGAAAGAAAAAAAAAACTAAATATTAAACAAAGGATACTTGATTTATAGATTTGAAAAGATATAAACATGATCTAAAACTAATAGCCTGTCATCTATCTATGTCCGATCTCTCTCTTTCT
>CM042137.1:49793962-49855836 GCA_023376005.1 Doryteuthis pealeii | reverse complement strand
AATGATGCAGGACGGTTTTAGTCGAGAGAGTGTGTCATGGATTATTCGTGCTAACTGGTGCGAACATGAAATAATGACGACTTCCGTGCCCGGTCGTCGCGTGAGCAGCCAAAATGAGAGATAGATAGACTTGGCGACGTGAAACTATCTATGTCTAGCATTGTACGAGACCATACGGGATCAGGTTAGTTTAACTCTGTTGCTACCAATCCCATCCCCGAGGTTGTTTCACTCCCAGATTCGTTGGTGTGTTGATTTTGTATTCGGTTATGATAGGTTAGTTTTCGGACTGGGGCTCCGCGTAGGCTGACAATGACCGAGTCTTAGGGTTGAGTTTGCACAGACATCAAGACGAAAAGATATGGGCAGGAAGTTTTCAAACAGTAGAAATTCTGTGTTTATCAGTGTACAACAATGTGACACGCTGTGTGAGCCCGCGAGCGCGCGCTACCTTGTAGGGCACCGCGTGGGTGTCTTACAACTAGCTGAACTAGATCGAGCACAACAAGAAGGGCAAATCAGAGCTGCTGTGAGGCGGTTTAAGTAAGCAAAGGGTTAAATTCAGTAGTCCAGAACTCTAATTCGCTGCGAAAGAGTTAGCAACGCTTCCATAAGACCGATCTCTCCATCTTTGCCGGCTCCTCGTCGGAAAATGAGCGGCTTGACTGGTTATATGGTTCCCTGCAGTTGGGTAGCGCTCCCCCCCCCCCAAAAAAAAGGGTGAGAGTCTCGGCGTATGTGACAGCTAAAGCTGTATAGTGATGGTGAAGCTCCATTTCCTGGAGATTTGGATATATTTAGATCTTATTCGCCTGATCTTTTGCCATTTGATTTCCCTGAGGTCACATCCGTAAGACCAGAATGGTGGAGTATGCGGTTAGGGTCCAATCGTATGATCAGATGATTGTTTACAAGAATTAGTTCGTAGACTTACCGATTAGGGAAAATTATCAAGTTAGTGTCCATAACAGAGCTTGATCAATTAAAGTTGTTTTGCTGGTGGTTGTGCCCAGGATTGTAATAGGTGTGTCACATGAAAGAACAGCACGTTCTGAGTTTCGTCCTGTACTGTGTTCGGGATCACGTGTCTAGCACTTACATTTTCGATTTTCTTACTTGGAATTGGTTTGTGGTGATAGGAGTAAGTGGCCGCATCAAGCTGCTCTTTTTGTAGGGTGGTGCTTCCGAAGATTTATAAGACTAGCGAGTAGTTCCCATCGTATCTTTTCTCCAAATGAGTTGGTGTTAAAGGTCTCGCAGAAGTACAGGGTCAAGATAATAGACTGACATAGTCGCGCTATCAGCTTGTGGGGGAATTCTTTCGGATTTTTTTATCTTAGTCAGGAGAGATCAAGTTCGCATATTAATCGATGAACCACTGGTTTACACAAGAAATGAGGCACAGCACATAAAATAAGGCATCTTTTAGAACCTAATTGTGGTGGATCTGGAGAGTTCGATGGTTTAGGAAATTCCCGATTTTAAACTCATCAGCCTCTTTATTAATTTTAGAAATATGCAATTACTGTAACATATTTTGTAAGCATATACGTGACATAAGAGGCGTAATATGTAATTGTGCAGGGTTAATATTCTAATATTACGTGTGACAGTATGTTTCTTTTTTTAGGTTATTATGCAAATAGAATGTAGTGATACAATTAAGCAATTATATATATACAATATAGCTACTAATTACAATGACGGATTTTGGCAGTTTAAGCGTAGGCCAAAGACGACGTCTCAATCAACAACCACGTTAGTGGCACTGGGCCGTAGTGCACGTTGGCAGTCAAGCGAGAGTCATCAAGAAAAGCATTCTAACTGTCTGGCGGTAACTATGAATTTGGTGTACATGGTGTCAATCCAATGTATAGTTATTAGTCCCGATCAATGGGTTCTTTATCTATCCTTTATTTTCTGTAATTAAGTTGCTGCAAACTTTTGTAAATAATAGCTTACGTAATTACGCTGTATATACCTGAAATGAGGACTATTTAAAAGACAGAACTAAAGTGATAGAGCAAAACGGTTGTATAAAATGTTGAGAATTCAGCACAACCCAAATTAGTAAAAAATCGACCGTAATTTCCACATTCTGCCATCAGATACAAAAAAATTATTTTTTTGTAAAAGCCGGTGTAATTTGATTGCAATAGCAAGTATAGCTGCCTTTCTAGCACTTCTCAGAAGCAAATACACGTGTCCAAGGCCGATAATATCCTGGAATGAACAGTTAAAAAAGCTATCCGGTGATAGTATAGGTAATGAACCGTGAGTTCTGGAAGTCTGGGGAATGTGGAACACCTGCCTCCTTCGACCAATTTCGCTCCAAAGAGCCAGCTCTGGACACGCAGGGAATCGGAATTAGTTTACCCTGTTAGGGAGTCTCGATCCTATGGGTTAAATAGGAAAAATGTCGTTTAAAGGAAAAAAAGAAACAATTGAGTAAGCTGCATCAAGAATGAATAAAACACAAAATTCCTTGCCGGCGAGGATAAGATGAAACGCTAATTGGAAGTTATTACCAATCAAGAATAGAATTTAAAGTCTTACCCAGGGCAATAAAAACGGCGTCGGCCACCGCCTCTAATGAGCATTACAGTGTAAAAAGGGTTGGGGCTTTTGCCATACGAGCAATATGTTGGACGAATCATATAGTGTGATTTGAACATGAGGCCATCCGATTGTATAGGAGGGGGCCTCTCCACGCGCGCCCATCTAGTCTAAGTAGAGGGCTTAAAGTGGGAGTGTTTGCATTCAAGTACTGGAGTATGTGACTAAACTGGCATCTGATAGCGTGGCTCCAAGGTCTGGAGACCGTGGGACAGTACGCGCTTCATTGTTATTACTCCCAGTCCACTGCCGCCGGTGGAGTCCGTAGTACCTAGTTCGGGGTTCTCTAGATGGTTGTCGAAAATACATTTGTTTAAATAAATTGGTATTTCCAAGGACACTGCTAGAGAGAAAAAACCCGTCTTTAAATTAAGACATATAATGAAGAGTCTCCCTAAGCTCAATAAAAAAATACACCCATACTGGTTGAACATATCGTTAATAAGCGATAAAATCTCGACTGGATTGATTGATTTTTAACGTGGGCATGTCCAAGTCACATCTACGAGTTATTTTCTCTTTTTGTTTTTAGGGAATCTGCTCATTTGCTGTTCTCATTCATTTTTGCTTTCCCCGTCTTTCTCCGTTAAAAAACAGTCTCTTTTGTTTCAGTTTCAAGAAAAATGAGTGAATAAATTTATAGAAAAATAGTATACATTCTGGAATATCGATAACTATGCTGGTTTTCCGCTCGTAACAAGACAGAACGTCATGAATAGCCTGTGATACTTGGTATTAATAAATATACTCATCATGGCGGTGCAAAAAGGGGCGCAGAATTTCGAAAAGGCCGGAAGAGTTTGAAAGCTCGAAGAATTTCGCAATCGGATCTAACCAGATGGAGATAATGCATATGTTAGTAGGCTGGATGGTGAAACAACAATGGCGCAAAAACTGTAAGTTGATTGTCTCTAGAAAGATATTAATGGAACGTAAGCATATAAACCAGTGTACCTGAAAAAATGTTACTATTTTTGAAAAAAACTGCCAGTGAAATTAGTATTATATACAAATAAGCGTCAGTGCATAAATTGCCTGACGGTCCTAGTCGGCTAGAATCGTCCCCCTTGAGGGGGCGACACTTCAACTATCAACGCGGGATTACTCCTAAGCATGCAGACATGATTTAATTAATTCGTCACTCACATTTACGTAATTCGTAGGTTTCCCTAACGAATTATGACTGGTAGTCGTAGTTACGATTTTGAAACCATACACGTATTGTAAATGGAAAAATTACCCCTGACCAGGTTGTGATAGGAAATAGATTGAACAGTTATTCAACATCCTTTCACTACCTACGCCGTAATTTCTCATTGTGCTAAGCAAACTTGTTGAAATGGAACTGAGTAGAGTATGATTATGAATTTGGCGGTTAGAGGTCGAGAGACTAACGTGATGTCCGAATCTGTTCCTCGCTGCGGCAGGCGTAATAACGAGCTCGAGAAAAAATTAAACAAAGTCTGTCGTCATATAAAAAACAGGAAATGTAACGTCTAGATCAACCGGAGCCCAACAATAAAAGGAGTAAGCCTGTAATAGCGCAGAGGACAGAAATCACCGCTGTGCGTCCGCGCCCTTCTGCCACCCCGAAAAAAAAAAGCAATCGGTTCGGTCGGCGAAATAGGAAAAACCGCTAGGCCTTTCTATAGCAATCCTTTTCGAACTTTTTAGTGCCAGGGATGTGACGGTCAGATTGGTGAGGGACACATTTACAATGCTATTTTCGTCAGAGTGAAAGAATGGACACAGAGTACTTAAGTAGTAAGACATCTTATTAACATAAACTGGCAGGACACAGGAGTTTAACATAGTAAGTTGCGTAAGAGTTTGAATATTTGTCCGAGCTATGCGTCATACATTATGACGAAAAATTCGAGAGCTCGATTGTCTCTGATCATGCTAGATGGGTATAGTGTGGTATAGCAGATTGTGGTGTAGTACTTATTCGATGTTCTACTGGTTGATATACTGTGTATGCCGACTCTTAGCGGATGTTTTTTCAAGTTCCGCTGTCGTGTGGCGCCTGACCTGTGCTAATATCCGATCTTCAGGTAACTGCTACACTTTGGGGTCATTTCAAACGAATAAATTTAGCTGGTGAAAAAGTAATTCTTTTGAGACTAAATATGCAATTTTTATTGACGCCATCAAGCCGAAATCGATGAGGATCATCCAAAAAATCATACCAGGCGAAGTAATAAAAACTTAATATGTCAAATCTGGTAGATAACATGTAAAACGCTCTGTGCATCAAGTTATGTAATAAATAGATTGTAATTAAAATTGGTGTCGTTTTTTGGTATAAGGCTGGAGAAAAATGATAAGCAAATTTAAAATATGTCCCATCTAAATGATGGGACATATTTTAAACTCTGTATACCTGATAACAAAAAGGGGTGAATATAGCAAAAGGATCTGAGGCCGAGGGCCCTTGAACCGAAGATGAGTATCTGCCGAATGTTTTGGGGTAATGTTTATACCAAAGGTGTGAGAAGTTGAAAAAAGAATTCATAAAGATAACTTTAGTGCATTCCCTGTTTTTCGTTCAAGCGGCTGGTTTCGGGATGGCAACACAATCTAGGCGACATTCCGAGGTTGCTATTGGGTGAATTATACGTAGTCAATAATTGCTACAACCTTGACCGGACCAATGTTGCACCCAGTTACGCTGATCCATGCATAGCATGTTTGGATCACTCTGCCGTCTGCTTTCCTTTTGAGAGAGTCTTCTTTATACGCAGTCATCCCAGCGAGTCAGCTATAGAACGAGTAAGAGAACCCCTTGGCTATAGTGGCTAACCTCCCGTGGTCCACCTGAGTCCCGGCAAGCTGGTAGTTAAAGTGTAGTTTTTCCGATCAGTTGGGTCAGAATGGAGCTGTTTTAATGATATGGTTAAGAGTATGCGGGGCGAATCGATAGAAGTATGGAAAAATTCGTGCAAACCCAATGTGTAAGGCCAGCGTGCTTGGTGATGGGAACATAGTTTATAGGTTCGGCTCTTACTTGTATTCTTATATCCCCCCAAGTAAAAGCTGTCATTTTTTCTGGTGGGCTGGTAGGCCTCTGAAATGGAAAATTAGGAAACAGGAAAAGAGAAAGGCAAGAAGGGTTATTTTTTCTGTGCACTTAGGCTGTTAATTGATACGGGGGCATAGTCGGCCTATTAGCAAGGGGATTAACCATTAGGCCAGAAAACAAGGTACATAACACTCAAGTTACGGCCGGGACTAAAATTCCTAGAATGACATCGAGGTATTCCTTTTGGGGGAAGTGGGAATCAGTCCGTGTTTTGCCCGGAGTATGCGGCATAAGGGTTCTTCTGGTCAGGCCGCCCATCGGGAGTTGTTCTTTATTTATTCTATTTTAATGATGGGAGAGTCTGCCGCTCAATAATATCTTCAATAAGCTTCAATAAATTACAGTCAATAAATTAAGAAAAAACAAACAACAAAAGACAACGAACAAAAATAAGGTTCTTCTAACAGAAGGCATGGGTGTTGAATATTAGAATAGCCATGGAAGGTTGCATATGCCAAATTAAACCAAAGAAACCTGCATAACATATAGCAACAATGCTGAATCTTAGTTGTACAATGTTGTTAAATGTTGTAGTTTTGTATGGAGTCAAATAGTCAGATTTTTCAACGGCTCAGGGAGGTTATGTCTGATGTCTCATATTGTGATAGGACTTGGGCTAATGTATAATCAACTAAATACATTTCTGATGAAAGCAAATAGGGTTAAGTTAGGTTAAAAAATGTCCAGCGTAAGCTCGGAATGCCAGTCCGGAGGCCGCGAGTCATATCACAGAACATATAACACACATCGTCGTGTTTCAACAATGCAAATGCTAAAAATATGATAAAGACACTACGTGTGTCCCTGCCTGGTCGGCCTGGGCGTTAGAATGCACCGACCCTTGCAACCTGTCCTGCAGAGAGTAAAGACTTCTCCCCAAGGGCTGTACCTGTTGGCCTTGGGTGGGCGACTGCTGACGTGATGCTTAAGGTACGAGCCCAGGTGTGGATAGCTAGTTTTCAGGTAGACATCAATAGACTGCACCACTTTTGGCCCCTTCATTGGGGCTAGGGACGGGGATCGGGAGGAGGCCCCCTCCTGAGAAGGCCAATCGGCTGGTCAAGTCAGACCTAGCACCCTATAGAGTGAGTTTTCCCTAACGCGCTAATTGCCGCTATGGATGGAAAGCCCCAACCCCTGTTTTTATCATATGCGGTTGCTTAAGAAGGCGTGGCTTGCCGGGTCTGAACACAGTCGTCGCTGGTGGAATGATCGGAGGTTCCATGATTTGGAGGTTTGGGAGAATGTGGAGCGAACCGGTCATCTCACCAAATTGCCTTCCCTGTTTCATCCGCATACTCTCGTTGATCTCCCGCGGAGTGGGTAGTCGTGACCGTTTGTTAGGGTCCATATATGGGTTAAATATGAAAAAATGTGAATTGATGAAAAAATTATATTATCCATTAAGAATTGATTTTATTTTCAAAACTTTTATCGGCATTAAATGACCCACTGAGGTTGATATGCCCGTAAAACAAAACCAACGAAACTCGTGTGTCATAATTTCCAAAATAACTCCTATTTTTTGTTACCAATATCTGAGTTCAAGTAGAGATCAATGACACTTGCTGCCTGTTCTAGTTCTAAAAACAATAAAAAGATAAGAAACCTCTTGAAGCATGCATTTGGATTGTTGGGGATTTTACGGCATGTGAACCCTTGTTGGGTTATTTATGCCGAATACGTTTTGATAATAATTTCTTGATAATACTCAATTTTTAAAAAGTTAATTCTTTTAAAACTCAATTTTTAAACTCATTTTTTCTATTTAACTCAAAGATGGGATCCTAACAGGTACTACCACTCCGAGTCAGAGTAGACCTGGGAATAATGGTGATGAAGGGGTACTCCACATTCCCCCGAGTTCCAGAACTGGAACTTCACCATCAGATAGTTTTAACGTCATACCCCGGACAAAAAAGACCCCTCAGTCACCCGCCTTCTAGCACATATATGATAAAAAGGGTTGGGTTTGTGTTATAAAGGCAATAGGGTTGTGACAGCTATATAGGTGCTATGGATGGCGCAACCAGCCAATTGATCAGAGTGGGCCTTTCCGACCGCTCGTCTAGACTAAGTAAGGTCTAAAAGTGAGATGCATGTTATGAACTGCTCAGCCACCAGGGTTCTATCCCCCCACGGCCAACAGGTGACTTCATTGGGGGGGGGGTCTTACCCCTTTGCAGAGGGTGCATCTAAAGCTCCAGCCGTCAAGGCTTTTGAAGTATGGAAGACAAGGAAATTTGATGACATACTTCTTCGATTATGCAATTCCGTGTATAAACAAAACAATTTAGAAATGGACGAAACGCTGCATCCTCCCGTTTCCGATGAATGGTGACCCCGGAATCACAGAGAATTAAGAGATATAACTCTTACTGTCTGCTTTTCAATTGATTCCGACCTGAGGTTGAGAAATTTCTTTGGAAAAAATCAGAATTATTTTCGGAAAAATCGATCCACAAATTCTCAGATTCTGACTATTTCTCGAATCATCGAAAGAGTACACGAAAAATCTCAAGGCAACACTTTTATTTGTAGATTTCTGCTTGGCATTTGATGCCATAGACAGAGGGAAGATGGGGAAAATACATTTAGCATATAGTCTTCATTAAGAACCTGTTGCTACGATAAGGTTTTTATGGTAAATGGGAAAAATGGAAATGATGGCCAACTTCTTAGGAAGTAAAGTACATCAGGGATGGCTTAACTTATGAGCAAGACTCTAAGGCAGTGGTTATGTTGTGGACTAGCCTAGCTTACATTTCATAGAGTAAATGAGCTGATCCAATACTATTTATACACTGCTGTTTTAAAACATCTGAGTGATTGCCGGAGTCTGCTCCAGAGCGCTTCGGCCTTTGGAGTGGCTAAGGTAATAATAAAAAACAAAAAAACAAAACAAACAAACAGCGTCGATCCCAGGGGGCTATCCCCCAAGCAATACCTGCCATCTTGGAGGCAGGGCTGGGTTTATTGTCCAGCGACTGAGGCGCACCTCTTGTGGGGGAATGCCGACGGGATCGACGAAATTTTTTCCGCCAACCACCCATAAGCTTCGGCTTATGGGTGGGCCCACATGAAAATGTCCTTGTGTCAAGTCCTCATAAGTGGGATGAGAGGCAAATTTCTCCCCCAGGCAATACCTGCCCCTTGATTTAAAGGGGCAGGGCTGGGTTTATTACCCAGTGCCTGAGGCGCCCCCTCGAGGGGGAATGCTGACGGGATCGACGCATTTTTTGTGCCTACAATCCATGAGCTTCGCTTGTGGGTGGGCCCACATTAAAATGTCATTGTGTCACGCCCTCATAAGTGGGATGAGAGGCAAATACCTGAGACTGCG
The DNA here is from genome assembly GCA_023376005.1 of Doryteuthis pealeii. Lineage (NCBI taxonomy): Eukaryota > Metazoa > Mollusca > Cephalopoda > Myopsida > Loliginidae > Doryteuthis > Doryteuthis pealeii. Next base: position 49,846,795 of record CM042137.1, on the reverse strand, counting down.
AAGATTACTGAACCATTACGCGAACCGTCTACCTCGATGTTTTAGCACTCTGTTGCGAGTTACTTTGTCTGGTGCAAACTGTTGTTGGATTTACTTGTATACTGAATATTGTATGATCCAGTATACAACAAGTTCTCAGCCGGGGTTCATATGATCCCTGGGGGTCTATATAAGATTGATGGGGGATCAAGATAGTATTTTAGTGGTCAATGAAAAAAAATGCTTTAGACATATTTATTGCCAGAAATAACTCGGTTTCTTTCTTTCATTGAATTGCAGAGTTGGGAAATATTTCAAACAAAATTTAAAAATAGGAAGCATAATCTTTGCAAAAGTAGTAACACAGCTAAACAATATCCACTAGTCTGTGAGAATGCGCTGTTTTATGTTACTGCTTTTCCTTTATCATACCTTGTTGAATCTAGTTTCAGCCACGCCTCTAAATTACTACCAAAAGCTCGAAACTGACTCGAGATTGTACGAAGGAGTAATCTTTATTGATAACATTGGAGTTAGATATTACAAAATTATCCCGCCCTGTCGGCTGGGGCGTTAGAATGCACCGACTGCACCTCTGCAGAGGAGTAAGACTCCCCCAATGGGGCTACCTGTTGGCCGTGGGTGGCGACCTGTGATGCTTAAGGATAGAGCCCAGGTGGATGAGCAGTTCATGACATGCAATACTCCACTTTGGCCCTATCTTGGGCTAGACGGGCGGTCGGAGAGGCCCCTCCGAGCAATCGGCTGGTCACGTCAAGCCCTAGCACCTATATGATTTTCCTAACCCTATTGCCCTTATGGCAAGCCCCAACCCCTTTTTATCATATGGGTGCTAGAAGGCGGTGGCTGCGGGTCTACATCTCCTGTGAATGACGAGGTTCCAGATTTGGAGGTTGGAGAATGTGGAGCACCTCATTCATCACCATTGCTCCCTGGTCCACTCTGACCCGGAGTGGTAGTACCTGTTAGGGTCCATATATGGGTTAAATAGAAAAATGTATTGATAAAAAATTGTATTATCCATTAAGAATTGATTTAATTTCAAAACTTTATCGGCATTAAATGGCCCACTGAGGTTGATATGCCGTAAAACAAACCAAACCAAACAAAATTATCAGAGCAGCATCAACCACAAGGTTCGCATTGAATAGAGTAGCACTAAAATAGTAAGTATTTATTGACATCCCACCATGCTAGTCGAACACACACATAATTATAGTAAGGAACTACACGAAAACCAAAGCTCATGCGTGACTAGTATTTAAAAATTGCGTGAATCTCGTCAGCATTCCTCTTTTGGGGCACCTCAGGCACTGGACAATAAACCAAGTCCTGTTCCCATTTAGACGAGGAGGTGGGGACAGGTGCTGTCTGGTGGAGTAGCACTAAAATAGTATGAATTTTTAATGAATATGTCCTTGTATATGGGCAATTCCATGTCAAATCATAAGGGCCATGTCACCCACCCCCTTCAATTTTTCTGAAACTTTGTACGGTTGTAGACTAGGTTGGAATTAGACAATCATTTATTTAATAATTAGAAGGGTTAACTTTATGCCTATTTTGATAACATTTTTGGATTCCTCAGGCCTAAAAACTTCTAGAAGCCAATTTTCAGAAGTAGAGGATCTCTAGAACCCATTTTATAGACAGAAATATATTACAAAATGGCGTCAATTTTCTCACCCCTCCTCAAATTTTTCGAGTTTAAAATCGACATAACTCGGCGAATTTTTCGAATTGGAAGACCAAATTTGGGGGATTGTCTAATTCCAACCTAGTCTACAACTGTACACAATTGTAGGGGGGTGGGTGACAATTTCATTTTTTTTCTGATGATTTGACATGGAATTGCCCATATATATATATATATATATATATATATATATATATATATATATATTTTACTTGTGAATATTTATTTTCCATAGAATTTTGCTAGTAGTTAAAGTTTGTAATGAATTAATTTTACTTCTACAATACACAAAATATTTAATTTTTAAATACAATTCCAAATAATATTTAATTATAAAAATACAATTGGATTTTTAAAACATTGAATGGCTATGGGGTCCACCAAAGTAGATAAGTATCAAAGGGGTCCGTAGGTTAAAAAAGTTGAAAACCACTACTGTAAAAAAAGACTAAATGAAAATTTTTATTTGGCACATAGTTAAATGAGGATTGGAAGATTGTATTGCATCATTCGTCGAAGTGCGAAGAGTCATCCTGCTATTAAATCTGCATTTAAAATCCTAACCTGCTCTGTAGTTTGAACAGTAAACTCATCTACGAGGCAGAAGTTTCCCCTCTCAAAATTGTTAAATATCTTGCCGTTATGCTTAGAAATTACGTTTTTTTGCGCCATGTCCGCCATATATACGGAGTTTGTCGCATAATAGGAAACTAACGGGACCTGTGGATATAGCATAGTATGATAATTTAATCATTACAACATTTGATATGTTAATCTAAGAGTTATTGCAAAATCGTTCAATATACAAAAAGTATAATCTTGATTTAACTTTCTCACTTTAAAAAGCGGAGTTGTAAAATATCTACATTAATTTGCCGACAAAAATGACAATGCAACTCGGAAAATATCTAAGTTGGGCTGGAAATTCACCTAAAGCTGATTCGTTAAAACATAGCATAAATTAGGACAGGAGGCCACGACGACATAAGATCAAAATTACCAAAATATATTCCGAATATTACAAATAAAACAAACATGTAACTTCTTTTTTTTTTTCTTCAATTCATTTTGATTTTACGTTGGGCATTTAAGTGACTCAAGACCATTTGGAATATTTCATTTTAAAAATTGGGTGAAATAAAATGGGATGCATAAGAAATCTGCGATTAAGCGACACTAGATAATTTGGATTTGCATTACATCTTGAACAATCTGGACGGTCTCATTTTTAAACAGAGGGTGTTACAGGATGATAACGAATGGAAGATTTAGGAACAAGCGTATTATTATAGGAAATAGTGAATGCTCAGTGGTCTTAGAAAATTGTCAGTTCTCTTAACAATGAATTCATTAGTGGATGAAGTAGTTGAAGTGTGGATCAAATCATTCCAATTTTAGTCATTTTTATACAGACATATGACGAGCAAAATAAATTGAAATTCACAGGTTAAATGATCATTATTTAAAATTTTTTTATATAAGACTGAGAAATTCGAATCAATAGAACACGAAATTGTTATTTTTGTATTTAAGCAAAAAGATATTCAAAAGAGTTGTTCATTAATTATTTTCATTACGTACGTAAAACATAATTTTTAGCTGACCATTTTTGCTCAAATTTAGAAGGACGATTGTATTCGGTTTGGATATAACACAATGCCTCAAGTATGGAGCATCAAGCAAGGATCGAACTCGCTATTCAGTAGCTTGCTAACCATTACACCACGAAGGGACGTCCTTTTAACATAAATTTGTAATTAGGAATATGAAATGTATGGGAGATAACTCAGAGGAATTCGTTAGGCCTTTATGAGTTTTCTCCCTTGAATAGAATTCTAATGTGTTAGTTTCCCTCTTAAGCTTGTAACCATAAAAACCCCACCCGGTTTCGACTGGGGGTCCGGCGAGCTTCGGCCGCTGGACCGGTTTGTTTATAATAATAGCGTCGATCCCAGGGGGCCCATCCCCCCAGGCAACACCTGCCCCCTCGATTTAAAGGGGCAGGGCTGGGTTTATTGCCCAGTGCCTGAGGCGCCCCCCTTGAGGGGAATGCCGACGGGATCGACGCAATCTTTGCACCTGCCATTCCATGAGCTTCGGCTTGTGGGTGGTCCCACGTTAATAGGGACTTTGTGCCTGACCCGTACATGTGGGGTACGCGGTAAATAATATAAAAATCCTCCTGGTCGATAAATTGATCGCGCCAAATACATTGATTGTAATTTCACCACCTGGTAATACCACATTGCAATGGATTTTACCAGGTAATGGACTAAATATACTTTAGTTAGGGACCACAAATATAAATTTATTAAGATTTTAGTAAATCTATCCCATCGCATTATTTTTCATGCAACCAAGACACGCAAGTTACATTCTATCGGAAAGGAAGAAAAACACGTTCAGTATAACTTTCAAAATGATTTATGAAACTATTCTACATATTACACCATTTTATATTATGTAAGAAACATCTAATTTAAAACATGAAAACTTTCACTATAACCCCCCCCACACACACACACACAAAAAGAAAAACACAACAAACAAACAAATAAAAAACAAACTTTTTGAAGTATTTTCAAATAAAAAATATTCTAATATACAATACCGTTCAGCAACAAAAGAAGAGCATTCTGATTTTCCCAATAAAAATGAAAAAGTCCATTGGTATTTTAATGCTACGTTTTGTAGATACATGAAATGTAGATATTTTCTAAATACGTAATTTACATATAAGGGCACCTTTGTAATGGTCATTGTCCAAGTAAAATGGAATCATTGACTCGAGTTTAAATCCTGACACCCTGTTGGTGGGGCTAAGAATATGCTGATAGTACCCCTTGCATAGGGGCAAGACCATCCAAAAAAGGAATGTCCTGGGTATGACACTAAACTGGATCTGGAGGCGAGGATCGAGATCTGGGGAGTGTAGAATACCTCTTCATGGCCAATACCATTGAGAAATGTATGAACCCTCTTATTCCCCCCAGCTATGTATCACTACTGTTCTTCTACAAGAATAACTTTCGCTTTAAACAACCCACAAAGGTTGATATACCAGTAAACAAAGAAACCAAACCAAAGCAATATACTTACCAGTGATACGTGTACACGCTTAAAGATATTTATGGTAATGTAAATAACTTATCGATTGATTAATTGTAAAGGCATTTCAACCTGTTTATTGTTATTTTATGCCTTGATTTTAGGGAATCACGTTCATTGTACGTTAATATTTACATTTTTAATTTTTTTCTTAAGAGCTGTTTTTGCATACGGTCCTATCGAATACGAATCATTTTTAAACATATCTATTTGACCCATAGATAGGACCCTAACAGGTACAAACACCCCGGGTAGTGGATCTGTCAGGGAGGATAATGAAGGAGTACTCTACACTCCCGAGAACTCCAGAACCGGAGTATCATTATTAGATGAGGTTCAGTGTCATACTCCGGATATACCTTTTTTAGGGTGGGGTTGAATCCTGTGCAGGGGAAAGAGCATATTCTAAGCCCCACCGACTGGACTAGAGAACATAATTAAAACAAAATGAAAGCAACAGTTTATCCACAACTACTATACCGTCGTAGGAAATGGACACAGCGAGAGGAGTTCAATTCCTGGGCGAGGCTGATGGCATTTCACATGGCACTAATGCACTTCAGGAAAGGTATGAATCCAACTATTCTTCCTCCAGCTTAGTAGAACAGACTGCGCTCTTTAACCTTGGTTAGGCATCCAGTTTAGGAGAAGGAAAACTCTGAATTCAAACCTGTTAAACTCTGCTTAAGAAATATATCATGTGTCACATCCTACTCATGCGGAAGGGTTGGTAAATATGTATACCCACTATTATAGCTAGTTGGTTCAAGAGTATTAAAAGAGAATAGTCTTTTTGATGGGAGGGGGAGAGGTAAAAAAAATTATGTGCCAAGTGTGTTGAAGGATAAATATGTGGTTGGTTGGTTGGATTTTACGGCATGTCAGCCATCGGGTTATTTTACGTTTTTGATTTATTCATATTTGCAGGGTATTCAATCTTTAAACACTCATGTTTTTGATAACCCATAAATGACGATGCCCCATACTTGCGACATTGTGTCACATCCTATTTGGATCAGTTCAACTGATATTTGTAATAAAAAAAGAAACAAAACACCCTTGACGCCCCTTCTCTGTTTGTTCCTGTGTAGAATATTTGTATATATTTCAGATGGCGAATAAATAATATAAGTCGTGTTCGTCTTATTTTTTAACTTTTAAAATACAAAAAAAAAAAAAAAAAAAAAAAAAAAATGGCCCGTTGTAATGGCCAACAATCGTTGCCCGTTTTTAAAACGTCTCGTTGGATTTTCACACGAGCCGAGATTAACAACGCCCCAAGCGTTGGACACAGTCTCTTTCCCCTTACATCTGCTGGTGAATATTATATCAGGAAACTTTGCATTAATTACATTCTTCGATACCACTTGGTCAAATCGAATCCACAAGTTTTGTTGCGGGCCGCCGTCTATGCACATCGATTTTACATGGTCTATCCATTTCAAACCTACTGCTCACTGAAATTGTGTGCTGTCTGTATCTTTGAGGCTAGTAAAAAGGAATTTGCCACAGTGTCCATGGTAGAGATCTATATTAAAATCTGTGCTGTGAACGGTCACTGGGTTAATTTGACCACAGAAATTCATGATGATTTGAAAAGGTACGAGACGACACTTTTAACTATTTTCGTAAACGACACTTACATCAAAACTCCTTGCTTACCTTTTCACCCTGATCCGATGTACAGAGGAACAGATCTCGCCTTTTATAATACCTGCGTTTATCTCTGTATCTGCAGCACGTCCTTTACAACGCTATGCTTGGAGCAAGGCGTCGATATTTTGTTCTATGCTTGTGTCTGCATCGTGAGTAACTTGACCGGATATCCGTTGGCGGATTCAGAAAATGGCGGCCCATGGTACACTTCAACCCGTCTCGGAGTGTCCGCAAGAAAAGTAGAGAATATCTCGGGATTCCTGAAAAGTTTGTTCGAGAAAGATTTCCCACAAATATTGCAACTTGTCTCTCAAATGCCACTCGGTAAAAAGCTGCATGAAACTATGATACGAAAGCAAGTCGATGAACTTGTACGTCCCGTGGATTGTAAACTTTACGATAAGCCTCTTGATCGGAATTATCAGGTCAATGCTACTTTTTTATATAACCTAGACTTACAACAAACTTAACACAGTAAAAAAGAGAAATCCAACAAAATTTGAAATATTGTCTAAAAAGGAATTCTGAGGTGGGTGTTTGTATATTCGAGACGAGTAAAAAGAAATTTGAAAAATTGCCTATGGCAGAAATCTATAGCTGCAAATTTAGGCAATAATGGCACAAGTGAAAATTATATATATAATATATAATTATCGTGTATTAACATTGTTCAGACATAAAATCACCGTTTTAGTTATCTTAGAGATGCGCACACCCGGTTAAAAGAAAAAAAGAATACCCCCTTCAAATTTGTAGCAGGTGCCAGTCTCACACTCTTTTGATCTGCACCCCCCTTTTTTTTGGGGGGGGGATACACTTGTTCTTCATCTAAATAATTTTCTTTTACAATATATTTTGGGCATTTTAAAAAAAATGTCAAAGTTTTCAAATTTTATCATTGAAAAAAAAAAGTTAATTGAGACATTTATTGAAAAATGCCAAATAATTTTATTGGGAAATACAAAAAATAAGTTTATTTTCTCGAAACAGTAAATGAAAAGAGCACACGAGGCTGGATCCAGCTGCTAATTTGAAGGGAGCATTTAAAAAAAAACCCAAAGCTGAAAAATCTGGAAGTGCCTATCTTGAAGATAACATAACTTTTATAACCAGTATCTTATGTTATGACCAAGGCCACATAAAACTTGATATTTTCCCTTCCTTATGTGTAGTCTTTACATAAATCCTTTAATGTTTTTTTTTTTTTTTTTGTATATCAAACCCTGACCTAAAGTGGATATATTTTTGTTGTGCCATTTTCTCCTTATTTTTTCACCTGTGCCATTTTTACCTTATAGCTGCATCTGTTACTTGGATGATTTGATTAACGTAGTTGATTGCGATTTGAAAATATACGAAACTGTTTAATTCCTGTCTACGACAATAATATTACTACACCCACTTTTTTATTTTTATTTCTTTTACTTCTGAATTAATATTTAAAATTAATTTCTGCGTCATAATTTTGTCTCACCACTAGTATAAATCCGAAACATTTAAAATCGTCGTCCAAAAATCGCTTGGATTATTAAAGTTAAAATTGCATATTATATATTCAAGATAAAATGATATGTAGCGTGATTTAAAAAAAAAAAAAAAAAAAAAAAAAAAAAATTTAAAGTTCATTACAATTGCATACATACAAACATATATACAGAATTATATACGGACATAGATAGATACAGGCATATATATTTATAGATCATGTTTATATCTTTTCAAATCTGATAAATCAAATATCCTATTCGTTAATAATTTAGTTTTTTTTTTCTTTTCTGGCACATTTAGAATAACTGCTGGGAATATATTTAATTTCTTTCAATTTGCTTTTATTTAATATTACACTACTTAAGAGTTTATAAATTTCTATCTATGCAAGACGCTCAGTAACTTAGCCTTGTGCGTTAATTAATATGTTCTAATCTTTTTATTTTTAATAAATATTATCTTTACCAACGTTTTGCAGGTGTAACGCATTATTTCTCTATTACCTGTTTCCAGATAGAATACGAATTGTATATCGGCAAAAGGGTGGGGCGTAACTAAGGTTTCAAGGCTGAGTTAGTTGCGCTTCCTCCTCTCCCATTTAATTGAAGAGATTCAGGATCAAGCCTTTGGCGTAGCGTACATGTTTTCCGCCCCTAATTCATGGCCAAACCTACCACAATATTACTAACTAGCAGGACCTGTGGATATACAGCAGTATGATAATTCAATTATTACAACGATTATTTTTTTACTAAATAGTTATTGCAAAATAGTTAAATATGTGAAAAGTATAATCTTGACTTAACCCCTCTCACTCTTTCATAAAAGAGTGGTTGTAAAATATTCACATTGATTTGTCGATAACATTCTGTGGGAGGGGGCGGAGGCGTTTGAAATATCTAGATTGATTTGCCGACAAAAACACAACTTGGAAAATATCAACATTAGGTCGGAAATTCACCTGTTGTTGGCACGCTAAAACATAGCACAAATTAAAGCAGGAGGTCAGGACTACATAATATCAAAATTACCAAGATATATTCTGTAATTCACAATTTCAATATAACAAATAAAACAAACGTAACTTTTTTTTTTTCAATTCATTTTAATTTTACGTTGGGCATTTAAGCAACGTAAGACCATATGGAAATTTTTATTAAAATTGGCTGAAATAAAATGGGACAAATAAATCTGCGATTAAGCGACACGAGATAATTTGGATTTACATTTTTGCATTGCATCTTGAACAATTTGAACTGTCTCATTTTTAACCAGAGGGTGTTGCAGGATGATAACAGACGGAAGATTTAGGAACAAGCGTATTAATAAATATATAAATAATTCCTGAATAAGTAGAATCATTTGAAGAAAGACAGATTACATCAAGTGTATTTTATCTAAGCCTTTGTCGTTTTTACGGAGAGAAACTCAGAAATAGTATTTATCTAATCAAGTTAAACAACATATTGACTTTCACTCGAAACCACTGTCAATGAAGACTTCATTTATTGTAGCATTTTAAATCTTATATATGATAATTATTGTTATTGGATTGGTATTAATTATTGCGTCTTTTCTCAACAAATCTGTTGAAAAAAAGGCGCAATAATTATGCACCAACCCAATAATTTTAAGGTATTTTCCCAACTGGCAATTGAGAGAGTAATTGTTAGGTGAATTCTGATGCTCAAGATTAAGTATTGAATAGATTGTTGCAAATGGTGCTTTTTAAACCAAATTTGCCGCTTTCAATTAGTACCGCATATGTCAAAAGCCATACTAACCAGTGGTATGCGAGGCTACTGGATAAAGCCGATTGAAAAGATTGTTTATGTTGATTTTGGTCCTCCCCCAGCCAAACACTTTCATATAGAAATTTGGCGTTATACTATATATATCTTCTTTCGTTAATTTGGTTTTGCTGTTTTTTAATAATATAAATGAAGTGCATCTAGAGTACGGCTCGAATTCCGAGTGTTTAGTTACGAGATTGCCTGTAATCCGAAGGAAAATCTCAAGACTAGGTCAATTCTGCAACTGGCGGTGTATATAAGGATTAGAAAAAAAAACTTATATTACTGACTATATTCCTGACACAGCATACCTTTATCTACACACACTCACATATATTCAACACTATATATCTATAATATAACACAGGTTAAAGTAAAATGACAAAATGAAATATACATATAGGCAAGAAGTAGGCGATATTCCACAAACTATTGTAGCATAATAGAATGGAAAAGCCATGAATCCAAGAGATTACGTGGAAAGTTTTTCATGACGAAGCACTAGGCCACTTAACGAATTCTGATTTGTTAAGAAGGTAGTAAAGAGAAAGAGAGAGAGAGAGGGATGAACGATCAGTTTGAAATTAATCTGTGACGGGGGAAGAAACGCAAATGTGTATTTGTCCCCAAGGCATTTTGACTTGGGGATAAAATAAAGCAGCCTAGGAGGTAAAATAAGAACGTCTTGTGTTATCATTAAAAACTATAAATGGCACAAGGCAATATATCCTCAAGTGAATCCCAATTTTTTCCAGACCACAAACAACGAAGAATGCTAGCCAGCATTGTTGAACATCAGATCCAACAACCGTATTCCAATCTCGAGAAGTAAAACAGTAATAGATATAAGTATTTTACGATTACAATTAACACGTCATCATTCCTTTCAAATAAGAGTCACAACGCTACATTATTAAAAAAAAAAAATCCCGGCGTGTTCAGTAAAGTCTTCTGGGACATGTTACATAATCTATGCGGTTGCATAAGATTATTGTCAATCCCCTGTAATTCTGAGGGGATGACCCTTTTCATATCATGGCCGGGCCCTTCCATGGAAAATTACAGAAGCCCGCCAAATATGTTAAGTCACGTGGGACCTTTTTGAGTCCCCAGTTTGCAGTTGGACGCCAGGCAGAGCGGTCGGCCATTTTATGCTCTGTCTAAACTGGAACTCACGCGCGCTATGTTAGTCAGATATTTAGTTACATGAAATGTATAGTTGAGGAAATAAAAGTTTGGATAATTAATAGATCGAAATTCCCAATGAAGAAGAATACGTCACTTCTGAAATCGCTGCCAGATTGCGACTAAAACAACCAAGAGTTGCTAGGTCGATAGATAAACAAGTTGAAAAATTATGGCTATCGTGTGCAAAATGAATGAACACTGCGTGATGGAAAAGTACAGGTAAAATCATGTAAGTCATCCATTATGGTCAATACTGTAGACAAAGCCGATCACAACGAAACACAAAGGAATATTATTTTCATTTTGTTTGCACATTAATAATATTGTTATATATGATAACTGACACTTTGATTTCTTCTTCAATGAAACTTGATATTTTATTGTAAGAGTATTATAAGTTAACACTTCCCACAACAGATTTATAACTCGTAGTCAGCTTCTATATCTGCTTATAGGTTCCGATTTGATTGTTTTTTGATTTTTGGCGGCAATGTCTTAGATTACGACCCTCTTGGAATTTCAAAGCGCGGACGTATTAGTAAGCACTCCACATGTTTTGCCTTATCCAATTAGATTCCAGAGATTGCTTGATTAATTTTTTTGATTCTCATTTGTCCAAAATTATTTTTTTGAATTTCGATAGGAGTTATATTTGGTGCGTCCTTTACGTTTTCTTTCATTAGTTAAAAATAGAAATTTATCCTATACATCATATAACCTAATATTTCTACATCCGATTTTATATTTTAGCATTAAATAGAATATGGAGTTGATGTATTTGTTGGGTAGAGGACAAACACTCTTCTGTAAACACCGGAACGCGATAGCAACAATAGACTAGTTTAAAAGCGCCGTACGGTAACCCAAAGCCGAAATTTTTTTTACCTTATTTTTCCGATTCAGCAATTATTTGGAAACAAAAAAGGTTTTGGTAAATGGGCCAAACCTTTGGCCCATTTACCAAAACTTATTTTGTTCCCCAATGATACCTGTACTGGAAATGTAGGGTCGAAAATGTTCGGCTTTGGGTTACCCTTACGCGCTTTTAACTTCCATTACAAGGAAAACAATGGAATACGAATTAATTTTGACTTATATCAATGTTAGGAAATAATGTAAACGTAAATAATGTAAATTCAAAGCCCATTCTCTAATTCCGTTTATTAAATTCATAAATATGACGTCATCATATTCATCGATACACATATTCATACACACACACACACACACACATATATATATATATACAATAAACACATACATTTTATACAATCAAACACTTTATACAACACACACACACACACACACACATATATATATATAATTGGACATTAGAGAGAGAGAGAGAGAGAGTTAATGGAATCCATGCTGTCGGCATTGTACACACACACATATCTGATGAGTCTATTTTGATGTGTATACATTATTTCTAAATATACATATACAATATATACACATAAAGACAGACTAATCAGATATACCAAAAAAGAAGGTAACATTGACTCTACAAGATACACACACACACACACACACACACACACATATATATATATATATATATATATATATATATATATAATCCCGCAGTACAACTTATATATGCACACGCACGTACATAAATCACAGGACACCACACACACACACACACATATATATATATATATATATATATATATATATATATATATATATATAGTCGTATATGCCTACATAAATATGTATGTGTGTTTGTGTTCTTTCTTGTTCGAATTTAGCAAATGTCAAAACATCAATAACAGGTAGACTAAAATTATCGCAGACAACTTTTGCCAAAAGCTGCATTACCTCTTCAGACATTGGAAGCAACTTCATACAGACCTAAAAGTAGGTCTTTAATTCGTCTTTGCGGCCCGCTAAACTAATAAGTCATTCTCGCTAATACTCAGCAATGATGAATTGTATGCATATTAAACCCTTCAAAGAGTCTAAGATTTTCGGCTTTTTTTCCCTTCTATATTCAGCCTATTGGCAAGAGTTGGAGGAAAGTACTAAGCGGATATAAAGAGTGGTTCACAACTAGAAAAGTTAAAGATTTAAGTGTCATTGATGTCTCTTATATAATAACGACCGTTTATTTATTTATTTGTTTGTTTGGCTGTCTGAAACAAATTCTGTCGACTCGGTAATCAATTTGAGCTTCATTAATTCGAAGCAGCGACGATAACTGTCGTTTTTTGAAAAGACGTTTCAGACTTGATTATCGACTGAAATATCATTCTCATAAAATATGATTTAATGTACAAACGCAGCTGTAATCCTGGGAAGCTTTAGCCTCATCTCCCAGATCCATGTCCAATTTATGTAGGACCGCATAAAATGGGACATTGGGCAGCCACATGGTTCAAGGTTCAATACCGACCCTCGCCAACTCAGCGCTCCCAGATCCATGTCCAATTTCTATAGGACCGGATAAAATGGGACATTACAGAGACACATGGTTCCGGGTTCGATACCGGCCCTCGACAAGTCACCGCTCCCATACCCATGTGTAATTTCTTATGGAGCTAGCTGCAATTCATATGTGTCTATATATTACGAGTTTCTCAGTCAGTAGAGCATCCGCCTCGAACCACATGGTTCCGGGTTCGATACCCGCTCTCGACAACTCATCACTCAAAGACCCATGTCTAATTTCTGTAGGGCCACATAAAATAAATAGGAATTTGGGCAGTCAAAGAAGTAGCTGCAATTCATATGAATCTATATAATACGACGAGTTTCCCAGTTGGCAGAGCATCCTCCTCGGAATCACATGGTTTCGGGTTCAATAACGACGTTCGCCAACTCAGCGGATGAGTTGGGCAGCTTTAATATGTGTGGTAAAGTGGTGAGCTTATGGTAGGTGTAGCAATTCACCTCAGACGCAAAAAGTCTCCCTGGTCTACCGCTATCGAAAAAGGGATAGACTCACTCGCTGTCCGGCAGATACCGATAATTGGCCACTCCGCCTACTTTGCTTTAAAATTTGATAAGTACTCAATGCATGAAGTGTCGATGTTGGACCGGAGACTCAATTTAAAAAAACCTGCAAGAGCTAGTTTAAAAGCCACCCAAAAGGGCAGCTTTTAAGCTAGTAAAAATGAAAGTATATCAGTCTTTCATCGAGTCTGCAGAGATAAGATTTAAGATATATAATAGGGTAGGTTGATTTTTCACTTTAAAAAAAATATAAAATTCTCTCAAACAGCACAAGTTGTGTGTTTGTTTAATAAATTCTGATACCAAAAACTAGATCTCTTACTTGCAAAATTGTTTGAGGAAATAGCATAAAAGATCGTCTATTAAAATGCACCAAAAAGCCTCGTGTTCGCAAAATATAGCCTAGAAATTGGTTAGAAAATATAGCAATTTCAGTATTTAAAACAGAAAAGGTAGTCATCTTAAACTAAACGAATAAAATATCATAACTAGAATTCAAATTGAAAATATGCCCCCTTCACCACCTACACCTCTGATATGCTGCTTTTTACCTAATAATTAAGCCGTAACAGCAATAACACTTTAAAAGATTGAAATATATTTCCTTAAACGAAGGCAAAGTTTTAAAGAAAATATTTTGTATGGTAATTCTTTATATTAATTTGCAACTTTTGCCACATAGGAGACATTACAGTTCCAAAATCGAACTACCCTAATATATAATTCCCATGATTTTCATTACAATGTTAAACAATCATTAATAGGATAATATTTTGTGTCTTTTGTCTGTAACGCAGATATTTGGAGTTCAATTTCAAGTATAGGAAATCCTTTCATATATTTCATACATTTTTATTTCATATAAGTATAAAAATAGATTGATAAATCCATGGCGCCATGATAGAATTATTGTTCACTAGCTTAAAAAACACACTCCGGGCGCTGTAAAATTTATTTTTAAAAGACATTGCCTGAGGGGGTACAATTTAGAAATTTAATATCAGCGGGTTTGTATCATAAGTAAGTAAAATCATCAAATTTATTACAGAAGTAAAAAAAAAAAAAAAAAAAAAAAAAAATTAGAAAAGAAAACTTAATTATGCCCCCCTGTTGTGTGCATCTATTAATTATTAACTGAATAATTCTTTTGAATATTTTGCACATGAATTTTACAAAAAAAAAGTAGGTATTTATTCATTTGTAAACCTTTTAGTTAACCTCTTGCAGCTGAAAAAAGAGGCGAGAGTAAAAAGTAATTTTAAGTTTTTACTCAATCTTTGAGTGTATATAATACAAGATTGTTTTTTATTTTACGTATTGACGATTCGAGTATTGTGACGTAAACACCGAATCTCCATTATTAATAGATATGATGTCTCCAAACTGAAGCAACGGATGAGATTATGTTTAGCCGAGTGTAATTACTTCAAATTAAAATCAAATGAATTCATTTTTGACAGAAAAAATATGAATAAAAAAAATCGGATGCAGAAAGAAAGGTAATTTTAATATGAGCGAAAAATACAAACCCCCATAAGCCGAAACAGCTCGGCCAGTCTCTTGGCTTAAATTATTTGAGTAATCTCACTAGAGTCAGTAGTCGATATTTGCAACAAGGTAAAAAACAAATCAAGATTTCGATTGCTGACTTTCAGTGTAAACAAGAACATTCCATTAGGGGAATTGGCGTTACATAATCTTTCTACTAAGTGCCGGTTTAGCTCAGCCGGTAGAGCATCCGCCCTGGAATCATAAGTTTCCGGGTTCGATACCGGCTCCCGTCAACTCAGTGCATCTCAACTCAAGTCATATAGATATTTACTAAACTTAGCTTTGTTTGACAAAGGCAAATTGTGGTTGGTTGAATTTTACGGCATGTCAACCCTTGCTGGGTTATTTTATGCTGAAGACGTTTTTATTAATTCTTGATGGGCATTCAATTTTTTAAAACTCAGTTTTTAAAAAACATATTTTTAAAAGCTCATTTTTCTATTTAACCCATAAATAGGACCGTAACAAGTACTACAAAACCGGGTGAATTTATTTACCGCGTACCCCACTTGTACGGGTCAGGCACAAAGTCCCTATTAACGTGGGACCACCCACAAGCCGAAGCTCATGGAGTGGTAGGTGAAAAATTGCGTCGATCCCGTCGGCATTCCCCCTCAAGGGGGGCGCCTCAGGCACTGGGCAATAAACCCAGCCCCGCCCCTTTAAATCGAGGGGGCAGGTGTTGCCTGGGGGGATGGCCCCCTGGGATCGACGCTATTATTATAACATCACCGGTCCAGCGACCGAAGCTCGCCGGACCCCCAGTCGAAACCGGGTGAAGGTAGACCTGGGAGTAAAGCTATAAAGGACTTCTTCACATCCAGAATCCGAACTCCACCATTAGATGCTTTTTTAATGTCATACCCTGGGCAATAAAACCACCAGTCCATGTTTTCTATCACATATATGATAAAAAGGGTTGGGTGTTTGCCGTAACGGCAATAGGGTCGGGACAATTATATAGGTGCTAGTGACCAGCCGATTAATCGGAAGGGGCTTCTCCGACCGCTCGTCAAGCCTAAGTAAGAGCCAAAGTGGAGTGTTGCTTGTTATGGATTACCCAGCCACCAGGATTCCGTCCTTAAGTATCACGGGTCGCTACCCACAGCCAACAGGTGGCCCCATTGAGGAGAGGTACAGTCTGCGCATTCTTCTGCCCCAGGCGATAGGACAAGTCCACTCTGTCTCGGAGTGGTAATACCTATGGGTAAAATATATCTGTTTGAAAATTATTATTTTGTGGGTGGTGTCTTACCCTTCTGTAGCAGATAGTGTCAATGTATTCTAAGCCGGGCTGGATTTTACGACATGTCAACCCTTGTTGGGTTATTTTATGCCGAAGACGTTTTATTCATTCTTGATGGGTATTCAAATTTTTTATTAAAAAAATTTAAACTCAATTTTCTTTACACACATTTAAAAAAACCTCATTTTTGTATTTAACCCATAGATGGGACCCTAACAGGTACTACCACTCCAGTTCAGTGTGGACCTGGGAGTAATGATGATAAAGGGGTATCCCACACTCCTCAGAGCTCCAGAATTTGAACTTCACCATTAGATGCATTTTAACGTCATATTCAGGACCAAATTGTGGCGGGAAGACTGTGTTACACCAATCCTTTAAGTGGCTTAAACATCAACATTAAAATATCACCCTTTATCGGGGCTTGAATACTGACCACTTACACTAATGGAAAAGTGTTGTTTGTTATGGATCACTCAGCCACCAGGATTCCGTCTTTAAGCATCACGGGTCGCTACCCGGGGCCAGCAGATGGCCCATTGTGGGGATTTTAGCCCTCTACAGACGTGCAGTCGGTGTATTCTTCTTCCCCAACCGACAGGGTGGTCTGATATTAAAAATCCAAATTATGGCTAGAAGACTGTGTTGCACCAATCCCTTAAGTGGCTTGCATACCTTAAATATCAGCATTAATATATTAACCTTTATCTGGGCTTGAACACTAATCACTTACATTAATGGAAAATACACAAATTAACACAGTTTTTTTTTAGTGTCTTACTCTTTTGATAAGCATATTTTCTAAATGCTAACGTCATCTGAATTAAAATAATAACAATGAAAAAAGAAGCCAGCAAGGATAAATCATAAAATAAAACTATCTCTATGATTTTACGTTTGTAATTATTAAATACGAAGTGATACATAATGAAAAGATAAAAACGTATTCAAATTAGTTGTTGAAAATTTAAAAAAACAAACAAATAACATACTGTAACATTCACTCAGATGAAACTATCGAAAACTAATTACTATTTCTAATTAGGTAATTAATTAATTATTTGTCTCAAGTTAGTTGTTAGCCTAAAAGGCCGAAGGGAAACGGAAAATATCAAATTATGCGGCAGAATTAAAAATATTTCGCCTTTTTTCTTTCAAATCATTTTCCAGAATAGAAACTATTTTATTAAATAAATGATTACTTCAACGCGAGCAATGCACGCACTTAGCCTGCTGCATACCATTTAAAACGTATTGTTTGGCAGAAAATAAGCTCACCGCATGAACTTTGTAAATAATTAGGGTAAAGAATTTCATAAATCTTATCATAATGGAGATTGTATGTCTGTAACCGAAACTACGTCAGCACCAGCGTCGCGCTTCCCTTAGTTATTTACGTTATATTCTCAATGGATATCAAATAATCATTAACTAATATTAATTAGCATCTTATCTTATGTTATTAAAATGTATTTATTTAGCTCTAGCTGAGATAGCTTTGCCTCAAAACGGCCCATATTATTAATGTGATATTTACCGCGTATCCCACTCATGCGGGTCAGACACAAGGTCTAGTTAATGTGGAACCGCCCACGAACCGAAGCTCATGGGATGGTAGGCACAAAAATGCGTGGACTCCCTCGGCATTCCTCCTCAAGGGTGCGCCTCAGGCACTGGGCAATAAACTCAGCCCTGTCCCTTTAAATCAAGTGGGTAGGTGTTGCCTGGGGGCGGTCACCTTTGGGATCACGTCGTTAATTTCATTAATAGTCTAGTGGCCGAAGCCACCGAACCACCGCCCCAAAAGAGCGGGTTATTAATGTTTATTTACTTCGCATTCCACGTATGCGGGTCTGGCACAAGGCCCTATTAGTTTAGGACCACCACGAACCGTAGCTCATAGGATGGTGGGTACAAAGATTGCGTGGATCCCGTCGGCATTCCCCCTCAAGGGGGCGCATCAGGCACTGGGCAATAAACCCAGTCCGCCCCTTTAAATCAAGGGGACAGGTGTTGCCTGGGGGGATAGCCCTCTGGGACCACACCATTAATTTCATAAACAGTCTAGTGGCCGAAGCCATCGGACCCCGCCCTGAAGAGCGGGTTATTAATGTGTTCAAAATCCTGCAATGTGTGTTATATATCATTAAAAAATAAATGCTTACATAGTATATGGTATGAATAATTTGCATACCAGTTTTAACAAAACCGTGTTTAATAAATCATTACTTTGTGTTATTGATTTATTGTTTTATTCTCAAACGTATTCAAAGCAACCAATGTATAATTTTATATTGAATTCAATTAGATTAAGGCAAAAATAAGAGTAATCATTTTTGTGTTAGTATTTAATTCCATTAGTTTTTCTAATTCAATATAATATTTAATTATATGAAAATTTAAATACTCATGCCTGGAGGGCGCATCTTTTGTTTGAAAATACAATAAACTGCTTAATATAAAAACAGAAGAAAAAAGATACCGATACACAGATCAGGTCATTTGATCTAGAATTTTTCGGAGGCTTCGTTTAAGCGCCAACTATCTTGTATTAAATGCTGATACATTTCCAGCAGATTTTTAGTCGCGAGGTTTTCTATAATCATCTTCATCTTTGTTGCTTTCATACTTTTTCGACTTGGGTTCTTTGGCTTTGTGCTAATCCTTTTAGATAATCTATTGCATACTTCAAAATTTGTTTAAGCTTAATCATACGTTAAATTAAAACAAATCACCGAAAATACATTGTCTAAACATCGAAAATGTTGTAGGAAACCCATATCTATCTATCTATTTATCTATCTCAGTATTTTTTAAAGATCTATCTATCTATCTATCTATCTATCTATCTATCTATATGTCTTCTCAGTATTTTAGATCTATCTATCTCAGTATTTTTTTTTAGATCTATCTATCTATCTATCTATCTATCTATCTATCTTTTCAGTATTTGAGATCTATCTCAGTATTTTTTAGATCTATCTATCTATCTATCTATCTATCTATCTATCTATCTTCTCAGTATTTTAGATCTATCTCTCAGTATTTTTTAGATCTATCTATCTATCTATCTATCTATCTATCTATCTTCTCAGTATTTTAGATCTATCTATCTCAGTAATTTTTTTTAGATCTATCTATCTATCTATCTATCTATCTATCTATCTATCTATCTATCTATCTTCTTAGTATTTTAGATCTATCTATCTCAGTATGTTTTTTAGATCTATCTATCTATCTATCTATCTATCTATCTATCCCATGGTGAATTGTGCATTGACAAAGAAGGGGATTATGTTGAAAAATAATTTCTTGTGTGAAATAAATGCTTTTTTCATCATTAGAATGCGGATTTATTGATGTAGCAATGTATGTATTTTTAGACAGTTGGGTTGCGGCCCGACGACTAATACCACCTCTGATCTCATCTTCCTATTGTCACACAGTGAAAAGTTCAGTACAACACACACACACACACACACACACACACACACACACACACACACGTATGTATCATTAAAAAATGTTTTTTGTCTTCCAAACCAAAAATACCAGGATTTTGTTATTGCTAGTGAAACACTTTATACGATCAAAACAGATATTTCAGCATTATTTATTACATAACTCTACACCATTGATACTCTGTAACCAAAAATAGAATTACATAAATATATATAATAGTTATATTCTGAACTGCTACGCATTTGTACTTTTGGTTACAGGGTTTCAATATAGTAGAGTTGGGAAATTAATACCACCTAATGATACCCGTTTTTATTCATGACGTTCCGCTAAAATGATAAAAATCCTTATATCTTTTGTTTAGAAGAAAACTAACTTTTCATTAAAAACATTCTTAGGGGTGTACACATTTATGAACGATATGATGTGTGTGTGTGTGTGTGTGTGTGTGTGTATGTGTGTGTGTTCACTTACGATTATTTTTGACATTTGTCAGATAATTTTCAAATTCAGTAAGAAGAAAAATGCTGGGTATTTCAGAAAAATTGATATCATTTCACAACTTAAACAATTGTTGTTCAAATGATCTCAAATTTTAACAGCATGTTTAGAAACAACATATTTTCTCTTCCAGTTAATTGCATATCTATAACCAAAAAAGAAAAAATTAAACATATACATTTTCGAGTATTTGAACGAGAATTGGTCAAGTTATTAGATTACAAAATTATATCACTTTTTCTGAAACACCATCTATGGGCAAGTCTATTAATAATAGTGTTCCTTAAAAGTACGACCGTTATCATCTTGCAACAAACTCTGTTTAAAACGAGACCTCCCAAATCGTTCAAGATGAAATGCATAAATGTAAAACCTGATTATCTGGTGTTGCTCATCCGCCGAATACTTATTTCTTATCAGTTTCTTCACCTCAGCTAAATAATGGACCATTCCGTTTTTATTATAAAGAAACAAAGGAAAGAAAGAGGAAACGCTAAACAGAAAAATATAATAAGAAAAAAAGAAAGAAAAAAGAGTAGGAGAAATACATATATAGGGGTTGGGTCTGTTTCAATCGAACATAATGAAAAGATAAAAAGAAGGAAAGAAAGAAAAAACGAGAGAGAGAGAGAGAGAGAGAGAGAGAGAGAGAGAGAGAGAGAGAGAGAGAGAGAGAGAGAGAGAGAGATTATCATACTTTTCACATATTGAACTATAATGCAGTAGCTCTTAAGTAAATATATCAAACGTAATAATTAAATTGTCATACTGTGGTATATCCACAGGTCCTGGTACTTTATATTGGCTGATACAGGGCAACCAACGAAAATCTAACCTATTACTTCAGTTATGGTAGGTATTTACCCAACGCGTTTGCTTCGTGTAAGATATAACACAAGCTCACACGTATGGGGAATCCAGCGAAGATCGTATTCTTTCCAGTAGCAATGGATCTACAAAACAAGTTTGCAAATTACACCATGATGGGACACTCAATTTACCAAACCAGCCCGCCATGGGTACGATGTGACTCAAGGTCGCATGTATGGGGCATCCAGAGAGGATCGAAATCTCTTTTCAGTAGTAATGGATCTGCGAGATTAGATTACTAACCGCGATGGGACGCCTTTTTCACCCAACCCGTTCATAATGGGTAGGATGAGACACAAGGTTGCAAGCATGGAGCATTCAGCGAAGATCGAACTCGCTATTCAGTTGTAATCAATTCTGCGAGACTAGCTTGCTAACCATTACACCATGATGGAACTCCTTTTTTACACAACCCATTCGGTTCGGGTGAAACGTGACACAAGGTCGCAAGTATTGGGTATCCAGTGTAGAGCAAACTCATTTTTCAGTACAAATGGAGCTGCAAGATTAGCTTGCTAACCTTTACATCACGATAATACGCCTTACTTTAGTTATGGTATGAGGTACTCACGTAACAACCACTATTTAATAGCGAGTACCTTTCTTTCTTTCTTTCTTTCTTTTTTCTTTCTTTCTTTTTTCTTTCTTTCATTAGGCATACGTCGTAGTGCACTGTTTGATCTCTCTCTTTCTCTCTCCCTCTCCCCCTCTCTCCCCCTCTCTCTCTATTCCGTAAAAATGGATCTGCGAGATTAGCTTGGAAACTATTACATCACGGTAAAACACTTTACTCTAGTTATGGTATGAGGTACTTTCTTAATAACCACTATTTAACAGCAAGTACCTTTGTTTCTTACTTTTTTTTCTTTGGGCATGCGTCGTAGTGCACTTTGATCTCTCTCTATCTCTATCTCCCCCCGATTCAACAGGGAGTACATTTCTTTCTTTCTTTCTTTCTTTTTTTTATTCCTTTAGGCATACGTCGTAG
The DNA here is from genome assembly GCA_023376005.1 of Doryteuthis pealeii. Classification (NCBI taxonomy): domain Eukaryota; kingdom Metazoa; phylum Mollusca; class Cephalopoda; order Myopsida; family Loliginidae; genus Doryteuthis; species Doryteuthis pealeii. Next base: position 49,824,290 of record CM042137.1, on the reverse strand, counting down.
TGCACTGATATCTCTCTCACTCTCTCTGTTCCTCCCCCTCTCCTTTTATATCCCCCTCCCTCCCAGTACATCCCTCTTCCTCCTTCTCTCTCCCTCTCGTCATCCTCTCTTCACCTCTCTCTCTGCCTCTCTCGCAACAACAATTCTATAAATTCATATAACACTTTTCTTTGGTCTCTTCCCATCAAGTAATCAATGATCAATAAGTAGCTTTTCATATTTCGGGATATTTTTTTCTCCTTTTTTATTGTTTTTTTTTCTTCTTTTTTTTTTTTTTATTTTTATTTTGTTCGACCGAACCCATAACGATCAAATTTCAGGATTCCATTTAACATGATGGGCGTGTTCTTCATCAGCTTTCCATTTGGCGATCCTTGAGAAGAAAAAATCTCTACATTATCTCCCGTTTGATGAATTAATAACCTATGTGCAAGGCTTCCTTGAACCAAGGAGTGCATCAACAAAAGAACCTCACCAGTTTTCTTGTGAAATGAATTTTCTCCGAAAATATGATTTGTCCCTAGATATATTCCAAATGGGGGAATATTTTTATTCTTTAGTTTATCTTCAAACTCTTCTTCATTATCGCCGGACTGGAAATATAGGTTCGATTATTTCAAGTTAATTTTTTTCTAAACTCTTCTGATATTTCAGAAAGTGAATAATGATAATTAATCCAGCCCCAATTAAATAGCCCCCCCCCCAAAAAAAAGAAACCAAACGTTTTGAATAGTGTAATGATTAGCGAGCTGATCCTTTTTAATGAATTCGATTATCACTGAGTGCCTCACACTTTTGATTTTTGTGCCAAACTGAACTAGACTTCGTAAATAACATTATCCTAATTAAGATTATATATCTGTCTGCATGTAAGCAAAACTATGTCGTCACTAACATCACAATTCCCTTAATTATTAGCGCTATATTCTCAATGATTATCAATAAGATTAAATATCTTATTTATCAGCGATGTATCTATTAAAGTCTAGCTGAGTTAGATTTATTAGAAAACCTACCCATTTTATTAATGCGATTAAAATCCTGCAAAGTTTGTTATATCTCAAACTCCAAGAGAATTTTATGAGTCTCATTCTCTATGATGGATTCCAGTTTGTGCATACACCATTTGATAGCATTATTCCCAGTGTATCATCTTTACCATTCAGTCGTGTCTAGTCTTGTGATAGTTTGCTGTATTCTCTTATTATGTGATCAACCGTTTCGTCTCTGTCTCCACTCAAGCTACACTTGCCATTCTGTTGCATCTTATTTATTTTTTCTTTGATATAATTGGTTCTTGATCTTCTATTATCTATTCTATTCTGAGATTAGAACAGCCAACATTCGCAGGATGACGAACTGATCCCCCACGTGGGCTATTAAGGGAGTACTTGCCGATCATGACACTCAGATCTGTCATTTGATTCCTACGTTTATTCGTATTTAACATTTTTCACGAGGTTGTATATTGTGGCGATACCAAACCCAGGGGTTGATTATTATCTGTGTTCCTATCACAGATGTGTCCTGGTATTCTTTCAAAGAAGAACACTGTGTAGCGCACCACAAAAGTATTCTTACGTTTTTGAAATATCTGTTTTAACTTAGTTCACATCTTTTAAAAATTCTAATCAGGCTTTGTGAATTGATTCTTACTTTCTCGAAGGGTCAACGATGTCTTTATTAACCTACTCCCAACTACTAAAAATTGGTTATTTATTTAAGATATCCAAATATTGATATCATTTTGAGAGTTTTGTGAGTAGAATGATCGGGGTTAAGTTTTATCAAATTTTCGCTATTTTTTTGTTTCATATCAAGACAATTTCTCATATCCCCATTTTCTGATAATATGCAGTGTTTGGATATCCATACAGAAATTAATATAATAAAACTTACCACTGTTTAAGCGTTACTATTATTTTTGAAAGTAAATGGACCTTGCGTAACATTCTGCTTTAAAATATTTGTTTATTTATTGCGTAAGACGTGTAGCAAAATTATCTTATAATATTACGTAGGGGCTCTTTATCTTGGTCGGCAACCCATCTGGGATAAAAAAATGGGTCCGATATAAAACTCTGCTGCTTAGCAGTTTTACCTCATTCCAAGGATGGCTAGGGGAGTAAACCCCGAAAAAAAAACCCGGGTCCGGAGTCCCTAAGGTGGTGTGATACTGAAATCCAGTGTTACACAGCAACTCATGTGATACTACTGCTGCCAAAATGCATTGGTTCCTTACCTTTCTTTTGGATCACAGCGGCAGTGTGGAAAGGGGGATTTGCTGTCTGGGCAACAGCTCATCCTCGAAACTAAACCGCCTTGGCTACGTAGTTCCAGTAAAAAAATGGACACTACTCCAACAACAACAACAACAACAACAACAACAAAAAACTGTATTTACAGAAATATTTACAGAAAAATAGATGAATTAAGATTTTGTGCTTTCTAAGTTATCCTTTTAAATATCGTCTTGTATACTTGTTTGTATGAACCTATTCCCAAATAATGAGACTTGCTTATTTCTTTACGTTATCCAACTATTTATATATTTTTGTTTTTTGAGGTTAAAAGGAGGGATATTATTATTATTATTATTATTATTATTATTATTATTATTATTATTATTATTCCTTGTGAGTTTTTACACCAGTATAAGCTGATGGTTTTTCCCCTAGAGTGTTAGTGACAACAAGTGTCCTCAGGTCTCCTAGATTCTTCTAAATATTCTAGCCGATTTCAACAAGGCTGTTACCTGGATAGTCTCAGTTCTTCCTCTGATTTCCACTTCCATTAATCTCTTTTCCAAGCTTTTTGGGGCCGTTCCAAGTGCACCAACTACAATTGGTATGACTTTAATCCTCATATTACATAGTTTTTTTCAATTATCTGGCAAGGTCTAGGTATTTTTCTATCTTTTCATTTTCTTTCATCTTCACCCTGTGAATTATTATTATTATTATCATCATCATCATCATCATCATTATTATTATTATTATCATTATCATATTATTATTATTATTATTATTATTATTATTATTATTATTATTATTATTATTATTAGCAGCAGCAGCAGCAGCAGCAGCAAAAACAAAACAAAAAGAAAACACCATCCGGGCGGTGTGATAATTAATTTTTGAAAGATATTGCCTGAGGGGTGGAATTTAAAAATTCAATGTCAGAGAGTTTGTACCATAAGTAAATAAAATCATCAAATTTATTAAAAAATAAAACAATTTGAAATAGAGACTTAGTTTTGATAACTTCAAATATATATTAGAATAAAACAAACCATACATAAATATATAATACTGGATATGTATCTATTAAAACTTGTTTCAAAAACAATGAGGACCATCTAAGGTTGCATTATTTCCATTCCTACATTTGAATATTAGTTTTGATCGTTTATTTAGAGATTTGTTTTATTATGAAAAGGGAATTATAGTTATCGCATTCAGCGTGACTTGATCGTAATCACGTCTTATTAATGTTAATTAAAACATTCGTAGAAGGGTTGATTGATTTTTAATTTCATACATCAAATATAATTGTGAGAGGGAGATATATTAAATATTATAATGGAGATTATGTAACTGTCTGTCTGTAACCGAAACTACGTCCCCACTGACGTCACAATTTTCTGAGTTATTTAAGTTATGTTGTCAACAATTATGAAATAGCCATTATTTAATCTTAATTAGCATCTTATTTATTAACGATATCTCTATCTGTGTTAGATTTGCTACAAAACTGCCCATATTATAAATACATTTAGAATACTGAAATATGTGTTATATATCTCTAAGAAATAAAGATTTACATAGTATATGGTAAGAATAATTTGCATAATGATTTTAACAAAACTGAGTTTAATGAATAATTATTTGCTGTTAATGATTTCTAATACAATCATGTTATTCTTAAACGTATTCAAAGCAATCCTATAAATGATTTTATATAGAAATCAATAAAATAACATTAAAATAAGTGTAATATTTTTATATTTGTTCTTATTTAGTTTCGTTAGTCTTTCTGATTTAATATAATATTTCATTACATTAAAATTTAAATACTTGCGCCTAAAGGACACATACTTTTGCATGTAAGTAAAAACGTAAAATAAGATAAGATAACAAAAGCAAAATGGAGATTTGTAAAGAAATATATTCAGATAAGGAATATTTTCTTTCCATGTATTGACACTTTTAAGTGCATCTCACGGTGTTTCTTTATTGCTTTTAAAATTCTGACTTAAAATCCTGTTATCATTTCTCAAATTCTGGGATTAGTCAACCTATTTTTCGACACACCAACCGATTAATTCTCTCGCTTTTCACCGACAGATTCCACATTTAAAAAAAATCTAATCAAGACCGTGTAAAGTAATAAAATGGCTTCTTATTCCCATTTCTGTACAATAAAAAGATACTTGCACAATATTTTAACATGTGCATCCCCGAAATTATCGGTGAATATTGCTGTGTCAGGGGTTATGGGGTTATGGACTGGACAAAAAGTTTCTTATACCCAGCTGAATAGTTCTTTTACACTGTCAGTAAGATTAGTATATGTCAATACTAAACTTCGCCTTGAATGCTGTATTATGACAGTAACAAAGTACATACGTTTTATTGTGAAATACAACATATACCAGTTCTTTTACTCTGGTTTTTATCTATATCTACGTGATACAGTACACGTCGTGATTTAGTATTTTTGATATAGTCTTTTCAAAGGCAATAGATTGCGCATCAGTCGAGCCGAAAACATACTTTAATGCATGCAATTTGTCTTTATAATTTAGAAGGAATTATACCAGGTCCTATAGAGAGATGATGGGCTCCGTTAGCCTGTTCCTGGCCAAGACACGTCACATGAGTAGCTTTCCCACAACCAAACTTTTACGGTTACGGGACCAGTGAGAGAGATACGTAGTCCACAATGCGTTCAATAAGTATGGTAAAAAGAACTAAGTTATGTGCAGTATGTATAATTTGGATTTTTAGATTATTATTACGATAGTACGAAAAATCTAAATAATACAAATTATCAACCCACATTTAAAAAAATTAGATAAATGTTATATGCATTAGTAAAGACTAAAAATGATTTAAAAATTCTTATAGCTTTTCTTTCTCTTTGTGTTTACGCAAACTAAAATGAATAGCTTATATCAAAATCGTAGTATAAAGTGACTTTCTGCGGGTGAGATTTACAGTAGCCCCGATAGCCGCATTGTTTCAGCGTACTGTCCAGCGGGAGCAGTGATTGACGCAAAGAAATTCTGTATGGGGAAATATAAACGTCTGCCCTGCTAATATCATTGACTTCTTTAATGCGATGAGCCACATAATTCAGTGCTGTGTCACTGTTTAACAGAAGAGGAAAATGCGCGGGACAAGAGAGAACTGCGTCGTAAATGATTGACCGTAACTGAAGTAAAACAAAAAATTCTACCGGTTTCTTTTGCGTCTGCGCAAAGGCAGTCAATAAATCGTCATCTTCTTTCGGTAACGTTAAAAATGACAGTCGTTGGCTCTTAGGCCGCGCGAGCTTTTTCTTTAACATTAATTTTTCTGTTGTTTTGTCGACAACACCCAGTATAGAAGGAACATTCCTTTTCTTTATATCCCCAGCTACTTTGGTGGTAATATTTTTGAAACGTACCATTCTTTCTTCTCCGTTCGTGTGCCAGCATGTGTGATTTTTATTCCGAGTAGCTGTTCTTGAAAGGCCGCCAGCATTTTCAAAGTGTTCGGGCCAATCATTTTGTGGTTCAGACCCCGAGTTATTTTTAATCTTGTGTTCAGATAATCTTTTTCTTGAATAGGATCTTTTAAACAATCGGTTATTACCTTCGTTTTCTCCGGACATTTCGGTCTTATTCATTCTTTTTTGCCAGTCAGAAAGGATTTCGTGCGTTCGCATCGTCCTCTTTGCGATACTCGAAAACACTTCTTTTTGTTCGGCCAGTTCGTTTTTGATTGCAGGTTTGTCAATTTTATCCTTCTGTTTTCTCCAGTTGATGAAAGCAGATTTAAAATGGATATTCTTTCCGCTGTCAAAGTTTATTGTCTTGTCTTTCTTTACAAATGAATTGGCAAGAAAATGGACCCATTTATTAGCTGTACGCCTCTGGGTGTTATCATTATTCTCCAACAATTCTGGAAGGTTGAGAGACGCCTGATTGGTGCCAAAAGGTCCGGCTTTGGTTTGCACGAATTTACCTTTGCCTAGACCACATATATCACATTCAGTTGGCTCAGTCTTTTTAAGGGTCTTCTCTATGTCTCTCTCCGCAATCAGACCGGCTTTCTGGCTGCTTAAATGAATGACAAGAGTGCATAAATCTTTTATTCGAAAAGGTGCCTCCACGTTAATCTGTCGAAAAAAAAGAAGTTATTATTTTAGAGGAAATTACATTAAGTATCTTTTATAGGTATACACTAGGTACCACCAATTTTCCCTGTGAAATTTACCCTCCTATATTTAACACAATGAAACTTGCATACAGATTAATATTATCTTGAAATTTTTTGTCCATTCGAAAGAAGAAACATTAAACAAACACCTGATAATATAGACAAAATTTCAGCTCACGGAAATAATGAAAATTATGAACGAAAAACAATGTTTACATGTTTACACCGTTAAATCAATTGAAATTTAACGTAGCCAAATAAAAGTTATGACTAGAGGCTTTTTAAAAAAATTCTATGAAAAATCAATTAATGGTTCGATTATCACGAAAATTTCCACAATTACTTACCTTTTGATGTAAATATGCCTGAAATAGTTTTTTCCTAAAATATATTAGAGGACATTTTTTACGAGGTCTACCCCCCTATTTTATTATATGAAATATGAAAAAATGAACCGTCAAAAACGATTTTTACTTTTTTTCTATAAAGATAAGAGTCTGAATAATTATATCAGAAGATTTTTATAAGTTTTGATATGAGAGCTTTTTAGTAAAAGAATCATGAATACAGAATTCTGCTAAAAGAATATCAATAAAGAAATTGACCCTGTTGTAAAAAATACCCCGGACTGTTTTACTTATTTTTCAAGATAACGGTGAGTAATCTTTCCCCAATCAGATAATTTGATCTTTGAATTAACTGTTTTTCTTTGTAACAACTCGTTTTTTCTTTTTTGCGAGATGTTTTAAAAAAAGTTTTTAAAATTTACGTTTCTTCCTTCAATATCGCCTAAACTGATCACGTGAAGTATTTTGTTGTTACCTAGTATACACAAAACCTCTGCCAACTGTTACATAGTGAATAGTTGATTTATTAATCACGCACGGTAAGTGTAGTATTCAAAAGCTAACTGGTAATTCTTTAGAATAGTCCTCTGAGACTTCACATTTTTTTTTATAGAAAAGATCTTTTGATTGAAGAGGAGAAAAAGAAATCAACACTTTTCTTTATTCAGCTTTATGTCTTTTACATCAATGGTTGTGCAAACCGAGCTAACACTTTGAAACATTGAAGGAAAATCATCATCATCATCATCATCATCATCATCATGATGTCATGCTGACAGCACGAATTCCGATGACTCTCTCTCCCCATCCGTCCCTATGAATAATCGCTCCCCACAAGATCCAGCATTTGCACAGCATAGTTCCATGGGCGGGAACGCATATAAATGTTACATAAATGATAGGTTGCCTATTAATTATGTACGGTAAGTGTAGAATTCAAAAGTTTACTGGTATTTCTTTTAGAAAAAGAGTCATGGAAAATACCCAGCAATATAATAGGCTGGTGGTCACCTTTAACTAACCCTTTTTAGAAGTTCTCTGATTAGTCAGTCCGATCGTGAGAACGAGTGATATATTCAGAGATAGCTCTGCGAGCGAAGGAGAAGGATGCAAAATAGCGCCACTTCTGTGGGCTATTTCTCTCCACACGCGTAGTTATCTTTGGGAACTTTGACATAAAGACAGCAAAAATGTACCAAGTCTTGTGTTCATTTGTAAGAAGAAAAGAATGGACATAGAGATTAACAAATACCTAAGATGTTCCAAAAAAGCCCAAGACCAACCCAAGAATGAACTTCTTGGGTTTCTTGAAACTTGTTGGATTAAAATTAAGATTACTGTAAATACAGACAATATGAAAATGTAGCTACTATTTTGGACCGTGGAAATCCCAAAGAATACATGTATCATTATAAATCATATAATTATACCTACCAAGGGCAATTCGCATTGTGTAATGGTTAGCAAACCAGATTAGCTGACCATTGTTAGTGAGTTCCATTCTCTCTGAGTACCCCATAATTCTGGCCTTGTGCCACGTGTAAGCTTTGTTAATAACTATAATTATACCTACCATTGTGCCAATAAACTGTGAATATGTAAGACATTCTTTTTTGCCGAGTTTTCTGAATACGTTCAGTATTTCAAGAGTTTTGGAATTATTACTCATTAACCAGTTAGTTAATTCATTAGTTAAGGCTTTCACTCTTTCATTATCTTCTAAAGTGTTTCTTAAGTCTTCCTTTCCGTGCGGCAACATATTGATCTCGTCTAATTTCTCATCTAAAGTGCTCTCCAAACTTCTTTCCTTTTCGGCTGGTTTGGAATCGAGTTCCACCGCAGGCAATAATTTTAGTTCTTTTAATTTTGACGGTTCCCAATTTGCCTTTTTTTTCCCTTTCTTTTTTTGAACTCCACTGCTCGGTTTCGGCAATGGATTGACGCGTGGCTTTTGAACCTTCACTGATTGTTCTTGTTTCGTTGATACAGTATTCACCTGGATAGGATTCTCCATGAGGAAATTCAACCCCGGAGTGCAAAAAAACCTTCTGTATTTCTTATTTGTTTGTCTGTTCGGAGGTAACGAATTTCAAGGAACATCTCAGAGCGGTCCCTCTGAGTTATTCCATTGTGTATGACGTAATTCTAAGGTGATGACATCATTTATTAAACTAAATATTTGACGCTGTTAATCAGAATGAAATATTTCAATACAAACAATATCTGTTTGAAAATACTGACGTGGATGACATTTTGCCCTTCTTAAGAGAAATAGAAATGTGTCAAAAATTGTGAATCGGATATGAGATACATCCACGAAATACATCTACAAAAAAGTACACCAGTAAAGGTAGTTGAGTGCCAGCTTTTGTCTCAGGTAGTTTTTGGCATTAAATGACCCACAGGATTATTATACGATTAAACAAACAAATCCAAACCAAACCAAATGAAGTTAAATGAAAATTATTTACACCAAATTGAAGATATTAAGAACTTGAAAATTATTTGTTTCGGCATTAAATGACAAAAGGGTTGATATGCCGCAAAACAAACAAACAAACAAGGTGTTAAACAGTTTATATGAATTTATTTGGATTTGTTATTTATAAACTCGACATAAAGTCTGAAATTTTGTTCGTGCATTTCTATGTTCTACTCTTGGTAGTTCCATTCACCGATCGATCCATGTTAACAACCAGTCATCCATCACCTTTCATATTGATTGCACCAAAATACTTCAGGCACTCTATGAACTGTAGCAGATTCTTTAACGAAAAGCTTTTTTGATACATACAATATTAAATCGTTTATGAAATCGACATACATTTGAATTTCCCAGCAAATCTATTAATACTGAATAGCGAGTTCGATTCTCGCTGGATGCCCCATACTGGTGAGCATGTGTCACATCCTATCCGAGGCGAACTGGTTTATTAACACGTCGTACTATCGTGGTGTAATGCTTAGCAAGCTAGTTTTACAGATCAATTACTACTGAATAGAGTTCGATTCTCGCTGGATGTCCTATACTTGCGACCTTGTGTCCCATTCAACCCGTGGTGGGTTGGGAAAATACCTACCGTATTTGACGCATGGGCTTATAAAACGAATCTCAATTTGGGTGGGCATTTAAAAACAAACAAAAATAAATAGATACGCGGGTCTCAACTAAGAATATCAAGTGAAGGACTTTCACCTGATATTTGTAATCCTCCCCACTGTCAGGTATTTTAAAAAAGTGTCATATATATTTAGATCCTTATTAAATCCCAGAATTTTATAACTACGAGGTGTAGTGGCTAACGTGCTGGACCACAACATCGTAGTAATGCCGACTGATTTAAAGAAATACCGGTAAGTATCACTGTTATACATAGTTATCTTAGAAGAGAGTTGCCGTTGTTGGTCTCAAACTGACCGTCACCTTGTTTACATTTGGTGAAATGTTTGCCGTTTAATTTAAGGGTCTGTTGGAATATTTTTTTATATAAGGTGTGCTACAATACACCACTTAAATTTATAGACTAGGCTAGGTCACGTGGTTTAAATCTCAGTCAATCAACAGCCCTAATGCGTGGATGGTTACTTAACCACTGATACTGAGAAACGTCCATTTGCAATTATTGACGAAGGGCTTGCAATGCTGAGGAGCACCAAGGAACAACCAAAGGATTCTTTACCAAGGATTTCCGATGGACAAGCGCTAAAGGATAGCCCATAAAATCGTAACAGGGTCACTGCAGCAAAAGAAATCAACTAACCATAAACTGATGCGGAGTAATTTTCTGGAACATTCTTAAGGGGAAAAGTGCTATCAAATATAATATATTAATACTCGTGTTCCTTAATTTTACGACCGTTATCATCGTGCAACACCCCCTGGTTAAAAATGAGACCGTCCAAATCGTCCAAGATAAAATGCAAAATTGGAAATTCTGATTATCTAGTGTTAGAAAGGGAAAAAAGGACATACTGCACAGAAAAAATATCATAAGAGAGAGAGAGAGAGAGAGAGAGAGAGAGAGAGAGAGAGAGAGAGAGAGAGAGAGAGAGAGAGAGAGAGTAGGGAACAGGTAGAGAGAAAGGGTGAGCACGCGGAAACGATAACGCTAATCTGTTTCAATCGAACATAATGAAAAGATGAATAGAAGGAGAGAAAGAAAAAAAATTGGGAGATAGTTAAATCAAGATTATTATAGTTTTTACCTATTGAACTATTTAGCAATAGCTCTTAAGTAAACATATCAAACGTTGTAATAATTAAGTTATCATACTGTGGTATATCCTCAGGTCCACTAGTGTGGTATATTTTCTATCCTTTTTCTAAAGGTTGCTTATTTTTGTTTTTAAACATTTTTATTTGATTGATTGATTTTAACGGCATGTAAACCCGTCTAGGGCTATTTTATGCCTAAAGATTAGTAAATTGTGTAAATTATACATTTATGTCTACATTTTTTGAGTAGTTTTAGAATTCTTTTTCCACAAAGTTGGTTTGTTGGTTGGATTTTCCGGCATGTCAACCCCATGTTATTTTTTGCCGAAATCTTGTTTTATTTATTCTTGATGGTACTCAAATTTAAAAAAAGATTAAAAACTAATTTTTTGATCTATTTAACCCATAAATGGGACCTTAACAGGTGCTACCACTCCAGATCAATGCGAACCCGGAAGTAATGGCAATAAAGGTTTACTCTACCCTCTCCAGGGCACCAGAATTGGAATCTCACCTTTAGATGAAGTTTAACGTCATACTCAGAAACACTAAGACTTTCGGTCACCGCCTTTTAGCACATATTATAAAAAAGAGGTTGGGGGAGGAGTTGCCATGAGAGCAATACAGTCGGGACAATCATATAGGTGCTAGGGCTTGATTTGACAAGCGGATTGATTGGAGGGGCTTCTCTGACCCCAATCTAGCCCAATTAAGGGCCAAAGTAGAGTATTGCATGTCATGGACTGCTCAGCCACTAGGATTCCGCTCTTAAACATCACGGGTCATCACCTATGGCCAACCAGTGGCCCCATTGGGGGTTACCCCTCTGCAGAGGCGCAGTCGGTGTATTCTACAGTCACAGCCGACAGGGCTGTTGTATAATGGAGAAAAATGTTCCAAAACTACAGGGTGGTATATGATATCAAGTATTCTATTTAATACAAATAACGTGTACACAGTTGTATGGTTTCAATAACTCCTATCTAATATAACAAGTCATACGTAATTATATGTTTTTAATGGAAAAGTAAACAGCATCGTCCATGATTTGAACTCGACCCGTCAAATCTATTGCTTATGGCGTTAACCGTGGCAGACGTGATATAATAGTTATCGTCGAAGAAAATTGACACGGCAGTATTAATTGAAATCCTGGACGAGGTTGTTTGCATTTCACACAGCGCTTATACCTTTTTAAGAGAGGTATGAATCCAACTATATCCCCCTTCCAGCTATGCGTCAAATAATAGGGCAGACTGGGCTCTTGCAAATTAGTAAAAAGTATAATAATCTTGATTTAACCGTCGCCCACTGTTTCTTTTTTTCCTTCGTTTAATTCCATTCCATTGGAACAGATCAATGTTATCGCTTCAGCGATGTATAGCATGTTCCTTTTCTTTCACTTCTTTCTTCCCAATAAAAATAGAGCGGTCCATTATTTCACTGAGGTGACGATAACCATCCCCTACCCAAACTCCTCCCAACTACGAAGCTTCTCCGGATCGGGGTGTGTGTTAAAGTATGACACATGAAGGTAGGTACTAGCGTATTATTATTTACTCTTTTTGAGTTTTCACATCAGTATTAGCTGATGGTCTTTCACTGGAGTCTGAGTGACAGCAAGTCTCCTCAGGTCTCCAGGACTCTTCTGAGTATTCTGGCAGATTGCAGCAGTGCAGTGTTCTGAATGGTTTCAATCCTTCCTCTGATTTCCAAACATTCCAGACCCTTTTCCAATCCTTTTGGGACTGTTCCAAGTGCACCAACTACAATTGATATCACTTTCACTTTCATATTCCATTTTTTTTTTCAGTTCTCTGGCAAGGTCCAGATATTTGTCCATTTTTTTCATTTTCCTTTAGCTTCACCCTGTGATCTGCTGGCATTGCAAAATCCACCAGTTGACACGTTCTTTCTTTTTTGTTTATCAACACTAGGTCTGGTCTTCTTGCTGGGATAAGGTGATCCGTTTTTATTTCAAAGTCCCAGAGAACTTTATGCGTTTCGTTCTCAAGAACAGATTCTGGTTTATGTATATACCATTTTGTTGTATGGTCAGAATTCAATTTTTTGCATAATTCCCAGTGGATCACCTTCCCAACCCAGTCGTGTCTAGTTTTGTATTCTCGTTGTGCTAGTTTGCTACATTCGCAGAGTATACGGTTTACAGTCTCATCTCTATTCCCGCAAAGTCTACATTTACTATTTTGTTGGGTCCTATCAATTTTCGCTTTGATGTAATTTGTCCTTATGACATTATTTTGTGCAGCAATTATAAGTGATTCAGTTTCGTTAGCTGATGGTATTTCACTGGAGTCTGAGTGACAGCAAGTCTCCTCGGATCTCCAGGACTCTTCTGAGTATTCTAGCCGATTGCAGCAGTGCAGTAGTCCGGATGGTCTCAATTCTTCCTCTGATTTCTAGATACTCCAGTCTTTTTTCCAAGTTTATTGGTACCGTTCCAAATGCACCAACTACAATTGGTATAACTTTCACTCTCATATTCCACAGCTTTTTCAGTTCTCTGGCAAGGTCCAGGTATTTATCCATCTTTTCATTTTCCTTCAGCTTCACCCTGTGATCTACTGGGGTCGCAAAGTCCACCAGTTGACACGTTCTCTTTTTTTTTTGCTAATCCTTCCCGCAATCAGATAATTTGATCTTTTGAATTAACTGTTTTTCTTGTAACAACTCGTTTTTTCTTTTTTGCGAGATGTTTTAAAAAAGTTTTTAAATTTACGTTTCTTCCTTCAATATCGCCTAAACTGATCACGTGAAGTATTTTGTTGTTACCTAGTATACACAAAACCTCTGCCAACTGTTACATAGTGAATAGTTGATTTATTAATCACGCACGGTAAGTGTAGTATTCAAAAGCTAACTGGTAATTCTTTAGAATAGTCCTCTGAGACTTCACATTTTTTTTTATAGAAAAGATCTTTTGATTGAAGAGGAGAAAAAGAAATCAACACTTTTCTTTATTCAGCTTTATATGTCTTTTACATCAATGGTTGTGCAAACCGAGCTAACACTTTGAAACATTGAAGGAAAATCATCATCATCATCATCATCATCATCATCATGATGTCATGCTGACAGCACGAATTCCGATGACTCTCTCTCCCCATCCGTCCCTATGAATAATCGCTCCCCACAAGATCCAGCATTTGCACAGCATAGTTCCATGGGCGGGAACGCATATAAATGTTACATAAATGATAGGTTGCCTATTAATTATGTACGGTAAGTGTAGAATTCAAAAGTTTACTGGTATTTCTTTTAGAAAAAGAGTCATGGAAATACCCAGCAATATAATAGGCTGGTGGTCACCTTTAACTAACCCTTTTTAGAAGTTCTCTGATTAGTCAGTCGATCGTGAGAACGAGTGATATATTCAGAGATAGCTCTGCGAGCGAAGGAGAAGGATGCAAAATAGCGCCACTTCTGTGGGCTATTTCTCTCCACACGCGTAGTTATCTTTGGGAACTTTGACATAAAGACAGCAAAAATGTACCAAGTCTTGTGTTCATTTGTAAGAAGAAAAGAATGGACATAGAGATTAACAAATACCTAAGATGTTCCAAAAAAGCCCAAGACCAACCCAAGAATGAACTTCTTGGGTTTCTTGAAACTTGTTGGATTAAAATTAAATACTGTAAATACAGACAATATGAAAATGTAGCTACTATTTTGGACCGTGGAAATCCCAAAGAATACATGTATCATTATAAATCATATAATTATACCTACCAAGGGCAATTCGCATTGTGTAATGGTTAGCAACCAGATTAGCTGACCATTGTTATGAGTTCCATTCTCTCTGAGTACCCCATAATTCTGGCCTTGTGCCACGTGTAAGCTTTGTTAATAACTATAATTATACCTACCATTGTGCCAATAAACTGTGAATATGTAAGACATTCTTTTTTGCCGAGTTTTCTGAATACGTTCAGTATTTCAAGAGTTTTGGAATTATTACTCATTAACCAGTTAGTTAATTCATTAGTTAAGGCTTTCACTCTTTCATTACTTCTAAAGTGTTTCTTAAGTCTTCCTTTCCGTGCGGCAACATATTGATCTCGTCTAATTTCTCATCTAAAGTGCTCTCCAAACTTCTTTCCTTTTCGGCTGGTTTGGAATCGAGTTCCACCGCAGGCAATATTTTAGTTCTTTTAATTTTGACGGTTCCCAATTTGCCTTTTTTTCCCTTTCTTTTTTTGAACTCCACTGCTCGGTTTCGGCAATGGATTGACGCGTGGCTTTTGAACCTTCACTGATTGTTCTTGTTTCGTTGATACAGTATTCACCTGGATAGGATTCTCCATGAGGAAATTCAACCCCGGAGTGCAAAAAAACCTTCTGTATTTCTTATTTGTTTGTCTGTTCGGAGGTAACGAATTTCAAGGAACATCTCAGAGCGGTCCCTCTGAGTTATTCCATTGTGTATGACGTAATTCTAAGGTGATGACATCATTTATTAAACTAAATATTTGACGCTGTTAATCAGAATGAAATATTTCAATACAAACAATATCTGTTTGAAAATACTGACGTGGATGACATTTTGCCCTTCTTAAGAGAAATAGAAATGTGTCAAAAATTGTGAATCGGATATGAGATACATCCACGAAATACATCTACAAAAAAGTACACCAGTAAAGGTAGTTGAGTGCCAGCTTTTGTCTCAGGTAGTTTTTGGCATTAAATGACCCACAGGATTATTATACGATTAAACAAACAAATCCAAACCAAACCAAATGAAGTTAAATGAAAATTATTTACACCAAATTGAAGATATTAAGAACTTGAAAATTATTTGTTTCGGCATTAAATGACAAAAGGTTGATATGCCGCAAAACAAACAAACAAACAAGGTGTTAAACAGTTTATATGAATTTATTTGGATTTGTTATTTAAACTCGACATAAAGTCTGAAATTTTGTTCGTGCATTTCTATGTTCTACTCTTGGTAGTTCCATTCACCGATCGATCCATGTTAACAACCAGTCATCCATCACCTTTCATATTGATTGCACCAAAATACTTCAGGCACTCTATGAACTGTAGCAGATTCTTTAACGAAAAGCTTTTTTGATACATACAATATTAAATCGTTTATGAAATCGACATACATTTGAATTTCCCAGCAAATCTATTAATACTGAATAGCGAGTTCGATTCTCGCTGGATGCCCCATACTGGTGAGCATGTGTCACATCCTATCCGAGGCGAACTGGTTTATTAACACGTCGTACTATCGTGGTGTAATGCTTAGCAAGCTAGTTTTACAGATCAATTACTACTGAATAGAGTTCGATTCTCGCTGGATGTCTATACTTGCGACCTTGTGTCCCATTCAACCGTGGTGGGTTGGGAAAATACCTACCGTATTTGACGCATGGGCTATAAAACGAATCTCAATTTGGGTGGGCATTTAAAAACAAACAAAAATAAATAGATACGCGGGTCTCAACTAAGAATATCAAGTGAAGGACTTTCACACTGATATTTGTAATCCTCCCCACTGTCAGGTATTTTAAAAAAGTGTCATATATATTTAGATCCTTATTAAATCCCAGAATTTTATAACTACGAGGTGTAGTGGCTAACGTGCTGGACCACAACATCGTAGTAATGCCGACTGATTTAAAGAAATACCGGTAAGTATCACTGTTATACATAGTTATCTTAGAAGAGAGTTGCCGTTGTTGGTCTCAAACTGACCGTCACCTTGTTTACATTTGGTGAAATGTTTGCCGTTTAATTTAAGGGTCTGTTGGAATATTTTGTATATAAGGTGTGCTACAATACACCACTTAAATTTATAGACTAGGCTAGGTCACGTGGTTTAAATCTCAGTCAATCAACAGCCTAATGCGTGGATGGTTACTTAACCACTGATACTGAGAAACGTCCATTTGCAATTATTGACGAAGGGCTTGCAATGCTGAGGAGCACCAAGGAACAACCAAAGGATTCTTTACCAAGGATTTCCGATGGACAAGCGCTAAAGGATAGCCCATAAAATCGTAACAGGGTCACTGCAGCAAAAGAAATCAACTAACCATAAACTGATGCGGAGTAATTTTCTGGAACATTCTTAAGGGGAAAAGTGCTATCAAATATAATATATTTATACTCGTGTTCCTTAATTTTACGACCGTTATCATCGTGCAACACCCCCTGGTTAAAAATGAGACCGTCCAAATCGTCCAAGATAAAATGCAAAATTGGAAATTCTGATTATCTAGTGTTAGAAAGGGAAAAAAGGACATACTGCACAGAAAAAATATCATAAGAGAGAGAGAGAGAGAGAGAGAGAGAAGAGAGAGAGAGAGAGAGAGAGAGAGAGAGAGAGAGAGAGAGAGTAGGGACAGGTAGAGAGAAAGGGTGAGCACGCGGAAACGATAACGCTAATCTGTTTCAATCGAACATAATGAAAAGATGAATAGAAGGAGAGAAAGAAAAAAAATTGGGAGATAGTTAAATCAAGATTATTATAGTTTTTACCTATTGAACTATTTAGCAATAGCTCTTAAGTAAACATATCAAACGTTGTAATAATTAAGTTATCATACTGTGGTATATCCTCAGGTCCACTAGTGTGGTATATTTTCTATCCTTTTTCTAAAGGTTGCTTATTTTGTTTTTAAACAACTTCGCCTTGAATGCTGTATTATGACAGTAACAAAGTACATACGTTTTATTGTGAAATACAACATATACCAGTTCTTTTACTCTGGTTTTATCTATATCTACGTGATACAGTACACGTCGTGATTTAGTATTTTTGATATAGTCTTTTCAAAGGCAATAGATTGCGCATCAGTCGAGCCGAAACATACTTTAATGCATGCAATTTGTCTTTATAATTAGAAGGAATTATACCAGGTCCTATAGAGAGATGATGGGCTCCGTTAGCCTGTTCCTGGCCAAGACACGTCACATGAGTAGCTTTCCCACAACCAAACTTTTACGGTTACGGGACCAGTGAGAGAGATACGTAGTCCACAATGCGTTCAATAAGTATGGTAAAAAGAACTAAGTTATGTGTGCAGTATGTATAATTTGGATTTTTAGATTATTATTACGATAGTACGAAAAATCTAAATAATACAAATTATCAACCCACATTTAAAAAATTAGATAAATGTTATATGCATTAGTAAAGACTAAAAATGATTTTAAAATTCTTATAGCTTTTCTTTCTCTTTGTGTTTACGCAAACTAAAATGAATAGCTTATATCAAAATCGTAGTATAAAGTGACTTTCTGCGGGTGAGATTTACAGTAGCCCCGATAGCCGCATTGTTTCAGCGTACTGTCCAGCGGGAGCAGTGATGACGCAAAGAAATTCTGTATGGGGAAATATAAACGTCTGCCCTGCTAATATCATTGACTTCTTTATGCGATGAGCCACATAATTCAGTGCTGTGTCACTGTTTAACAGAAGAGGAAAATGCGCGGGACAAGAGAGAACTGCGTCGTAAATGATTGACCGTAACTGAAGTAAAAAAAAAATTCTACCGGTTTCTTTGCGTCTGCGCAAAGG
Source organism: Doryteuthis pealeii (assembly GCA_023376005.1). Lineage (NCBI taxonomy): Eukaryota > Metazoa > Mollusca > Cephalopoda > Myopsida > Loliginidae > Doryteuthis > Doryteuthis pealeii. Next base: position 49,805,750 of record CM042137.1, on the reverse strand, counting down.
CAGTCAATAAATCGTCATCTCTTTCGGTAACGTTAAAAAATGACAGTCGTTGGCTCTTAGGCCGCGCGAGCTTTTTCTTTAACATTAATTTTCTGTTGTTTTGTCGACAACACCCAGTATAGAAGGAACATTCCTTTTCTTTATATCCCCAGCTACTTTGGTGGTAATATTTTTGAAACGTACCATTCTTTCTTCTCCGTTCGTGTGCCAGCATGTGATTTTTATTCCGAGTAGCTGTTCTTGAAAGGCCGCCAGCATTTTCAAAGTGTTCGGGCAATCATTTTGTGGTTCAGACCCCGAGTTATTTTTAATCTTGTGTTCAGATAATCTTTTTCTTGAATAGGATCTTTTAAACAATCGGTTATTACCTTCGTTTTCTCCGGACATTTCGGTCTTATTCATTCTTTTTTGCCAGTCAGAAAGGATTTCGTGCGTTCGCATCGTCCTCTTTGCGATACTCGAAAACACTTCTTTTTGTTCGGCCAGTTCGTTTTTGATTGCAGGTTTGTCAATTTTATCCTTCTGTTTTCTCCAGTTGATGAAAGCAGATTTAAAATGGATATTCTTTCCGCTGTCAAAGTTTATTGTCTTGTCTTTCTTTACAAATGAATTGGCAAGAAAATGGACCCATTTATTAGCTGTACGCCTCTGGGTGTTATCATTATTCTCCAACAATTCTGGAAGGTTGAGAGACGCCTGATTGGTGCCAAAAGGTCCGGCTTTGGTTTGCACGAATTTACCTTTGCCTAGACCACATATATCACATTCAGTTGGCTCAGTCTTTTTAAGGGTCTTCTCTATGTCTCTCTCCGCAATCAGACCGGCTTTCTGGCTGCTTAAATGAATGACAAGAGTGCATAAATCTTTTATTCGAAAAGGTGCCTCCACGTTAATCTGTCGAAAAAAAAGAAGTTATTATTTTAGAGGAATTACATTAAGTATCTTTTATAGGTATACACTAGGTACCACCAATTTTCCCTGTGAAATTTACCCTCCTATATTTAACACAATGAAACTTGCATACAGATTAATATTATCTTGAAATTTTTTGTCCATTCTAAAGAAGAAACATTAAACAAACACCTGATAATATAGACAAAATTTCAGCTCACGGAAATAATGAAAATTATGAACGAAAAACAATGTTTACATGTTTACACCGTTAAATCAATTGAAATTTAACGTAGCCAAATAAAAGTTATGACTAGAGGCTTTTTAAAAAAATTCTATGAAAAATCAATTAATGGTTCGATTATCACGAAAATTTCCACAATTACTTACCTTTGATGTAAATATGCCTGAAATTTTTTTCCTAAAATATATTAGAGGACATTTTTACGAGGTCTACCCCCTATTTTATTTATGAAATATGAAAAAATGAACCGTCAAAAACGATTTTTACTTTTTTTCTATAAAGATAAGAGTCTGAATAATTATATCAGAAGATTTTTATAAGTTTTGATATGAGAGCTTTTTAGTAAAAGAATCATGAATACAGAATTCTGCTAAAAGAATATCAATAAAGAAATTGACCCTGTTGTAAAAAATACCCGGACTGTTTTACTTATTTTTCAAGATAACGGTGAGTAATCTTTCCCCAATCAGATAATTTGATCTTTGAATTAACTGTTTTTCTTTGTAACAACTCGTTTTTTCTTTTTGCGAGATGTTTTAAAAAAAGTTTTTAAAATTTACGTTTCTTCCTTCAATATCGCCTAAACTGATCACGTGAAGTATTTTGTTGTTACCTAGTATACACACAAAACCTCTGCCAACTGTTACATAGTGAATAGTTGATTTATTAATCACGCACGGTAAGTGTAGTATTCAAAAGCTAACTGGTAATTCTTAGAATAGTCCTCTGAGACTTCACATTTTTTTTATAGAAAAGATCTTTTGATTGAAGAGGAGAAAAGAAATCAACACTTTTCTTTATTCAGCTTTAGATGTCTTTTACATCAATGGTTGTGCAAACCGAGCTAACACTTTGAAACATTGAAGGAAAATCATCATCATCATCATCATCATCATCATCATCATGATGTCATGCTGACAGCACGAATTCCGATGACTCTCTCTCCCCATCCGTCCCTATGAATAATCGCTCCCACAAGATCCAGCATTTGCACAGCATAGTTCCATGGGCGGGAACGCATATAAATGTTACATAAATGATAGGTTGCCTATTAATTATGTACGGTAAGTGTAGAATTCAAAAAGTTTACTGGTATTTCTTTTAGAAAAAGAGTCATGGAAAATACCCAGCAATATAATAGGCTGGTGGTCACCTTTAACTAACCCTTTTTAGAAGTTCTCTGATTAGTCAGTCCGATCGTGAGAACGAGTGATATATTCAGAGATAGCTCTGCGAGCGAAGGAGAAGGATGCAAAATAGCGCCACTTCTGTGGGCTATTTCTCTCCACACGCGTAGTTATCTTTGGGAACTTTGACATAAAGACAGCAAAAATGTACCAAGTCTTGTGTTCATTTGTAAGAAGAAAAGAATGGACATAGAGATTAACAAATACCTAAGATGTTCCAAAAAAGCCCAAGACCAACCCAAGAATGAACTTCTTGGTTTCTTGAAACTTGTTGGATTAAAATTAAGATTACTGTAAATACAGACAATATGAAAATGTAGCTACTATTTTGGACCGTGGAAATCCCAAAGAATACATGTATCATTATAAATCATATAATTATACCTACCAAGGGCAATTCGCATTGTGTAATGGTTAGCAAACCAGATTAGCTGACCATTGTTAGTGAGTTCCATTCTCTCTGAGTACCCATAATTCTGGCCTTGTGCCACGTGTAAGCTTTGTTAATAACTATAATTATACCTACCATTGTGCCAATAAACTGTGAATATGTAAGACATTCTTTTTTGCCGAGTTTTTCTGAATACGTTCAGTATTTCAAGAGTTTTGGAATTATTACTCATTAACCAGTTAGTTAATTCATTAGTTAAGGCTTTCACTCTTTCATTATCTTCTAAAGTGTTTCTTAAGTCTTCCTTTCCGTGCGGCAACATATTGATCTCGTCTAATTTCTCATCTAAAGTGCTCTCCAAACTTCTTTCCTTTTCGGCTGGTTTGGAATCGAGTTCCACCGCAGGCAATAATTTTAGTTCTTTTAATTTTGACGGTTCCCAATTTGCCTTTTTTTCCCTTTCTTTTTTTGAACTCCACTGCTCGGTTTCGGCAATGGATTGACGCGTGGCTTTTGAACCTTCACTGATTGTTCTTGTTTCGTTGATACAGTATTCACCTGGATAGGATTCTCCATGAGGAAATTCAACCCCGGAGTGCAAAAAAACCTTCTGTATTTCTTATTTGTTTGTCTGTTCGGAGGTAACGAATTTCAAGGAACATCTCAGAGCGGTCCCTCTGAGTTATTCCATTGTGTATGACGTAATTCTAAGGTGATGACATCATTTATTAAACTAAATATTTGACGCTGTTAATCAGAATGAAATATTTCAATACAAACAATATCTGTTTGAAAATACTGACGTGGATGACATTTTGCCCTTCTTAAGAGAAATAGAAATGTGTCAAAAATTGTGAATCGGATATGAGATACATCCACGAAATACATCTACAAAAAAGTACACCAGTAAAGGTAGTTGAGTGCCAGCTTTTGTCTCAGGTAGTTTTGGCATTAAATGACCCACAGGATTATTATACGATTAAACAAACAAATCCAAACCAAACCAAATGAAGTTAAATGAAAATTATTTACACCAAATTGAAGATATTAAGAACTTGAAAATTATTTGTTTCGACAAAAGGTTGATATGCCGCAAAACAAACAAACAAACAAGGTGTTAAACAGTTTATATGAATTTATTTGGATTTGTTATTATAAACTCGACATAAAGTCTGAAATTTTGTTCGTGCATTTCTATGTTCTACTCTTGGTAGTTCCATTCACCGATCGATCCATGTTAACAACCAGTCATCCATCACCTTTCATATTGATTGCACCAAAATACTTCAGGCACTCTATGAACTGTAGCAGATTCTTTAACGAAAAGCTTTTTTGATACATACAATATTAAATCGTTTATGAAATCGACATACATTTGAATTTCCCAGCAAATCTATTAATACTGAATAGCGAGTTCGATTCTCGCTGGATGCCCCATACTGGTGAGCATGTGTCACATCCTATCCGAGGCGAACTGGTTTATTAACACGTCGTACTATCGTGGTGTAATGCTTAGCAAGCTAGTTTTACAGATCAATTACTACTGAATAGAGTTCGATTCTCGCTGGATGTCCTATACTTGCGACCTTGTGTCCCATTCAACCCGTGGTGGGTTGGGAAAATACCTACCGTATTTGACGCATGGGCTTAAAACGAATCTCAATTTGGGTGGGCATTTAAAAACAAACAAAAATAAATAGATACGCGGGTCTCAACTAAGAATATCAAGTGAAGGACTTTCACCTGATATTTGTAATCCTCCCCACTGTCAGGTATTTTAAAAAAGTGTCATATATATTTAGATCCTTATTAAATCCCAGAATTTTATAACTACGAGGTGTAGTGGCTAACTGCTGGACCACAATCATGCTGTTGTCTTGCCGTATTTAAAGGGTCTGTTGGAATATTTTTTATATAAGGTGTGCTACAATACACCACTTAAATTTATAGACTAGGCTAGGTCACGTGGTTTAAATCTCAGTCAATCAACAGCCCTAATGCGTGGATGGTTACTTAACCACTGATACTGAGAAACGTCCATTTGCAATTATTGACGAAGGGCTTGCAATGCTGAGGAGCACCAATGAACAGCCAAAGGATTCTTTACCAAGGATTTCCGATGGACAAGCGCTAAAGGATAGCCCATAAAATCGTAACAGGGTCACTGCAGCAAAAGAAATCAACTAACCATAAACTGATGCGGAGTAATTTTCTGGAACATTCTTAAGGGGAAAGTGCTATCAAATATAATATATTAATACTCGTGTTCCTTAATTTTACGACCGTTATCATCGTGCAACACCCCCTGGTTAAAAATGAGACCGTCCAAATCGTCCAAGATAAAATGCAAAATTGGAAATTCTGATTATCTAGTGTTAGAAAGGGAAAAAAGGACATACTGCACAGAAAAATATCAGAGAGAGAGAGAGAGAGAGAGAGAGAGAGAGAGAGAGAGAGAGAGAGAGAGAGAGAGAGAGTAGGGAAAGGTAGAGAGAAAGGGTGAGCACGCGGAAACGATAACGCTAATCTGTTTCAATCGAACATAATGAAAAGATGAATAGAAGGAGAGAAAGAAAAAAAATTGGGAGATAGTTAAATCAAGATTATTATAGTTTTTACCTATTGAACTATTTAGCAATAGCTCTTAAGTAAACATATCAAACGTTGTAATAATTAAGTTATCATACTGTGGTATATCCTCAGGTCCACTAGTGTGGTATATTTTCTATCCTTTTTCTAAAGGTTGCTTATTTTTGTTTTTAAACATTTTTATTTGATTGATTGATTTTAACGGCATGTAAACCCGTCTAGGGCTATTTTATGCCTAAAGATTAGTAAATTGTGTAAATTATACATTTATGTCTACATTTTTTGAGTAGTTTTAGAATTCTTTTTCCACAAAGTTGGTTTGTTGGTTGGATTTTCCGGCATGTCAACCCCATGTTATTTTTTGCCGAAATCTTGTTTTATTTATTCTTGATGGTACTCAAATTTAAAAAAAGATTAAAAACTAATTTTTTGATCTATTTAACCCATAAATGGGACCTTAACAGGTGCTACCACTCCAGATCAATGCGAACCCGGAAGTAATGGCAATAAAGGTTTACTCTACCCTCTCCAGGGCACCAGAATTGGAATCTCACCTTTAGATGAAGTTTAACGTCATACTCAGAAACACTAAGACTTTCGGTCACCGCCTTTTAGCACATATTATAAAAAAGAGGTTGGGGGAGGAGTTGCCATGAGAGCAATACAGTCGGGACAATCATATAGGTGCTAGGGCTTGATTTGACAAGCGGATTGATTGGAGGGGGCTTCTCTGACCCCAATCTAGCCCAATTAAGGGCCAAAGTAGAGTATTGCATGTCATGGACTGCTCAGCCACTAGGATTCCGCTCTTAAACATCACGGGTCATCACCTATGGCCAACCAGTGGCCCCATTGGGGGGTTACCCCTCTGCAGAGGCGCAGTCGGTGTATTCTACAGTCACAGCCGACAGGGCTGTTGTATAATGGAGAAAAATGTTCCAAAACTACAGGGTGGTATATGATATCAAGTATTCTATTTAATACAAATAACGTGTACACAGTTGTATGGTTTCAATAACTCCTATCTAATATTAACAAGTCATACGTAATTATATGTTTTTAATGGAAAAGTAAACAGCATCGTCCATGATTTGAACTCGACCCGTCAAATCTATTGCTTATGGCGTTAACCGTGGCAGACGTGATATAATAGTTATCGTCGAAGAAAATTGACACGGCAGTATTAATTGAAATCCTGGACGAGGTTGTTTGCATTTCACACAGCGCTTATACCTTTTTAAGAGAGGTATGAATCCAACTATATCCCCCTTCCAGCTATGCGTCAAATAATAGGGCAGACTGGGCTCTTGCAAATTAGTAAAAAGTATAATAATCTTGATTTAACCGTCGCCCACTGTTTCTTTTTTTCCTTCGTTTAATTCCATTCCATTGGAACAGATCAATGTTATCGCTTCAGCGATGTATAGCATGTTCCTTTTCTTTCACTTCTTTCTTCCCAATAAAAATAGAGCGGTCCATTATTTCACTGAGGTGACGATAACCATCCCCTACCCAAACTCCTCCCAACTACGAAGCTTCTCCGGATCGGGTGTGTGTTAAAGTATGACACATGAAGGTAGGTACTAGCGTATTATTATTTACTCTTTTTGAGTTTTCACATCAGTATTAGCTGATGGTCTTTCACTGGAGTCTGAGTGACAGCAAGTCTCCTCAGGTCTCCAGGACTCTTCTGAGTATTCTGGCAGATTGCAGCAGTGCAGTGTTCTGAATGGTTTCAATCCTTCCTCTGATTTCCAAACATTCCAGACCCTTTTCCAATCCTTTTGGGACTGTTCCAAGTGCACCAACTACAATTGATATCACTTTCACTTTCATATTCCATTTTTTTTTCAGTTCTCTGGCAAGGTCCAGATATTTGTCCATTTTTTTCATTTTCCTTTAGCTTCACCCTGTGATCTGCTGGCATTGCAAAATCCACCAGTTGACACGTTCTTTCTTTTTTGTTTATCAACACTAGGTCTGGTCTTCTTGCTGGGATAAGGTGATCCGTTTTTATTTCAAAGTCCCAGAGAACTTTATGCGTTTCGTTCTCAAGAACAGATTCTGGTTTATGTATATACCATTTTGTTGTATGGTCAGAATTCAATTTTTTGCATAATTCCCAGTGGATCACCTTCCCAACCCAGTCGTGTCTAGTTTTGTATTCTCGTTGTGCTAGTTTGCTACATTCGCAGAGTATACGGTTTACAGTCTCATCTCTATTCCCGCAAAGTCTACATTTACTATTTTGTTGGGTCCTATCAATTTTCGCTTTGATGTAATTTGTCCTTATGACATTATTTTGTGCAGCAATTATAAGTGATTCAGTTTCGTTAGCTGATGGTATTTCACTGGAGTCTGAGTGACAGCAAGTCTCCTCGGATCTCCAGGACTCTTCTGAGTATTCTAGCCGATTGCAGCAGTGCAGTAGTCCGGATGGTCTCAATTCTTCCTCTGATTTCTAGATACTCCAGTCTTTTTTCCAAGTTTATTGGTACCGTTCCAAATGCACCAACTACAATTGGTATAACTTTCACTCTCATATTCCACAGCTTTTTCAGTTCTCTGGCAAGGTCCAGGTATTTATCCATCTTTTCATTTTCCTTCAGCTTCACCCTGTGATCTACTGGGGTCGCAAAGTCCACCAGTTGACACGTTCTCTTTTTTTTTTGCTAATCAACACTAGTTCTGGTCTCCTGGATGGGATAGGGTGATCCGTCTTTATTTCGAAATCCCAGAGAATTTTATGCGTTTCATTCTCAAGAACAGATTCTGGTTTATGCATATACCATTTTGTTGTATGGTCAAAATTTAATTTTTTGCATAATTCCCAGTGGATCACCTTCCCAACCCAGTCGTACCTAGTTATTATTATTATTATTATTATTATTATTATTATTATTATTATAAACACCTGAAAAGGTTTTAATCTATGCATATTGTCCTGGATTTGAACTTTGGCCGTTGCCTATGACGACGACATTACACCACGCGCCCTCCATGCGAGTTGCATCTAAGCCATGAGATAATCGATATATGATGAGTCTTTTTCAAAAGTAACCTATAATTGAGCGCATTAATTCTATAAAATATTTCTCATTTCATAAATAATAGATATTATCTTTCGGAGATAGCATAGATCTTAACTACACACTCAAGCAAATGATTTTTTTAAAAAGTTAAAAAAAAGAATTAGAGATTCCAATAAACATCATTCCAGTCATAACATAAAAAAATAAGAATGTTGTTGGAAACTCGTCTACCACACTGAATCTGTAACACCGGTACCTTCTGAATCCCCCCCCCCCAAACAGACTTTTGGCCTATCTATTTACTGATATCAGAGCCCACGTAACTTTTCATGCATCCAGGCATCAGAATCAAACCACGCTTCCACGTCACACTTAAGTCGTGTTTTTCGCATTCCGAAGAACGCGAGTTCGATCCAGGCAGGCAAGACAACCGAGAAATCTTACATTCCTGTACGGGTACAGCAGTGTTATTACACACTTAGAGGTCATAGATTTAATATGGTTCATATGTACGGAGGCTCTGTGGTAAGACACATTGGTAGTGTAAGGAGAACTAACCTAGGACACAACAAAGAAAGGTTAACTGTCATGTCGAATCAGTCTGAGTTGTAATTCGTTGGTTTTGTTTTTACTAGTTTATTTGTAGTAGATACGGAGTTAACTGTTATTCGTGGCGTTTTGGACTATTGCAGTGCTGAATCTCTTTTTCTTTGTGGGTTTTTAGCTATATATATATATATATATATATATATATATATATATATATATATGTGTGTGTGTGAAGAAAGGAAGTGAATCCGACGGTATGTAGTATATCAAGAAAAATGAAAAAAACACAGGTTTAAATGGGTTAAGTGGTGAGTTTATTGGCCGACGCTGCAGTGTTTCGATCTATTAATTAGATCATCTTCAGGGCATAATAATATAGAATATTTGATGTCATATTTCAAAACCGTCTCCTTTTTCAAACTTCAAATTTTTTTTAAACAGACTGAATGACAAGGATTACCATTCGCTTTTCTCGTTATTCTGTGATAAATAATTTCTTATCTTATGCCCTGAAGATGATCTAATTAATAGATCGAAACACTGCAGCGTCGGCCAATAAACTCACCACTTAACCCATTTAAACCAGTGTTTTTTCATTTTTCTTGATATATATATATATATATATATATATAATATATATATATATATATAGAGAGAGAGAGAGAGAGAGAGAGAGAGAACTGAAAAAAGCTATATAACATGAAGGAAAAAGTCGTATCAATTGTAGCCAGTGTCCTTGGAACGGTCCCCAAAGATGTGGAAAAAAGTCTAGATGAATCGGATATTAGATTTGGTTTGGTTTGGTTTGTTTTACGGCATATCAACCTCGGTGGGTCATTTAATGCCGACAAAGTTTTGAAATAAATTCATTCTTAATGGATAATCAAATTTTGTTTATAAACTCATGTTTTTCTATTTAACCCATAGATTGGACCCTAACAGGTACTACCACTAGTACCTACTTACCTACCTACGTGTGTCACACTCTGTCTTCGCCCTAGATAAATCATAGACCGTTCCGTTTTGATTCATAAGATATGAATGCATGTGTTCAAATGTTATGCCTTGTCATCACCTCAAATAAATACTGGACCACATCGTTGTAGTTGTGAGGAAAATAACGTGCAACATGTCAGAGGGAAAAAGAAAGAAAGAAAGAAAGAAAGAAAGAAAGAAAGAAAGAAAGGTGAGAGACAGGAAACGATAACATTCATGGTCGGTTTCAATGAAATAGTAAAAACAGCAGAAAAGAAACAAAGAAATGGAAACTTGGGAAAAGAAGAGAAAAAGAAAGAATTTCGCAAGAGATTATTATACTTTTTAACATATTGAACTATATAGCAAAAGCTCATAAGTAAACATATCAAACGTTGTAATAGTTAAATTATCATACTGTGGTATATTCACGGTTCCTGCAAGTAATGATAATAGTCGTTACAGAAACCACAGAGAATGGAGAAGATGGTAAGAAAAGAAAAAAAAAAAAGAAAAAGAAAAAAGAAAAAAGAGAACATTGAGATTGTAAGTTTCTTTGAGTTTAAAAGTGAAAAGCTGGCGTATTGATACATAATAACAGACATTTGTGAATAGAAGTTGCATTTTTTTTGTGTGTGTACGCGCAAGCAGGAAGTGCGCTCTAAACTTTAATATGTCTATTTTTTTCTAATTTCAAATTTATCCATCTCCTACTTTTTAAAAAAGATTATCTTAATATTTCCTCAATTTTATGCGGCCTTCTTTACTTATTTTTTATGCATTACATCGCTAATTGATCTCTGCTTGTGGTCTGGCACGTGCGACTGTAATTATATAAGGTTTTCGAAAAACTGGACAGACAGAGAGAGAGAGAGAGAGAGAGAGAGAGAGAGAGAGAGAGAGAGAGAGAGAGAGAGGGTAATGTAGTGTATGTAGTTATGATAAAAAAGAACAAGACTGGAGTATAGGGAGAGGTAAAAAAAGATATATATATATATATATATATATATATATATATATATATACGCAGAAAAAGAGACAGAGAAAGAGAGCAATGAATTTAAGCTAGAAGAAGATGAGAGAGAGAGAGAGAGAGAGAGAGAGAGAGAGAGAGAGAGAGAGAGAGAGAGAGAGAGAGGGGGGGGTAATGTGGTGTATGTAGTTAAGCTCGAAAAGAACAAGACTGGAGTATAGGGAGAGGTAAAGAAGATATATATATATATATATATATATATATATATATATATATATAGATAGATAGATAGAAAGAGACATAGAGAGAATTAAGTTAAGCTCGGAATGAACAAGACAATAGATAGAGAGGGAGAATGGATGAGAGAGAGAGAGAGAGAGAGAGAGAGAGAGAGAGAGAGAGAGAGAGAGCAGTATAATTAAGTTAGGAGAGTACGAGAGAGAGAGAGACAGACAGACAGACAGAGCAGTTTCTTTCTCTATCACGTACACACACACACACATACACACACACAGACACAAACAGACACACACATGCCTACTTTGTACACGCGGTAAAAACATAATTCCAGTTGCTTTTCCTTCTCTTCTTTGCCAGCTTTGATTTCTATCTTTTGCTAGGAAGGGCTTTTGGTAAATAATCGGAAAATAATTACAAAAATGATTGCATGATTGCTGCTCGAAGCAGGGCATTGTGTGAAATAGAACTCTCCTGAAAAGAAGTAAAGTAAACATTATCCCAAACTACCAATTTTGTTCGGATCGACTTTTACTATCTCCTCTGGCCAATAAAAAGCACAAGGAGTGAACGGTTGGACATTTAGCCTTTTCCTTTCCTCATCTGCTCATCATTAGCCAATTATAGATAAATCACAGGTGATTGGGAAGATCACGTTCAAATATGTCATTGATTCACTTGCTTGCGCCGTCAGTATGGCTATATATATATATATATATA
>CM042137.1:49753962-49788962 GCA_023376005.1 Doryteuthis pealeii | reverse complement strand
CAGCGAGCAACAACGTGCAGAAATACAAGAAAACCCAGAAACAACTAAGTAAAACATACAAAAAAAACAAAACAAAACAAAACAACCCCTCCAGACCCCCCCCAAAAAAAAACAAACAAAAAAACAAAAAAACAAAAACAAACAACTAGTATACATTCAAGGTCAAATTAATAAATCAGAAATTCTATTTAAGATAAACAATCTCAATTAGTTTGGCAGATAGTAAATGAAGTTTGTGGAAGGAAAATCAAAGCTAAAAGCTGTCAGTCAAGAAGACTTTAGAACTGGGAATAGTAACAATTGTCTGATTATTTCATGGGCAATATCCTTAGTTTGTCAATTAACGTATCCATATAGTTATTCTTCTTCCAATTTTTATTTTCTAGAGTTTTTTATTTTGTTGTTATTGCTGTTTCTACATACTGTTATCTGTCTCTCTTTACTCTTAATATATACTCTACTGGTCTTTTACTGATATCAGGGTGACAGCAAGTCTCCTCGGGTCTCTAAGACTCTTCTGAGCGTTTTAGCTGATCTTGACAATGTTGTTGTTTGGATGGTCTCGGTTGATTCTCTAATTTCCAATTCGCCCTACCCTTTTTCCAAGCCTTTGTAGGCCGTTCCAAGGACACTAACAATAATTGGTATCGCCGTTACCCTCATGTTACACATTTTTCTTTAATTCTCTTCAATGTCAAACTATTTGTTTATATTTTCGCTTTCTCACATTTTCACTCGGAAGTCTGCTGAACCGGCAAAATCTACGAGATGACAACTTGTTTTTTTCTTGTTAATTAACACTAGATTCGATCTTCTGATTGGAATTAAGAATTTGTATCTCAAAATCTAAGATAATTTTATGCATTTCATTTTCAAGGATAGATCCTGGTTAATGCATATACCATTAGTTAGTATAGTAAAATTGTAATATTTTGCACAATTCCAGTGGATCACCTTTCCCACCTAGTCTTATGTTTATTTTATGCAGTTTGCTGCATTCGCTTATTATATGATTAACCGTTTTGTCTCTGTCTCCACATACCTTACACTTGTTATTCTTTTGCGTATTATCAATTTTCGCTTTAACATAATTATATATAACATTATTTTTGTTGAAATTATAAGAAATTCAGTTTCTCACTTGAGGTTTTCAATTCTTAGCCATGTCTATGTCTTCTTGTGTGAAATCTACCCAGTTCATCGTTTAAAGTATCCACGTAGTTATTTTTCATCTTATTTCTGTTTTCTAGTTTTTTGTTGTTTTTCTGTTTGTCCATATGTTACTATTGCTGTTACTGTCTGCTTTAATAAGTCTTTCTTTGTTATTTTTTGTGTAATCCTCGAGTCCTCGAATTGTTGCATCTACGCAATCCTTAATGATGGATAGTCCTCTTTCTTCTTTATATCTTGACATTATTACTCCTAGCAAAAATATGCGTCCTCAGGGCGTAAGTATTTAAGTTTCAATGTAATGAAATATATTAAATTAGAAAGTTCAACGAAATTAAATAAGAACGCATGTGAAAATATTTCACTTATTTTAATTATATTTTAATTGATTTCTATATAAAAATCATTAATTGGATTGATTTTAATACCTTAGAGAATAAAGCAATTATATCAGAGGTCAATGACATCAAGTAATTATTTATTAAATCCGGTTTTGTTAAAACAAGTTTGCAAATTAACCACTCATTATGTAAACCTTTATTTCTTAGGGATATATAAAACACATTGCAGAATTTTAAACGCATAAATAATATGGTCTGTTTTGAGCCAAATCTAACACAGTTTTACATAGAAACCTCGTTAATAAATAAGATTTATTTTACACATTAACAATTTTGACTATAAATTGGTGCACTTACGCAATTCATGAGGGCATTGTACGTAAGCAGTGACGTAGTTTCGGTTAAAGGCAGTCAGACACCATATCTAAATTATTATTATTATTATTATTATTATTATTTATTATATTATTGGAGGAAACTTTTTCAATAGCGAATAGATTTACTGACAGGCTAAAATTCATTATGACTTTTTTGAATACGAATACAGCATAATAGCATTCTATCTCGCATGAAAATATTGTTATGCCTGAATAGATCGATATTTCATTAATCCCAACGAAAGAACCTGGGAGTAAGTAGATGTCTATTTCCATAGAATTCCTGCAAGATCGATGATCGAATGCCGCCAACACCGGGGACCATTCCACCCCCGGATCGTATTCGCAATCCAATGAAATATCCATTCAGATACGTCAACACTTATTATTCAATATACAAGTCCGGTTCAATTTCCCTTTTGTTTTCATCTACTATACACTAGTCATTTAATATCATAGCGGTTAATATTCCATCGTATATTACAAGTTTGGATGGCTCGCTTAGTCAGAGAGTTGGGTAATTGTGAGCAGCTCCAATGGTCAATTGGTTGGTTGGTTGGATTTTACAGCATGCCAACCTTGTTGGGTTATTTTATGCCAAAGACGTTTTTGTTTTATTTATTCTTGTTGGGTATTCAATTAAAAAAAAACTATTTTTAAAAATCCATTTTTTTTATCTATTGTATTTATCAACCCCTCCGCACGAGCAGGATATAACACAAAGTCAATTTATTAAATGGGCTTTACCGGGTTTTAAATCCGAGTTTTCCTTCTCCTAGACTGGTTACCTATCCAAGGTTAAAGAGCCCAATCTTCCCTACTATTTACCCATAGCTGGAGGGAAATTAGTTGAATGCATACCTTTCCCAAGGGTATTAGCGCTAAGTGAAATGTAAACAACCTTGTCCAGGATTTGAACTCGACTTTAACCATTATACTACGCATTTCCAACATTTTTTAAATCTATTTAACCCATAGATGGGACACTAACAGGTTCTACCACTCTGTGTCAGGGTGTACCTGGGAGTAATGGTGATGAAGGAGTACTCTATACTCCCTAGAGCTCCAGAATTGGGATTTCATTATAGATAAATGAATTATATATATATTTAAAATCCAACCAACCAACCAACCAACCAAATTCATATCCTATAACAGATTTCAAATAAATGATTACAAACAAATAAAAAAAATGCATTAAAAAATATAATGAGCATTGAAAATATAATTATGTTATCACAGTATTAAAACATTTTAGCTTTAACATATTGATTCATCTGAGGCCGGAGAATGTCCGAGGGCACAGGCAAAAGCAAAAGTTATATTTTTGAATAAATGTAACTCCTTGGGCCACGGACATTCCCCGTTGTCCAATCTGCCTCTACCTGGGTACAACAATTTTCTGAAATATCTGAGACATTCAATCGATTTCTCATTTTTTATGTTATTTTTTTTCTATTTTCCTTTTTGTTCTTCAGTTGGTTGGTTGTTGGTTGGTTGGATTTTATGGCATGTCAACCCTTGTTGGTTTGTTTTATGGTTGTTGGGTATTCAATTCTTTTTCATAGTCAATTTTTTCCAACACATTTTTAATCTATTTAATCCATAGATGGAATCCTAACAGGTACTACAACTCCGGTTCAGGGTTGACATGGGTACTCCACACTCCTCAGAGCTCCAGAATTGGAACTTCACCATCAGATTCAGTTTAACATCATACCCAGGACACTAAGACCTTTAGCCACCGCCTTCTAGCACATATATTATAAAAAGTGTTGGAGGTTACCACAAGGACAATATGGTTGGGACAATCATATAGGTGCTAGGACTTGATGTGGCCAGCTGAGGAGGCTCACTGACCACCCGTCTAGTCTAAGTAAGAGCCAAAGTAGAGTGTTGCATGTCATGGACTGCTCAGCTAACAGTATTCCGTCCTTAAGCATAACAGGTGGCCCCATTCTAGCTATTATACCCCTCTGCAGAAGTACAGTCGGTGTAATTTACAGCCCCAACCGACAAGGTGGTTTGTTGTTCGGATTGATTTAAAAACATATTATTTGATTAATCTTACTTCAAAATTTTTTTGTCTTATCTATTTTGGATTTTTTATTCTAAAACCTTTTCTCTTTGGATGAATCCGCGCGTTTCCTTTCTTCTCCTTTCTTTTCTTTGGTTTCTTCTTGTGATGCAAAATATCGATTTCTTGAAATCACCGCCATCTTCCTTTTTGGCCATCCAAATAAAAAGAAACAAAGTTTCATTAATTCTAAACTTACTAATCTAGTTTTCTCCATATAAATTCACATTTCCCGTCTTTCCAACTCTAAATATATTTTATCATTCAATTACGTTTTGAATCATTCTGTCAATTAATATATTTAGATTAAATTAAATTATGTTTCTATATCTTTAAATTCTGTTTTGATTATGACTTCAAGTTCTCCCTTACTTTTATATCATGCTCATTGATATTTATCAATACCTGCTGGACATTTACAGATGTTACAAAATGGATAGGCATATCCTATCCTTTTTGTAAGGAAGTGTAGTTTAGATTTTAGAATTAACGGTAACTTAATGGAAAGTCACATAGAATTTAATAGGCTCGTTTTAACCTCAAGTTCATCGGGAATGGAACTCTCGTTAACTACACGAATTCGGCCAACGAAAGATGGACAATGCATGCAGCATTTTCATGATAATAAACCTCTGCTGCTGCTAAATAGTCTCTTATTACTCCTATCGCCTTCTATGTTAATTTCTTAAATTCTTCTAACTTCTGCGGGTCCGTATCGGAGTTCTCTGTAATCTCTGTATCGGGGTGTCTCTCTGTTTTTGTTTCTGTGACGGAATTCATCCCAGGTCGGATGAGCCGACTCTCTCCAACGAATTCACCTGTGGTGTTTTCATGGAAGGAATAACAGGGGAATAGGAAATTCACAAGCGGTCCCCGGTCAGGGAAAAGAGATGCTCTTGTTTTCCGCAGATATTTCAAAGACGTAGTGACAAGTACACCAAAAGCTGTTGATTCCTGATGATGAGACACCCTTTGGATTTTCGCCAGTGCCCCTATGGCCGAATTTTAGTCCTAATACCACTAGGTGCCAGACATTTCCGCCTTGGAGCACCCTACCAGGAACTTATGTTTCCGACGGCATGGCTCTGACACTACAAAGTTTACACGGCCCTGCCGCGATGAGGAGATGTTGAACTTTAGAAATAATGTGCTAGATGGCCGTTGAGCAAAGAGATTCTTCCGCCCTTTTACAGGTCTTGTTTTTCGTCCTGCAGGGGGTCTATCCACCATCATCACCAGACAAAATCTGTGGGGTTACTGGTTTAGTTGCCGATGATCCGACTATAAAACAGATATTACAGGGTTACATACTACCAGTAGCGCATTGAGCGACCTGACAGATATCCACGCGAGCTCAGGAGAATCAGCACAGGAGGAAACATGCATCCGCCCACAACGGCTCTCCGGTCGAATCTGAGTTACTAAATCTAATTTCCCCAGGAATCGCCTAGTCACCTGACTTCACAAGCCAATGAGAATCCCGTTCCAGGTCAACTTGGGGTTAAGACTTGTCAATTAAAACTCTATGAATCTTTCCATCGAGTTACCGTTAAATTTAAATTCTAACTACACTACACCACAAAAATGATAGGCTATGCCCACTCCGTATGTAACTGTACAGGTTTATTTTATGAATGGGCGCATCATGCTGGTTGTGTATTCTTGACGAAAAATGCATAGTCAACGTTCTGACCATCGAAATAAAAAGAAACAAAGTTTAATTCGTATTATTTGGATTGTTCGGACTATTGTCCCCATCGTTATTGTTATATACACAACGTTTCGGTCAATATATCCTCCGGCCTTCTTCACGTGTTTCTTGTCAAACTCGGGAACCTTCTTGTCGAATTCGGGAGCCTTATCGTAATCAGGAGCTTTCACGGAACTTCGAACCGAACCCTTTATTCAATCCACGGGGGTTGACTATTTTCATTTCGTTAACCATGACCGGGTACAAATGTTAAACTATGTTAACTATTCTATATTATTATCACTGTAGCTGACGCATGAGGTGTGCCAATCAGTTGGGCATATCTCCTTCCCTTTTTAGATATACCCGCAAATTCATCCTTTATGCAAGACTAATACTATGTTGACACCCCATAATTTGAGTTCTATCAAATTTCCCAAGATGCAACGCGACCCCGCCCCAGATTAGCAGCAGTTTCAAAGTTTTTGGTGGTAAATCGTGCTATAAACAATTTTTGTATCAGTAGACTATTGAACTGGTAAAGCGCACAGTTGTTTTTACGTTGTGAAGGAGTTGTAAATGAGTTATAATAAAAATATATTGTTCCTTTTGCATCAGTCGAAGTCTGTTGAATTTCTACCAGAAGATACATCAAGGTGCTTCCATAATCATCCTTGGCCTGGATTGAACCTGCAGCCTCCAGATGTTTGTCACTTAGAACTAGTATTAACTCAAACACTTATATTCGTTGCGCCATGTGCCCAACTGACAAAAATTCAGAGAAAAAGCTTCATTAATTCTAAACTTACAAATCTAATTTTCTTCATATAAATTTACACTCCCCGCCTTTGCAACTCTAAACATGTTTTATTATTCAATTACGTTTTAAATCTTTCTGCCAATCAATATGTTTAGATTGAATTAAATTAAATTTCTATTTCTTAAAATTTCTGTTTTGATTATGACTTCAAGTTCTCCATTACTTTTTAAAAAATTCAATAGCCTAACACCATTCCTACTCATGAAGTAGTTGATATCCCGCCGACTTTGGCATCTTTATTTTGAATTCTACAAAATTAAATTAAATCGTATATTTCGGCTAGCACCTATAGGATTTTCCCGACTCTATTGCTCTTATGGCAAATCCCAACACTTTTTATCGTTAGAAAGCGGTGTCCTGGGTATGACGTTAAACTGCATGTAGTGGTGAGGTTCTAATTCTGGAGCTCTGGAGAATGTGGAGTGCCCCTTAATCGCCATTACTCCCATGTCTACTCTGACACAGAGTGTAGTACCTGTTAGGGTTCCAGCTATGGGTTAAATCGATAAAATAATGAGTATTAAAAATGTGTTTAAAAAATTAAGTTTGAAAAAACATTGAATACCCAACACGTATAAAATAACCCAGCAAGTGTTGACATGCCGTAAAATCCAGCCAAACAACCAACCGACCAATCAAATCTCCAGAACTCTTCTAGGTATTATAGCTGAGTTTAGCAGTGCTGTATTCTGGATGGCCAGGTTCTTTTGGACTGTTCCAAGGACTCCAACTATGATTGGTATCACCAGCACTTTCATGTTCCATAATTTGTTTCAGTTTTTCTGGAAAGATCCGTTTTTCGCCTTTATACATATAATTTCCATTCAACAAATGAATATGCTACGGCATCAGTGAATTTTCATCACTTTTCTTATAGAATCCTAGCTTAATTGCCGCTACACAGGGTGGCTTTTAAACTAGTTAACTAATAATTTTGATGCCAAAATTCTAGGGATACGTTGGAATAGATAAAACGGCTGAATTATTCAAATTCTACAACAAAAGTGAGGTATATTTTTGTCGATTTACGTCTAATTAACAGAAAAAAAACCGTAATAATATGGGATTCCAATACCCCTTATGGTTCATTGTTGAAATTTCGTGTCAGTATCTCATGAATTGAATTTAAATTAGAGTTACTTTAAAACTGTTAAAATTCAGCCTGGAGAAGATTTTAACATCTAACGTGAGGATTTCTATTGGATTAATGAATTCATTAAATAATGAATGATGAGAACGATTCAAAAGTTCTCGGTTAGATAGATGTTGTTTCATGAAAAATCGCACATAGTATTTCAGAGGAATTACATAGCCTAGGCGAGTTGATATAGAGATTGAGTTGTCGCCCAAGTAGCAGGCCTCTCTCTCTCTCACTGCCACTATGGTCCAAAGGAAAGATAAAAACCCAATGCAGTTTGACAACTATTGTGTTGCAGGAGTTGCTGGGTAGCGCTGAAGTTCAGCATCACACCACTATAGGGATTTCAGATTAGTTTTCGGGGTTTACTTACCTAACCTTTCCTTGGGATGAGGTAAAGCCGCTAGGCAGCGGAGGTTTTTATAACAGACTTTTCCTTATCCTAGATGGGTTGCCGACCAAGGCTAAGGAGTCCATTTGGGTATTTACATGAGTAGTAAGTACCCCAATTCTACTACTCTGGATGTGGATAGCAGTTGGCTCTCCTGGAGCGCATCCGCCCTTTGCCAGCTCTTGTTTTTGGTGATGCTTGGTGTTAACACACCCTCCTCACCAGACAACCGAGACGTGCCTGATGAGAGTGCCAATTTAGTCGTTTACACACGCAGCTACATTTCAATCAACTGTGGTCGCATAGAACATTTCCGTGGTCGATGAAGCGTCAATTCGGGTAGTAACTAGGCGGGAATTTGTCTTTAAAAAAATTGGGCGAAGGGCGGGAAAATCACCAATGAGGCGCCGGGCTGACATCTGCTATCTCTTCAGACTGACTTCATGGGTGTTTATAGCTAATGTCAGTTTCCAAAAAGATCAATAGTTATATTAGAATTGACACTGGATTCAAAGGAGCCCCCCCAAAAAAAAAAAAAAAAATAAAAAACATCCAAAACATGAAAAGGTTAAACTAGTGATAAGGAGAGAAAGGCCTGAAAGATTTAAACCAAGAATAGGCGAAAGCGAATTAACTCGCACTTGTACTAATTCACACACGTCCTATGAATTAACGGGTGTGTTTGGTGCAACGCTCCTGTGAAGTATATTCGGATTGAATCTATTGGAATAAAGGGATATGTGCCAACGTTTTACATTTTTATTCCTATTTTTGATTGGTTATTTTTATGGGAGTCTCGATTTGACCGCTATGTATATACAAATTAGGAAAAGAAATAAGACGTGAAAACTAGTTTTATAATTCAGTTTTCTTCAACTTTTACTCACATTTTGTTGGATTTTTCCTAATCTGTTATTCCCTTATATATATATATATATATATATATATATATATATATATATATATATGTGTGTGTGTGTGTGTGTGTGTATATATATATATATATACAATGCAATGAATATGCATATACCTAGGTACCCCCCTTCACAGTAATCTGATTGGGATATATCAATATATATGTATATATTTGATAATGTGGGTGTGCTATATAAACAGTGCTCAATATCATAGATAGAACATTTCTATTTAAGTTAACTTAAGATAGCGTGAACATGGAGTCAACAGCGCATGGTTTCTCGCATGTCGGTATCACCCAGACAGCGTGGAAGCATATTCCTTTTTCGCTTGCGCTAAATCAGGGAGATTGTTTTTGAGTCTGATGTGGAGCGCCACATATACCGTTAACTCACTAGCTAGCTAGTACTGACGTGTAAACACGCAATGGCGGTGATACCAATTGTAGGGTACTGGGCTTGGAAAGGTGACTGGGTGAATTTGAGATCAGTGAAAGAAGTGGAGTCCATCCAGACCACACACTATCGGCTAGAATATTAAAAAGAGTTCTGGAAACCTGAGGAGACTTGCTCTCACTCAGACTTCAGTGAATAACCATTAGTTAGAGCTGGTGTGAAAAACTCGCAAAACTCGGTAAGATAATAACAGAGAAATAGATAGTTTTTTGTCTTCATGTAATGATATTAAAAGTAAAATTCTGTAAAAACGAAGATACTTTTGATATAGCCTAATGAATAGTGATTGTACTCTTTAAT
This sequence comes from Doryteuthis pealeii, assembly GCA_023376005.1. Lineage (NCBI taxonomy): Eukaryota > Metazoa > Mollusca > Cephalopoda > Myopsida > Loliginidae > Doryteuthis > Doryteuthis pealeii. Next base: position 49,779,288 of record CM042137.1, on the reverse strand, counting down.
CAATCCACATACTATAGAGGAATTACAAAAAAAAATCAATTCGTATTGTATTTTTCTTCTTCTTCGAAGCCTTTGAAACTATAGTTTCGGTAATAGTATCTAATCAGCTGAAAATGTAAGTATTCAATTTTCCTGCTATCTAAAGAGGCAACAATCTAAAACGAGAAACATTTGGAGAATACACCCGGCGTGATTTCCTGGATTAGATTTTATAATTTCAGCTAATTCATCTCACTGCTATTGTTGCAGGGAATCGATCTTACTACTTTTCTTTGCTACTACAATAAGTATGGAATTAACACACTTTGAGAACGTTCACCTTGTTTTTTTTATTCGTTTAGCAGTAAATAAACTAATAACAGATAAGACACAGAAAATTTGATTTAATCGCTTAAACATCCCTGCTTTATAAAATGCACCTTAGATAAGTCGTTGTCGGGTTGGCCTAAAGTCGGTATCAGCCATGCAGCGAGAGAATCTCTCCCTTTTCACTAGCGTTAAACCATGGAGATTGTTTTTGCGTCTGATGTGGAGTGCTACATTAGCTCCTTACTTTACCGCACAGATCTCTGTGCTACTCATACGCTGAGTTAGCGAGGGCCGGTATCGAACCAGGAACCTTGTGGTTCTTAGTCGGACACTCTACCGACTGAGCTAAAGCGGCCCTATTTTCCCCAAGTCATGCACTGGAAAATATTGCGGAATAACCCAATAATTATGGAATTCATTGACAAAAAATAGAATTAATATTTAGTTTCGAAAGTCATTCATGATATGGGGTGGCATGTCATTCAAAGGGTCAGGGAAAAGGGGAATCATTACCTCAACAACCTATTCATATATGTACATTGAAATCCAAAATAACTTATTCATTTCATTGATAGAAAATTGGTTTGGTGATGATAACTATAATGCATCTTGTCAGAGAGCAAAGGCATATGAAATCAATGACATGATCAACGAACAGACCAGATCTAAATCCAATTGAAAAATTATAGTGGAAATAAAAGAAGAACGATCCATAAGGAAAGTCAAACTGGAACTGAATATTTTTTACTTGTGTTTCAAATCAAAATCGATCAGGGTTGCCTACCTGAAAAAAATCCCCATTAATTTATTTTAGATCGATCTCGCAATTGGTTATATAAATAGATTACTACGCTCAAACTACTCTATCACCGGGGATGTCATCTTACTTCCTTACTCAGTCTATATATATATATATATATATATATATATATATATATATATATATACTGCTAAAGTATGTATTTACCTAGCTCCTCCGCCACGATCGGGATGTGACCCAAGGTCAATTTTTGAATGGAGTACAACTGGTTAGAATTCAGACTTTTCCTTCTCCTAGACTGGTTGCTCAAAAAGCCCAATCTGTCATATCATATAACCATAACTGAGGAAAGAATAATTGAATTTATACCGTTCCTAAGTGTAACAGCGATATTTGAAATGCAATTTCATCTAGTATTTGAACTTGAACCGCTGAATCCATTTTCCTTGACGATAACCATCACAATACGAGCGTCTTTTATATACAACTAAAGTAACACAGTGATCTGTGCGGTAAAGCAGGGAGCTGACTTTATGTGAGGTGATCCACCTCAGAAAAAAACAATCTCCTTGGTCTAGCGCTAGCAAAAATTGGATAGACTCCCTCGCTGTCCAGCTGATACTGACAATAGGTCATTCGCAAATTTTACTTTTTTTATTACATCTTGATAGATGATAGCCGTCTTTGCCACCAAATATACAACACAATCAGCCTAATTAATAACTAATCCAACTTGTGAAGAATTTACAAGATGCTTAAAAAGATAAAGTAGGAAGACATCTATGCATCGTTAGATTATAGTGACGCATCAGGCGCCTCATCGTGGTGTACTGGTTAGCAAGCTAATTTCGCAGTTACATTACTACTGAATAACGAGGTCGATCTTCCCTGAGTACCCCATATATGCAACCTTGTGTTACATCCTACCGCAGTGAACGGGTTGGGTAAATACCTACACTTGCAAGTCACTCTTTGTATCTACATGTTACATAATGATAGACAAAGCCTATCATTTTTGTAAGGAAACCCCTTTTATCCTATATGAGCTAGAAGGAGATATCTGAGGGTCTTAATGTCTTGGCTATGACGTTAAACTCTATCTGATGGTGAAGTTCCAATTCTGGAGCTCTGAAGAATGTGGAGTATCCCTTCATCACTATTACACCCAGGTCCACTCTGACCCGGAATAGTAATACCTGTTAGGGTCCTATCTACGGGTTAAATAGATAAAAATGAGTTTAAAAATGTGTTTAAAAATTGAGTTTAAAAAATTGAGTACCATCAAGAATGAATAAGACAAAATGTCTTCGGCATAAAATAACCCAACAAGGGTTGACATGCCAACTAAGTCAAGGAAACATATTTAGAATTTAAAATTTAACGGTAACTCGATGGAAATCTTCATATAGTTAGATTGATAAATCTTAACAACAATTTGACCCGAAGCTGAATTTTCATTGGCTTAGAGAACCACGTGATCAAATGAGTCTTGAGAAACTTAGATTTGGGTTTAGTTTAGAGTAGGGGCCGGCAACAGCACATGAGGCAATGCACGTATGAAAAACAAGTGTTGTAACTGATCAATTGATTTTAACGGCATTTCATCCCGTCCAGGTTCATTTTATGCCTGGATTTTATGATTATGAGCTACATTAGTATATTGGATCTTAAAATATTCATATTGTGACTAAGTATGAAGTGTTCACTAGTTTAAATGGATGGTGAACTTTATTAATACATTAGTTTTTAAAATATTGAAATTGCAATTAAATCTGAAGTGTCTACCCATGATTGTGAATTTTTATTAATACATTGGCTCTTAAGCGATAATCCCCGTGAATATAAAAAAATAGCATGAAAGTTAAAAGTGAATGCAGCGCGCATTTGAATATTTCATAATTATCATGAAGTGGATGAATATTTTAATCACTCCGTGGTTTTGAAAGATTTAGACCTACATACCATCGTCTTACCACGTTCCTCAAGCGTTGTGAATGACTTCTTTTCCTACTTTTTCTTAGTTTCTTCCTTCATTTTTTCAGACTCTTCTTTCTTTCTTCTTCTTCTTCTTATTATTATTATTATCACCACCCCTTTTAAGTTTTTCACATCAGCGTTAGCTGATGGTATTTCACTGGAGGCTGAATGACAACAAGTCTCCTCAGGTCTCCAGGGCACTTCTGAATATTCTAGCCGATTGCAGCAGTGTAGTAGTCTGGATGGTCTCAATTCTACCTCTGATTTCAAGATCCTCCAGTCTTTTTTTCCAATTTTACTGGGACCGTTCCGAGTGCACCAACTACAATTGGTATCACTTTCACTCTCATATTCCACAGCCTTTTCAATTCTCTGGCAAGGTCCAGTTATTTATCCATCTTTTCATTTTCCTTCAGCTTCACCTGTGATCTGCTGAAACCGCAAATTATTATTATTATTATTATTATTATTATTATTATTATTATTATTATTATTATTATTATTATTATTATTCTCTTTACGAGTTTTTCACACCAGTCTTAACTTTGGATTTTCCCTGAAGTCTGAATGACAGCAACTCTACCCAGGCCATCAGGACTCTTCTAAGTATTCTAGCTGTTCTCAAAGTGCTGTGGTCTATATAGTCTCGATTCCTCCAGGGGGTACAGACTACAATTTGGTATCACAGTCACTTTCATGTTTTTGTACCCTACTATTTACCCATAGCTGAAAGGAGAATAGTTGAATTCATACCTTTCCATATTCTCCCTCCAGCTATATGTAAATAGCAAGGTTAACTGTGCTCTATAACCTTGGTTAGGCAACCAGTCTAGGAGAAGGAAAACTATGAATTCAAACCTATTAAAATCCGCTTAAGAAATTGACCTTGTGTCACATCCTGCTCGTGTGGGGGTGGTGGTAAATATATACATATCTTATAATTATTTAAATAATCTTTCTACAACTATCAGGCAATGAGATTTAACTAAAATAGTTCTAAGCCAACTTTTACATTAAAATGTATCAGCAGTGGAAGAGATTATTTTGTAGTAAACAAGTCTCAGTGAATTGTTGGTAAAGTTTGTTTTAGGAAAAGGTCACTTTCTTTTTGTACACGGAGATTTACAAAACAACAACGTTTTTTTAATACGAGCCACTGTTCTCTTAATAGAATATTATCTCTTCGATTCCTCTGGACCGGAAGTTCTAACAGATGGTTTCATCATTTGAAGGAACTCTGGGAAATAATGTCTCTCAGAATGTTTTCTATTTTGAAAGCAGACAAATGACGGTCGAAGTAAATCAGCGGATAAGCACCGATATAAATAGTTAAGTATGTAAGTAAAGCCATTATCTGATCATTGCAAAAGTTGTGTTGTTCGGAAGAAAGAAAGAAGAAACTTAATGGGCCTGACTAATTACTTGCCAATAGTTTAGTTAGGATAAGTGATGTGTGTTCTCAACGTGCATGCTTGGCATTTGGAGAAGCGTTCGTATTGTGAAAAAAGAAAGAAAAAAAAGAAAAGAAAAGGTTTATGAACGAGAAGGGAGAAGATTGATGCATGCAAAGAAAAGGGGGATTAGTGTGGAAGAAAAAAAAGAGTAGGAACAACTTGCTCTCGAAAGAGTTAAGTAGGGATAGATAGATAGGTTTGTTGGTTGGATTTTATCACATGCCAATCTTTGGGTTATTTTATGCAGAAGACGTTTTTATTTTATTTCCTATTGTTGGGTATTCAATTTTTGTTATTAATTTTTAAACACCAGCTCGTTTTTTAGTCTATTTAACCCATAGATGAAATCCTAACAGGTACTATCACTCCAGGTCAGAGTGGACCTGGGAGTAATGGCAATAAGCTCCTGAATTGGAACCTCACCACTAGACGCAGTTTAACGTCATACCTAGAACACTAAGACCTTCAACCACCGCCTTCTAGCACATATATGATAAAAAGTGTTGGGGTTGCCATTGCAGCAATAGGGTTGGAACAACCATATAGATGCTAGGGCTTGACATGATCAGCCGATTGATCTGAGGGGGCTTCTCTGAGCGTCCATCTAGCCTAACTAAAGACCAAAGTGGAGTGTTGCATGTCATGGACTGCTCAACCACCAGGGTTCCATCCTTAAGCATCACGGGTCGAATGATTTTATTCTTCTTCCCCAGCCGACAGGGCAGTATCATGTCTGTAATCTCTTCTATTAAGTTTGCTCAGTCAATAATATATCCTTGTTAACACTTCATCGTGAATTGGTCTTACATTTATTCCATATGAGGAAATGATGTATGCAACCAAACATCGTTCTTCAACACCGGTAATCTTTATAGCTGCACCTCTTTTTTGCGAGATTAGTTTGATGGTCTTCTCTAGACACGCGTTATCTGTATAGCAATTTATGCTAGGTGGGGTTATTTTATGTGTGTGCATATTTGGAGGATTGTTTAGTTGTTTTTTAGTACATGTTGGCTGAATGAATAAAGACGTAATTCCTTTCATGAATTCTGTCAAAGGAATTGGATCCATTTTGAAATGGATCGAATTCAGGATGAATATTCTGTTTAGAATAAAATTGGATTTACAATGAGAAGAACAATTATTGGGCCAAAAATATTATCGTATTTCATTGTGTTCCTTTCATTGTGTCACTCACAAATAAACTCAAGGTTCTATAAAATTCATCTTTAGGATTTTGAGGATTTAGTAAAGCATTGAAAAACAAAAAACAAACAAAAACCCAAGAAGAAACAAAAAACAAAACAAGCTGAAAAATATTAAAATAAAATATAACGTTTAATAAATGAGATATTCATGCATATCTTTTAAATTCATGTGATATTCAGATCTCTTTATGTGGAGATGGAGCAGGTTTGGTTTAGTTTAGTTTATTTTTTTAACGGCATATCAACTCACTATGGGTTATTAAAAATCTAAATTTGATTATTTTTTTTTCATTTCACGTCAAGTTCAGATCCGTTTATGTGTGGGTGGAGCAGATTTGGTTTAATTTGGTTTATTTGTTTAACGGCATATAAACTTACTATGGGTTATTTAAAGCTGAAATTTGATTCATTTGAAAATGTTTGATTGTAACCATAAATATATTTTCAATATTTCATTGAATATTTTAAAGAATTACACTTCAATTATCAAGAATCACTAGTAGATCTACATATTTCTTACAATGTTGTTGTGTCCTTTTTTTTGGTTACTTTTTCGATATTTACCAAGACTTACATAAGCACAGCAGAAATCTCAATGAAAAAAGAAAATAAAAGAAAAGAAAAGAGCAGGAATATTGTATCTCGCTATTTCTTTAAATTAGTACGGCTACAATTTTTGCGTAACTAGTGAGGTATGAAATCTCTACACTCGTATTAGTTTGAAATGAGAAACGTAGATACACTGCATGGTGATTTCTTAGCGTTTAAAAAAATATGTTCCTTTGGATGTGCGGACGGTAACCGGCGTAGAAAATGGAGTAGGTGAACCGAGTTTAAATTCAGGCTGGGGCTGTTTGCCTTCATTTCCTTAGGAAAGGAATGAATACACTTCTCCATCCCTTTTAATTATGGATAGAATAGAAGGGTATATTGGGTTCTCGCTAGAGGTTAGGGAATAGCATTCATTATATTCCTGTTTATATTTGCATTTTTATGCCGTTGTTTCTTGAGAGCTTCTTTTTGTACATTAGATGGGACTCTATCCGGTACTACCATTCTGGGTCAGAGTAAACCTGGGAGTAATAGCAATGAAGAGTGTAGTACCCCAGTATTCAGAGTAGACACTTATACACGCGCGAAAGGGAACACCATGTATTATATGATTGTAAATAAAAACATAATATAAAACTGCCATACTTGTTAACTCATGTGTTCTTATTTGATGAGCCCTAAAATTATATGTAGCCTTTCTTAATACAAACAAAATATGGTTAAATCTAACTTAACGTACCTAAATTCCACCATCGCATGTCACCCTACCGAAAAAAACAAACAAACCAAAAATCAGGGAATTAACCGAATTTAATGAAATTTTCAGTGTTGATATATTAATAAATAAAAGATATAATGCACCAGTTATTTTGTTTAAAAACTTATATTTTTTTTTAAGTAAGTTAACTTTGAACCACGTATCTTTGAGAATCTGTGTTACTTTTCAAAGATACGTGGATCAAAGTTGACTGACCTGAAAAAATTCAAAAGTCTAAATAGAATAACTGGGGCATTATATCTTTTATTCATTGATATATCAACACTGATAATTTTATTAAATTCGGTTAATTCCCTGGTTTTTGGTATTTTTTGTCTTTCAGCAGGGTGACATAGGATGGTGGAATTTAGGTCCGTTAAGTTCGATTTAACCCCAAACATATTACAAAGGTGTAGATCTGGAGCCTCACAATCAAATGAAGTTTAGTGCTATACCCAGGACTTCCATTTTGGGGCAGTTTTACCCTTATACAGGGTATACAGTCAACGTATTCTAACGTATTCTAAACCCCGCCAACAGGGCGATATTACAACTGAGGATAATCAACAAGACTTTTTACTAGGTTTTTGTTTTAGTGGATGTAACTGGTAGAAAGAAACTAGAAACCATTCCACTCTCTCTACCAAGAACAATCATAAGCTGTTCATTGATAAAGGAAGCTGTTAAAAGGCATTATAGACCAAAGTCTTGAAAATGATTTGGTATTTTCCATTCAACTACTCTTTTCATATTAAAAAAATTCTTGGATTTCATTTTCATTTTTCTTTGTTAGAATTCTTGTCGCCATGGTAGGGTTTCAGCTGATTAACTCCAGTTCGTAGGTTTCCACTGTGATATGTATCAGTCCGAATCTGTAGTGTTCCTTGTAAATCTTAGTTTGTAGCGTTTCCTTATAATCCTCATATGTAGTATCCCTTGACATACAACATTCCACATTGGCCCTTATTTAGGCTAGATGGTCGGACGGAGATGCACCCTCCGATCAATCGGATGGTCATGTCAAGCCCTAGCACCTATATGATTGTCCCAAGCCCTTCAACAGTAACGAATCTGTGAGACTTGTTAACTATTACTCCTCGATGCGATACCCGACTTACTCAACCCATTCGCCACGGAAGCTGTTGAGAGTCATGATAGGCCAAAGTCTTGATAATGATTTGGTATTTTCCGTTCCACTCCTCTTTTGATATTTTTTCAATTATAAAAAAAAGTTCTTTGATTTCGTTTTCTTTTTTTCTTCTTTCTAGAAAACGCCAATTTTTTTCAATTCTTAGTTTTTCTTAAAACAAAACAAAACAAAACAAAACAAAAACTCGCTTAGGGTTAGTTGGTTGGATTTTACAACATGTCAACACTTGTTTTATGCCGAGCAAATTATTTTTATTCCTTCTTGATGGCTATTGAACATTTTTTTAAACTTAACTTTTCAAACATTTTTCTTAACTCATTTTTCTATTTTACCCATAAATAGGACCTCTCTGGGTCAGGGTGGACCTAAGAGTAACGGCAATGAAGGGGTACTCCACACTCATCAGTGCTCTAGAACTGGAACTTCACCAGTAGATGCAGTTTAACGTCATACACAGGAACCAAACTCGTTTAATATTAATTCTAATACTCTTTTCTTATCTGAGCCCTGTCGGTGGGGCTTAGAATACGCTGACTGTATCTCCCATGCAGAGGGATAAGACCCCCCCCCAAAAAAAAGAAAAAACCTAAAAAGGTATCCTGGGTATGACACTAAACTGCATCTGCTAGTGAGGCTCCAGTTCATGGGGACCTTGGTAATGAGGAGCATACCTTCATTTTCATGAATCTCAGGTCCACTCTAACCGGAGTGGTAGTACCTGTTAGAGTTTCATATATGTGTCAAATAAACTTGTTTGAAAATGATTTGTATTATATAAGAATATTTGATGCCATATAACTGTACATTATTTGTATTAAGAATGATTACTTGAAGATATAATTATTTATTAAAGATTATTATTATTATGATTAGTTACTTGAAACCCTATAAATGTATGCAAATTAAATGGAAATAATTACTTGAGACCATATAATTATGTATAAATTATAAGTATTAGATAGTAGTACTTGAAACCATACTATCGTGTGCAAATGTCTTGTATTAGATATGAGTACTTGATATCATATAGCAGTGTGCAAATTATTTGTATTAGATAGGAATTCTTATATTAGTAAAGTAGGCGGAGTGGCCTATTGTCAGTATCAACCGGGAGTCTATTCCATTTACACAAGCGCTATACCAGGGAGATTGTTTTTGCGTCTGGAGTGGAGCATCAATTCCCTACTTTGCCACACAGATCCAAGCTGTGCTATTCACATGCTGAGTTGGCGCGGCCGGTATCGAACTCGGAAACTTGTGGTTCCGAGGCGGATGCTCTAACGACTGAGCTAAACAGGCTTCTAAAAAACAAAACAAAAACAACTGCACAAAAGTATAGATATAAATATGATATCCTAACCTCTAGGCATAAAATGACCCTAGATGGGTTGACATGCCGTTAAAACTAATTATTTATTTTCTTTGAATAATTCTTTTGTTATGTTATTTTTGTCTTCCGATTTTCTTAATTTTTACCAACATTTTCCCGCCTTTTTTCTTTTTTCCCATCATTCCCGCACTTTTTTCTTTATTCCCACAATCTCAATTCTTTGTGTATTTATTTATCTTTTTGTTTTCATTTCTTATGTAGCTATTTTCTTGTAATTTTTTTAAGAACGTTATTTGACCCCAAATTCGCACAGAGGCATTTAATGGCGCTGTCTCTTCTGAAAAATATCCAATCCACGCTTATAAAATGTCGTTTATTGCTAAGCGTCACATAAAACAGTCCCGTGGGAACGCTTTTACTGCTGCGATCGGAATTCGATTTTCGACCTTCGGCAAATGATTATCCTGTTTGGCCAAAGTCAATGTCATTTCCAGTTTCTTCAACGTAGCGTATCTATTTCGCGATCATCGTAAAGTAGTATTTACCCCCCCTCCCCCAAAAACAAACAAAAACAAAACAAAAACAAACAAACAATAAAGACAAAAAGTCTCCAAAAACGACCCCAACCAAAAAAAAAAAAAAAAAAAAAAAAAAAAAAATCAGTCTCAAGCCCAATGTCGTATCGAAATGCGTTTCTTTAATCCCAAAAGTAAGGTTCCCAAAGCGCTGGGGATGCAGGGAAACTGTTCGTGCGGCTATTGGCAACACTGTTCTTCGACGTAGCGTAACTATTTCTCGATCATCAGTAAGTAGTATCAAAAAACGAAAATAAACAAAAACAACATCAACAACAATAATAAAACTAAAGATAAAAACAAAAACAACAAAAAACAAAATAAAGACAAAACAAAACAACAAAAAACAAAAACATACATATGCAGAAAAAATCCTCCCTCTTAAAAAAAAAGACAGTCATATGCGCGATGGCGTATCTAAATACGTTTCTTTAATACGAGGGTAATCCCAAAAGTAAGGTCTCCAAAGTGCTGCAGATGCAGGAAAACTATTCGTGCGGCTATTGGCAACACTGTTGTGTTTGTTGTGCATGCGCCTGTCCCTCACCCCCGTGCGCGCCCCGCTGTTACACTCAGTCTTGGCTTGGTAGTCGTTTCTGATTGAGCTCCCGATTGACGCTACTGCCAAGTGTGAAGTTCGTGGAGTTATTCAATTTTAAAACGCATAAGACATAAAACCAATTGAAACTCATCGCTAATTAACGGAAGTATATGGTGAGTCGTGTATGGATGTCAGAAACATTCACAAGTGGTAAAGGGAGTTTGCAACGACCACGACGAGGTCGAACGTTTCCTCAACGACATGGTGATGAGCTGGCACGACATGGGCATACAAAAACTGTCTCAGCGCTTACAAAATGCATCAACCGAAATGTCGATTATGTAGAAAAATACAAACATGATGAAGCTTTAAAATGGGGTAAATATCATTGACATTAAACAATAAACGTTTCTATGATTTCTAAATATTCTGGAGACCCTTTGAAATTGCCCTCGTGTATGCATGTTTTTTTCTGGGGTCTTCGAGAGGCCATTCAAGTGAAAATGATCTGCTATCGAAACCCGATCGCCGCTAACCAAAACAATGACCTTCATAGACGGATGGTGATTTGTGTAGCAGAATATTGTATGCGGAGATTTGTTTGATATTTTAGAAATACACGGTGATTACGTCTTGTACATAATATGATTACTTCTCTGATAAATTATTTCTTCTTATCGGAATGGAATCGAAGGAATGTGTTGCTATAAAATATTCGTTGTCTTTTATCTAACCGCATAGTTCTTATCATTGATTTATGTATGAATCTCAATTCTGGTTATCAATTCAATATGGCAGTCTCAGTGCTTGGTTGGATTTTACGGCATGTCAATCCTTCATAGGTTATTTGATGCCGAAGACGTTTTGTTTTATTCATTCTTGATGGGTACTCAATATCTTTGAAACTTTTCATGGTTAACGGAATGAGAACAGTCTACCTCCACGGATTGAGTTAAAAAAAGTTCAAAGTTCCGAGAAGGCCCCCCAATTACGACATGAAGGCTACCGAGTTCATAGAGAATTTTCCCGAGTCCGACAAGAAATACCCGAAGAAAGTCGGAGGGCACATTGACCGAAACATTATGTAGATAACAATAAAGACGAGGACAATAATCCGAATAATCCAAATAATGCAAATCATTTTTCTATTTAACCCATAGATGGGACCCTAAGAGGTACTACCACTCAGGGACAGGGTGGACCTGGGGGTAGTGGTGATAAAGGGATACTCCACATTCCCTAGAGCTGGAATTGGAGCTTCACCATCAGATAAAGTTTAACGTCATACCCAGGACATTAATACCCGCTGACACTGCCCTCTAGCACATATATAAAAGAAAAGGTTGGGGCTTGCCTAAGGCCAATTAAGTCAGGACAATCATATACCATCAGGGGTTTTGGTGATTTAGTTGGTTGGTTGCTTTTACGGCACGTCAACTCTATTTGGGTTAGTTAATGCTACAATCAGTCATTTTTTGAAGACACTATTCCTATCTATTAATAATCGTTTGTAAACAATTATAATATATATTTACCCAACCCCTCCATCAACCATTACACTAAGGCACCCTAGGATATGGCTTGTATTTTTGTTTGAGGCTGTGTATGAAAAACGAGGTCTTCATGTATTTTACGTATTATTTTCCTCAGCTAGTTCATTCGCTGATTAATTCACGCTATTACATGCTCATTGTAGCGTATTTAATCTTATTCACCATTCTTTATTTGCACCCAACCATAATAAAAATTCCATGAATAGGATATGACGCAACAATGGAATTGAATGAGTTAATCTACGGATAATTCTCAGTTTACCGGAAAAATGATGAAAAATCGGTTTTAATGAATCGCGAAATAAAGATGAAATATAATCGAATTTTGTATCTTACGCTGATTGGTTGGTTGGTTCAACGGCCTGTCAAACCTTCTTGGGTTATTCCATGCGGAAGTTTAACAATTATATAATAGTATATCTTCAAAACCATTTTAAACCCGTAAATAAATACTACTTAATTGCATTATAAATATTATAAGAGCCAATGAATCAATAAAGTTCACAACCAACTTAAACAAGTAAACACAACTTACTTAGTAACAATATCAATGTTTTAATAAGCAATGAATGAATAAAGTTCACAAACATTTTAAGCAGGTGTGTCATTCTATTAATATTTCATGAGCCAATGAATTAATAAAGTTTATAATTATTTTAAACGGATAAGTACTTCATATTTATTTGCAATATTGATGCTTTAAGAGTCTATATATTAATAAAATTTACAATTATTTTAATCGCCCGGTCGACTGGGGTGGTAGAATACGCCGACTGCACCCATCCAGGGGGTAAGACACCACTAATGGGGCTACTTGTTGATCATGGGTGGCGACCCGTAATGCCTGATGACAGGATGTAACGTGCTGTAACCACGTCGCTAAGATGTATGCAAGGAGGAGTCTATCCAACAACGAGACGCAACAGGATCAGATAGAGTTTAACGTCATACCCAAGATACTAAGACTCAGACACCACCTTCTAGCACATATATGATAAAAAGGGTTGCCATAGGGGCATAGGGTCGGGACAACCATATAGATGCCAGGGCTTGACATGACTAGCCGATTGATCGGAGGGGTCCTCTCCGACTGCCTGTTTAGCCTAAGTAAGGGTCAAAATGGAATGTTGCATGTCATGGACAGTCCAGTCACCAGGATTCCATCCTTAAGCATCACGGGTCGACACCCACGGCGTACATGTGGCCACATTGGCAGGGTTAAGGGCCGGGTTAGCTCAGTCGGTAGAGCGGCTAGAAACCACATGGTTCCTAGTTCGATTCCGGTCCTCGCCAACTCAGCATATGAGTAGCACAGGGATCTGTGCGGTAAAGTAAGAAGCTGATGGTAGGTGTGGCGCTCCACCTCAGATGCAAAAACAATCTCCTTGGTCTAGCGCTAGTGAAAAGGGGATAGACTCCCTCGCTGATTGGCTGATACTGACTTTAGGCCACCCGACGACGACTATAGAGGTGCAGTCGGTATATTCTAAAGCCCCAGCCAACAGGGTTACAGAAGGCTGGAGCCTCATAAATGGATGCTGTTTAATGCCACACCCACAACACTATGATCTGCTGTCACGAAGTATAATCCAATTATCCTTATTAAAAATGTTACGATTAGCAAGCAATGAAACTGTCTCAGAATTTTCAAGAGATAAAATTTAATTTTATCGAATTGTCATTAAATCAACGTTGTTGTATCCACATCCACGGTGATGTCAAATTCTATAATCTAATTATAATCCGTAAAACGATCCGGTTAGCAAACAGTAAAATAAAAACATTTTAAGAGATCAAAATTAATGTTACCTGCTCAATACTATTAGAATCTATAAAAATATTTCCGTTTTTAAAAAATAAATATCTCATATATGGAAAGCGATGTCAACATAAAAAATATACCGAAAATTATGAATGTATACATATATAAAGGGCAGTTGGTTTGTATGTATGTATGTATGTATGTCCGAATGAAAGTACGAAAATAAAACAATTAACGAATAAGTAAATGTATATACACATTCACAATCACCATATCTTGCTTTTGAGCAAAAATACTGAAGATTTGATTTATATTCATGAAAATAATTAAAAAAATTAAATTTAGATAGTTACAGCATGGCTTTTTAAAAAATTTGATATTTCAAATTGGAGACATTAATTTTTTAGAACTAATTTTTCTTCTATTTAATCGATAGATGGGACCCTAACAGGTACTACCACTCCGGGTCAGAGTGAACCTGGAGTAATGGTGATGAAGGGGTACTCCACAATCCTTAAAGCTCCAGAACTGGAATTTTACCATATATAGAGCTTAACATCACACCCAGGACAATAATACCCTCAGCTACCGCCTTATGGCAGATATATGATTAAAAAAATTGGGACTTTCCATAAAGGCAATAAGGTTGGGACAATCATATAGGCGCTAGGATTTGATGTGACTAGTCGATTGATCAGAGAGTGCTTGTCTGACCGCCTGTTTAGCCTAAGTAAGGACCAAAGTGGAGTGTTGCATGTTATGAATAAGTAAAGGTTTGTTAAAACAAAATAATTTCATTGCCCCCTAATAAATCAGCGAAACATTCAACAATAACATTATTGCTTTTTATGAGTCCGAGAAAGTGTTGGTATCTTGGATATAAAAATCGACGATTTAGGAAGATCAAATAACAATGAGGATCAATATAGTTGCCCTCTTGTAAGCTCTAAGTGATTTTATCTGTCAACACAGATCGCCTTTAAAATCTAGTTGTAGATGATTGAGAAGAACTTGTCATTTTTTCCCATTTCTTTGTGTGAAATATTCTTGAATTTGACATGAGTAAAGTGATTTTGATTTAGGTATCTTCTCACATAAGCTATCAATGTCGAATGTCGAGAGAAATATGGTACACGTTGGGTAAGCAATTTGCCTCAAGGCAGTCGTCGAAGAACCAGAATGAAGGCGAGTGATAAATTCATTGATGTGTTAAAATGTGATAAGTTTACAGACCTTTTAACCCTGGAGATATAAAAAAAATGTATCTCATTTGAACTAAGCATTACAAAATATAAAGTAGCGAAAATGCTGTAAGCATTAGAAATTCGAGACGATATTTGAAAAGAAAGGAAAAGAAGAAATACATAAAATGAATGATATATTAATATTTCGAAAATAGTTTTAAAATGTATATATACTAGCTGGACCTGTGGAGATACCACTGTATGATAATTTAATCATTACAACGTTTGGTATGCTTACTTGCGATTGCAAAATAGTTCAATATGTAAAAAGTAAAATAATCTTTATTTAACTTTCTCTTACACCTTTCTTTCTATCTTTCCTTATTTTCATCTTTTCATTATGTTCAATTGAAACACATTAGCGTTATCGCTTCTATGCCCCCTCTCTCTGACTATCTTTTCCCTACTTTCTTTCATTCTTTTTATATTTTTTCTGTGTAGTATATCATTTTTCTTCTTTATTTCTTTATAATACAAATGGAATGGTCCATTATTTTGCTGAGGTGACGGCACTCATGAGAAATAAGAATTCGGCGATTAAGCGACACCAGATAATCAGGATTTACATGTGATTTACATTTTACCAGATGGTGTTGCAAGATGATAACGGCCAGAAAATTAAGGAACAAGCGTATTAATGTATAGATGCTGCAACACTTGTTACGTAAGTTAATAAATATTTTCTTCTATTTAACCCATAGATGGGACCCTAACAGGTACTACTACTCCAGATCAGAGTAGACCTGAGAGTAATGGTGATGAAGGGGTACTCCACATTACCCAAGCACCAGTAGATTATAATTAATAATAATAGCTCGGTAGATTATAATAGATAATAAAATAGAAGATAATTTTTTTTCGTTTGGGGATGAAAGGGTTAGATTTTTTTTACTGTCTGGCATAAATTCCAATCTTCAGGGTTAATAGGGTCAGAAATCGATAGACAATGGTCTCATTATCCCCCCCCCCCAAAAAAAAAACAACAAAAAACAAACGTTTATTTTGCGCGGTCCGCTTGTGAAAAATGATTTTTGTTTCCGAAAGTCAGGACTACATATATTTAAAGGAGCAATTAAGAGATAGACAAATGATTGACAACCCATTGGATTGGGGGTCCCTTCCCTATTTGAACCTTGGGGAGCTTCGATCACCCACTCGCCAAGTGGCTACTTTTAAGAAAGTCAATGTTTCCTTTATTATTCATTATTCACTATTTTTGTCTTACTAAAATAGAGACTCACTTTATGTACATTTAAACACACATCGAATATTTTTTATATACATTTTTACCAAACCCTTCGGATGAGTAAGATATAATCAATTTCTTAAGCGGATTTTAACAGGTTTGAATTCAGAGGTATCCTTCTCCAAGACTGGTTGCCTAACCAAGTTTAAAAAAGCCTAGTCTGTCCTACTATTTAACCATTGCTATAAGTCGAATAGTTGGGTGCATACCTTTCTCAAAGGTAATAGTAATATGTGAAATGCAAACAGCGTCATCCGGCCCGTCGAATTATTTTCCTTCGGCGATAACCATTACACCACACGCTTCCATATTCTTTATATATCCTCTATATCTATATGTAAAATGGCTTATTCCATCAGTGGAAATTTTGCAATATTTTTCTTTTAATGGTCCAGTGAATGGATAAATAAACAGTAAAAAGATAAAGGGTCAACTTCATTTTTTAAGACTAAAGATAATACAATTTGTGAGGAGACAACGTCTAGTAGATTATATGACAAATACAGTATAGTAAGGTTCCGGTTACAATAAGCCCTTTAAAACGCATCCCAGGGTGTAAGCGTAGCAAGCCTGTCGCGAAGAGACCAAACCCTCAGTATGGCCGATCGCAAAGGCGTTACGCGTGGCGAAATCGCTAGTTAATATATTTGTCCTAAAAGAACTTTATCGTAATGTCTCATTGATATGCTGCACACTTTTTAATGGATAAAATCTATTTCAAAGTAATTCTCGATTGTTGTTGATTGATTTTAATGGCATGTCAACTCGCCACGAGTTATTTTATGTCTTGTTCATTGTACGTTCATATTTACATTTATTTGGTATAGTTGGTTTTTAAGAGTTTTTTTTGTGCATGGTTCTATCAAAATACGAATAATTTTTAAACAAATCTTTTTGACCCTTACAGAAACTAGCCAAATCCCGAGTCAGCGTGGACCTAGAATTAATGGCAATGAAAGATTTCTTCACAATCCACAGATCTCCATAACTGAAACCTCACCATCATATGCAGTTTAGCATTCATAGTTGTATAAGTAGAGGGATCTCCCCCTGTGTGTAGTCTGACTGGACTGCCCTTGGGTGAATGGGTATAAATAAAGAGCCGAGAGTCGGTCATTTGCAATCCATCGACCGACGTTTGAACAGCTGACCACGTCGTCCGTACTTTATAATAGTGTTTAGTTTTTTTACAGTGCTCCACAACTGACGCCTCACCATCATATGTAGTTTAGTATTATATCTAGAACAGCCCTAAGCCTCACCGACAGAGTGGAAAACAGTTTGCTTAACTCGCCTATTTTCTTGAATCATATCATTCACTCGTTTTGGACTTTCCTCGTGATACATTGAAATTAATAGTTCGAGGCTTTGCTCATGAAATACAATTATCTTTCCTCTACTTGCAGTTTTTTGGCACGTTGAAGCGACTAGCGGACATTTTTTTGCTCATCCATAAAACCATCACCATAAATTGCTTTCAATTTCGATTGGAGTGCATCATTCTACTGCCAAAAAATCTGTCACTGATCACTTTATTCATAACTAGAAGCGGTTACCCAGTGTCGAATGGGTATAGAGGGAGGCAAAATACCTAGTGTATTGATTTGTTTACTTTTGAGATTCCTAAATTCTGAACATTTTTAAGTAGAATTTCAATGCTATTATATATATATATATATATATATATATATATATATATATATATACCGTTCGGCTAGAAACCACAAGGTTCCTAGTTCGATACCGGTCCCCGCCAACTCAGCGTATGAGTAGCACATGGATCTGTGCGGTAAAGTAAGGAGCTGATGGTAGGTGTGGGACTCCACCTCAGATGCTAAAACAATCTCCTTGGTCTAGCGCTATTGAAAAGGGGATAGACTCCCTCGCTGATTGGCTGATACCGACTTTAGGCCGCCCCGTAGACTTTACTTATATATATAACAAGCTCTAATGATGATTTTTTTATAAATCGAAATATTGTTCAATATGAAAAATTATGAAAATGATATAAAATATCTTCATTTTAACAGTATTATTTGTTTTGATACCCTATATATATATATATATATATATATATATATATATATATATATATATATATATATGAAGAAATTTCAAATTTTCAAATTTCTTCATATTGTCGGATTTATTTCCATATTTACTCACACACACACACACACACACACACACACACACACACACACACATATATATATATATATATATATATATATATATATAATTTCAATGCTATGTATATTTTAATTTTTGTATATCTTTGGATATAAATCAAATCTTCATCATTTTGGCACAGAAAGCAAGAACCAGTTATATTTAATGTTAATATATATTTACTTTGTAGTTGATTTTTTTTATTTCCGTAGTTTCATCTGGAAATACATACATACATACATACATACATACACATCAACTACCCTTTATATATGTATAGAAGACTAGCATTACTTACTCATCTCGTCACTAATATTCATAAGCTGGATAGTCTGACTGACAATAAACTACTTGGACCAAAACAAAAACGTAAATATAAATCTCTTAAAATTTCCCTCAAATAAAAACTATTTTTTTTACAAATCCCCTTAGAAAGTTTTCCTCAGAACAAACTTAACTTCATAAGATATTCCTTATATAAAATCTATAAGTAATAAAACTTTTTTTCTAAACAGAAGATTTATCTTCTCTAGTAACAACTAGCATATCTGAAAAAAGGTTTGACGTAAATTTTTAATTAGCGAAAGACAGTCTCTAAAGAAAATAGTAATGGATTAGTTGTTTTACTAAAAGATTATTCACATCTAATAAAAAGAATCATTGGTTTTATAGGAAGTTTTACATGTTGGAATTGTGAAATACTTATATAGCATTCATTCTTACTTCGGATGAAAAATGTTGACCTATAAACAAAAAGAAAATATATAAAACATTGAAAAAATAGTGATATATAAAAGTTTAAAAAAGGATAAGTTATATAAAAATATATGAATAAATCAGGTTAATGCAGTTATATTTGATTTAAAAAACAAGTTTAAGTTGCCTATTTCTAAGGTAAATACTTTATCTCAATTAATATGTTACAAAGATAAACGGATAAAGAATATAATGGATAAGTAAATAAATAATGATTAATTAAAACAAATATATACATAAATCGATACTGTTCAATTATAGGTTAATGAAATCGATGCTCTTGGTTTGATTTGTTTTATTTGTCTAATGGCATATCAACCTTTGTAGGTTATTTGATACCTAAGTCATCCTTGTAGAAGAACATTAGTGGTACTATTTAATCCATAACTGAGGGATGAGAGGGTTTATACCTATCCCAAAGCTATTTTGTCTGAAAGCGAATGCCATAGCGCGACTGAAGTTCGAACTCACTTATTACAACGTCGCAATTCAGCACGTAAGCCTCTTCATCACGCCCCTCTCCTTAGCATCTTGATAATTACATCCGTTCTCTTTGTATGTCAAGGGTTTTACTTAATTATTTCTTTTGCAAATAATTGCGTTACTTTGCGATTACATTGGCATGAACAGTAATTTCATTTTGGGGAGTCAGAAATCAAATAATCTTGACCGAATATAATTGAAAACCTCTCATTGATGACCCTAACAAGTTTGGTTGAAATCGGACAGAATAAATGGTGGAGCCTTTGAGTACGGACTGATCGACAGACATTTAAATATAATAAGAGATTCGGAATTAGTACTCATGACTAACGAATGTTATTACATAACGAGCAGGACCTGTGGATATACCACAGTATGATAATCTAATTATTGCAACGTTTGATATGTTTACTTAAGAGCTATTGCTAAATTGTTCAATTTATACAAAGCATAATAATCTTGATTTAACTCTCTCTCACTCTTTTTTTCTTTTTTAACCTCCTTTCCATCTTTTCATTATGTTTGATTAAACAGATTAGCGTTATCGCTTCTGCGCGCTTACCCCTTCTCTCTATCTTTTTCCTTCTTTCTTTTTTATATTATTTCTGTGTAGTATGTCTTTTTCTTTCCTTCCATTCTTTATGATAAAAACGAAATTGTATATAATTTAGCTGAGGTGACAACACTCATAAGAAATAAGAATTCGGCGGATAAGAAACACCAGGTAATCAGAATATAGATTTTTTTGTATTTCATCCTGGACGATTTGGATGTTTGCATTTATAATCAGAAGGTTAACAAGATGATAATGGTTGTACTTTTAAGAAATACGAGTATTGATATATAGATGTTTTCAAACAGTGAATTGGCACTAAATAAATTTGAACAGGACTTTATATACTACAAAATATACATTAGAATGTTTTCACTTTTGCTATTAGCAAAACCCTAGGCGCTTCGTGCAGTGTAATGGCTAGTAAGCCAGGTGAGAGAGTCACTGAGTTGAATTCTCACTGGGTGTTCCAAACTTCTGTTCTTGTTCTAAGCTTAGTAAATGTCTACTTCATCAGATGTTCAATGTTACTTTCCTATGACAGAAGTTAACCCGTTTCAGTTGTCATTTAGTAAATCTTTCTCAAGTTTTGTTATTCTCCTACATCTCCTCCTCTGTTAATAATCATGAATAATGCGCAAATGGCAAGAGCTTAAAATACAAAATAGAAGTACTAATTATTAAAAATAGTCAAACTGTCGTTATGAAGACGCGCTAGTCCATCAGTATGAAAACAATAAGATAATATTTGAAGCATATGAGGGTCGGTTGAAAAGTTCATAGGTTGACCAGAATCCAATATCCGCGCAGAGCTGGTTAATGTAGGTATTTGCTGGGCGACCTGCACTAGCGTTCCCATGTGTTGTCTTCCACAGATACGAGGGTCGACTGAAAAAGAATCATCGGCATGACTCTCATGAAATTTGATTAAAAGAGGTTTATTTTTTCATCTTAGTCTCCCTTGCAGTTTACACTCTTCTTCCATCGGTATTTCAGTGCTTGGATCCCATGGGAAAAAAACACAACATTTCAGTCTATAAATTCTTCAGTCGCTCTGCTTAGTATATATACTGGATGCATTAGTATATATATTACAGATTACCAGTCCAGGTGAGACAGGTTATATCTACGCATCGGATGGCTCGAGGGTTATGAATATAAGTTCAGGCATCACCAGACGCTACAGGCCGCTGGATTGGGACCTGACCCGGCCCTAGAGGGAACCAAGCGGCACAGATTACCAGTCCGGGATTCTGGGGGCAAAGTGAGACAGGCTTATATCTACACATAGGATAGATTGAGGGTTATGAAAAAGTCAGGCATCACCAGACGCCACAAGCTACCGGATTGGTACCTGACCCAGCCCTAAAAGGAAGCCAGTCGCACAAATTACCAGTCTGGGAGCCTTAGGGGACAAAGTGAAACAGGCTTATAATTTTGCATAGGGTGGTACGAGGGTTATGAATCAATGTCAGACGCCACCAGACGCCACAGGCCGACGTATTGGTGTTTGAACCGGGTCTAGAGGGAACCCAATTGCACAGATTACCAGTCCGGGGCCTAGGAAGAGGGGGGAATGAGACAGGCTTATATCTACGAATAGAATGGTTCGAATGTTATTAATTAAAGTCAGGCGTCACTAGACGGCACTGGCCGCTGGATATGTTCCTGATCCGGCCCTATAGGGAACCCAACGGCACAGACAATCATATCTACACAGAGGATGGCTCGAGGGTTATGAATCTATGACAAGCATCACGAAACACCAGAGACTTAGAATTGGGGCCTGACCCACCTCTACAAAGAACACAGCGGCGGGGGATGGGGTCAATGTGAGAGAGGCTCATATCTACGCATAGGATGGCTTGTGGGTTATGAATCAATTTCAGGTGTCACCAAACGCCACAGGCCGATGGATTGGGGCCTTGTAGGGCCAGGTCAGGCACTTATCCGTTGGCCTGTGGCGTCTGGTGACACCTGACATTGATTCATAACCCTCGAGGCATCCTAGGCATAGATATAAGCCTGTCTCACTTTGCCCTCTCTAGGCACCCGGACTGGTAATGTGTGCCGCTGGGTTCTCTCTATGATCTGGTGACGCCTGACATTGATTCATAACCCTCGAGCCATTCTATACGTAGATATAAAACTGTTTCACTTTGTCCCCCCTAAGGCTCACGGACTGGTAAAGTGTGCCATTGGGTTCCTGTAGGGGCGGGTAAGTCTGTCTGGCGGTATGTTTGTTTATAAAACGAACGATAACACGTCCTTTTATAAAGAAAAATTGATGGAGACCAGCAAGTACCAAAGTTCAATAAAATCCACTTAATATTTTTGGAGGTTAAAACATTTTCCCCTAAGATTGTCAATAAGAAAAGATATATGAATATATGATAAGCTTATCATAATTATATAAGAATATTTAAAAATGATTAAAGAATAAAACAAATTAACAAAACATAAAACATTATAAGAAGCAAATAAAAGACAAATAAAACAATAAATAAATAATATAAGAAAAATAAACTTAAGAAAAGTATATATAATGAATAAAAAGTAAAACAAATACATGGAAAAATAATCTTCATTAATCTCTATATAAACATGGACAAGGGATTTATTTTAAACCTTTTAAATCCCGAGCAACGCCGAGTAGGTCTATCAGTTTTCAATAAAATACAAAAGAATCCTATTAACATTTTTATCCGTATCTGAGGGTGTAGAAGAGACGGATTCATGCCTTTTTCCCAGAGCATTAGCGCGCAGTGAACGTAAATAGACGAGGTCGGAATTTGAACTCGGCATTCCGGTTCAAATTTCATTGCTGGTAATCTTTATACTAGTTCCACATCTTTTTTTTCGAGACTAGCTTGTTTGTTTTCCTCTAGACACGCGGTATCTGTATAGAAATTTATGCTAGGTGGGGTCATTTTATGTGTGCGTATATTTTGAGGATTGTTTAGTTGCTTTTCTTAGTACGTGTTGGCTAAATGCTGGTTGGTTGGCTTGATTTTACGGCATGTCAACCTTTCTTGGGTTACTTTATGCCGAAGACATTGTTTTATTAATTCTTCATGGGTACTAAATTTTTTTTAATAATCAGATTTTTCTATTTAAACCGTAGCAGGTAAACCACTCCCTCTCAGAGTGAGCCTGGGAGTAATGGTGATGAAGGGGTACACCACATTCCTCAGAGCTCCAGAATTGGAACTTTACAATCAGAGTTTAACGTGATATCCAAAACAATAAGACCCTCATCCACCACCTTCTAGCACATATATGGTAAAAATTGTTTCATAAGAAGCAGTTTATACCCAAGAAACCCCTTTTTTGAGGGAGTCTTGCCCCTCTGCTTAGATTGGTAGAAGCAGGTACTGTACGTAAACTGAATATCAAAATGACTTGATTCAGCATCAAATGATCCAAAAAGGGTTGATATGCCCCAAAACAACCAGCCAACTATCTTACCCCTCTGAAGGGTATACAGCCCCACTAACAGAGAGATCGAATAAATCTGGCCCACTATTACCAGTGTATTTCACCACATTCGAGGGTTTATGGAATCAACCTACTGCAGATAAAGAGGTCCTACAGTACATGTAAAAATGTTAAAATTTATATTTACATCAGAACGTTAAACCTCATCTGACATTTCAAACTTCAATTTACGTCTTTACGTTTCCTCCGTAAAGCGCAAATAAATGAATAGACAGTTTTTCGTATAATTTCTCGCATTCTCCGCCCACTTAGACGTGTTTCACTGGATGAAAAAGTAATCCGACAATCTGTGATTCGAATGCTGGGGAGCTCAAGATACGCTGGTCATTATCTGGCAAAAATCATCGTTTACCTTTGTGTAATGGTTGTCTGTGAAAGGTCTGACCAGCCAAGACTGTTGACCCAGGCTGAGGTTTATCTGCTTGCGACGTGTAAGATTGTTAGTAGAAAGCAAACCGGCGCCAAACTACTCTGTCCATTATCTTACTAAGACTGTCTCACGTAACGGCAAACCAGACTCTTCACAATTCTCTTATTTCTTCGTGTAGAATCGCACGAAAAGATATAGACAGACTCGATAAATAGAAATATTCAATACTAAGACGTAATATATATATATATATATATATATATATATATATATATATATATATATATATATATAAATTTAGACTAAATAACTACAGATACAGAATTAAATCTATGGATTACAACAAATTAATACTTGAAACCCAACATTTCCATTCAAACGGTCACGATTTTAACAGATGCAAAGTTCACCGCTATAGAATGAATCGAAAAAAACAAAAAAACAAAAACATATCCAAAACAAAACGCGTTGGACAATATCAGGGTGATAATAGAAAGACATGAAGATAAATAGATAAAGCGTCTTGAAACACTTACCCCAAATGGCTTTAACATCAAGCTAAATGATTTTTAAATGAAAATGGAAAAATTAATGGAAAAATTAATCAGTTTTATTTTTAAAATTTTTACTCTTTAACATATTTTCTATGATTCCAAGACAACAACAACAACAACAACAACAACACACACACACACACATACATTCTTATTTCTTATGAGTGTCGTCACCTCAGCTAAATAATGGACCATTCCGTTTTCATCCTGAAGAAAGAAAGGGAAGAAAAAGGACATGCTACACATAAAATATTATAAGAAAGAAAGAAAGAAAGAAAGAAAGAAAGAGAGTAGGGGTAAAGACACAGGGATATGTAATAATAATAATAATAATAATAATAATAATAATAATAATAATAATGATAACGATCATGACATTCATGATAAGGATAAAGATGATAATAATGATGCTAATATATATATATATATATATATATATATATATATATAAAGAGAGAGAGAGAGAGAGAGAGAGAGAGAGAGAGAGAGAGAGAGAGAGAGAGAGAGAGGGCAAAAGTGACA
>CM042137.1:49741462-49748962 GCA_023376005.1 Doryteuthis pealeii | reverse complement strand
CTTCTCCTTCTAAGTATTATTTAACTCCATTCGAGTTTTTCACATCCGCTTTTGCCGGTGGTTCACTGGAGGCTGAGTGACAGCAAGTCTCCTCAGGTCTCCAGGACTATTCTGAGTTTACTTGAAGTTACTTGTATAAGGACATATAATTGTGTGCAAAAAAAGTGTATTAACTAAATAGAAATAATTACTTTTTATGTTCCTCACTGTTTATCTTTAGTTCATTCTCTCTAATTTTTTCCGTCCATTCTCAAGACTAACTTTCCATAATTCCTCTCTTTTATCTATATATATATATATATATATATATATATATATATATATATATATATATATATATATATATATATCTTAATCTCATTTTAACCTCCTCTCTCATTCGTTGATCTTCACTTCTATAATCACTCATTCTTTCATCCACCGTCTACAGAAAATGAACCCTGCATCTGACGCCGAGTTCTGAGATCTGGGAAATGTGGATTACC
Organism: Doryteuthis pealeii; assembly: GCA_023376005.1. Lineage (NCBI taxonomy): Eukaryota > Metazoa > Mollusca > Cephalopoda > Myopsida > Loliginidae > Doryteuthis > Doryteuthis pealeii. Next base: position 49,748,477 of record CM042137.1, on the reverse strand, counting down.
TCTTTATTGCCATTACTCACAGTTTTACTCTGTTGGGGCCCAATGTATGTGCCAAATAGATATGTTTAAAAATGATTCGTATTCGATAGAATAGTGTGCAAAATATCTCTAATGAAAAATACCAGGACTTTATTATTTTTAGTGGAATATTCTTTATACAATGAAAACTGGTATGATTATTAAGTAATATGTATTACTAAACTCTGTAACCAAAAATAGGAATATATAGCAGTTTCGCAAGTAGTCGCCTTTTATCTATTCATAAAACTTTATATTTCGTTACTAAGTTTCCAAGCTGTGGAGTATAGTAATCAATTATACCTAATACTATTCTAATGATAATTATACCTAATAATATCCTATTTATATATAATTGCAATTCACCTAATAAGGTCCTAATTATACCTAATAACACCCAATTATATAAAATGTTATTACATTTTATAATATCCTAATTATACATAATTATGAATACACATAATAATATGCTAATTATTAGAATTACAATTACACCTAATAATATCATAATTGTATATAATTACAATTACACCTAATAATATCATAATTGTGTATAATTACAATTACACCTAATAATATCATAATTGTATATAATTACAATTACACCTAATAATATCATAATTGTATATAATTACAATTAGACGTAATAATATCATAATTATACGTAATAATTCATAATTATATATAAATGTTATTACATTTTATAATATTCTAATCATACATACTCATGAGTACACCCAATAATATCCTAATGTTTACAATTATAATTATACCTAATAATATCTTAATTATGCATAATGATATTCTAATAATGATTATACCTAATAATGATAATTTTCATAGAAAATGGTTAGGGTGTTTTTATTTATAGGTATAGTGTACACGCTGGTCCCTATCTAGACTAATAATGGGGAAAACAATACTTTACAGTTATTTTCAAATAATAATAATAATCTTATTATAATGGAGATTGTGTGTTTTTCTGTCTGTAACCGAAACTATATTACTAATCGAGTCACAATTAACATAGTTATTTACATCACATTCTCCATGATTTTTATTTTATCTAAATCTCAATTATTAATAAAATTGTCTTACATTGTTAATACTCTTAACTATGTCTACGTACTGATAACATGCAATTATATTTATATATACAACAAAATAGCGGTTTACAGTGTGAACGGGAAGGCTAATTTGCATATTAATATTAAAAAAGCGAATTTAATAAATATGTGCTTAGTATTATTGATTTTTAACTGTTTGGTTTTATTTTAATGAATATAAGCACAAATCTCTTCAATGAATCTTAAATGAAATCCATTAACAAGATAAAATAACTGTCATTTTATTCTTTACTTCCTCTTATAACTAAATACTTAAATTAGAAAAAATAACAATGAAAGACGAGAGTGATGGAAGAGTAAGTTTCAGTTGTTCCATTTTTTATTATACTCCCTCTGTTTCAAATCTTTTATTATACTCCCTCTGTTTCAAATCTTTTTATCTGTGTTCTTATTTAGTTTCATTAGCCTTTCTAATTTAATACAATATTTTATTACATTAAAACTTAAATACTTGCACCCGGAGGGTGCATATATTTGCTAGTAATAAATAATAATAATAATAATAATAATAATAATAATAATAATAATGATATATGCACAAATCTGAATATGTGCTCGGAAATGAGACGCCTAAAATTCTCTGGGAATTTGAGATACAGACGAATCACATAATCCCGGCTAGGAGACCAGACCTTGTGTTAGTTAACAAGAAGAAAACTTGTCATCTCGTATCTTTAGTATTGGCGAGAAAGCCATCGAGCCCAAGAACCGATCAATACGTACCAGCTACTCCGGCCCAGAACAGCAGACAACAACCAGATCCCAGCCAAGAGAATATAAGAAAATAAGTATATTACTATCACCATCACAACGCCATTACTCCTTTAAATCGACCCCCGCAACGCTACATATGTCTTCATTGCTGCCGTAAGACTAGGGTAGGGAACAAATAACTTCCACGGGCACAATGGTCCTAAGAACAGGAAATCGAAGAAGATCACTTCCTTCATTGTGTAAGTAAAACGAATGTACCAGTTTCGTCATTGTTATTTGACAAAACTCTCGGGATCGCACAGTTTGACTAGAGTCTTGTGTTGAATTTATTAGTTAACTTCCCAAGTAATTGTGACAGAGCGAATTAATTTATGTCTCCTAAATGTAGCCGGGCTATTCTCATCTGTGAAAAGTTCGTCTATTAAAATGACTACTTTTTAGATTGACCAACTTTAGTTATTATGAAGTCTTTCAGGATCATTGTTGTGGTCCTATGCCAGTCACGGTACTTGATAAAATGACTTAGTTCCGTGACTACCACATGTGTCTCCGGCCAGTGACTCTGTCGATGCTTTCTGCGCCCACGACGTGTTTCTTTGATCCGCAGAACTGGGATCGATGCAACTTTGTCGGAGCGTCTGAAAATCAGTGGAAATTAGCTGCCGTAGTTGTTGGCAACTCTGAGAACAAGACAACACACCATTAACAATTACAACGGTTTTATTAATATATTTATATATAATAGAGAAGATGCTTTGCACACTAGGTTGGAGAGAAAACACACAGCGAGGAGCTTTGTCTGGCGTTTTGTTCTATGCTAATTAGCATTGAGTAATTTATGAAAGGTGGATTGTACTGTGCCAGTTCTTTCATTGGAGTTTTTCTTGGCGGCAAGGTATATTTCTTCTAGTGGCAAAGATTTCTTACTTAAGAAACTTAAGAAATTCTGAGATTTCATAGTTCTTTCCTCTTTCGGTCTGACTTGACTTTTTAATAATTCAGAGCGTCTTTTTACAGAAAAAATTGTAGCTATTCTGCAATCGTCACAAGCGTCAGCCATTGCTACACCCAGCACCAAAAATAAGTCTACCCCTTGATTTCTGTCAGCTTTGATAAACATATCACCTTTGTTGCTGACAGTCACCTTTGGTTATATCTGTAAACACCATAAGTGGAATCAAAATTTATACAATATTTTGATTTTCCCATTTTAACAAAACAATTTCCTGTAACTATCAAAAATAATTTTTACATTTTTCCTCTTTCGTTAAAAATTAGTTGACGCCAAAAAAACAAAAAAAAACAAAAAAAAAACTCGTGGTGTTACATTGTCTCATTGACTTTAGAGTTGGAAAAAGTTATTATGAAGTCATCCAAGACTTAAAAATCAGACGTCAAATATATATTTACCCAACCCTCCGAACGAGTAGGATGAGACACAAGGTCAATTTCTTAAGCGGAGTTTAACAGGTCTGAATTCAGTTTTCCTTCTTCTAGACTGGTTGCCTAATCAAGGTTAAAGAGTCCAGTATACCCGACTATTTACCCATAGCTGGAGGGAGAGTTGTTGTATTCATGCATTTCCAAAGGCTAATAGCACTGTTAAATGCAAACAACCTCGTTTAATGTTTGAACTCGAGCACCCGGGTCTATTTCCCACAACTATTACACTACGCGCCTCCACAACATCAAATATGAAAGAAATGATAAAAAGCAAAAATAACAATGTCGACCTCTCTACCAGACTTATAAATACTGAATACAGTGCACCGAGAATCTAAAAAGACATAAAAATATGATTATCTAAGATATTCAAATCGGCAAGAGAGACATCAGCATATGAACTGTTAATATCCGGACGGACCTTTCTGTTTCCTTTAGAGAAATATCTAAATTTGAAACCATGAATCATTTATGTAGAGACAAATGTTTTCTGTTTGACCGTTTTACTCTGTTTTTATATTAAATAATAACTAATTCATTGGAATCTGCAGAGTTGGCTGCTTTTCAACAAAACTCATGGGAATATACATACGTGATTTTCTATGAACCTTTATATCGTTCCCTCACCTCCACTATCACCCCGTTCCTTGCACTATAGATTTCTATATACGATTGATCATATTTTTTTTTCTTTCAGTGATACCGTAGTGCCACCAGATACGTATGGCCAATAAATAATCTTTATGATGTTCAGAGAATAAAAGTTCAAAGTGTAATTTACAATAAAGTTTTTTTTTTCAGCTGGATCAGAATTGAAGAATTGCCAGGAATTCAATCGCTCTTAGATACTTGTCCTCAGAATTATTGTCATATCCAATTTAAAAAAAGACCCTATTGTCATTTAGGAAGGGGCGATTATTACAAAAGATCGCGCGCTCTCTAGAGATGGTACTCTCCATGAAAATGGTCAATTCTGGCAGCGTAAAAGAGTAATAGGAATGAACGAAAGAAAACTTTGGAAAGGAGCTTTTATTTTTGTTTTTGAAATTTAGATCCTAATTTCATGTCCGTCAATGATGGTTTCTGAATTTTTCCAAGTGAGAAATGGACAACGCTGTAATGGATAAAATTGTGTGAATTCTATACGGGTGAATTTGTTTGCTGAGAGAGGAGCGCCATTAGCAATAATATTGATGTATTAGCAGTGACAGTTCGAACTATATAGAACTGTAGCACGCCCTGCAGCAAGGAATAAGCAGCAATAAAAGGTTTGGTTTCGTTTGGCTTTTGTGTTTAATGGCATACCAACATTCGTGGGTTATATAATGCCAAAGCCAACCTTGTACAAAAACAGTATTTCTCTCTCACTCTCACTCTTGCTCTCTCTCCCCCTCTATTTTAAATATGTTTACCTAGCTAATAGAAATATTTAAGAAAAATAAACTGCCATTGTTGCTTAGCGTCACCGTGAACGATTAACATTACTTAACATTACTTAAACAGTTTTAATGATGAACGACAGACATACTCTACCTTGATACAAACCAAAAGTACTAGGTCAGCCAAAAATGGCCCTTTCGGAGAAATCATTAATGCTTTTAAAAATTGTAAGATCAAAAGAAAAATTTGGAAGCTTGAAAAAAAGAACAAAACACTTGAAAATAATAAGAATTCTGTTATGTATAATGAAATTCGTTTCAACACACACACACACACACACACACACACACACACACAGATATATATATATATATATATATATATATATAATATATATATATATATATATTCTACGCACATAATGAATCCTTCAGAAACGAAAACAAGAGAGCTGTTACAACACTCGCAAACCGGGTATCGAATTACAAAGAGCAAGAAACCCCGTACAGTATGGAATGGAAAATCTTGAACCAGCCCAGACCGTGTGTCAATGGATCCCAGAAATGTACACTATGCTCTACTGAAAAAATCCGAATCCTACATCAACCAACTTCATTGTACAAACATCTACATGCAAAATCCGAAATATTCAGAGAATGTCTGCACAGAAAAATAATTATTCAAGTCTTGGACTGGAAAAAAGTCCAAGACTTTAATAAGTATAATAATAAGCATACATATCTATCTATTGTGGGCTTTAAAATGCCAAAGATGTTGTAGAAGAACAGTAGTAATACTGATTAACCATAATTGGCTAATGAGGGGGGTTCATACCTTTCCCAAAGGTAATTGTCCGAATGTGAAAGAGATAGCGCGACTGAAGTTCGGACTCGCTTTCTACTACTACGTTTACTACTGTGCGACACGGACTCCCCTCACAATAAAGGGTATATTCGTAGCTGTAATTATATATATATATTGTATTTCGGAGTGTATTACACAATATTAATATAATTTTCATATATTTTCTGAAGCAGCATTCCACGAATTAATGTCACGATTCACCACAATGTATTAGTGAATGCTGATTCAAAATATATACATACATATGTATACAGACAGACATGCATATATATATATATATATATATATATATATATATATATATATATATATACATATAAACATATATATACATATAAAATATATTATAATATACATACATATGCACATGCATATATACATATACACATATATACTTACATATGTATATACATATATATACATATACATATATCTATACATATATATATATATATATATATATATATACATATACATATTATACATATATATATATACATATATATACACATATACATATATATATATGTATACATATATATACATACATATATATACATACATACATATATGTATACATATATATACATATATACATATATGTAAACATATATATACATACATGCATATATGTATACATATACATACATACATATATATGCATATCATATATATATGTGTGTATATATATAATTCTAAAGAAACATCAATAGCATCTTATAATTACTTTCTTATTTACTTCATTTTACGGCGTACCTGAGACATTCATGAAATTCGAGTGGTAGGAAAAAATTGTGCGGTCATATATATATATATATATATATATATATATATATATATATATATATATATAATGATATGTGTTCGTTAAAAACTTTATACTATTTAGTTTCTTTAAAAAATCGGATGCCAATTATAATACATCCATGAGTTTATTTCATAGATGACAACACGCACAAATAGAATGTCAGACAGGAGCACATACATATATATATATATATATATATATATATATATATATATATATATATATATATATATATATATATTCAATTATAATGCAAAATCTAACGATATAAGCGTTTTTATCCATTAAAAATTTTCAGTGCTCTCTACACAAAAATGCAGAGCAATATAACAATATTTTCAAGTAAGAAATTGAATAATAATAAAATCTGGGATAAAACCCATTACCGAGTTTCACTCTGGCGATGTTCAGGTGAGTTAGGATGTAATTCGTCTCGAATACTAGGTCACATGAAGACGGACAGCGTGAAACTCAAACTTATGAGTTTTTATCGTGTTTTACTTTTTACACACACACACACACACACACACACACATATATATATATATATATATATATATATATATATATATATATATATATAGAGAGAGAGGGTGCTGTTACACAGTATTTCAATCACGAGTATTTTAATGTCTCATTTTGACATGTTTTAAAATTTTAG
>CM042137.1:49668962-49738962 GCA_023376005.1 Doryteuthis pealeii | reverse complement strand
AGAAAAACAAACACCAAGAGAAAAAAACATTAAAAATAAAAGAAGCATCTTCCATCTTTTAGTCTAGATCTTTCACTACCTCTTCGATAAAACTTGGTGTTTTTATATAAACATACACATACGCACTAACATCCCTTACACATATACTTGGGTCTGTTGAAAAAGTTCATAGATTTAGCCAAGAATGTGATCAAATGAGGTTTATTTTTCAAGATCGTGCCACCTTGCTGTACACATACTTCTTCCATCGGTATTGCAGTACTTAGGGTAGCGTGAACATGAAGCAACCAGGGATTCACATGGTTTGAAAAGCGCATAGATGAGAATCTGCCCGTCGACTTTATGCTCACGTTACCGTAACTGATATATATATGTTCTATCCACGATATTGAGCACTATTTACTTATTAATATAGCACTATGTTATCAATATATATATATATATATATATATATATATATATATATATATATATGAGTTAAGGTAGAGTGGCCATGGAGTCAACATCTGGTTTCTAACAGTTTCTTGCCTATATAATCATCAGACCCCCACCCCAAAAACCCTTCATTCTTGTTTTTCTTGTGTAGAAGATCACAGTCAGTAACCAGATATTGATTCAATGTCCACGCTAACTTAACTCAAAGATGAACGCTTTATTAATGATACTGTCCTTAAAAATGTAGCACCCATATTATTTACTATATATATATATATATATATATATATATATATATATATATATAGAGAGAGAGAGAGAGAGAGAGGTGAGAGAAAGTGAGGGAGGGAGAGAGAGAGAGACAGAGAATCAGACATAGATATATTGGTAATTGAATACATACATACATACATATGTGGTGCCCACTCACAAAGCCTACTATGTGTTACACATTAGTCTCGTGGTGAGCCAAATAAATAATCGTACATTTGAGGAGTATTGCAAAGGGAAAAAGTTAAATCCAAATAGGTCCGCAACGATTCAGATGAATATATATTCATATATACTCATATATGGTGAACTAGAATGGTAAATGATATAAGTAAAACGAATTATATACATTTTCTAGGCGTACTATTGTAGATGAAATAGTAATTGCCCTCAGATAAAGGCTTCCATTCAAATACCATTAGATTATAGAAGAATAAAAGTAAACGACTATATATAGTGTGGTGTAACATACACACATACATACACATACATATATATACTACACTATATGTATATCATACATATAAAAACTGTATACTACATATGCTATACATGTGTGAGCTTTCACACACAGACACACACAGACACACACACACACATATATATATATATATATATATATATATATATATATATATATATAGTCAACCACAGACTCCATGTTTTGACGTATAACGTCTCTTCAGCGTGGCTAGACATTTGCAGGCTACCTCCAGCTGGGATGGAAATTCATCATCAGTCAGGCTATTGATAATATAGTATCCTAGAATAGTTTGATATTCATAGAAACTGTTTAATAGCAGTGATAAAGTACATATATCTAAGTTAGGGTAGCGTAGACATAATGTCATCAGCGCATAGCAACTCTCAGCTTTTTGCTTTTGCTGTTATCAAACTAACTGGGTATGACACTAAACTGCATTTGATGATGAAGATCCAGTTCTGGATATCTGGGTAGTGTTCACTACCCCTCCATTGCCATTACTCCAAGATCCACTTTGGCCCGAAATTGTAGTGCCTGTTAGAGTCCCATCAAAGGGTCAGATATGTTTGGAAATTATTCGTATTCGATAGGACCGTGTAAATAATAAATAACTACACAAAATATGTGAAAGTGGACGTACAATGAACGTGATTCCCTGACCTCTAGGTATAAAATGGCCCTAGACGAGTTAACCTGGCGTTAATATCAATCGATCAATCAACCTAAAAGTTACTACCACTGCAATAGTTCTTTTTAAAATGATTTGTATTAGATAATCTGGGTATAAGATAAAAGCAAAATCGTCACTTCTATTTATGGACTTTACCAACAGCAGCAGCAGTCATTTGGCCTATGCGATAAGAGGAAAAAGCGTTTAAGATCGTTTGCACTGTTCTCAGTCACCTATTGTTTGAACTTTCTGCGAGGAAGATTTATCTTTGGATTAACATTAGAAGCTAACCACAGACGTCTGACTTATATATTACAAGGAAAACTACACACGTTGACTTATATGTATTACAAGGAAGACTTGGATTTATATATTACAAGGAAAACTAATGACGAGGATCACCAACTGGATTCTGTGAACAACAACAGAACAACTGAACTCTTACAATGGCGACACGGATTTTAACTTGATACTATGTAACCGTGTGCAAATTGTTTGTATTAGAAATACTTACTTGAAGCTATAATTGTTTATGAAGCATTATCACTATTAGTTACTTGAAGACCATATAACTGTGTAAACAAATAGTTATTATTTAGTAGAAATAGTTTCTTGAAACCATATAATTTTGCATTAGTATTTGATAGAAATGCTTGAAATCATAAAACTGTGTGCAAATTATTTGTATTAGATAGGGATACATATAATCGTGAACAAAAACTCTTAAGAAACAACCTACACAAAAAAATAAAATGTACAATGAACGCGAGTCCCTAACATCTAGGCGTATCATAACTCTTGATGAAGTTGACATGCTGAATCAATCAATCAATCAATCAATCAATAAAAAAAGATTAATTAAATAATTAAAAATATATGGTATCCACTCACATCCTGTGTATCCTTTTGATACTTTTCCTATCCTTATATATATTAGCAAAAAACAACATCCGGGCGGTGTAAATATATATTTTTGAAATATATTGCCCGAGGAGGGTGAGAAAAATTAATTAAATAAAATAAAACATTAAATATTTTTAAAAAATTACTTACTTACTAAAAAAGCATCATATTCACTCCACTAAGATATTCTTTTGTTTTACGACAGTAAGGACCTCCAAAACGTTTATAAGAATTACTGTTTTAATTATTTAGACTCTTATATTTATAGAAAAATTAAAAAATTGTACGAGTAAAATATATTTTGTTCGGATTTCATAAAATGAAAGATGTGTCAACCTAGTAAAAAAATATTTCCCCTAATATATTTTAGGAAAAACTATTTTAAACATAAATTAATCTAAAGGTGAATAAGTATAAGACTTTTCGTGAAAATTTGAGTTTTAATTGATTTTTCAAGGAATTAAAAAATATTGTGACTTAAGCAGTGGCGTAGTTTCGGTTACAGACAAAAAGAGACGGAATCTCTATTATTAATAGATAAGATATACAAGGGTTGACTAAACAGCGGCTAGCAAGCCACATGCGGCCCTGATCAGCCACCAGAATTCCGTTAATAAGCATCATGGGTTGCCACCCAAGGCCAACTGGTGGTCACATTGGGGTGGGTCTTACCCTTCTACGGGAGTGCAGTTGGCGTATTCTACAGCCCCAGCCGACAGGGCGGGTATGTGGCTCGTTGAATATTCTAGAGAATTTGAATATTTTAGAAATTTCGACCCGAATCCAGATCGAGAAACGTCCTGGGTTGCCATTTCTGTAAATCCATTCATGCTTGATGAGGTCAATAATTATTGTCCAATTACCAAATCTCTGTTTACGGAATCATCTTCTGAGGAAGTGGATCTGGGTTTAATCATGATCGATAAATCCCAGTCTAGAATTGAGATCTGGAAACAAGTTCCAGAAATAAAATATCCTAAACTAAAAGCCCTGTTGGCTGAGGCTTTAGAATATACCGACTGCACCTCTACATATAGGTAAGACCCCTTCCAATGGGGCCACCAGTTCTATTACAAAATATTTACAATTTGGAAAATATTAGTAGTTATTTACTAAGCTTAGCTTAGATGTAACAAAAGGAGATAATTTTTGGTTGATTGGCTGATTAGATTTAATAGCATGTCAACCCTTTTGTTATTTTATACCAAATACATATTTCAAATTATTTTTGAACTAATTTTTAACACATTTTCAAACTCATTTTTTTTTATCTATTTAACTTATAGATGGGTACCTAACAAGTACTACCACTCAGGATTAGAGTGAACTTTAGAGTAATGACATTGAAGGTGTACTACACACTCCCCGGAGCTTAGCATAACGATTAATCCATATCTTCTTTCCTGGTGTATGGGTAAATAGTAGGTAGTCTTCTTTAGGCGACCACTCTTAGAGGAGATAAACTTTGATTTATAACCAGTGTTACCCAGCTTTATATATATATATATATATATATATATATATATATATATATATATTTGACACACCTAAACTTGCATTTCTATTTCAATGGGAGAATTTAATTAACGATAGTTTTATATGAAGGTAGAATCTAAGTCAGCCGTTTACAGTGGAGTCAGATTGAAGTTAATGAATCCAAGTCAGTCCTCTATCTGTCGTGATATTTGCGTGACTGGTTGTTACATACAGCATACCGAGACACCCTCATGGGATTGTAGTAGCATGTTTAGTCGAGGATGTTGGATGTGCTTGGCGACACTAAAAACATAAAATCATGGATCTTGCATTTATAATAGAAATAAAGCAATAGCAATAACATTAATGAAATATTTATTATTACTTGCACAGCAACATGCTAAATAGAAAATGAGTGATATAACAAATAGGTGCATAATACAGTGGTGCCTTGATTTACGAGTACCTTAAATTACGAGTTTTCAGAGTTACCAACTGTCAGTAATTTGCTTTGTGTTTTGAGCTACAATTTGGAGTACGACCTAGCTTCAATTACACTTGTTAATAAATTCTCTAAAACATTTAAGCCTCCCGATTTATTATGCCAAAGAAACATATTATTTATAAAAAATAAACATTAAAACATAATACAGCATATAATTCATCATATTCTATTTTATTATGTTTTTATACTACACAGTGTTATTTTTCTTATTTCAAAAACTTATAAAAAATTTAGCGTTTTTTTTTGGGGGGGGGCGGAACGATTTAATTGCATTTCAGTTTACTTTAATGCGGAAAATTGATTTGATATACGAGGAAATTAATTTACGAGCGGAACGATTAAAATTTCAAAGTCAATGTACCACAGTATTTTAAATCAGTATTTAATAAAATTTACAATATTTTTTTTTGTGTTGAGAGCTAAACTTTGAGGTACGAGCGAACTACAGATACGCATATACTAATAAGGTGTTTGGAGGGCCGAAACTGATTAATGGCATTTCAGTTTATTTCAATGGGGAAAATTGATTTGATTCACAAGGAAATTAAGTTACTAGCAGAAACGAATTAAACTCGTAGGGTAACATTGTATATGAATTGTTACATTTACGTATGTTGAGATGTTCATGAATGATTTTAATGTGTGTATGTATAAGCAGAATTACAAGATTTGTTTAAGGAAATGTATTAATCCGAGGGATCATTTTCATTTATGCCAAACCGATTGTTACATAATTATTAGATACCTAATGATTATGACAATAGTGTAGAAATTATAATGGCGATTAGTGCAGCTGATGGCTTTGAGAGTGAGTGACGGCGCTTGACCTCACTCTGAACTTGCCTTCAAGAGATAAATCGTGAGAACCGGAAGGATAGAAGACCCTGTTCCGGTTTAAGTAATAGTAAGCAAGTTTAAGTCAGTTAGAAGTTAGAAGCCGAGCTCGTAACATGTAAGCCTCATCTGCGCAGATTGTCTGGGTTGGGGATTTGGAAATAAAGTAACATCAACGTAAATCGAAGTCTTGTGTTTATTACCTAAAAACTAACAATGACACAGGGCTTCTGATAAAGAGCAATCCCCAACAGAAACCAGACCCGGAATCCCCAAGAAAGTCAACACCAGACGCTAGACCAGACCAAGATGTTAGAAGATAGAACCAAAGCCATCCAGAAGAATAGATGACCAACATATAGAAGAAGTAAAGAAGTAAAGAAAGGTATATAACATTATTTGCTGATTTGGTACGGTGAAAACGTCACTATGTAACACGAACTGAAGATGCTGTATTTAACGACGTAGAAAGAATCATGAAAAAGTTCCAGGAAGTTCTTTCTGGCAACGATTCTGATAGGAACGTACATATTATTGATGTGTTCTTACCAAATTTCCTTGTTGTGAGTATCTAATCTCTTTGCAAAAAATACTTTTTTGTCATTTGATTTCGATTCTTCGAAGATTTATGTCGGCTTTACAACCTCTACCCCAACATATTCAGAATCTTTTATAATCTTCTATATATTAATACTCATGTTCGTACGACCGTTATCATCTTGCAACACCTTCTGGTTCAAAATGAGACCGTCCAAATCATCCAACATGAAATGCAAAAATCTAAATCCTGATTATCTGGTGTTGCTTATCCATCAAATTCTTATTTTCTATGAGTGTCGTTACCTCAGCTAAATAATATACCATTCCGTTTTTATCATAAAGAAAGAAAGATAAGAAAAAGGATATGCTACAAAGAAAAATATAAGAAAGAAAGAAAGAAAGAAAGAAAGGAATCGGAGAAAGATAGAGAGAGGGGTGAGTGCGTGGAAGCGATAACTCTAATCTGTTTCAATCGAACATAATGAAAAGACGAAAAGAAGGAAAAAAAGAAAAAAGAGTGAGGGAGAGAGTTAGATCAAGATCATTTTACTTTTTCACATATTGAACAATTCGCAATAGCTCTTAAGTAAACATATCAAACATTGTAATGATTAAATTATTACACTGTGGTATATCCACTGTCCTTGCAAGTATTAATGATTGGCTGTGAATCCTACTAACTTATGGCTTGAAGTATAGTTCTACTGTAAAATTTCTATTCGTTGGTTGGTTGGGTGATGGAAGCTAATGGCATATAAACCCGTCTGGGGTTATTTTATGCCTAGAGTTTAGGGAATAATATATGTTGTCTTTTTGCTTTATCTTGTGGTAGTATTCACCCGGTGTGGGTTGAGCCGGCTCCATCCATTGAATTCGCTGTGTCCAAAATCAAAGATGGTGTATCATGGGAATAGGAAGTATGCAAGCGGTACCCAGAATCCCACATGGAGACACTCTTGTTTGTAGGAGATTAACGAGCAGGCGTAGGGACGAGTGGACCAAAAGTAACCGCCAGTTTCCGGTGCAGACGCCTCTTGAAATTTTCACCAGAGCTCCTTTAGTCCAATTACCACTGGGTGCCAGACATCTTCGCCTTGAGTGGCCCTACTAGAAACAACTTTACGACGGCATATCACTGACTACCACGTTTACACTACCCTGCTGCAATAAGGAAGGTGTTGTACTTCTGTATATACACTTTTGTGTTAACGGTTTAATGATAGCATCATCGGGGATCATGTTATGGGGTTACTTTTGTATGGTATTGATCAGGTTTACGTTTATATTTTTGGTATATTTTTATTTATCTCAAAAAAGGACTGAATGTTGACTCTTTCCAATAGATCTTTCATATTATTTGCGTTGAAATAGCGTTTTCTGATGAGAGCGAAAGTTCCACATTTTATGAAGAAATGTTTAACAGTGCAGGATGTTTGAGATGGCACTATCAAACCGTCCTTCGGGACGGGGGTCCGGTGTGCTTCGGCCGCTGGACCGGTGAGTTGTGTTAAATTAATAGCGTCAATCCCAGGCTATCCTCCCAGGCAATACCTGGGTTTATTGCCCGGCGCCTGAGGCACCCCCTTGAGGGGAAATGCCGAAGGGATCGACGCAATTTTTGTTCTCTCCCACCCATTAACTTCGGCTTGTGGGTGGGCCCACGTTAAAACGAGGCCTTGTGCCCAGTCTATACAGGTGGGGCATGAGACAAATAAATTCTCACTGTGGTTGTTGTTCTGGTTTAGGAGTGCATAAGTCCTTTATGACCAATGCGTAATCGGGATATAATGATTTGTTCCTTTTCATGACTTTTTAAAGGCTGATCTTCAGTTTGATTACTATTTATTACTTTCTTGCTATTTATATATTTTTGATGATTTATCTATGAAATGCAATATAATGTTTATGTCATTCGTAGATTTATTTCGAGCTAAAATAAAAAAAATCGGTTTTCCTGGGTACAATATTAGTGTATGTATTTACCCCCCCCCTTTACGGACAGGATGTGACACATGGTTATATTTTAAGCGGAGTTGTTAGCTGATCTTGAATTCAGAGGTTTCCTTTTCTTAGATTGGTTGTCTGATCAATCAGTTTTTCACCTAAATCCCTAGCACCTACATGATTGTCCCAAACCCTAATGCCCTTATGGAGAACCCTCAACACTTTTTTTTATCGTATCATATGTTAGAAGGCGGTGGCTGAGGGCCTTATTGTCCTGGGTATGACGTTAAACTCTCTCTGATGGTGAAGTTCCAGTTCTGGAGCTCTGAGGAATGTGGAGTACCCATTCATTGCAATTACTCCCAGGATCACTCTGACCCGGAGTGGTAGTAACTGTTAGGGTTCCATCTATGTGTTAAATAGAATAAAATATGTTGAAAAATGTGTTTACAAAGAAATTGAGTACCTATCGAGAAGGAATGAAACAAAAGGTTTTCGGCATAAAATGACCCAATACGATAAAAAAGTATTGGGGGTTCTCCAACCAACCAACCAACCAACCAACCAACCAACAGCCTATTTTGATACCAAAAATTTCCAAAGGGTAATAATTTTGTTAGGTTGGAATTGAAGCATAATGGAAAGAACTCTTGACTACAAAAATAATTCTAAAAATGGTTTTGGGATCATAAATCAATGATCGACCTATACACGAATATATACTCGAAATGCTTTGTATAAAAGTGAATAAGCATTTAAAAATGATATATTAACATCACTATTTCTTTGCTTATTTGCACGTGTTTTGTAATATTTATCTATAAGTAAATACTGATAAGAGAAGCACACACATACTCTCTCTCTCTCTCTCTCTCTCTCTCTCTCTCTCTCTCTCTCTCTATATATATATATATATATATATATATATATATATATGCGCGCGCGCGTGTGTGTGTTTATTCACGTGTTTGCGATTTAAGCGAAATTATCTAAAAAGACAATGCAATTATGAATTCCCGTAGATATATCATATTCCTCATATATACATATATGGGTGTTTATCCGTGTGTTAACGATTTTATATGAAACTATCAAAAAAAGACAATGAATTTATGAATTCCCATAGATATCTCGTATATTTTCTGTATATTTGAAATGTAATTCATGCATATTTGAAAACAAAAAACAAAAACAAAAAAAATAAAAACAACAACAAGAAAACAACAACACATATACATACATTCAAAAGCAAATTACCCAAAATTTAATGCGTAACGTCAAAAATTGCCTTTGATATAGATAATCTAACTCGACAATTTTATGCTTCCTTTGCTGGTAATGGTTGGCTGAGGAAGTATAACCAAAGGAATATCCTACAAAGGCAATGGTCACGTTTATGATGGAAGACGTCTGCTCAAATCCTACGTTGGATGTATATTTTTTTTAATCTTAGTCTATACATTGTCAAAATAACTTAGCTTCCCAAATAAAGATTCAGAGGGAGATTTCAGATCTGTTGCAGGCCCACAGATGACTGAAGAAGCCCACTAAAGGCAGACAAGTTTTACAATTGTGGCCGCCGGAGATGATCTGGCAAATGGAGTTCGATTTCTGTACTTACTAACCCCTCCACACGAGTAGGATGTGGCACAAGGTCAAATTTTAAGCGGATTTTAACAGGTTTAAATTCGGTTTTCTTTTTCTAGGATAGGTTGCCATACCAGAGAAAATAGCGCTGTCTGCACTACTATTTACCGATAACAGGAAGGAGGATATTTGGATATCTATAAAGACCGTATATATATATATATAATATATATATATATATATATATATATATATATATATAGATAGATAGATAGAGAGAGAGAGAGAGAGAGAGAGAGAGAGAGAGAGAGAGAGAGAGAGAAACAGAGAAAGAAAAGGACAGACAGACAGAAAGCCGAATATAGACTGTGGTAAAAATCATTTTTATCAGTTTTTAAAAAATTTCTAAGACCCCACAAGACTTTTTACGTTACAATCAGTTTCAGAGTGATGTATCGAGCATCTGACACAAACTTAAAAAAAGATTGTGTTGTCTCTTCGGTTTTCGACTTTTTAAAAAAGGGATAAAAAAAAACCCAATTTTCACCTCGGTGTATTCTCAACCCTGTCGTGGTTCCTTGCCAAATATTTACTACTGTTAAAAAACCAACGTTAATATATATATATATATATATATATATATATATATATATATATATATATATATATATATATAAAAGGAATATTACAGCACATCCTTAGCAGCTGCCCCAAAGCGTTGGGTGATGGTCGATACGGTTGGTGACACGACCTAGTCCTTAAGACTATTGCAGTGAGTAACGCAATACGAGCCAGCAATCACCAACCACGAAGAGAGTTAGTTAAAATTAACTTTATCAAATCTGGTGTCAAAGTTCACAAACAAAGTAGAGGAAGAACAAGTCTATTATCTACCGCAGATGATTGACAGTTGGTATTAGACTTGGAGACAACTGAAATTGCTCAGTCACATTACTGAAACATCATTCCGACCGTATTTGTTAGTATATTCTAATAGCACGAAGCAGTGCATAATTTGGGAACTCACAGTATCCTGGGAGGAATTCCTCTCGCTAGCAACAGAGAGGAAGAGTGTTACATAATCGCTGCCCAGCACCTATATTTGTGGCCTTGTGCCAGACTTAGAAAAACCTTTAAAAAATGTACTACCGATCCTTTTATATTACTGGGTGGTCTTTGTAGAATCGCCGAAAAAGGAGTTAGAAAGATAAAATTTTTTAACGAGAGATTGGGAGACGAAACGTCTATGTTTAAGGAAAATCCAGTCTTTTGGGCGCAAAGTGGTCTTTTGATCTTAGGCCGTGAACTCTGTGTGACCAGAAAGAGTTGGAACTTTTCGAACATTCGATTATGTCCAGAACGAGCTCGAACATACGAGAAGAAGAAACTTCTGGAAGATTATTTAGACACACTATATATAGAGTCAGTGAGGGATCGGAATTAGTTAGAGTTAGAGTTAGAGTTAGAGTCAGTCCGGAGTCAGGGGCAGTCAGAGCCAGTCAGAGGAGTCGGCCGGAGAGGCAGTGATCGTACGGAGTTTAGTAAACTGCTGTCGCTAAAGACCATAAGGAAGGGCCGGTTGCTGTTAAGAAAAGCTTGTCATCAAGATATTTACGAAGGACTAAAAACCCGAAGTTAAATCCACTTAAAATACCTCTTGTTAAGAGAGAGAATATTAGGGACTCTCTCTCTCAAAAGTTATAGTGAAGTTTTGAATATAATAAACTTCTGAAAAGTAAACACGGTATTATTAATTTTCTCTATTTACGACGAAAGAAACCTTTTTATGAATGGGCTCGCTACACAAACAAAATAGTAAAGATAATATCGTAAAGGGGACGACCACTAGACATCCGCGGAGGAAGTCCAATTGACCGTGACTAGAAGACGCAAGGTTGTGAAACCTGATACCAGAAAAGCACGCGGAGTGAGAAAGGTGATACCCCTTGACCAAGTGTGTGGAAGGATTTGGGGCTAAAAGGCTGACTTCTAGATCGGTGTTTGTAAACAAACGACCGTACGAGGATACGATTTGATACCGTGAAAGAAACAAACCCCGTACGTTACATATCGCATTTTAGGACTGGTTTTCGTAGGCCCTAAAAAAACTAACCTTACTATTTTTCTTCGCATAACATTGTTATGAACAAAAAGAAAAGTTTATTTGCATCAACATTCTAAGGCCTGAAAATAAAACAAATCCATAAAAGTTAATTAGTTAAAATAATTATTCATGATGTTTTGTGACAGGAAGTTGAGTTGAAACAAAATCAAGGACAAATGTCTTGGTCTGAGATAATTTGCATAGACTTGAGAGAATAGCTCTTCGGTCGACTGAGCCCGAAAAAACTTATCCGCAGAACCCCCCCTATATATATATATATATATATATATATATATATATATATATATATATGAAAACCTTTATATATCAGAAATAAAATTATTACGGCTACCTTTGCCTCTTCGAGTCTGATTTTCTAAAAATTTATATATCATGATTATTTGAAATGATTTTCTCTTCTCCTTAAATATTAAATAAATCTGATATGTAGATATTTTCCATTAGAAAATCAGACTAAAAGAGGCAAAGGTAGCCGAAATAAATTTATTTATCATATATTAAGGTTCCCAGTTTTGGTTGAATCCTATCATAAAAACGCTTGAATTCACGCACACTCACATATTATAATTATTGAACATATTAACCATCACCAAGAAAATATTAAGGAGCGATGTCACGTAGCTCAAAAATGTTATTTTCAAATTAATATTGTCCTGATGAGGGTCAATATATCCAATGTATATAAAATTCGAAACGCTGGAACGTAGGCAGAATCATCTATTCATTCATAGATAAACACGTCCTCTGAATATTTGTTTTGTTCATATTTTCCAATATATAATTCAGCGTACTTTCTAAGTTGCTAAAACGTTCGACTTGAATACTTAGGTTAGAATTCTGATGTTTTTATTTTGTTCAGAAGATTTATCTTGGTGATATAACAGATATAATAGAAAACTCCGTTGCGGACTGTTTATGTCTGAAGCCACCCTGGCGCAACACCATGAAGCCAAGGAGTCCAGAAGAAAGCAGCGGCAATAAAGCACCGGCACATCAACATCTTCAGGGACAGCCTTCTCATGCGACATCTGTGGTCGAGAATGTTTTTCGAACATTGGACTTCACAGCGACAGGAAGCTCTGTAACTTAAAGGGTACAAGAACTATATTATAGTCTTCCGAGACTGCAATGCCAATCAATAGAAAAGTATTTTCATGGGTTTCAGTATTTCGTTTAATTTCATTTGTCGGTGTTATTGTCGTTTAAAAATCTCTTAGGCTAAATTCTACATACACACACACACACACACACACAACGTAGACCTCAGATCTTAATACTCTGTTGCGAAGGACTTTATTATTAGCGCGAACCTTTATTTGGATTTACTAGTATACCGAAACATTCCATGTTCCAGTATACAACAACATCTCAGACGATATAAACATTTTTGAAACACCCTGTTTATATATTTGGGTATGTGTCTATATGTGACGATGCATGTGCTTTCATTCAAATTAACGAGTGCCCCAAAGGAAATTCTCTATGTGGCACTATCATCTGGCAAGAGACAGATTGGTTGCCCCCAGCTGCGATTTAAGGATGTCTGCTAATATGATCTCAAGTCCTTTAACATCAACCCTGCCAGCTGGGAAAATTTGGCTCAGGACCACATCTGGTGGCTGTAAGCTCTCCGCAGAGGGCATTTCATGTCTGAAGTCACTCTGGTACAACACCATGAAGAAAAGAGGACCAAAGGAAAGCAACAGCAACAGAGCAACGGAATACTATCAACATATTCAGCGCCAGCTTTTACGTGCGACATTTTTGGTCGAAATTGTCTTTCAAACTGTTGGAGTATTTTGGGTATAAGCTGTGCGAAAAATTACAACTTATATTCATAGACTGTTCTAAGTGGTGGTGACTGAATTAACAAATAAAAAGCGCCCAAACATGTATTTAACAGCGTTGATAAATTGTCCTAAAATTACTCACTCGAATGACTGCTTCAAGGAAAGACCAACAAGATCAACTGACGAGGACTAAATCTGATGAATCTTTCTACTTCGAGATCAAATCAACAGACAAGGATTATATCTGATACATCTTTCTACTTCAAGACAGGATCAACTCTGATATAGCTTTCTACTTTGAGGACAGATCAACAGATAAAAACTGATACTACATCTTTTTTACTTCAAGAAAGGATCAAGCTTTATGACACAAAGAATCACCACATAAAACTGCATTCAACTACAGGCCTAAAATGGCAACTCGATTCGTAACACAAACATTTGCCTTCACAGTCACAGAAGATGCTGCGCAAGAACGTAACTCCAGGGCACGGTCTTCTGAGACTGCGATGCCGATGATGAGTGAATATGTATGTGTTGACTTGTTATTCATATCAGAAAATCCTGGGTGTCTTATATGTCTTTTCGATGCATCTTTTCTACACATTATATCGTGGTGTCAACACTGTTACTTTGTGTTAAAGTCAAGAGATAACACTATGAAAATAACGTCCCCCGTTGTAACACAGAAGCATTGCTTTTAGCCAATTCTATAATGGCATTTTCGATAGCAGAAAAACAAAAAAACAAAAACAAGTAACTCCGCTGTCAGGTTGAATTTAGTGTCGCGCACGCTGCTGCGAAAATCCGCTGCAAATAGTTTTATTATAGTTTTCAGTTCAAGGTTTCCCGAAGTAATGTGTTTGATTTCTTTGTTTTAATGGCATGACAAATTTTGAGAGTTATTTAATACCAAATCCACCCTTATAAAATAACAATAGTGGTACTATTTTAACCTGTAACTGTGGGATAAGGTTGTTCATAACTTTCTCAAAGCTAATATTCTAAAAGAGAACGTAATAGAGCGACTGGAGTTCGAACACGCTCACTACAATGTCACAGTCTAGCCTGTTAGCCACTACGCCATGGGGATTCCAGCCAATGTCTTTAGTTATTACAATGTAGTTGCTGAAATGAAAAACATATTGAGAAAAAATAGGGCTATTTCATGCCCGGAGGTTAGGGAAAAGCGTTCATTGTACATTAATACATACATGTTTTGTGTAGTTGGTTCTTAGGAGTTTTTTTAATACTAAATCCTATCAAAAAGAATATTATGTTTATCAAATGCTTATCAATTAACACAGGACAAAGTAAGTTGGTAATTTTACTTCATAGAAGTATGCTTTATAAATGGTTTTGTTTTGTAAATGTATCTTATGTTATTGCAAGAGAGCTGAAAAATATGTGGAACAGTGAAGAGGATACCAATTATATGAGGGTAATCCCAAAGGTAAGGTCTCAAATATTTAAAAATCGCAGAAACTTTTATTGTTCATAGTCAATGATGTTTACATCATTTTAAAGTTTGAACATGTATCTATTTTCTACATAATCGCCTTTTCGGTCGATGTGTTTTTGTAGGCGCTGTGGCAATTTTCTATGCCCATGTCATACCAGCTAGCCGCCATGTCGTTGAGGAAGCGTTGAACATCGTCATTGTTGCAATCACCTTGCATTAATTGTGACGCTTTTGACATCTATGCACGACTCGTCATACACTTCCGCTAATTGATGATGAATTTCTTAATGTCTTTTTGCGTTCTACAATAACTGCGCAAACCTCCCACTTTGCGTTAGCGTTAATTAGGAGCTACACCAGAAACGACTACTAATCCAAGAATGAGCGTGACAGTGAGACGTGCATAGACACAGGCACAGACGCATGCACAACAAACATAAATGTGTTACCAATATCCGCACGAACAGTTTCCCTGCGTCCCCAGCGCCTTATTCTTTGTATTACCTTCGTAGGCGGTGCATTTGGAACGGTTCCCAAGGATTTGGAAAAAAGAGTGAAAGAATTGGAAATCAGGGGAAGATTCAAAAGCTTCCAGATAACAGCATTGCTAAAATCGGAAGAATACTTAGAAGAATCCTGGAGACCTAAGGAGACTCAGATTCCAGTAAAATACTTCCGGTGGGGAAAACTCACGAGGAGTGATAATAATGATAATAAAGGATTTTCTCGACCTGGTGAATCACGGAATGAACATGAATGTGGAAAAATACACAAATACATGGAACTTGCCTGAGAACCAAAAAAGTAGTAGAGCATGTTGGTGACGGTAGTACCGATCGTAGTTGATGCAAAAAAGCTTGGAAAAAGACCAAAGGAATTAGATCCAGAAGATAATTAAGAACATTCAGACCACAACACTGGTAAGAACGGTTAATATACATTGAAGATTCCTGGAAATTCAAGGAGACTTGCTGTCATCAAGCCCCCAGTGAGAAATCACTAGTTAGAACTGTTTTGAAAAACTTGCAACAACAACAACAATAATAATAACAATAACTAGCGGGACCTAAGGATATACCAAAGTATTTTATTTTAGTTATTACAAAGTTTGATATGTTTACTTAAGAATTATTGCAATACTTCAATATGTAAAAAGTATAATAATCTTGATTTAACTGTCACTCTCTCTCTCAATTTTTCTTTCCTTCATTCTTTTCATCTTTTTCGATTTAAACAGATTAGCAATATCGCTTCCGCGCGCCCACACCCTCTCTCTATCTTTTCCATACTCTCTTTCTTTCTTCCTTTCTTATCATATTTTCCCTGTGTAGCATATCCTATTTCTTCAATTTTTTCTTTATAATAAAAACAGAATGGGCCATTATTTAGCTGAGGTGACGGCACTTTCATTTTGGACGATTTGGACGGTTTCATTTTTTACCAGAGGGTGATGCAAAATAATAACTGTCATATTTTTAGGAACACCAGTATTATTATATAGACTATTTACATTGATTTGCCGAAAATCGGGGGGGGGGGGCGTTTTAAAACATATACATCAATCTGCTGACAAAAAGTGACAAAAACAAGAGTCGGAAAATATATGTTAGGCTGGAAATTTGCCTGACGCCGGTTCGCTAAATCATAGTCTGAATTAAGGCAGGAGGCCGGGTTGACATAAGATCAAAATTACCAAAATATATTCCGTAATTCACAATTTCAGTATTACAAATAAAACAAACATGTAACTTCTTTTTTTTTCCAATTCATTTTAATTTTACGTTGGGCATTTAAGTGACGGAAGACCACTTGTAATGCTTCATTTATAAAATTGGGTGAAATAAAATGGGACAAATAAGAAATCTGCGATTAAACGACAACAGATAATCTGGATTTACATTTTTGCATTGCATCTTGAACAATTTGGACGGTGTCATTTTTAACCAGAGGGTGTTGCAGGATGATAAGGGACGGAAGATTTAGCAACAAGCGTATTAATATATAGATAATAATAATAATAATAATAATAATAATAATAATAATAATAATAATAATAATAATAATAAATAATAAATTTAATAATAATAATAATAAATAATAAATTTAACCTGTTGATATTTTTCTCTAAAATATATATTTAAGCTAATAACTATTATATTGGGTGATTTTCATAACTCGCTTCTAAACTGTCAATGTATTAATATATATTTTGTATGATAAATATTAATAACACCAACGTTGGAATGAATATTTAAAAGGGGGATAAATGTAATTAAAAAAAAAAACAAAACTCAAAATTTAAATGGATGGATAGATAGACATACAGATAAACTTGAAGGAAGGAAGGAAGAAAGAAAAGAAAAAGAAGGGGGGGGGAAATCGCGGGAGATTCAAATAAAGTCCCGCCTTTTCCAATGTAAATATTGGAATAAGCCACAATATTTAAAGTTTATTAAATAAGAAAATAGTATTATTAAATGCTTATCTTGTTTCTATTTGCACCGGTGGAAGAAGAAGGTATGTTTACTTCTATTGTCAAGTTGTTAAAATTAACTAACATTTAACCTGTTGATATTTTTCTCTAAAATATATATTTAAGCTAATAACTATTATATTGGGTGATTTTCATAACTCGCTTCTAAACTGTCAATGTATTAATATATATTTTGTATGATAAATATTAATAACACCAACGTTGGAATGAATATTTAAAAGGGGGATAAATGTAATTTAAAAAAAAAACAAAACTCAAAATTTAAATGGATGGATAGATAGACATACAGATAAACTTGAAGGAAGGAAGGAAGAAAGAAAAAAAAGAAGGGGGGGGGAAATCGCGGGAGATTCAAATAAAGTCCCGCCTTTTCCAATGTAAATATTGGAATAAGCCACAATATTTAAAGTTTATTAAATAAGAAAATAGTATTATTAAATGCTTATCTTGTTTCTATTTGCACCGGTGGAAGAAGAAGGTATGTTTACTTCTATTGTCAAGTTGTTAAAATTAACTAACATTTAACCTGTTGATATTTTCTCTAAAATATATATTTAAGCTAATAACTATTATATTGGGTGATTTTCATAACTCGCTTCTAAACTGTCAATGTATTAATATATATTTTGTATGATAAATATTAATAACACCAACGTTGGAATGAATATTTAAAAGGGGGATAAATGTAATTTAAAAAAAAACAAAACTCAAAATTTAAATGGATGGATAGATAGACATACAGATAAACTTGAAGGAAGGAAGGAAGAAAGAAAAGAAAAAGAAGGGGGGGGGAAATCGCGGAGATTCAAATAAAGTCCCGCCTTTTCCAATGTAAATATTGGAATAAGCCACAATATTTAAAGTTTATTAAATAAGAAAATAGTATTATTAAATGCTTATCTTGTTTCTATTTGCACCGGTGGAAGAAGAAGGTATGTTTACTTCTATTGTCAAGTTGTTAAAATTAACTAACATTTAACCTGTTGATATTTTTCTCTAAAATATATATTTAAGCTAATAACTATTATATTGAGTGATTTTCATAACTCGCTTCTAAACTGTCAATGTATTAATATATATTTTGTATGATAAATATTAATAACACCAACGTTGGAATGAATATTTAAAAGGGGGATAAATGTAATTTAAAAAAAAACAAAACTCAAAATTTAAATGGATGGATAGATAGACATACAGATAAACTTGAAGGAAGGAAGGAAGAAAGAAAAGAAAAAGAAGGGGGGGGGAATCGCGGGAGATTCAAATAAAGTCCCGCCTTTTCCAATGTAAATATTGGAATAAGCCACAATATTTAAAGTTTATTAAATAAGAAAATAGTATTATTAAATGCTTATCTTGTTTCTATTTGCACCGGTGGAAGAAGAAGGTATGTTTACTTCTATTGTCAAGTTGTTAAAATTAACTAACATTTAACCTGTTGATATTTTTCTCTAAAATATATATTTAAGCTAATAACTATTATATTGAGTGATTTTCATAACTCGCTTCTAAACTGTCAATGTATTAATATATATTTTGTATGATAAATATTAATAACACCAACGTTGGAATGAATATTTAAAAGGGGATAAATGTAATTTAAAAAAAAACAAAACTCAAAATTTAAATGGATGGATAGATAGACATACAGATAAACTTGAAGGAAGGAAGGAAGAAAGAAAAGAAAAGAAGGGGGGGGGAAATCGCGGGAGATTCAAATAAAGTCCCGCCTTTTCCAATGTAAATATTGGAATAAGCCACAATATTTAAAGTTTATTAAATAAGAAAATAGTATTATTAAATGCTTATCTTGTTTCTATTTGCACCGGTGGAAGAAGAAGGTATGTTTACTTCTATTGTCAAGTTGTTAAAATTAACTAACATTTAACCTGTTGATATTTTTCTCTAAAATATATATTTAAGCTAATAACTATTATATTGAGTGATTTTCATAACTCGCTTCTAAACTTTCAATATATATAATATATATTTTGCTTTTAACTCTCAATGTATATGCTGCTAAGATATATATATAGTAGATAAAGTGGCATAAATACTTATAATAAAAGGGGTCATGTGGACTTAAACTAAGTTAAAAACTTATAAATTATAAGGAGCTACTATATCTCCTGTGCATAAGTGATTTAAGTATGCACGGATGTCAAGTACATAGATACAATTACCATCTAATTGTAATTAATACTAATTAGGATGAACTCCCTCATCAATAGCTTAACCATCAAAGTATCTACAATATTTGCTACTCATATAAGTTGTCTGACATCTTTACTAGTAACACTGCATGATACTTAACAGTAAAGGTATACTGGGATATTTGATGCTACTCGCATTCTATAATGTTTGACCCTCTCTTAAGTAGGTCCTAATAATAGTGGCTGCACACCATACAACAAAAGATTAAGTTTAGTATCCTGCTTAACAACATTTGCAGGTAGTGAACTTGATCAATGATCTTTTACGATCATAATGAATTGACTGATTGACATAAAATGGGTTCCCCATATGCCACGGGATCTTCCGCATTGGAGCGCTTTGCCATCTGCAGTATTGCTCATCAATATTCATAGTATAGGTACTAGAGGACTTGATGGGTGACATTGTGGAGCGCTTTGGGGAGTGGGAGGTCTGGTCGTGTGTGAGGAGCATATTTTGTCTGCGTTAACTATACGCAAATTTTTTTTTTTTTTTTTTCTGGGTCAGGGGCTCAGAACTTAAACAACCTCCTGGGTCAGGTATAACCACACTATACCACCTCATGAAAAATGTCTAAAATAAATTATATCAGCCGTGGAACGCAGACTTCGGGTCTGTGGGACGCCATGGGCAGGTGCTCCCTTGATGGCCAACATGGGGGACCCGGTCCGCATCCTGCGAATGTTGGCTCAAACTTTCATTTCAGATACTCAACACAAGATGATTCATCCCCAGGAAAAAGAATAAATAATCAGTATACCCAAGATATCAATCAGGGGGTAGATGATCAACCTTATATGCATGTAGGCTGCTGTTGTTTTTCTTGTTCTTCCAGATATTCATGGGAAAATGGTAGCTCAGCCGATAGACGACCCAGTGAGGTGGTAGCCGATAGACGACCCAGTGAGGTGGTAGCCGAGAGACGACCCAGTGAGGTAGCCGAAGACGACCCAGTGAGTGGTAGCCGAGAGACGACCCAGTGAGGTGGTAGCCGAGAGACAAAGAAAAGTGTGGACTAGAGAAAATAACACACAAGTACTCCATTGTTATTTTAAAAGCAACCCAACACAGAGAGGTTATAGAAAAAGAATGCTTCAGATTTGGAATGACAACAAGAATTTCAGCACAACCAGCCAAAGACTGGCAGACCAGGCAAGAATGATCCTGAATAAAAAATTATTCTCTGATCTCGAGATAATAGAAATATGTGGACAGGAAAATCAAGAAATACAAACCGAACAAGAATCAACCAAACAAAATGAACATGCTAGCAACCAAAACCGTATACAACCTACCTTTACAACACAGGAACTAACACCAGAACAGAAAATGGATATAGAACTTATACAACAAATCATGAATGAGAACAAAAGTACATTACCATCCCTAAGAAACATAGAGTGGAAAAAAGTCAAGAAAGAAACGGAAAAAATAAACAAAATATTAGCGAACATCCCAACAAACAATATCACTGAACTCAACAACCTTATTTATGCAGGAGCAAAACTAGTCTGTGATAGAATTGACGCACCCCTTCGAAACACTAACACAAACAAAGAACCAAACAGAAACACAAAAGCTGGATGGGAGTTCAGATTGGAAGAACAAATAAAAAACTACGACAACAAACAAATACGTTAAAAAAAACACAAATACACATGTAGCTAAAAAGGTTAAAAGACAACAGCAAATTAAGTTGGAAGAAGTAAAACAAAAGATATCGGCTATAGAAGGAAGACTCAAAAGATATCGAGAGAGAACTAAACAGTACAAACAAAATAGGACCTTCCAAAACAATGAAAAGAGATTTTATGAACAAATTGATGGAGCAAAAACAAACATTAGTGAACACCCAAATGCAACAGAAGCAGAAAAGTTCTGGAGTGATATATGGATGAGGAAAGAACATAATAAGCAGTCAAAGTGGATAAGTGATATTAAGAATGAACTGATGGAAATTGAGGAAGGACCTGTTGCCAGTGTTCATGTAATTACGCTTAAATCAGTACTCAAGAAAGTAGCAAATTGGAAAACACCAGGCCATGATGGCATACATGGATTCTGGTTCAAAAAATTTACGACTATCCACAAAAGAATGGCCCAGCAACTGAACAGATGCCTACAAGAAACGGAAATACCCGAATGGATGACAAAAGGAATAACTACACTAATCCAGAAAGACCCACAAAAAGGAAATGTCCCAGCAATTATAGACCAATAACTTGTCTACCCATGATGTGGAAAATTCTAACTGCTGTTGTAAGAGAAGAAGTATACTTTTCACTCAATTGGCGGAAACTTCTCCCAGAAGAACAGAAAGGATGTCGCAAGGGAAAAAGAGGAACCCACGACTTACTCTATATAGACCAATACATTCTTAAAGAAGTCAAAAATAAACGGAAAAATATTGCAATGGCCTGGATCGATTACAGAAAAGCCTATGACATGGTCCCACATACCTGGATTTTAGAATGCCTACAAATGTATAAAATTTCCAACAACATTATAAACTTCATTAAAAAAGCCATGGAAAACTGGCGAGTTCAATTAAAAGCTGGAAAACAATCCCTGGCAGAAGTAAAAATCCAAAGAGGTATCTTCCAAGGAGACTCATTATCACCACTACTCTTTATTATTGCAATGATGCCGCTAAACCATATACTGAAAAAATGTACCGGGGGATACAAATTTAGTAATTCACAAGAAAAGATCAACCACCTTATGTACATGGATGACATTAAAATTTTTGCAAAAAATGAAAAAGAATTGGAGAGCCTAGTACAAACTATTAGGATATATAGCCAGGATATAGGGATGGAATTTGGAATCGAAAAATGTGCTATGCTTGTAATAAAAAGGGGTGAAAGAAAACTATTAAATGGAATACAACTACCAAATCAGGAAACTATAAAATCTCTTGATGAAAATGAAAGCTACAAATACTTAGGAATTTTGGAAGCGGACAATATCATGCAAGCAGAAATGAAAGGAAAAGTTAAAAAGGAATATCTCAGGAGAACTAGAAAACTTCTAGAAACGAAACTTAACAGCAGAAATCTGATCAAAGGAATTAATACCTGGGCTGTCCCCATTATAAGATACTCAGGACCATTCTTAAAATGGACAAAAGAAGAACTCAGACAGATAGACCAAAGGACGAGAAAATTAATGACCATGCACAAGGCTCTCCACCCTAGAGATGATAGAGATAGATTGTATGTGTCAAGAAAGGAAGGGGAAGAGGTCTTGCCAACATAGAGGAATGCGTAGAAACCACAATCCAACAACTTGAAGATTACACAAGGAAGAGCAAAGACAAATTACTTATGGCGACCAACAATAGTAGAAACGGCAGATGGACAAACAGAAGAACGACAAAGACTAGAAAACAAAAATGGGAAGAAAAACAATTATATGGACGCTTCAAACGACAAATAGATGAGGTTGCACATCAAAAGACTTGGACATGGTTAAGAAAGGGAAACCTCAAAAGAGAAACAGAATCACTTATAATTGCTGCACAAAATAATGCCATAAGGACAAACTACATCAAAGCGAAAATTGATAAGACCCAACAAAATAGTAAATGTAGACTTTGCGGTAATAGAGATGAGACTGTTAACCATATACTCTGCGAATGTAGCAAACTAGCACAACGAGAATACAAAACTAGACACGACTGGGTTGGGAAGGTGATCCACTGGGAATTATGCAAGAAATTAAATGTTGATCACACAACAAAATGGTATATGCATAAACCAGAATCTGTTCTTGAGAACGAAACGCACAAAATTCTCTGGGACTTTGAAATTAAAACGGATCACCTTATCCCAGCAAGAAGACCAGACCTAGTGTTGATTAACAAAAAAGAAAGAACTTGTCAACTGGTGGATTTTGCAGTGCCAGCGGATCACAGGGTGAAGTTAAAGGAAAATGAAAAAATTGACAAATATCTGGACCTTGCCAGAGAACTGAAAAAGTTATGGAATATGAAAGTGAAAGTTATACCAATTGTAGTTGGTGCACTTGGAACAGTCCCAAAAGGATTAGAAAAGGGTTTGGAAAGTTTGGATATCAGAGGAAGGATTGAAACCATTCAGAACACTGCACTGCTGCAATCTGCCAGAATACTCAGAAGAGTCCTGGAGACCTGAGGAGACTTGCTGTCACTCAGACTCCAGTGAAAGACCATCAGCTAATGCTGATGTGAAAACTCAAAAGGAGCAAATAATAATAATAATAATAATAATAATAATAATAATAATTTGAGATATGATATTATTTTGTCGGTTGCCATTTTCCAGTTTCTCTATATTATCTTATTATAAATTATATTATAAATGTGTTTAATGTTTATTTTATTCTTTTATCTCAAATTTATTTCAAATCTCTTTAAAATTCAAATTTGAGTTACCTAAAAACTGATAATGTTCGGAAATAAATTCTAAATTCATTCTGCTAAGGGTTAAGATTTTAAAAATTATTATTATGATTTCTTTTTTTCCCTTTTGCATCCAATTATGAACTTATTTTGTAATGGAAACCATTAAATCGAAGCAGTTGTCATCTCAGTCGAAGCGTGTTGGTAATATTCACTGAACAGTGATCTAATTAACAGTGAATTTCCTTGTGAGCTTAATCTGAGTTTATATTAAAATTTAATGCTCATGTGATTTTGATGTTCATCAGACCTAAGCAAAACATATTTGTTATTTCTTCTTTTCTATAAAATATACATTCTATAAAAATAAGAGTGGAATTTTCATTTCTTTATTCGTATACATGAATTCATGTATGGGTCGATATGGCTTTACCCATTTATTGCATATATCTAAATACATTTTAGAGAGCAAATATATACATATACGTATATATACAAAACGTTGTCAAAACGAAAGTAAAAGCTTTATGCAAATTCGTGGTGCAGAAAATTAGTCTTATGAATCTATCTAAGTTTTATATATATATATATATATATATATATATATATATATGCTCACAAAATACGGTAGAGCTATCTAGGGGTGATTTAAATTAGCTTTCACTGCCAGCATAAAGCAATGATCGTCTGTTTACAATGTCTTAAGCTGGGTTTAAAAGGGTTCAGTTTTTCCTTCTCTAAACTGGTTACCTAGACAAGGTTAAAGAGCCCAATCTTTACTACTATTTACCCATAGCTGGAGGGATATTAGCACCATATGAAATGCAAACAATCTCGTCCAGGATTTGAACTCGGGGCAACAAGTCCATTTCCTAATAGGCTATCCATTACACCATGCACCTAGATAGATACGCCAGTTACCGTATTGCTACCACGGACTTATCTCTTTCATTGAGAAACACTTCCGTTGCCAGGTACTGGATCATCAAAGAATACCGAACCAATCACAGAGAGTCCAAGAAAATCTATCCATCATACAAGGACTTTATGTTGACCTAAGCTTAGCAATAAACATCCCAGCTTATAATAGTCATCATTGTTTGTATGTGGTGCCAAAAATGGTAAACTCAGCGAGTCAGAAAAGGATATAAAGGACTTGACATTTTTATGGATTCTTATGGAATGGGCAAATGCAATAACAATGTAGAAGCTATCAGAGCATTCATAAGTACCCATGGGCTATTTGCCATAAACATTGCCTTAATTTTTATTCATGAATTCTTTTATCAATTCTTGAGAGGTACTCAATTTTTTGTAAAGTCATTTTTTAACACACTTGGTTCTATTTAACCCATAGATGGAACCATAGCAGGTACTACCACTCAGGGTCAGAGTGGACCTGCGAATAATGGTGATAAGGGGGTACTTCACATTCCCCACAGTTCCAAAACTGGAACTTCACTATCAGAGAGTTTAATGTCATAGCCCATAGATGGGACCATAACAGGTACGACCACTCCGGGTCAGAGTGGACCTGCAAATAATGGTGATAAAGGGGTATTCGACATTTTCCACAGCTCCAGACTGGAACTTCACTATCAGAGAGTTTAACATCATACACAGGACAATAAGACCCCCAGCCACCGCCTTCTAGCACATATATGATAAAAAGTGTTGTGGCTTGCTATAAGGGCAATCGAATTGGGATAATCATGTAGGTGCTAGGGCTTGACATGACCAGCCGATTGATCGGAGTGAGCCTCTCCGACCGACCGTCTAGCCTAAATAAGGACCAAAATGGAGTGTTGCATGTCATGGATTGCTCAGCCACCAGCGTTCCATCCTTAAGCATCACGGTCACCACCCTCGGTTAACAGGTGGCCCCATTATGGAGGTGATGCCCCTCGGCAGAGGGGTAGTCGTTGTATTCTACAGCCCCAACCGACAGGGTGGACTTGTAATAGATTCGACATGCCAGATCCACCCAAGAAACAAATTGACAACAGATATTGATACAAGAAAATCAAAACAAAACACAAATTATTCAGAATAAACATCTATTTTTTCTTCTTCTGTTATGTTATTTTTAATCTTTGGTCATATATTGTAGATTAGAAGATATGTGTGGAAATAAATTATAATTTAGAAAATGCATTTTTTAAAATTTGATATATTTTTAACTTTTGTGTTTTTGTAATTTCATAAAGGCTGGAAAGATACTTTTAATTCTAGGCAGAAGAGCTTTGGTGCCACAGTTTGATCCAAACGAGAACACAGAGATACTAGGCAGAACCACTGACCTGTGCTCCGTCATACTCGAGGGAACTATACTAGTAAATAATAAAATGATTTCTTTCTTTCATTCTTTCTTTCTTTCTTTTCTTTCTTTCTTTTCTTTATTTCTTTCGTTTTGTTTTTTGTTTGTTTTTTTTCTTTCTTTCTATTCTTAGCGTTCTTACCGTTCTTTTTGTCCTTTTCCCCTGCTTTCTTTCTTTCTTTCTTTCTTTCTTTCTTTCTTTCTATGTATTTTAATTTCATTATCCATTGAACTATCGTTAAGGTTTTATAATTCATGTTTTAAATTTCTTTTACCGAGTCGTAAATATGTTTGCATGGAAAATATTACTTTCCTTTATTAGCTCTTCTAAGTACAGCAACTGATCCAACTGCTTTTAGAAACATTAACTATAGATAAGAGACAAAGCACAAAAGATTATATTATTTGCTATTATGAAATCTCTATGTAAAGTTGTACAAATGTATTAAGAAAGACATGTTTGTATTTAATTAACATAAGATTTAAAAGTTGCGGATTGTTTTGGTAATATTTTCATGTTTATTAAATCTATTTTCAGCACATGACAAAAGTCCGTTATTCTTATTTATTCATAAATATTTAAATCCCAAAAAGCAATCGTTTTGAATATTATTTTTTTCTGAGCTGTATCGAAGGGGTTGGGTCAAATTCATTACCCGACAAGGAAACATTAACTGAAATTTGACCTAAACATTTTACTGTATAGTTTGATTTCCGTGATTATCATTCATCATGAAATTAAACCAATTAACAAGAAAAGAGATTATGTTGAAAATATTCATTGGGTAAAATAAAAACTTTTTCACTTTTATCCTCTTATATATATGGGTATAATATCGGGAATTAAATCCGACAGTATGTAGAAATTAGAAAAACACGAAGTATTCCAAAAAGATGAGTTTATTTATGATTGTAAAGTCGACGTTATAACGTTTCGGAGTGTTAAAAAACCTTAATCAGGACACGAGATAGGCTAAATGTTGTGTGGTGAAGGTGAATGAAACAACAAAATGGGAGATTGGTTGGTTGTGTACAACTAAGAATAAACTAATCTTTTTGGAATACTTCGTGCTTTTCTAATTTCTACACACACACACACACACACACACACACACACACACACACACACACTCTCTCTCTCTCTCTCTCTCTCTCTCTCTCTCTCTCTCTCTCTCTCTCTCTATATATATATATATATATATATATATATATATATATATATATATATATACATGTGTGTGTATGTGTATGTGTGTGTTAGAATAGCGTAGACACAGAGTAAACAGCGCATGGCAACTGTCAATTTCTAGCCTATGTGATCATCGCATCTCATAGGAGGAAATTGACAGTCACCAAGCGCCGTTGTATCTGAGTCTACACAATCCAAACTTAGATATATATGCTCTCTCTCTCTTTCTCTTTATTATATATATATATATATATATATATATATATATATATATATATAGCATGCTGCGCGGCCTTGATATAACTTTGCGGAAGGCGCTTCTCATGAAGTTAATCAGTTGGCATTGATACGTCATTGTGTGAACTTATATACTGGGTGACGGTTGCATTAACACCCCAAACATATATTTCATTCTTATCTTTCCTTTGTCATTTTATAACTCTATCTATTGTAGGCAACTGCCCTTTTTTAGAGTGAGTATAAAATGTTAGTCATTGCGAATAAAGCTTATCATACGAAGAAAAGAATTTCAAATATTCAATAATAATCTTCAATTATGTTTTACTGCATTTATGTCCTTGTGTTCGATTATTATAGCATAATTAAAGAAATGTCATAATTATGTAAAATTCATAAAAATGAATTAAAAAACAAACAAACAAAAAACAACAAAAACAAAACAAAACAAAACGTGTATCCACTTCCAAACAAGCAAATTGAATAAAAATCGTTTTCGATAATTGATTTCTAAATTGATTCTTTTTTTACACATATATTTTATTGCTGTTTATAATGAACCACAAACAATATTACTCTTCGATAATAATCTTCAATTATATTTTATTGTATTAATAAAGAATTACAAATTATATAAATCTTCCATAGTAATCTTCTATCATATCTTATAGTATTAATAAAGAATTACAAACAATATTCCTCTTCAACAATAAGCTTTTATATTTTATAGTATTAATAAAGAAGTACAAACAATATAACTCTTCATTAATAATCTTCAATTATATTATATTGTATTAATAAAGAATTACAAATTATATAAATCTTCCATAGTAATTTTATATCATATCTTATAGTATTAATAAAGAATTACAAACAATATTCCTCTTCAACAATAAGCTTCTATATTTTATAGTATTAATAAAGAAGTACAAACAATATAACTCTTCATTAATAATCTGCAATTATATAGTTCATGGTATTAATAAAGAATTACAAACTACAAAATTACAAACTAATATTACAAAATATTACTCTTCAATAATAATTTTCAATTATAAAGAATTAAAAGCAATACTACTCTTCAATAGTAATCTTCAGTTATATCTTATAAAAGGGTCACACGTATTTTTCAATAATTTTCAAATTTGAAATCTCAACCCCTCATCATTACAACCCCATTACATTCAAAAGCCCCCTGGCAATACTAACGTTTAACGTCTGTTTCCATGACGATTACATAAACATTTTCCTTTATCATCTAAAAAGAAATTTGTGGTATCCGATGAAGCTGTATAAACGAAAAATTTTATACGAATAAATTGTTATTTTCAACAACTTGGTTTTCATTTTGACCATTAAAATTCCTAACCATATACTTAGAAGCAGACATATATGAATGCATGAGTATGTATAATACGCATAACGTAAGTATATATATATTTTCCATTCAATCTCTCTCTCTCTCTCTCTCTCTCTCTCTCTCTCTCTCGAACATTATCATATGTGTGTGTATATATAAAACATAGCCTTCCATACATTTCTATATATACATATATTACCTTCTATACACTTATGTCGTTCAGCTCACCAAAAAAAGATGGATTCTTCAACTCAAATAATTTCGCGCCGTCCTGTCGGCTGGGGCTCTAGAATACACCGATTGCATCTCTGCAGAAGGCTAAAATCCTCCAAATGGGGCCACCTGTTGGCCGTGAGTAGCGATCTGTGATGCTTAAAAACGGAATCCTAGTAGCTGAATAGTCCCTGACTTACAACACTCCACTTTTACCCTTATTTAGTCTAGACGGGTGGTCGGAGAGGCCCCCTCTGATCAATCGGCTGGCCACTTTAGACCATAGCAACTATATGATTGTCCCAATGCTAATGCTCTTATGGCAAACCCCGACTCATTTTTATTATATATGTACTAGAAGGCTGTGGCTGAGGGTCCTAGTATCCTGGATATGAAGTTTAAATTCTGGAGCCCTGGGGAGTGTGGAGTACTCCTTCATCACCATTATTCCCAGATCTACTCTGACCCGGGGTGCTAGTACCTGTTAGTGTTCTATCTATTGGTTAAATATAAAAATGAGTTTAAAAATGTGTTTTAAAAATAACCTTAAAATACTTGAATACCCATCAATAATAAATAAAACAAAACGTCTTCAGCATAGAATAACCCAACAAAGGTTGACATGCCGTAAAATCCATATTTACGTCTCATGCATAATAGTATACTTTGTTTATTTCCATTTGCTTATCATATCTACCTATTTACATATATACCATTGACCATCCTACATCTATATCATAAAATAATCATAATTAAATACTGTTTTGAGTATCTTCATATCTTCATAAATGCATATCCTGAGTATGACGTTAAACTGCATCTAGTGGTGAGGTTCCAATTCAGGAGCTCTGGGGGAGCGTGGGGTATCCCTTTATTGCCATTACGTCCAGATCCACTTTAAGCTGGAGTGGTAGTCCCTGTAAGGGTTTCCATCTATGGGTTAAATAGATCTATAGAAATAAAAATGGAAAAATGAGTTTTTAGATTGTTTACGAAACAAGTATGAATAGAATAAAAACGTCTTTGGTAAGGGTTAACATTACGTAAAATCCAACCAACCAGGCAACATTTTTGATGCACGCAAAAAACTTATCATCTGTCTGATTTAGTTAATTTTTTTTAGCGGCATATAAACTCCTAATGGGTTATTTAGTGCCGGAACTTTATTGATTTGTAAATGTTTGATTATAATCATAATATATTTTCAATGTTCCATTGCATTTTCTTTCAAACAATTCAACTTATTTATCAACACTCATTTTTTGGCACACAGTTATATAATATCAAGTACTCCTATCTAATACAAATAATTGGCACAGAGTTGTATAGTTTCAAGTATGTATTTGCCTAACACTCCCAAAACTGACAGGATGTGACACAAGGCCAATTTCTAAGCGGAGTAAAGCTAGTATAGAATCAGAGTTTCTCTTTTGATCGACTGGTTTCCTAAAAAAAGCTAAAGATCTAAATAATCCGTTGTCTTACTATTTAGTAATAGCTGAGGGAGAGTTTACGGACTCTTGCCTTTCTCAATGGCATTAGCGCGAGATGAAATGCAAACAGACTCGTCTAGAATTTGAGCTGATTTCATTTCCAACGACTAAAACCATTACGCTAAGCGATCTCCTTGTATGGTTTCAAGTAAAGATTTCTATATACTAATAATAATCATTTGTTTGCACAGAGTTATATGGTTTCAATTCGAAGAAATTTTGTATCATGCAATTAGAGTCCCCGATAAAGAAGTTCTTCCAAAAGTGCAATACTCGTAGAATTTGATAGAGAGAGCTGCGCCCCACCGCCAAACAAGATTTCAGACCATATATATATATATATATATATATATATATATATATATATATATATATAGGGTGTTCGGGATAAATTTGACATATTTATATTTGGTTATTTTTCTCCGTCGTTTGGAGTTATTGACGCACACTACACATCATTTAAAAGCTTGGAGCCTTCTTCATTCATATACGTGATGACAGATAGAATGGATGACTGGAACTCACCTGAATCATGGAATAAAATAACTTGTATCAATGATAATCTGCACCGGCCATCAAAATGCTTCCTGAACACTATAAAAACAATCAGGCATGGACTGGAGAATTGCAATGGAGACTACGAGGCTGTGGCTAGAAGAAAGCAACATAACAGACGTTCTGATTGCGTTCGTACTGCATAATTCCTCAAAAATCTGCAGAAAAAAGTGTTTGAGGACCCTGGCATTATATATATATATATATATATATATATATATATATATATATATATATATAATACTCATCAAATCGTGCTGGCGACACGGATATCCATGGCAAACTCTCTCCAACCGCCCCTATCAGCTATCCCCTCTGGAAATCCTCCGGACAACACCCAGAATCCGCACAGAGATTATTAATGTGTGTTTTTGCTGGTCAGCTTACAAAAGTGTGTTTATATGTTAGTGTCCATAGAAGAGTGGCACTTATGATTAACGAAAGGTAGACGCACATACATACACACATATAGACATTTGGATACCAAAATATTTTCTTCAATCAGTAGCATAGCTAGGACGGGTGATGGAGATGCCCAGCACTTTTGATTTACAGGAAGTGGAGCAACAAACTCAAAGGCTGCCACGGGTGGTACATATTCCAGATAAGCCACTGTCTACAGGTTAATATTTTTATTAAAATCCTGTCGAGTGTGTATTTACTAACCCCTCCAAACGAGCTGGATGCGACACAAGGTCATTTTTTTTAGCGGAGTTAACAGGTTTTGAATTCAGAGTTTTCTTTCTTCTAGACTGGTTGCATAACCAAAGTTAAAGAGCCAAATATGCCCTATTATTGAATTGGAAAATAGTTGAGTGCATACAGTTTGCAAGCGTATTAGTGCTTAGTGAAATGCAAACAGCCTCATACAGGATGTGAACTCCAATAATGCAGAGTATCCTAATAGATAATATCTGATAATATCCGGTTTGACTGTATAATAAATAATAAATCTTTGTTTTAGAATAAACAGCTTTTAAAAAATAAATAATTGGTCTTGGTTTGCCTATTTATGGGTGATACAGTATATTACCTTTGCTATATTGGGTACCCAATAATTTCTTAGTTGTAAAGGTCTATGAACTGTCCGATTAGATTTGGAAGTGAATTGGAAAAATCATATCTTTGTACTCTCATCTTCTACGCGCTTCAAACGAATGATAAGAGAAACGGAAAACATGGATGTGTCGATCGTTCATTGAGTGAAATGTTATCGGTTGTCTCTCGTATCATCGACATTTCTTTCTTACCGAAAAAAATCGATCGGTGTTGTAATCATGTAATTACTTAACCAACACCACCATAAAGACATTTGATGGAGGAAACAATGTAAGTCATTGATTGATAACTACATCTAAAATATTTATTCCGGGAGGCAAGTCTTCTTTTTTATACATGTAAGTTACATGATAGATAAAGGCTTATTATGTTTAGTTGGGTCTTGTAGTAAGTATTTTCCTGACCTCCCGCCAGGGAGACATTCGATGGAGGAATAACTGAATTTTTTGCACACTGTCCTATCAAATACAAATAAGTTTTAGACTTCTCTATTTGACTCAAGGATGATACCCTAACAGGTAGTACCACCCCAACTCAAAGTAAACCTGGACGTAATAGTAATGAAGGTTTGGTTTGGTTTGTTTTGTTTTACGGCATATCAACCTCAGTGGGTCATTTAATGCCAATAAAGTCTTGAAATAAATCAATTCTTAATGGATAATACAATTTTTTTATAAATACATTTTTCTATTTAACCCATAGATGGGACCCTAACAGATACTACCACTCCGGGTCAGAGTGGACCAGGGAGCAATGGTGATGAAGGGGTGCTCCACATTCCCCAAACCTCCAAAACTGGAATCTCACCATCAGATAGAGTTTAACGTCATTCCCAGGACATGTAGACCCGCAGCCACCGCCTTCTAGCACCCATATGATAAAAAGGGGTTGGGGCTTGCCATAAGGGCAATAGGGTTGGGGCAATCATATAGGTGCTAGGGAGTAATGAAGGGGTACTTCATACACCCCAGATCTCCAGAATTGAAGCTTCACCATTAGATGCAGTTTTATGTCATATCCAGGCCATCGAGCTTGACACATTTGCAATAAAAATACTAATCACAATGTTAACTTCAAAAATGTCTTCGTAACACTTTTCCTCTTCAGAAAATAATGTTATTTATCCTTAATATTTATTTGTTGTTTTTTTTTATCTCATTGGCCAACATATCTTCTGTCAAAAAAGACAACAAGAAGAAAATTAACGCCCTACGGATAAGTAGAAACAAAATGAATTGCAATTCTCGTCAACCGTTTCTTGAGCAGGGCCCAATGCTGCACTTTATGTAGAGAATTTTCTAACATTTAAACTACATTTAAAAAATTGATTCCGAGATACATCAAGTCTTCTTGTTTTTGTAAATGTTTGTTACATGATAGATAAAGTCTTATTAAGTTGAGTTGGGTCTTGCTGTAAGTATTTTCCTGACCTACCACCAGGCCGCATTAACGGATTAATACAATGACTTTTTAATGTGTGGAGCCACACACAAACCTAAACTCATGCAGTGGCTAGTGCAAAAGGTGCGTAATTCCTTAGGCATTTCCCTTTTAGGGCACGTCAGGCACCGTGCAATAAACCCGGCCCTGCCCGTTTTACACGAGGGGGCATGTGTTGCCTGGGGGACGGCCTCCTGAGATCGTCCAATTTAATTACATGTCCTGAAGCCGAATCCCATGAACGCTGGTATATGTATGTCATATGATAGGTAAGAACTTATTAAGTTTAGTTGGGTCTTGTAGAAGACAAAAAAATGTGAGACTTCCAGTGAAAATCGATCAGACTTATATCCAAATTTACTTTCATTGATTGTTTGGTTGGTTGGATAATGAATTGTAATGGCATATCAACTGGTCAGGGGTTATTTTATGCCTAGAGGTTAGAGAATAATATACGTTGTACAATACTTATATTTTTGTAGTTAACGATGTTATCGATATGTTAGCATCGTCGGGATCATGTTGAGGGGTTAATTGTGTATAGTATTGATCAGGTTTAAATTAATATTTTTAGTGTGATTTTATTTCTCTCAAAAGGTACAGAATGTCATCTACACTGACTTTTTCCAATAAATCTTTCATATTATTTACGTTGAAAAAGAGTTTTCTAATGAGAGCGAAAACTCCATATTCACTGAGGAAGTGTTTAACAGTGCAGGGTGTTTGGTATGTTTCACACTGTGGTTGTTTCAAGTATAAAATAGGATAATAATAAAACCCATGACTCGGAATTTTACATTGTCAATACTCAAGCGAGCTAGTATTCAAAACGTATGATTTTTGTTTGATTTAAGATTATATGTCATTCATACTTTAGAGTATTTTTATTGAATATTTTGTGCAATTCATTTATTAGCGGAAAATGCTTTTCAATGAAATTAAAATCTTTTTTCCAAATTTCGTTTTTACTGCTTCAGTGAACGGTGGGTTAAACCAGATTATTTTCCTATATTTGTATTTATTTGCGATTAAGTGTTCGTCTATATGTGGATGCACTTGAACAAATGAATTTCTATCGTTTGGTAATTCTCAGAAGTCTTCGATTTTTTCCCGTGCAGGATATTGTATCCGCGAAGCTTTAAATAAGTCAGACCTTTCCCGCCCGTTGTGATTGTAATGGCGACTTCGACAATGGATTTCCCCTCGGTGTTTTCTTTTGAAGTAATTTTTGTCGGCTCTCCGAAACATGTCAGAAGCCGAGCCTATTCGACATATGCATTCTCTCCGTTATTTGAGACATTTTAAATACTATAAAATTGTAAAAAAATATTCACACAAAACAAAAGAAAAAAACCCCAAAACAACAGATAACAAATAATCAAAAACAAAAACAAAACAAAAAAAACAAAGTAAAAAACAACAGAAAAAAACAAAAAAAAAACAACAACAAAAAAACAAACAAAAAACCCCCAAAAAAACAAAGAATAAAAAACAAATAAATAAACAAAAGAACAAACCCAAAACAAAAACGAATGGAACCGAATAGAGCAATCGAATTTAAAGTCCCCGATGGAACTATTCGGCTATTGGTAACCAGACTTAATTAATGAAACGTTTTTATTCTTTTTTCTACAATTAAACTGGTTTAAATGGACCGCCATGAATAGACGGATATTACAATTTTCACCGATTAATGAAGATCTGATTGTTGGTTAAATCGAACTTAACGGACCTAAATTCAACCATCGTATATCATCACACCGAAAGAAAAAAATGCCAAAAATCAGGAAATTAACCGAATTTAATGAAATTTTCAGTGTAGATATATCAATGAATAAAAGATATAATGCACCAGTTATTTTATTCAAAAGCTTTTACATTTTTCAGGTCAGATAATTTGAGCCACGTATCTTTGAGAATCTGTGTTATGCCTCAAAGATAAGTGGTTCAAATTAATTGACTTGAAAAAATGTAAAAGTTTTGGTATTTTTTCTTTCGGCGGGGTGACATACGATGGTGGAATTTAGGTCCGTTAAGTTCGATTTAACCTGATTCTTCTCATTCTTTAAATATAATCAATACTATAATGCTGTTGATTGATTGATTTTAGTGGCATGTCAACCCGTCTAGAATTAATTTGTGCATAGAGGTTAGAGAACCACGTTAACTGTACGATCATATTTACATTTTTATATAGTTATTTCTTAAGAGATTTTTCACTTGCACACGGTCCTATGAAAAACGAATAATTTAAATAAAGATTTATTTGACCCATATAGGCTACCCTAATAGTTAATATCACTGAAAACACCTATACACTTATATACACCAGTGTTGTCTGACTAGCAAAATCTTATATTCGTGAGCTCGGTGCTGACACTGGGTGCAGAGTAGAGGACTTACCCAGCACGATTGACGATAGTGATAGATGACAAGGGAAGATTAAAAGAATCTGTGTTTGCGGCACGCCTCAATGATGATGATGACGATGATGATGTGGAAAAATCGTGTTTGTCAGCTGAAAAGAGGATATATTCAAAGGTTTTAGTTGTTATCATGGAAATAGATTTGAGGTTTTATTTTGGGAGGACTCGTCGTAATAATAAAAACTAGCAGGGCCTGAGGATATACTATTGTATGATAATTTAATTATTACAACGTTTGATATGTTTACTTAAGAGCTATTCCAAAATACTTCAATATGTAAAAAAAAAAAATTATAATCTTGATTTAACTCTCTCTCACACTTTTTTCTTTCTTTCCTTCTTTTCTTCTTTTCGTCTTTTCATTATGTTCGATTGAAACCGATTAGTGTTATTGCCCCTTCTCTCTATCTTTCTCCTACTCTATGTACGTGAATACATCTCTCTCTCTCTCTCTCTCTCTCTCTCTCTTCTCTCTCTCTCTCTCTCTCTAGAGAGAGAGAGAGAGAGAGAGAGAGAGAGAGAGAGAGAGAGAGAGAGAAAACGCTAAGCAGAGCAACATTATCAATCAAATAAATTATCCTCATAAAACATTAAAATAGATGGAAACTTGAGAAAAAGAGAAACATTCAAGGATATTTGCTCTTAAGATGAAGGGAGTTAGGCAGTAACCTTGAGGTAATTACTTTTATAATGATATAATTCCTATGTACTTGTTACCGTAACAATAAAAAATTACACATCTTAGCGAAGTTTTTGTTTGCGCAACACTATTAGAAGGCTCTAACATTGAGTATAAAACAATTTACACACCAATCATAAACTCGTACTTGTTTGATTTGGCCTCTTTTGTGTTTAGAGAGCCCATCGGATGATAGAGAGAGAGAGAGAGAGAGAGAGAGAGAGAGAGAGAGAGAGAGAGAGAAGAATAAGGAATGCTAGAAACGAATTACTGTCTCCGCTTCGGGTGCGAAGTTTGTGAGAAGACTACTACACAAGACTACACAAAGCCAATTAGCAATAAATAAAAAAAAAAAAAAAAAAAAAAAAAAAGAAAGAAAAAAAAAAAAATTTCTTTCTATACAAAACAAAATGACTCGGTTTGAAAGTTTAACAACATTTTAAAGACATTAACGTGCATGGGCAATAATA
Organism: Doryteuthis pealeii; assembly: GCA_023376005.1. Taxonomy (NCBI): domain Eukaryota; kingdom Metazoa; phylum Mollusca; class Cephalopoda; order Myopsida; family Loliginidae; genus Doryteuthis; species Doryteuthis pealeii. Next base: position 49,701,410 of record CM042137.1, on the reverse strand, counting down.
CAAAATAGAATTGAGATTTCGTTCGTATAATACAAAGATCACGTGTGAATATTGTTCATGTTGAACGGGTCTTATTTTTGTGTAAGTTTAATTTATGTATCAAAATGTTTGCATTAAACATAGTCATACATCTTTCTGTGGCGAGAGAAACCACGAACGTAGTAGTTCGAAGCGTGCACGACTGTGTTTGGCATGCAGAATGAGATCAGAGGCGAGTGGGGAGATTGAACTCGCATTCTCCTGGTCGTGAGTCGTGGCCTGACGCATTGGAATGGCTAAACTATCCAGAGTGGCCAGGATGTGAAGGATTGACGCGTGCTGATTAGTGTCGCACGTGCTGGTCAGAGGAAGGAGCCCGGATGAACACTGTAATTGTGTATTTATTTGACCAGCCCTCACAAACCGGGAGAAAAGCTTGCAGTAGCATTTTGGCTGTGGTGACGAGTGGACGAGAGACAAGATCTTTTGATAGTATTGGTGAGAAGAGTGCAGCATTGCTGGGAGAGTAAAATCGTCGGACTTAACTGTGCCCCCCCCCCAGAGAACATTCATATTACACTTTTTTTCATCTAGAATTGTTCATAGACGAAATAATCAGCGCCTCTAGGCATAAAGGCTCTCGTGCTGGACTGCAACATCGTAGTAAGCGAGTTCGAACTCAAGTCGCGCTATTATGTTCACTTTCGGATGGGATAGACATGAACTCTACCATACCCCAGCTGTGGGTTAAATAATACCATTACTACAAGGATATACCATTAAACAAAGAAAAGAAAAACAACGCAAACCTCTCTTTTGAAAATGTTATTTTAACAATTTTTAGAAAGCAAAGGGTTCCTGTCTGGGGCTAACACTTGATTCCTTTACGAATAGTATTTGTATCCTAATGATCGTTTTAGGATGGAAGATGTTCCTTTGATAGCTGCTTTTTGTATTTCATAGCAGCTTGGTTTATTGTGTCAATTTTTAAAGTTTTGCTTGACCAACTCAGTTGCCCCTACCACAACTGGTATGATATTGATTTCTTTCAATGACCAAGTTGGTTTGCGGTCTTTCTAAAAACTGTAATTTTTTCACGCTTGGCTCTATTGAGGCCATAATCATTTGGGACAGATACATCAATAATGAGTGTAGTATTTTCATGTTTATTCTAAATGATAATATCTTGTTTAATGGCCTTGTCTTGTATAAATCTACCTGAATGAATAACTTTATAATAGAACAATCACCTTCCCATTTGATGTTATCGGTGGAAGTTTGTATTCCCAGATGTACTGTTGTCTTTCAAGCTGCAGTTCTTCGCAGAATTTCCAGTGGAAATATTTACATACTTTGTTATGACGGTCAGTGTAATGGTATGCCAAAAGTATCTAGCATCCAGACATTTGGCGGCTTGGATTTTCGATGGCTGAGTGGCAGAATCATTCTTTGTATTCCAGCCATTTTTTTGAATCCATTTGTGAGTTGGCCCTGGTCTTGCCCGGCTATAATGATTCGTTTCTCATCAAATGATAGCTTGCCACTCTTGAGTCATTGTAGTGAAGCCTCCTTGTCAACGTATTTCTGGTTAATTCTTCCATGTTGTCGCCATCCTTATTTCCTTGTCTTCAGTCCCCCCTTTGGATACTCTTCCTTCTTCTTCCTTGCAGTCAGAGTTACTGGATTGTCACTGTCCTCTGTAATGTTCTTCAGTGTATCACCACTGAAGTTTTCTGTGAGTTTTGTAGCTGATCTCTGTTGTTATTTAGATGATCATTTACCATTTCCATTGTTTTATCAATGGAACTCTTGATGTAGTGTCCCAAGCTTAATATTTTGGCTTCATATGCATGATTGATTTCAATGAGACCTAAACTGCCCCTCTTCTTGGTAGATATATCCTGTTCATGTATGTGTGTGTGTATGTGTGTATGTGTGTGTGTGTGTGTGTGTGTGTGTGTTTGTAAAAAGGAATATAATCACTTTTATTGTATTGGGGTTAGAAGTTCTTCGGGTGAAATTCTTTGAGTATTGAAAAGAGAAGAGTTTTCTACAATTCCTGGTGCGATAAGATGGAAGGTGCTTTGTTTTTCTTTGTTTTTTTTTTTTAGTAATCTGGATGGATGCTTGGATTTTACGGCATGTCAACCCTTGTTGGGTTATTTCTATAACGAAGACAGTTTTATTCATTCTTGATGGGTATTGAAAATTCTTTTTTTAAATTCAATTTTTAAACACATTTTTTAAAACCTATTTTTAACCTATTGATGGAAACATAACAGATACTACCACTTCGGATGGGGTGAACCTGGGAGTAATGACGATGAAGAGGTTCTCCACACTCTCCATAGCTCCAGAAATGGAACTTTACTATAAGATTTAGTAATCTAGATTTTGTTGACAAATCCTGGCTACCCACTGGCAATGTGTATGTGTCACGATTGAAATGAAGATTTCTAATAGATATTCAAAATCTTGGTTGATGATTGGTTAATAAATATAGCGATTTGGTCAGCTGGTCTGTTTTCCTACTACGTCTGCATAAACTAAACAAACTTGACTTTCCTCGTTTATGCAAAATTTTGATATGTCTTATTTTATTGTTGTCGCTATGACAATGCTACAGAGCCGCCGGGTTGTTATTTACTAGGCTTTGCTTAGATATGACACACAGGCCTAAGGCTGCTTGCAGTACTCTAATACTTAACCTGTTCCTCATGGGTAAGATGTGATACAGGGTCGCAAGTATAGGGCATCCAGCGAGGATAAAACTCGTTACCCAGCAGCAATGGATCTACGAGACTATCTTGCTAACCATTACACCACGATGAAACAGCCTACAGAGCTACCAGGTTTCGAGTAATTCTAATCAAATATAGATTGACAAAAATGCCGTAAAAAAGGAGATAACCACAGGAAAATTAACTGGCAACCCTTAATAAGAAAACAAGAGGTGTTAACGGAAAATAACATTTAACCTATGCCCACTACTTTTGTAAGCCATAAGGGTATACTTATAATGATACTATCATCATCATCATCATCATCATCATCATCATCATCAAAGAGTGCCAGCAGCATGGACTTCTTTGATTCCCTCTGGCTATCCGTTCCTATCGACCTTCACATTTGTTAAATCCTTGAGACGGCACCCTGTGTCCGCACACAGCTGATGAATGTGGATTTTTGCTTGTCGGCCAATATTAGTGAGCCTTTGCACAGGAATCCATATATGAATGGCGCTTTTAAGTTCATCCTTACTTCTCTATCTGTGTCCATTATGTTTTGCTTGTCTTTCTTGGATGGGTTGCCTGATGGGAGGTAAACGGTCGTACAACTGCTTTTTTTAAGTTGCTGCTTTCAGGATATTTTCAAGAGAGCAAGCTAAATTATTTTGCAGTTCCCATCTAGATTATTCTTTAAGCGTATCATTAGAGTCTAAGTGGTGCAACTATAGAGTAGTACTGACTGAGTTACAGCTTGGAAAAATCCCCGTTTTATTTTATCAGAGAGATCAGATCTTTATCTGGGCGATTATCTGTCCATAGCAATCCATGCTCTGACTATGCTTTCAGTAGATGATTGATTGATTTTAACGACATTTCATGGGTCATTTTGTGCCTATATGTTAGAGAACAGCGTTCATTTTACATTCATATTAATATTTTTGTATAGTTGTTTCTTAAGAGATATATAGACACTGTCCCATCTAATACCAGTTATGTTTAAGCAGATCTTTTTGACCCATAGATGAGATTCTAACATGTATAGCCTCTTCTGGTCAGTGGACATAGAAGTAATGGCAATGAAGAGGTAATCCACACTCTTCAGATCTTGAGAACTGGAGCCTCACCATCAAATGCAGTTTAGTGTCATGCCTAGGACACACCTCTACATGGGATATAGTCATGGTATTCTAAGCCCCACAATTTCAGTAGATGAGATATTGTTGGTTATATGAAAGGGTCTTCTAATTTAAGGATTGATAATAGTCAAACTAGGTGATAATTACTACATGCAAATCTATTAATAATGGAGATTCGGTCTTTATTTGTCTGTAACAGAAACTACGTAACTGATTACGACACATTACCCAAAATCGTCCATACATAGAATAAAGAACAACCTTGTATTATATGCACTCAGAATTTGAGCATGCAACCCTCAGACGGTCCTCATTGTTTTTTGAAACAAGTTTTAATAAATACATGCCCGGTATTATAGTTTTATATATACTCTGTTTTATTTTAATATATATTTAAAGTTGTCAGAAATAAGTTTCCTTTTCAAATTGTTTTATTTTTTAACTTCTTTAATAAGTCTGATGATTTTACTTACTTATAGTACAAATCATTGGCATTGAATTTTTAACTCCCATCCCTTCAGGCAATATCTTTCAAAAATTAACTTTTACACCACCGGGAGGGGTTTTCTTTTTGCTAGTAATAATAATTTCTAAAAATAGTAAATGACTTGACATCGATCGGATGCAGCATTTAAACTATTATATCAACATTTACGTTTCCATAGCCATTATTCCTTAGTCATAATGAGAGTCAGCTACGTTTAGATTTATTTTAAGAGAACCTTCGTTAATATTTGAAATAATTATTCCGTGCAATCATTCTTTAACGTTTCTTTTTCTCTCAAATTACAATTCTCTAACTATTCATGCTTCTGTACGGACGCTTGCCACAGCAATTAGATCCACACATGTTACATACAAATATCAGGGTCTGTTTTTCTAACTATATGCCGTTCATTGGATCGTGAAAACAACTGTTTTGAAATTCTACTCAGGCAACTCTTCCGCCCTGTCATAGGGAATAAAATTACACTGACTCTATCGCCTTCAAAGGGGTACTGATCCACCCCAAAAAGAGGTGTCCTGGGCATGGCACTAAACGGCACCTAATGGTGAGGCTCTAGTTCTGGATATCTGGATAGTGTGAGGTATTTTCTTTGCCATTACTCCCAGATCCCCTCTGACTCGGAGTGACAGTACCTGTTAGTATCCCATCTATGGGTAAAAAAGAACTGTTTAAAATGATTCGTATTCGATAAGTCTGTGTGCAAAAAGGCTCTTAAGAAACAACTATAGAAAAAAATGTAAATATAAAAGTACAATGAACGTGATTCCCTAATATCTTGACATAAAATAATTCTAGATGGGTTCACATGTTGCTAAAATCAATCAATCAATCAATCAATCAGATGTAGTAATATCAAAATAGAACCCTTTATTTCATTCATATATATATATATATATATATATATATATATATATATATATATATATATATATATATTTGAGTTAAAGTGGTGGGGACATAGAGTCAGTACCTGGTTAGTAACTGTTTCCCGCAATCACTACCTTAACTCAAATATAAACGCTCTATCAATGATATTGAGCACTATCTGCAAAGAAATATAGCACCTGTATTATACAAAACACACACACACACACACACACACACACACACACACACACACACACACACACACACACACATATATATATATATATATATATATATATATACATATATATTTACCAACCCCTTTGCATAAGAAGAATACTTCACAAGTTTTCCTTCAAGAAGAATGCTATACTAACATTAAAGACTCCAAACTGTCCTACTATTTATCCAAAGCTAAAAGAAGAATAGTTGGATGCATACCTTTCACTTGGGTATTAGCGCTATCAGGGTATGTGAAATGCAAATAGTCTCATCCAGGATTTGAACTCGGCTCAGCGTTTGCATTTCCTACGACCATGGCCATTACGCCATGTCCCTCTATACATCTTTATTTCATATATGTTACAATTACAAGTACATTAATAAGATAATTCATTATGCCCATAGATATTTCAATGCGAAATTCATATTATAGAAAAATAAATGGTTTGGTCTGGTTACTTTGTTTAATGGCATATAAAACTTTGAGGGTTATTTAATGACAAAGCCATCCTTGTAGAAGAACAGTAGCGGTACTATTTTACCAACAGCTAGGGGTATGGTAGAGTTCATGCCTTTCCCATGAGTATTAATCCGAATGTGAACAGAATAGCGCGACTTGAATTCGAACACGCTTACTACGGTGTTGCAGTTAAGCATGTTAGCCATTAAGCCACAGGAACACAGAGGCGCTGATTATGTCGTCTATGAACAATTCTTTCAATGAGATGAAAAAAAGATGGATGACTATGTTTAATGCAAACATTTTGATACACAAATTAAACTTCACACAAAAAGAGACCCCTTTCAATATGAACAATATTCACACGTGATCTTTGTATTATACGAACGAAATCTCAATGTTCCGTTTTGTATCATTGTCCATGCATGTTAATGTATTTAAAATGTTGTTAATCTCTCAACCCGAGTCATTTTGTATTGTATACAAAAGAAATGTTATTTAATGACAAACTCAAACTTGTAGAAGAACAGTAGCGATACTATTTAATCCCTGCCTGGGGAATTGAGAGTGTTCAAACCTTTCCCCAAGGGAATTAGTCCAAAAGTGAACATAATGGCACAACTAGAGTTCGAACTCGCTTTTTACGATGTCTCAGTCCAGCAAGTTAAGTCACTACGCCACTAGAAATAAAGAAATTTATTAGACTTTAGAAATCTATTCTGTTATTAATTTTTGCGTTGCATATTGACATTTGGGCTTGTAGATATTCATCGATGTTTACTAAGCCAAAGGAAATCACTTAAAATTTCCAACAACGTTGACAGATTGAACTATAAGTAGCTAATTCAGCTACTTTTGATAGCCCGGCAGTACTAAATTTTGAATTTCACTCACTGAGATTATTGGGCTACTTTTAAGATACGCTGGACTACCTCGGGCTACAAATGAAATGTCAATGGTTGAATACACGGGTCAAGAGAAAAAGGAGATATTTGAACTTTTTCTAATAATTTTGAGGTGCTGATTAAAAAAAAAATTTTTTTTACCCAGCATGACTGCATGCTTTTTAAAAATTTCTTTACTGAAAGCCATACTATATTGAAAAAAAAAAAAACTATTTATTATTAAAATGATGTTAAACTGCATCCATTACTACTGAAGAGTGTCTTCAGTGAATTATATCAGAAAAATATTATTTATTTATTCATTGATTAGCAGATATATGAAAAGATTATTTAGTGGAAACATCTATCCATCTATCTATATATAAAGCGTAGTTTGTGTGTATGTATGTCCGGATGAAACTATGAAAATAAAACAATTAACGACAAAGTAAATATATAAGGGCAGTTTGTGTGTATGTATGTCCGGAGGAAACTATGAAAATAAAACAATTAACGGCAAAGTAAATATATAAAGAGCAGTTTGTGTGTATGTATGTCCGGAGGAAACTATGAAAATTCTGAAACTCTAGGGAATGTATAGTACTCGCCATGTGGAGTACTCTTGTATCACCATTACTCACAGATCCTCCCTGACCCGGAGTTGTAGTACCTATAAGGGTCCCATCTATGCGTTAAATATAAAAAAAATGAGTATTAAAAATATGTTTAAAAACTGAGTTTGAAAAGAAATTGAATATGTACCATGAATAAATAAAACAATATGTATTCGGCATAAAATAACCCAACAAGGGTTGACAGGTTGAAAAAACCAACCAGCCAACCAACCAACCAGCCAAAAAAAATAATGACGATTATTGTTATTTGCCTTTTTCATATTTTATGGTTCCATATATTCGTATTCGATGGAACTGTGTGTCCAAGAACTCTCTTAAGAAACAACTACCCTAAAAATGTAGATATGAACGTACAATGACCCTGATTCCCTAAATCATTAGGCATAAAATAACCCTAGATGTGTTGACAATTTACTCTATCCGAAATTTGAAAACGGCATCCTGTACTGCTTGGCATTCTGACCAAAAGCTCTTAAACAAAAGATTCACTGTGTTTGGGTGTCTCTCTTAGGGCAGTGCAGAGGATTTGAAAACCTTTAGGCATAAAATAACACCTGACAGGATGACATGCCGTTAAAAGAGAATGGAGACAAAGAATTAGAATGTTTGAGTATATATATATATATATATATATATATATATATATATATAAATTGATTATGTATATACTTTGTTCTTGTGAACGTTGTTTTTTTTTGTAATATGAAGCATGGAAAAAACGGAAAAAAACAACAAAAAAACAGAACAAAGAGTTTTAATATCCAGCTGTTGTTCTGTCCCTGGTTTGATTAATTCCGATATTTCGGGTGAACATTTACCCTTTGTTAAGGTATAAAGACAGTGTGGGGAAAAGTGAAATCCAGTATATGTGAGAAAGAAATTGATGTGAAAGGATTTGGCGTTGTTTAGCCGTTATTTTTCTTTCAGAATTGTGTGACGTAACTCACCCGAAATTTATCACGGCAATCGTTCGAAATTCGGCATGACTTTGATCGTGAAAGTCATGTGCAACTTGATGAAAATTAAAGAATAAAATAAATAAAGATAAAATAAATAAAAATATGATATTACATCACAGAATCAACCTATGGCTTCTCGCCGTGTCTTAGACCGAAATACGCATTTACGTGGAATTCCTGCATGTTTTGCGTGTACACATGCATGTGACAATGTATTAGTCTCTTCTTTGGGGTACCAGCCGAGTGGTCTATTGGCTGGTGTCATTATATATATATATATATATATATATATATATATATATATATATATATATATTCAACCTTTTTCATCTCACGGCACAGTGAGATGGGCAACAAATTGATCGAGGTACACCATCAATATATAACAATATAATTATTTTATTATTTAAATTTTAAAAGAAAAGGAATAGTGAAAATTGTAATAAATAGGAATGTGTAAAAGAAAACAACGTAATCTGTTGCTAAAGGTATATTTTTAATCAATTAAAATAAAAATATTAAAGTAATAGAATAAAAATATAAGAGGATGATCAACCGTCCTCAACACTCACTGAAGCTTCACGGTACACTAATGTGCCGCGTCACACCGGTTAAAAAACTCATATATATTTAATGAATTTATAATAACCAAATAGCCAAATGATGGTTTATTAGATAAATTCATAATAGCCAAATGATGGTTTGTTTAGTTTTTCTTTCTCATTGAAAGTATAGATATTGCTCTGTATATGATTAATCTATGAGTCATTATACATTGAGTAATTTTGATTCAACACGAGCCTGCATTGTGAATGTACAGGAGATATTTTGTTTCGTTAGGGGGTTTGTTTCGTTAGGGGTGAAAATATCATATAAACATAGATAGACTTGTTGTCACGTGTTTTTATTAGATTATTATAGTAAAAACAGTAAAATAGAATAAAATAAAATAAAACTAAGATCACCTATGGTTTAATTGATTAAAGTATGTAATCTGGTTATAAATCTAATTTAAGTTTAAATGTGATAATTAATGTGTTCTTAGCGTGCGTTTAAGATTGTTAAATTTATGAACATAAACTTCTGATTAAATTTATATGTGTATAAACACTCGGAAGCGGAAGTCACCGGTGTCGAGACAAAAAGCGAATCTCATACTAAATCGAAATACAGGTGGTGAGGTTAAACTTAATAAATAGAATAAGTAGTTAAGTTTAATTTAATTTGTGAATCTGCATAATAGTTGCTATTAAAAGTTTTATGTTTTAGTAGAGTGAAGTGTGTTATTAGAATATTTAATCCTATTATAGATTTAGTTTAAGTTTAAATTTGGTAACTAATGTGTTGTTAATGTATGGTTAAATTTGCATATTAGATAAATGAATACATATATTAGAATTGGTAATATAATGTTTATTTGCTATAGGTGTAATCTTGGGTATCATTGTTGAGCAGTGGAGAATGCTAATGTTTTCATTATAGAGTAAAAAGATCAGGAGATGTAAAGAGACTTGTTGTCACATGTTTCTAGTGGGTAAAATAGTTTATTTTTTTTTATTATTAATAAAATAATATGCGTTATTAAAACATGTAATTTAATTATGCATTTTATATTTAAGTTAAAATTTGATAGTTACTGTGTTGTTAATATATACGTAAACTTTGTTTATAAGTTAATGGATATGTGTATTAATATTGTTAATTTATTTGTTATTGATATAATATTGGTGGTAAATGCTGAAAATTGTGTCATAGTAAATTGTGCTGGTATTTATCATTATAAGGTAAAAGGATTAGGAAATAAATTTCCTCATAATTCCCACTTGCGTTTGTGCACACAGTTAGCAAAAATCTCCAATCTTTGGTTTAAAAGTTATCTGGTGCTGGAATAGTACGCTATTGCTAATTTCTCCTCTGCACATAGATGGCAAAATTTATCACCTGTGCCCTAAGGACGAGATCTTTTAATAATTTCTCATTTTACGATGGGGTCTGTACCGTACAGACATATTCGGAGAGAGAAGTGCTGTATTTATATTTTATATTATTAAAACTAGATGTATGATTATAAAACCTATTTTTAAAATAATTTTGAGTAGATCCAAAATAAACCATTCTTCTATTATTCCTGTCAAATACAGTGGCTTTATAGACTAGATTTTTATTGCGACATTTATAGTTAAGTGAGCATAATCTATTATTATTATTATTATTATTTTTATTTTTGCAATTGCATGGGAGTATGTCATTATTGTTTTTTTTTTAATCTAATTTTTTGATATTAGATTTGTTTATATACTTATCAACCTTCGGCATGCAGCTATATGATAATTTTATGGTGTTTTTAATAAAGATTTGATGTAGTTTGTTTTCGGGTGGGAAGTGTTTATTTAGAATTTTGAAAAAGATATTTCCTAAATTAAGGTTCAAATTTAAGTTGAATGGGGGTGTGAACCAAATGACGTTTCTATTTCTATTTCTTTTTTATTTTCGTTTTGGGAGGGTGAGATGCTGTCTTCTTTATATGTGATGTTGATTTTAAAGCCACTAGATTTAAGGGCTTGCTCATATGTATTTTTTGTTTTGTTAAAAATGGTTTTGTTTCATGAGTTTTTAGATAATCTAGTTGCTATGCCGGTGGGTATTTGCTTAAATACTTGTTTTGGGTGGTTAGAACCTGTATTAATGTAAGAAGGTTTATGATTAGGTTTCATATAAGGGTATATAGATCTATCGTTGAGGTTTAGGGATATGTCTAAGAAGTCAGTGATTGTTAGATTTGTTTGGATTTCAATTTTAAATCCAAATTTATGGAATAGGTCATATAGCTTTTTGCGTATAATATCCCCTGTTCTAGGTGTGCTGTGGTTTAGTATCGCTAAACCGTCGTCACGATAGAGATCGTGGTTACTAGGGTCTATGATAGTGTTGATGTGGTATAATAATAGACAACCGACCATTTCACAGATTTTAGCGCCGTCGTATGAACCCATCGAAATATCGTAGTTGTTAATTCCTTTTTTGATCCATATTGATGTTGTTGTGGTACAGAATGGATTTTCGGCAGTGTTGGATAATTTGTGTTTTTTCATTAGATATCATATATTCTTTAGCCAGATCTAGTGCTTTGTTTACCGTGTTTTCTGTTATAGAAGTCTAGAAATCTTTGATGTCATATTTGATAAATGTGCAATTCTCATATGTGTCGAGGTTTTTGAACCATTGGATGCAATTGTTGGTATTCCGCCATTGGTTTATATTCAATGCGGTTCTTAAAGTTGCGCAAATGTCTTGTAATATTATTTTGCTTATTTTTCCCATTTCAGTTTTTGTGGGGTCTATTAAACTTGTATCAACTAAGCATTGAGACCAATTTCACCGGTAAGACACCCCATTTTCATATATATATAATATATATATATATATATATATATATAATGAAATATTGATTTTTAGGAAAAAAAATCAATGAATAAATCAATCAATCAGATACTTGATATTATGATAGACAACCCGACTACTTTTGCCGAATACTGCATTTTTCTTTCAATCATTTTGGGAACAGCTTCTGGTTTGTTTTCATATGTGTACGGCTACACTGAAGACATTTACACAATTCCCAGTGAGTTACGGTTATTGCCCCCAAACGATCCTGTTTTTATATTCCTTTTTCAACCGGGTTATTACAGTCGTCATGTGATTTATTGTTTCGCTTCTTTCTCCACACGGGCGGTATTTGATAATATTGCGTTTTCACATCCGTGGTAGCATGCACAGAATTTCTGGAAGGCTTTTCGACTAGTTGTTCACTCGTTACAACTGAAATGCTGATCTCAGTATTTCCGCGAGATTCGCAAATCCGGCGAGCCATGCAAACGCCTAAGACTCTAAAGACGACAAGAAATCGTAACGTTATGATGTAAAAGAAACTTTAGACAGATTCTCCTCAATCCAGATTTTAACCCATTCCCTGCTCGACTGATGGTTACGAAGTAAGCTGGGCAAGTAATACTTGTAAAATTTAAATGTGAACTTCATTTGGTAGAAATGAGTTGACGTGATATATTTGGTCTCTCTCTCTCTCTCTCTCTCTCTCTCTCTCTCTCTCTATATATATATATATATATATATATATATATATATATATATATCTGTTAAAATAACAGTCCCAGTATGTAGATGACGATGGCCGAGTGGTATGTCTAACCACACTGCAGAGTCGTGATACGTCGAAACAAGTTGTCTGTGGATGACTATATATATATATATATATATATATATATATATATATATATATATATATAATAAAAACATTGTGACCTTGTGTCTCATCCTGATCGTTAGAAGGGGTTAGTATATATATATATATCAGTCGGCTTCTTTAGACTGCTTTACAAATAAGAAAACATTTTCTTAATTGTAAAGCAGCCTGAGATATCGATGGAAATAAATTTATAACTGTTAATATGAAGGATATTTAAGCTTTTTCTTTGTTAAATATATTTCTCTGTATATAATTCTCCGGTTATCATGCATTGAGCTCTCAAAATGGGATTTTCTGGTTGCCGCAATCTACTCAAATTTGCATACCTCTTCTGAAAACGGATAGAGCACTCTCGGTGGCCTAGTATGTTTATAACAGTAAACTTCCATTCCTAAAAAGTGAGTGAGTGAATGGTGTGGTGGAAAGATGTCTAACTGATGACAAATCGGTCGGGTTTCTATCCCAGCCTGAAGCAGCCTGCCTTGTCTAGTCACACTGCTCAGTCGTGAAACGGCAAAATAGGACAGTATGTAAATGCCTATATATATATATATATATATATATATATATAATGAATTATTGATTTTTGTAAAAAGATTGATATGCATCAAGGCATCTGTATTATTAAATAACATTTATAGTTTGAAATTCATCATATCTCATGTTTCGTTTTTACAAGCATCAATTGATCAAATGCTAAAATCGATTGCGAATGATCCAGTGCTGACTCTGAACCCTGAGTGGTTTATTTCCCGCACAACAAGACAGAACGTGACTTTTTGAATGGACATTATATAAGATATGAAAAAAGAAACATTCAGCTTAATAAAAAATAAAGCTATTAAGAAAAAAAAATCTCTAAAATATTCGTTTACTATATAAACACGATAATAAAAGAGAGATGGTTCATCGAGACTACTATTTGTATTTACAGCCGGGATGTTGTAAATTGCGAATTAAACCCAATATGATAGTTTCTGCAGGATATGACACCATTCTTATACAGATGCAGACTACGTAGATGATAAAGCTCTTCTCACCAATACTCCCGTCCTGTTTCATAACCTGGAGCAGGCATTGAACTCTACGTGAACTCAGATGAATCGGAATTCATGTCTTTTAAACAAGATGGTGTCATCACCACATAAAATGGCAAACCCTTGAAATTAGTAGACCTGGTTAACATACCTTGGTAGGAATAACTCATCTATAGAAATCGATTCCAATATACACATAGGAAAGATGCATGTACCTTCAACGCATATGAATACATTCACCAATCCCGATCATCCACATCGCAGTCCACCACAAACAAACACAGCCAGAAAAAAACTTCCTTCCCCATTCCCGCTATTTCCAATATCCAAGAGACAGGGAGCAGCACAAAAAATGCCATCAACTGACACCACCACCAGAAAAGAACACTTGTGCTCCCCCGCCTCCTACAAAAATCTCTACTGCTATCGTTCGTTTGAACCCAGTACCAATTCCTACTACCTCCCTCTACCAATTCCTGCTCGTTTTTAAAAAACGAGACACCTGAAACATTCCATCAGTTTCCCACCTGAAGATGGCAGATAGACATGCCGAAAGCGCTCGTAAAGAAACATTTGGTGGATTGCTACACCAGTTCCACCCTGACATTAAAAAGATTGTCAGACAGTTAGATTAGGATTGAACAAAAACTCGTCTGACAAGAATCGTCAGTAGAGTTTAACAAAACACACACACACACACACACACACACACACACACACACACACACACACACACACACATAAATGTATATATATATATATATATGTGTATGTGTGTGTGCGCGTGTATGCCCGTGTATGTTATGATCATGTGTGTATGCGTTTGAATATGTATATTACGATTATATATTTTTGTATATCTACATCATGATTCTATATATTTATACATGTATGGTTGCTTATGCATAATATAATTATATATATGTGTGAGTGTGGATAATCATTTTATATTTCTCGGTGTGTGAATATGGATTTTATGTTCATATACATACATACATACATACATATATATATATATATGCATATATACATGTGTGTGTGTGTGTATGTGTCTATGTGTGTGTGTGTGTGTGTGTGTGTGCGTATTACTTATGTAATAAGCCTCACCATTGTTAAAAGAAAAGAAACGAAGATTATCTTCTCTAAGTTATTTCAGACAAAATCTGTCAGACTGAATCGAAGATTGTTGATTTGCTTCTCCCTACAGACCAAAATGTAAACCTAAAAGAGAGTGAAAAGATTAGAAAAGATCAGTAGTTCAGAGAGAACTAGCAACATTGTTAAATATAAAGCTGTATTCATAATTATTGGCGCGCTTGGAAGAGTCATAAAGATCCTTTCAAAAAGATTAGAGCAAGAAACCCTGGGAAAATTAAAATCGTTCACCACCATTATGAAAATTAGCTTCAGGGTGGACGATAGTACTGAAGTATTGAACATAAGTTGCTAGTCATGTAGCTCTTGCCGCAGTACCCAGTAATACCCGGGAAATGTGGTGTAGCGATTGTCTGCCCCTGTTTGCATCGATGTGGGGTCCAGAAAAGTTATCTCCCCTTGCTGTAGGTTTTGGCCAGTAGAGGGCTAACTATTTAAGTGGGAGTCCGGGAAAATTCTAACTCTCTTCCTCTGGGACCGGCAAACACTTCACATGGTTTAAACGCTTGTGCCTCTTACCCTTAAGTCTTACCCTTAACTGGAGGGCTTTGCCCCCAAGCCAGCTATCAGTAAGTGACACTCCTACAGAAACTCTGTATCACTTCTTTAGGACGTAGGTCCTACATTCTTCATATATATGCTTATGTATCGGTTGTCTATGTTATTGCTATACCTTTTGTGATGAGTATATGTATTCTTGTCTTGTATGTATTTCTCACGTGTTAATTAAAGTCTGTTTGTTATCATCTTATAACTTCTTTGTCGGAATATTTTATGTACACACATATACCCAAGTTGGAAGGTTACTCTGAGACCTCCACCCTATTATAAGAACTTTAAATCTTACAGTGGGATTATTCGCAGTTCTCAGAGTGCGCCTGAAATTACTAGCAGACCTGGGTACCCATACTGGATTTTTAATATAAACCTTTGCATGGCGTGTTTATGGCAGATCAATTTAATACTACTACTCTACCGTAGTTCTCAGTTAAACATCCTCTCTTTCCTCATTCATTGTAAAGATGTACCCAGGGGTTCCATTATTGATTTTTATCAAAATTAAATTTTCCAGTCCTGTTTCTGATTATTATCTTTACATGTGCGTGTAAAGTTTCATTATGATAGAATCACCGGTGTAGGCGCCGACTATAGCTATAGTTAAATAGTAGGATTGACTGGGATTTAACTGGAGTAATTTTTTCAAACATGTATTGGTAAAGCAACTGGTGTAGAAGAAAAAGACCTTGTATCAAATCCTGCTCATGGCAGAGGGGTTGGGTAAATAATACCATAATATTATTCAATTTTTTAAGTATTATATTCTCTCTAATGATCTAGCATACAAAGGATACACAATATGTTTTTTCTGTTTGCATAGCTGGTTGTACTGTGCATTTGACCAATCACACACTTGGTAGGTAAAAGGGGTAATGACAAAGGAAACTTGCTTTATACAATTGATTAATCAGAATTGCTCTGTTTTTGTGTTTGTTTTTTTCACTTAGTCAAAATATTTTACACCTAAAATCAGATGTGTGTCTTTTGAACTAGACATAGTGAATTTATTCCTCAATGAATTTTCAAAAATATCTAATTATTGAACAGTAATATAATATTCATTTGAGACAATAAATTTCTTGGTTTGAAAGAAAAGTTTCACTTGTAAATTTTTCTTCTTTTGTTTAAAAAAAAGACAGACAAAATTGCTATTAAGGCAGTAGATTATAAGCAAATGGAACCAGGGCGCAAATAGATAATTTATCAAAAAATGAAGAAAATTCCATAGTATACATGCCTCTTATCTAGTCTGTGGCAGCATCCACACGGGGTGGGTTGAAACGGCTCTATCAATTGAATCATAGCGTTCCATACTCAAAATTAAGGGCTACCAAAATGTACAACTATTGAGGAGGGGCTTAATCCCCATTAGGGTATCTTAATATTATTGAAATTACCCGGCCAAAGTGTCCCCGGTGAAAATTCCTAGAGGCGAATGGCATTGGGAACCGGTGGTTTATTTTTAGTCTTCACCGTCCCTGCTCTGCTCGATAATCTGTGGTAAAACAAAGAGTGTCAGCATGCGAGGTTTTGGGGACCGGTTGGCGTACTTCCTATTTCCATGATACTCCATATTGACTTTGGACTCTATGGAAATTCAATTGATAGAGCCGTTTCAACCCACCCGTTGTGGATTTGCTGCCACAAGACTAGATAAGAGGCATGTATACTATGGAATTTTTCATTTTTGATAAAATTATTCTAATTGCGCCCTGGTTCCATTTGCTTATAATCTACTGCCTTAATAGCAATTTTTGTCTGTCTTTTTTAAACAAAAGAAGAAAAATTTACAAAGTGAAACTTTTCTTTCAAACCAGAAATTTATTTGTTTCTCAAATGAATATTATATTACTGTTCAATAATTAGATATTTTTGAAAATTCATTGAGGAATAAATCACTATGTCTAGTTCAAAAGACACAACATCTGATTTTAGGTGTAAAAAATATTTTGACTTAAGTGAAAAAAACAAAACACAAAACAGAGCAATTCTTGTTAATCAATTGTATAAAGCAAGTTTCCTTTGTCATTACCCCTTTTACCTACCAAAGTGGTGATTGTCAAATGCCCACAGTACAACCAGCTAGCAAACAGAAAAAAACCATATTGTGTATCCTTTGTATGCTAGATCATTTAGAGAGAAATATGAATAACTTAAAAAATTGGAATAATATTATGGTATTATTTACCCCAAACCCCTCTGCCATGAGCAGGATTGATTAAAGGTCTTTTTCTCTACACCAGTTGCTTTACCAATACATGTTTGAAAAATTACCTCTCAGTTAAATCCCAGTCAATCCTACTATTTAACTATAGCTATTAGTCGGCCCTACACCGGTGATTCTATCATAATGAACTTTACACGCACATTGTAAAGAAATAATCAGAAACAGGACTGGAAAATTTAATTTTTATAAAAATCAATAATGGAACCCCCTGGTACATCTTACAATGAATGAGAAAGAGAGGATGTTTAACTGAGAACTTACGGCTAGAGTAGTAGTATTAATGATCTGCCATAAACACGCCCATGCAAAGGTTTATATTAAAAATTCCAGTATGGGTACCCAGGTCTGCTAGTAATTTCAGGCGCACTCTGAGAACTGCGAATAATCCCACTGTAAGATTTAAAGTTTTATAATAGGGTGGAGTCTCAGAGTAAACCTTCCAACTGGGTATATGTGTGTTACATAAAATATTCCGACAAAAGAAGTTATAAGATGATAACAAACAGACTTTAATTAACACCCGTGAGAAATACATAACAAGACAAGAAATACATATACTCATCACAAAAGGTATAGCAATAACATAGACAACCGATACATAAGCATATATATGAAGAATGTAGGACCTACGTCCTAAAGAAGGATACAGAGTTTCTGTAGGAGTGTCACTTACTGATAGCTGGCTTGGGGGGGCAAAGCCTCCAGTTAAGGGTAAGACTTAAGGGTAAGACACAAGCTTAAACCATGTGAAGTGTTTGCCGGTCCCAGAGGAAAGAGGTTTTTGAATTTTCCCGGACTCCCACTTAAATGTTTAGCCCTCTACTGGCCCAAAACCTACAGCAAGGGGAGATAACTTTTCTGGACCCCACATCCGATGCAAACAGGGGCAGACAATCGCTACACCACATTTCCCGGGTATTACTGGGTACTGCGGCAAGCTACATGACTAGCAACTTATTCAATACTTCAGTACTATCGTCCACCCTGAAGCTAATTTCATAATGGTGGTGAACGATTTTAATTTTCCAGGGTTCTTGCTCTAATCTTTTTGAAAGGATCTTTATGACTCTTCCAAGCGCGCCAATAATTATGAATACAGCTTTATATTTACAATGTTGCTAGTTCTCTCTGAACTACTGATCTTTTCTAATCTTTTTCACTCTCTTTTAGGTTTACATTTTGTCTGTAGGGAGAAGCAAATCAACAATCTTCGATTCAGTCTGACAGATTTTGTCTGAAATAACTTAGAAGATAATCTTCGTTTCTTTTCTTTTAACAATGGTTGAGGCTTATTACATAAGTAATACGCACACACACACACACACACACACACACCATAGACACATACACACACACACACAATGTATATATGCATATATATATATATATGTATGTATGTATGTATGTATATAACATAAAATCCATATTCACACACCGAGAAATTATAAAAATAATTATCCACACTCACACATATATTATAATTATATTATGCATAAGCAACCATACATGTATAAATATATAGAATCATGATGTAGATATACCAAAAATATATAATCGTAATATACATATTCAAACGCATACACACATGATCATAACATACACGGGCATACACGCGCACACACACATACACATATATATATATTATATATACATTTATGTGTTGTGTGTGTGTGTGTGTTGTGTGTGTGTGTGTGTGTGTGTGTGTGTGTGTGTTTTTGTTAAACTCTACTGACGATTTTGTCAGACGAGTTTTTGTTCAATCCTAATCTAACTGTCTGACAATCTTTTTAATGTCAGGTGGAACTGGTGTAGCAATCCACCAAATGTTTTTACGAGCGCTTTCGGCATGTCTATCTGCCATCTTCAGGTGGGAAACTGATGGAATGTTTCAGGTGTCTCGTTTTTTAAAAACGAGAGATGCAGGGGTTAGTAGGAATTGGTACTGGGTTCAAACGAACGATAGCAGTAGAGATTTTTGTAGGAGGCGGGGGAGCACAAGTGTTCTTTTCTGGTGGTGGTGTCAGTTGATGGCTTTTTGTGCTGCTCCCTGTCTCTTGGATATTGGAAATAGCGGGAAATGGGGAAGGAAGTTTTTTTCTGGCTGTGTTTGTTTGTGGTGGACTGCGATGTGGATGATCGGGATTGGTGAATGTATTCATATGCGTGAAGGTACATGCATCTTTCCTATGTGTATTATTGGAATCCGATTTCTATAGATGAGTTATTCCTACCAAGGTAGTTACCAGGTCTACTAATTTCAAGGGTTTGCCATTTTATGTGGTGATGACACCATCTTGTTTAAAGACATGAATTCCGATTCATCTGAGTTCACGTAGAGTTCAAGCCTGCTCCAGGTTATAAACAGGACGGGAGTATTGGTGAGAAGAGCTTATCATTCTACGTAGTCTGCATCTGTATAAGAATGGGTCATATCCTGCAGAAACTATCATATTGGGTTTTAATTCGCAATACAACATCCCGGCTGTAAATACAAAATATAGTCTCGATGAACCATCTCTTCTTTTATTATCGTTTTATTATAGTAAACGAATATTTAGAGATTTTTTTCTTAATAGCTTTATTTTTTATTAAGCTGAATGTTTCTTTTTTCATATCTTATATAATGTCCATTCAAAAAAGTCACGTTCTGTCTTGTTGTGCGGGAAATAAACCACTCAGGGTTCAGAGTCAGCACTGGATCATTCGCAATCGATTTTAGCATTTGATCAATTGATGCTTGTTTAAAAACGAAACATGAGATGTGATGAATTTCAAACTATAAATGTTATTTAATAATACAGATGCCTTGATGCATATCAATCTTTTTACAAAAATCAATAATTCATTTATATATATATATATAATATATATATATATAGGCATTTACATACTGTCCTATTTTGCCGTTTCACGACTGAGGCAGTGTGACTAGACAAGGGCAGCTTCAGGCGTGGATAGAAACCCGACCGATTTGTCATCAGTTAGACATCTTTCCACCACACCATTCACTCACTCACTTTTTAGGAATGGAGTTTACTGTTATAAACATTACTAGGCCACCGAGAGTGCTCTTCCGTTTTCAGAAGAGGTATGCAAATTTGAGTAGATCTGCGGCAACCAGAAAATCCCATTTTGAGAGCTCAATGCATGATAACCGGAGAAATTATAACAGAGAAATATATTTAACAAAGAAAAAGCTTAAAAATATCCTTCATATTTAACAGTTATAAATTATTTCCATCGATATCTCAGGCTGCTTACAATTAAGAAAATTGTTTCTTATTGTAAAGCGTCTAAAGAAGCCGACTTATATATATATATACTAACCCCTTCTAACGAATCAGGATGAGACACAAGGTCACAAATGTTTATTATATATATATATATATATAATATATATATATATATATATATATATATATCATCCACAGACACTTGTTTCGACGTATCACGACTCTGCAGTGTGTAGACATACCACTCGGCCATCGTCATCTACATACTGGACTGTTATTTTAAACAGATATATATATATATATATAATTTATATATATATATATATAGAGAGAGAGAGAAGAGAGAAGAGAGAAGAGAGAGAGAGACCAAATATATCACGTCAACTCATTCTACCAAATGAAGTTCACATTTAAATTTACAAGTATTACTTGCCCAGCTACTTCGTAACCATCAGTCGAGCAGGGAAGGTTAAAATCTGGATTGAGGAGAATCTGTCTAAAGTTTCTTTTACATCATAACGTTACGATTTCTTGTCGTCTTTAGAGTCTTAGGCGTTTGCATGGCTCGCCGGATTTGCGAATCTCGCGGAAATACTGAGATCAGCATTTCAGTTGTAACGAGTGAACAACTAGTCGAAAGCCTTCCAGAAATTCTGTGCATGCTACCACGGATGTGAAAACGCAATATTATCAAATACCGCCCGTGTGGAGAAAGAGCGAAACAATAAATCACATGACGACTGTAATAACCCGTTGAAAAAGGAATATAAAACAGGATCGTTTGGGGGCAATAACCGTAACTCACTGGGAATTGTGTAAATGTCTTCAGTGTAGCCGTACACATATGAAAACAAACCAGAAGCTGTTCCCAAAAATGATTGAAAAAAAATGCAGTATTCGGCAAAATAGTCGGGTTGTCTATCATAATATCAAGTATCTGATTGATTGATTTATTCATTGATTTTTTTTCCTAAAAATCAATATTTCATTATAATATATATAATATATATATATATATATATAATATATATATGAAAATGGGGTGTCTTACCGGTGAAATTGGTCTCAATGCTTAGTTGATACAAGTTTAATAGACCCCACAAAAAACTGAAATGGGAAAAATAAGCAAAATAATATTACAAGACATTTGCGCAACTTTAGAACCGCATTGAATATAAACCAATGGCGGAATACCAACAATTGCATCCAATGGTTCAAAAACCTCGACACATATGAGAATTGCACATTATCAAATATGACATCAAAGATTTCTAGACTTCTATAACAGAAAACACGGTAAACAAAGCACTAGATTCTGCTAAAGAATATATGATCTAATGAAAAAACACAAATTATCCAACACTGCCGAAAATCCATTCTGTACCAACAACAACATCAATATGGATCAAAAAAGGAATAACAACTACGATATTTCGATGGGTTCATACGACGGCGCTAAAATCTGTGAAATGGTCGGTTGTCTATTATTATACCACATCAACACTATCATAGACCCTAGTAACCACGATCTCTAATCGTGACGACGTTTAGCGATACTAAACCACAGCACACCTAGAACAGGGGATATTATACGCAAAAAAGCTATATGACCTATTCCATAAATTTGATTTAAATTGAAATCCAAACAAATCTAACAATCATGACTTCTTAGACATATCCCTAAACCTCAACGATAGATCTATATACCCTTATATGAAACCTAATCATAAACCTTCTTACATTAATACAGGTTCTAACCACCCAAAACAAGTATTTAAGCAAATACCCACCGGCATAGCAACTAGATTATCTAAAAACTCATGAAACAAAACCATTTTAACAAAAAAAAATACATATGAGCAAGCCCTTAAATCTAGTGGCTTTAAAATCAACATCACATATAAAGAAGAACAGCATCTCACCCTCCCAAAACGAAAATAAAAAAGAAATAGAAATAGAAAACGTCATTTGGTTCACACCCCCATTCAACTTAAATTTGAACCTTAATTTTAGGAAATATCTTTTTCAAAATTCTAAATAAACACTTCCCACCCGAAAACAAACTACATCAAATCTTTATTAAAAACACCATAAAATTATCATATAGCTGCATGCCGAAGGTTGATAAGTATATAAACAAAATCTAATATCAAAAAAATTAGATTAAAAAAAAAAACAATAATGACATACTCCCATGCAATTGCAAAAAATAAAAATAATAAAATAATAATAATAGATTATGCTCACTTAACTATAAATTCGCAATAAAAATCTAGTCTATAAAGCCACTGTATTTGACAGAATAATAGAAAGAATGGTTTATTTTGATCTACTCAAAATTATTTAAAAAAATAGGTTTATAATCATACATCTAGTTTTAATAATATAAAATATAAATACAGCACTTCTCTCTCCGAATATGTCTGTACGGTACAGACCCATCGTAAATGAGAAATTATTAAAAGATCTCGTCCTTAGGGCACAGGTGATAAATTTTGCCATCTATGTGCAGAGGAGAAATTAGCAATAGCGTACTATTCCAGCACCAGATAACTTTTAAACCAAAGATTGGAATTTTGCTAACTGTGTGCACAACGCAAGTGGGAATTATGAGGAAATTTATTTCCTAATCCTTTACCTTTATAATGATAAAATACCAGCACAATTTACTATGACACAATTTTCAGCATTTACCACCAATATTATATCAATAACAAATAAAATAACATATTAATACACATATCCATTAACTTAAAACAAAGTTTACGTATATTATAACAACACAGTAACTATTCAAATTTTAACTTAAATATAAAATGCATAATTAAATTACATGTTTAATAACGCATATTATTTTATTAATAATAAAAAAATAAACTATTTTACCACTAGAAACATGTGACAACAAGTCTCTTTACATCTCCTGATCTTTTTACTCTATAATGAAAACATTAGCATTCTCCACTGCTCAAACAATGATACCAAGATTACACCTATAGCAAATAAACATTATATTACCAATTCTTATATATGTATTCATTTATCTAATATGCAAATTTAACCATACATTAACAACACATTAGTTACCAAATTTAAACTTAAACTAAATCTATATAGGATTAAATATCTAATAACACACTTCACTCTACTAAAACATAAAACTTTTAATAGCAACTATTATGCAGATTCACAAATAAATTAAAACTTAACTACTTATTCTATTTATTAAGTTTAACCTCACCACCTGTATTTCGATTTAGTATGAATTCGCTTTTGTCTCGACACCGGTGACTTTCCGCTTCCGAGTGTTTATACACATAAAATTTTAATCAGAAGTTTGTTCAAAATTTAACAATCTTAAACGCACGCTAAGAACACATTATTATCACATTTAAACTTAAATTAGATTTATAACCAGATTACATTACTTTAATCAATTAAAACCATAGGTGATCTTAGTTTTATTTTATTTATTCTATTTACTGTTTTTACTATAATAATCTAATAAAAAACACGTGACAACAAGTCTATCTATGTTTATATGATATTTTCACCCCCTAACGAAACAAACCCCCTAACGAAACAAAATATCTCCTGTACATTCACAAGCAGGCTTCGTGTTGAATCAAAATTACTCAATTGTATAATGACTCATAGATTAATCATATACAGAACAATATCTATACTTTCAATGAGAAAGAAAAACTAAACAAACCATCATTTGGCTATTATGAATTTATCTAATAAACCATCATTTGGCTATTTGGTTATTATAAATTCATTAATATATATGAGTTTTTTAACCGGTGTGACGCGGCACATTAGTGTACCGTGAAGCTTCAGTGAGTGTTGAGGACGGTTGATCATCCTCTTATATTTTATTCTATTACTTTTAATATTTTATTTTAATTGATTAAAAATACCTTTAGCAACAGATTACGTTGTTTTCTTTTACACATTCCTATTTATTCAATTTTCACTATTTCCTTTTTCTTTTAAAATTTAAATAATAAAATAATTATATTGTTATATATTGATGTGTACCTCGATCAATTTGTTGCCCATCTCACTGTGCCGTGAGATGAAAAAGGATTTGAAATATATATATATATATATATATATAAATATTATAATGAATGACACCAGCCAATAAGACCACTCGGCTGTACCCCAAGAAGAGACTATACATTGTCACATGCATGTGTACACGCAAAACATGCAGGATTCCACGTAAATGCGTATTTCGGTCTAAGACACGGCGAGAAGCCATAGGTGATTCTGTGATGTAATATCATATTTTATTTATTTTATCTTTATTTATTTTATTCTTTAATTTCATCAAGTTGCACATGACTTTCACGATCAAAGTCATGCCGAATTTCGAACGATGCCGTGAAAATTTCGGGTGGTTACGTCACACAATTCGAAAGAAAAATAACGGCTAAACAACGCCAAATCCTTTCACATCAATTTCTTTCCACATATACTGGATTTCACTTTTCCCCACACTGTCTTTATACCTTAACAAAGGTAAATGTTCACCCGAAATATCGGAATTAATCAAACCAGGGACAGAACAACAGCTGGATATTAAAAAACTCTTTGTTCTGTTTTTTTGTTGTTTTTTTCCGTTTTTTCCATGCTTCATATTACAAAAAAAAAACAACGTTCACAAGAACAAAAGTATATACTAATCATTATATATATATATATATATATATATATATATATACTCAAACATTCTAATTCTTTGTCTCCATTCTCTTTTAACGGCATGTCATCCTGTCAGTGTTATTTTATGCCTAAAGGTTTTCAAATCCTCTGCACTGCCCCTAAGAGAGACACCCAAACACAGTGAATCTTTTGTTTAAGAGCTTTTGGTCAGAAGCCAAGCAGTACAGGATGCCGTTTTCAAATTTCGGATAGAGTAAAATGTCAACACATCTAGGGTTATTTTATGCCTAATGATTTAGGAATCAGGGTCATTGTACGTTCATATCTACATTTTTTAGGGGTAGTTGTTTCTTAAGAGAGTTCCTTGGACAACACAGTTCCATCGAATACGAATATATGAACCATAAAATATGAAAAAGGCAAATAAACAATAATCGTCATTATTTTTGGTTGCTGGTTGGTTGGTTGGCTGGTTGGTTTTTTCAACCTGTCAACCCTTGTTGGGTTATTTTATGCCGAATACATATTGTTTTATTTATTCATGGTACATATTCAATTTCTTTTCAAACTCAGTTTTTAAACATATTTTTAATACTCATTTTTTTTATATATTTAACGCATAGATGGGACCCTTATGGTACTACAACTCCGGGTCAGGGAGGATCTGTGAGTAATGGTGATACAAGAGTACTCCACATGGCGATACTATACATTCCCTAGAGTTTCAGAATTTTCATAGTTTCCTCCGGACATACATACACACAAAACTGCTCTTTATATATTACTTTGCCGTTAATTGTTTTATTTTCAAGTTTCCTCCGGACATACATACACACAAACTGCCCTTATATATTTACTTTGTCTTAATTTTATTTCATAGTTTCATCCGGACATACATACACACAAACTACGCTTTATATATAGATAGATGGATAGATGTTTCCACTAAATAATCTTTTCATATATCTGCTAATCAAGAATAAATAAATAATATTTTTCTGATATAATTCACTGAAGACACTCTTCAGTAGTAATGGATGCCAGTTTAACATCATTTTAATAATAAATAGTTTTTTTTTTTTTCAATATAGTATGGCTTTCAGTAAAGAAATTTTTAAAAAGCATGCAGTCATGCTGGGTAAAAAAAATTTTTTTTTTAATCAGCACCTCAAAATTATTAGAAAAAAGTTCAAATATCTCCTTTTTCTCTTGACCCGTGTATTCAACCATTGACATTTCATTTGTAGCCCGAGGTAGTCCAGCGTATCTTAAAATAGCCCAATAATCTCAGTGAGTGAAATTCAAAATTTAGTACTGCCGGGCTATCAAAAGTAGCTGAATTAGCTACTTATAGTTCAATCTGTCAACGTTGTTGGAAATTTTAACGTGATTTCCTTTGCTTAGTAAACATCGATGAATATCTACAACCCAAATGTCAATATGCCAACGCAAAAATTAATAACAGAATAGATTTCTAAAGTCTAATAAATTTCTTTATTCTAGTGGCGTAGGACTTAACTTGCTGGACTGAGACATCGTAAAAAGCGAGTTCGAAAACTCTAGTTGTGCCATTATGTTCACTTTTGGACTAATTCCCTTTGGGGAAAGGTTTGAACACTCTCAATTCCCCAGCAGGGATTAAATAGTATCGCTACTGTTCTTCTACAAGTTTGAGTTTGTCATTAAATAACATTTCTTTTGTATTACCAATACAAAATGACTCGGTTAGAGATTAACAACATTTTAAATACATTAACATGCATGGACAATGATACAAAACGGACATTGAGATTTCGTTCGTATAATACAAAAGATCACGTGTGAAATTGTTCATATTGAAAGGGGTCTCTTTTTGTGTGAAGTTTAATTTGTGTAATCAAAAATGTTGCATTAAACATAGTCATCCATCTTTTTCATCTCATTGAAAGCAATTGTTCATAGACGACTAATCAGCGCCTCTGTGTTGTCCTGTGGCTTAATGGCTAACATGCTTAACTGCAACACCGTAGTAAGCGTGTTCGAATCATCAGTCGCGCTATTCTGTTCACATTCGGATTAATATCCATGGGGAAGGCATGAACTCTACCATATACCCCTAGCTGTTGGGTAAAATAGTACCGCTACTGTCTTCTACAAGGATGGCCTTTGTCATTAAATAACCCCAAAGTTTTATATGCCATAAACAAAGTAAACCAGACCCAAACCATTATTTTTCTATAATATGAATTTCGCATTGAAATATCTATGGGCATAATGAATTATCTTATTAATGTACTTGTAATTGTAAACATATATGAAATAAAGATGTATAGACGGACATGGCGTAAATGGCCATGGTCGTAGGAAATGCAAACGCTGAGCCGAGTTCAAATCCTGGATGAGACTATTTGCATTTCACATACCCTGATAGCGCTAATACCCAAGTGAAAAGGTATGCATCCAACTATTCTTCTTTTAGCTTTGGATTAAATAGTAGGACAGTTTGGAGTCTTTAATGTTAGTTATAGCATTCTTCTTGAAGGAAAACTTGTGAATATTCTTTCTTATGCAAACGGGTTGGTAAAATATATATGCTATATATATATATATATATACTATTATATTGTGTGGTGTGTGTGTGTGTGTGTGTGTGTGTGTGTGTGTGTGTGGTGTGTGTGTTTTGTATAATAACAGGTGCTATATTTCTTTGCAGATAGTGCTCAAAATATCATTTGATAGAGCGTTTATATTTGAGTTAAGGTATGGATTGCGGAAACAGATTACTAACCAGTACTGACTCTAGTTCCCCACCACTTTAACTCAAATATATATATATATATATATATTATATAATATATATATATATATATATATATATATATATATTATAATATATGAATGAAATAAAGTTCATTTGATTTACTACATCTTGATTGATTTATTGATTGATGATTTTAAGCAACATGTCCAACCCATCTAGAATTATTTTATGTCAGATATTAGGAATCCACGTTCATTGTACTTTTAATTTACATTTTTTTCGATAGGTGTTTCTTAAGAGCCTTTTTGCACCACAGACTTATCGAATACGAATCATTTTAAAAACAGTTCTTTTTACCCATAGATGGAACTAACAGGTACTGTCACGCCGAGTCAGAGGGATCGGGATAATGGCAAAGAAAAATTATACCTCACACTATCCAGAATCCAGAAGCTAAGAGCGCTCACCATTTAGGTGCGCGTTAGTGCCATGCCCAGGACACCTCCTTTTTGGGTGATCGAGTACCCCTTAACGCGATTAAGAGTCAGTTAATTTATCCCCTATGAAGGGCGGAAAGAGTGCCTGAGTAGAATTTCAAAACCAGTTTTTTCACGATCCATCATGAAACGCATATAGTTTAGAAAAACCAGACCCTGAATTGTATGTAAATGTGTGATCAATTGCTGTGGCAAGCGCTCCGGATACAGAATCATGAATAGTTGAGAATTGTAATTGAGAGAAAAAAGGAAACGTTAAAGGAAGATTGCACTGAATAATGATTTCCAAATATAACGAAGGTTCTCTTTAAAATAAATCATAACGTAGCTGACTCTATTATGACTAAGGAATAATGGCGTATGAAACGTAAATGTTGATAATAATAGTTTAAATGCTGCAATCCGATCGATGTCAAGTCATTTACTATTTTAGAAATTATCTATTACTAGCAAAAGAAAACCCCTACCCGGTGTGCTAAAAGTCAGTTAAATTTTTCGGAAACCAGATATTGCCTGAAGGCATGGGAGTTAAAAATTCAATGCCAATGATTTGTCTATAAGTAGTAAAATCATCCAGACTTATTAAAGAAGTTAAAAAAATAAAACAATTTTGAAAAGGAAACTTATTTCTGACAACTTTAAAATATATTAAAAATAGAAACAAGAGTATATATAACAATATAATACGGGCATGTATTAGTAAAACTTGTTAAAAAAACAATGAGGACCGTCGGATGTTGCATGCTCAAACATTTCTGAGGTGCACTATGAATACAAGGTTTCGGTTATCTATTATGACGATTGGGTAATGTGTCGTAATTCAGTTACGTAGTTCTGTTGACAGACCAATAAAGACGATCTCCCATTACCTTAATAGATTTGCATGTAGTAATTATCACCTAGTTTGACTATTACAATCCTTAAATTACGGAAGACCCTTCATATAACCAAACAATAATCTCATCTACTGTAAATTGTGGGCTTAGAATACCCATGACTATATTCCCATGTAGAGAATGTGTCCTAGGCATGACACTAAACTGCATTTGATGCGTGAGGCCCAGTCTCAAGATCTGAAGAGTGTGGATTACCTCTTCATTGCCATTACTTCATTATGTCGTCACACTAGACAGAAGAAAGAGGCTATAACATGAGAAATCTCATCTAGGGTCAAAAAAGATCTGCTTAAAACATAACTGGCTATTAGATGGACAGTGGTCTATATATCTCTTAAAACACTATACAAAATTAATATGAATGAAAAATGAACGCTTCTCTAACATATAGGCACAAAAGCCCATGAAATTGTCGTTAAAATCATCAATCATCTACTGAAAGCATATCAGAGCATGGATTACTATGGTCACCCCATAATCGCCCAGAAAAGATCTACTCTCTTGATAAAAATATTAAAACGGATTTCCAAGCTGTAACTCAGTCAGTACTACTTATAAGTTGCACCACTTTAGACTCTAATGATACGCTGTAAAGAATAATCTAGATGGAACTGCAAAATAATTTAGCTTGCTACTCTTGAAAATATCCTGAAAGCAGCAACTGTAAAAAAAGCAGTTGTCACCGTTACCCCATTCAAGGCAACCCAGCCAAGAAGACAAGCAAAACCATAATGGGACACAGATACGAGAAAGAAGTAAGGATAACTTAAAACGCCATTCATATATGGATTCCTGTGCAAAGGCTCACTAATTATTGGCCGACAAGCAAAAATCCACATTCATCAGGCTGTGTGCGGACACAGGGTGCGCTCAAGGATGTTAACAAATGTGTAAGGTCGATAGGAACGGATAGCCAGAGGAATCAAAGAAGTTCCATGCTTGCTGGCACTCTTTGATGATGATGATGATGAGATGAGATGATGATGATAGTATTCATTATAAGTATTACCCTTATGGCTTACAAAAGTAGTGGGCATAGGTTAAATGTTATTTCCGTAACACTCTTGTTTCTATAAGGGTTGCCAGTTAATTTTCCTGTGGTTATCTCCTTTTTACGCATCTTTGTCAATCTATATTTGATTAGAATTACTCAAACCTGAGCTCTGTAGACGCTGTTTCAATCCGTGGTGTAATGGTTAGCAAGATAGTCTCGTAGATCCATGCTGCTGGGACGAAGTTTTATCCTCGCTGGATTGCCCTATACTTCGACCCTGTATCAATCTGTACCATGAGAGAAGCAGTTCAGTTACTGCCCAGCAGCCTTAGCCTGTGTCATATCTAAGCAAAGCCTAGTAAATAACAACCCGGCGGCTCTGTAGCATTTCATAGCGAAACAATAAAATTAAACATATCAAAATTGTTGCATAAACGAGAAAGTCAAGTTTGTTTAGTTTATGCAGACGTTAGTAGGGAAAACAACCAAGCTGAACCAAATCGCTATATTTTAACCAAATCATCAACCAAGATTCTTGAAATATCTATTAGAAATCTTCATTCAATCGTACACATACACAGTCCAGTGGTAGCCAGATTATCAACAAAAATCTAGATTACTAAATCATCAGTAAAGTCCATTTCTGGAGCTATGAGAGTGTGGAGGAACCTCTTCATCGTCATTATCCCAGGTTCACCCCATCCGAAGTAGTATCTGTCTGTTGATTGTTTCCATCAATAGGTTAAAAAAGGTTTTAAAAATGTGTTAAAAATGAATTTTAAAAAGAATTTCAATACCCATCAGAATGAATAAACTGCTTCGTTCATAGAAATAACCAACAAGGGTTACATGCCGTAAAATACAAGCTCCATGCCAGATTACTAAAAAAAAAAAACCAAAGAAAAACAAAGCACCTTCCATCTCTACGCCACCAGGAATGTAGAAAACTTCTCTCTTTTCAATATCAAAGAATTTCACCCCGAAGAACTTCTAACCCCAATTACAATAAAGTGATTACTATTCCTTTTTACAAAACACACACAACACACACACACATACACACACTACACGACACACACACATACATGAAACAGGATATAATCTACCAAGAAGCAGGGCAGTTAGTCTCATTGAAATCAATCATGCATATGAACCAAAATATAAGCTGCGGACACTACCATCAAGAGTTCCATTATAAAACAATGGAAATGGTAAAATGATCATCTAAAATAACAACAAGAGCATCAGCACTCACACCCGAAAACTACACAGAAACCTTCAGTCGTTGATACACTGAACACATCACCTACCGAGGACCATGTCCAATACCAAGTAACTACTGACTGGCAAGGTCAAGAAGAAGAAGAGTATCCAAAGGGGATGACTGAAGACAACGGAAAATACAGGATGCGACAACAAATGGCAAGAATTACCAGAAATACGTGACAAGAGGCTTCACTACAATGACTCAAGAAGTGGCAAGCTATTCATTTGATGGAGAACGAATCATTATAGCAGGCAAAGACCAGGCCACCACAAATGATTCAAAAAAATGGCTGAATACAAAGATGATTCTGCCACAATACCAGCCAACCAACAACCTCCAAGCCGCAACAAATGGTCTGCGATGCTAGATACTTTGGCATACCCATTACACCTGACCGTCATAACCAAAGTATGTAAATATTTCCACTGAAATTCTGCGAAAACTGCAGCTTGAAAGACAACAGTACATCTGGGAATACAAACTTCCACCAGATAACATCAATGAAGTGATTGATCTCTCTCTTCTTC
>CM042137.1:49571252-49668862 GCA_023376005.1 Doryteuthis pealeii | reverse complement strand
ATATTGCATTACTTATAGGAGACAAAAATAATAATGAAATAATAATACCACTCACACTCGATATATGCAACCAATATCTGAATATGTGCTCGGAAATGAGACGCTAGTAGCACTAAATTCTCTGGGAAATTTGAGATACAGTACGAATCAACATAATTCCCGGATAGAAGAACCGGGACCTTGTGTTAGTTTAACAAGAAGAAGAACTTGTCATCACTTCGTATACTTTAGTATTGGCGAGTAAAGCCATCGAGCCCCAAGACACGATCAAGTACGTTACCAGCTAGCTGCTGTCCGGCCAGAACAGCAGACAACAACCAGTCCCAGCCAAGAGATATAAGAAGATAAGTAATAGTTACTATCCACCATGCACACGCCATTACATCCCTTTAAATCGACCCCCGCAACGCTACATAGTGTCTTCATGCTGCGCGGAGTAAGACTAGGGTAGGGAACAAATAACATTCGGCACATGGTCCCCTAGAGAACAGGAATCGAAGAAGATCACTTACCGTCTTGTTGATAAGTAAAACGAATGTACGAGTTTCGTCATTGTTTATTTAGAACAAAAACTCTCGGGATCGCACAAGTTTGACTAGATTCTTTGTGTTGAATTTATTAGTGTTAATTTCCCAAGTACATGTGACAGAGGCGAATATTAAATTTATGTCTCCTAAATGTACGCCAGGTCTATTCTCATCTGTGAAAAGTTCGTCTATATAAAATGACTAACTTATTTATAGATATGACTCAACTTTAGTTATTATGAAGTCTTTCCAGGATCATTGTTGTTGGATCCTAATGCCAAGTCCCCACGGTACTTATGATAAAAATGACTTAGTTCCCGTGATCTACCACATGTGTCTCCGCCAATTGACTCTGTCGATGCTTTACTGCGCCCAGCGACGTGTTTCTTTGAATCCGCAGAACTGGGATCGAAATGCAAACCTTTGTCCGGAGCGTCTGAAAATCAAAGTGGAAATTAGCTGCCCGTAGTTGTTTTGGCAAATACTGAGAACAAGATCAAACACACCCATTAACAATTACAAAAACGGTTTTTATTAATATATTATATATAATAGAGAGAATATTCGCTTTGCAACACTGGTGGAGAGAAAACACACAGCGAGGAGCTTTGTCTGGCGTTTTTAGATTCTATGCCTATTAGCATTAGAGTAATTTATGAAAGGTGGATTGTACTGTGGCAGTTCTTTTCATTATGGAAGTTTTCTTGCGGCAGGTTATATTATCCTTTCACTAGTAGGCCAAAGTTTCTCTTAAGAAACACTTAAGAAATTCTGAATATTTCATAGTTCTTCATCCATCTTTTCGTCTGACTTGACTTTTTAATGAATTTCAGAGCGTCTTTTTTTACAGAAAGAAATTGTAGCTAATTCTGCAATCGTCACAAAGCGTCAGCCATTGCTACAGCCCAGCACCAAAAATAAGTCTACGCCTTGATGTTCTAGTCAGCTTTTGATAAACATACTCACAACTTTGTTGCTGACAGTCACGGCTTTGGTTATAGTCTGTAAACACCCATAAGTAGGAATCAAAAATTTATAAATATTTTGATATTGGTCGCCCCCATTTAACCAAACAAATTTCACTGTAACAGTATCAAAATAATATTTTACAATTTTCCTCTTTCGTTAAAAATTAGTTGACGCCAAAAAAACGAAAAAAACAAAAACAACAAACAAAAAAAACAAAGAAAAATCGTGGTGTTACAGTTGGTCTCATTGACTTCTAGAGTTGGAAAAAGTTATTATGAAGTCATTCCATAGACTTAACACACATCAGACGTTCGAAATATATATTTCACCGCAACCCTACCGAACGAACAGTAGGATGGAGACACAAGGTCAATTTCTTCAAAGCGGAGTTTAACAGGTCTGAAATTGCAGTTTTTGCGCTTCTTCTAGAGCTGGTTGCCTAAGTCAAGAGTTAAAGAGTCCAGATATACCCGACTATTTACCCATAGCGATGGAGGGAAGAGTTGTTGTAATTCATCGCATTTCCAAAGGCTAATAGCACTGTTTAAATCGCAAACAACCTGCGTTTAATTGTTTGAACTTGCGAGCTACCCGGGTCTATTTCCCAAACTATTTACACTACGCGCTCCACACATCAAATAATCGAAGTAATGATAAAAAGACAAAAATACACAATGTCCGACCTTCAGTCAGTATTACCAGATACATTATAAATACTGAATACAGGTGCAGCCCGAGAAATCTAAAAAAGACATAAAATATGATTATCGAAGATATTCAATCGGCAAGAGAGACATCAGCATATGACTGTTAAATATCCGGAGCGGACACCTTTCTGTTCCTTTAGAAGAAATATCTGAAATTGTGAAACGCAGTGAATCAATTTATGTAGAGACAAATGTATCTTCTGTTGACGTTTTAGAACTCTGTTTTTAAATAGTTACATAATAAACTAATCTCATTGGAACGCAGAGTTTTGGCCTGCTTTTCAACAAATACTCATGGGAAATATACACGGTGATTTCTTGAAACGCTTTATAAGTCGTTCCATCAAGACCTGCCACTATCACCTCATCGCCGTTCCTATGCACTATAGATTTGCTATATCCACGAATTCGGACCATATTTTTTTTTTCTTGTCAGTGATACCCGTAGTGGCGCCCAGAATAGTATGGCCCCAATAAATATCTTTATGATGTTCAGGAAAGAATAAAAGTTCAAAGTAGTAATTACAAATAAACAGATTTTTATTTCAAGGCTGGAATCAGAATTGAAGATATTGCCAGGAATTCAATCGCTCTTAGATACTTTGTCTCAGAATTATTTGTCAATAAATCCAATTTAAAAAAGAGAACCTATTAAGTCATTTAAGGAAGGGGCGATTATTACATAGATGCGAGCGCTTCTCTAGAAGATGGGTAACCTGCCATGAAAATGGTCAATTCTGGCAGCGTAAAAGAGTAATAGGAATAGATACGAAAGAAAACTTGGGAAAGAAAGCACTTTTATTGTTTTGTTTTTGAAATTTAGATCCTAATTTCATGTCCGTACAATGATGGTTTCTGAACATTTTTCCAAGTGAGAATGGACACGAATGGAAACTGTAATGGCATAACAATTGTGTGAATTCTATACGGGTTGAATTTGTTATGCCTAAGAGAGGAGCGCCAATTGACAATAATATTGATGTAATTCCAGCAGTGAAGTTCGAACTATATTAGAACTGTTAAGCACGCCCACTGCAAGCAAGGAATAAAGCAAGCAATAAAAGGTTGGATTTCGTCTTTTGGGCTTTTGTGTTTAATGGCATAACCAACATCGTTAGGTTTGATATCAATGCCAAAGCCCAAACCGCTTGTCAACACAAACAGTATTTCTCTCGCATAACTCTACTCTTGCTCTCTCTCCCCGCCTGCTATTTTAAATATGTTTACCCTAGCTTAACATTATGTTAAATATATTATTTCATAGAATAATAATGAGTCGGTGAGCACATAGGTTGATATGCTGCGATACGCTCGTGAGCCAAGGTGTACAGAACGCTCGCTATTAAGCGAGTGACTTAGATGTCAAACTGCGCTAAAACTATACTTATGGAGTCGCACAGTGTTTTCCTCTCACAGAAAATTCGGATCAGTACCATTAGCGAGTTATGCTTGATATTCCAATTCTGAACCACTAAGAGTACGCTGAGGTATGTCAAGCATGTTAGGGTACCAATCCCATTGGGTTAAATAGATCTGATTGCCATCTGCACAACACAACCACAGTCACGCTCCTTCGGAGAAAGAACAAATATGCTGTAAATAAAGATAAATATCGAAAATAAGTGTCACTTCATAGAGACGAAAAAAAATATATGGAAAGCAAACTCTCGAAAGGAAGAAACGTATAAACAACTTGAAAATAATAACCAAATTCTGAGTAATGATAAATGTCACATGACACTCTAATCAACCTATAACAACTCATCTCTCCTTCACGCACACGAGCCAAACTATCATCATCAGCACAATTGGGTTAGTTTTTATGACGTGTCAACCCTTGTTGGGTATCTAATGCCAAAATCAAATCTTTTTCCTCAGACAATTAATCACACATAAGCTACTACTATCAAGTAACTAATTAATTCATGATGTAAAACAATATTATAACTTCCAAATAACAATTATTTAATAAAGAAATTTTCACAACAGCACACAATTTTTGCAAGTTATATAGTCAGTTCACAAAATATCAGATCTTATTATATAATATATTATAAATTTGTACTCATACTTGAGTTTGTATAAGGATTTATCAAGTATTATTTATTATCTTAAAATTAAGTAATAATATTTGCCCAACACATAGTTCTATATATATTCGCATACGGCGCTCAGCTATTATGAACTATCCTTTAATATATGAGGATAACATCAAGAGTACATGTTACAGTAATACACTTCGTCTCATCAAAGTATCTCGGCAAGCGCTACTCATTATGAGAGAATTGAGTTCAATTATTAAATAAGAGCTAGCAAGAAACCAATCACACTAGTATAGCAATTTTATGGTATTGGAAATATCGGCTAAAAATGCGTATCTCGAGGTCACCTAGCCCAGACCGTGTGTCAAAATGGACACCAATTCCTCAGAAACTCAGTGAGTATCAGCAGTATGACCTGGGAGCTCTTATTCATGCGCATCTGGAGGAAGAGATATATATTACGCCTGAATCACTACCATCACACACACAGAATGGCTTCGAACTGGTGGCTCACATCACCAACCATCAGAGCTCAATAGCATAGGAAATCACGCGAGAGAGTATGCTCTATTGCTGTGGTATCAGATGTCTGCAACAAAATACATAGCATTTGAGTATCAGCGAGAAGCGATGTGACTACTTCGTGAAACATAAGTCTCTAGAGAGTACAAGGTTGACTAGACAAAAATGAGAGAATTTATCTAAATAGCATACATCTGAGATGAGTCGTATGCATAGTTGCGTGAGCATCTAAAATGACAAAGTAACGCAGATCGATGATGATGTCACTGTCTGAAAGAACATAAGTAATACTAGATATAACCATAATTGGCTAATGAAGGGGGGTTTCCATAATAACCCATTCTCCCAAAGGTAATTGTCCGAATGTGAATAGAGATAGCGCGACTGAAGGTTCGGACTGCAGCTTTCTACTACTCGTGAGTGGGCGAGGCAGTATCACAGATGCTTTAGAACCACTTTACTTGTGATCCGCGGACGCGACAGCGGACGCCTCCTTACAACAATAGATAGGGAGGTCATTATTGGAGGCTATGAGTTGTATTATTTATATTATAGGTAAGGTGGTAGTTGGGTGGATTCCTCCTTCGGATGATAGAAATAGATTCACAAGATATATTCTAGCCTCTTCATCAATAGACCTCCAGCCCTTGATATATTGCCTATTGGAGTGTAGTCT
Organism: Doryteuthis pealeii; assembly: GCA_023376005.1. NCBI lineage: Eukaryota > Metazoa > Mollusca > Cephalopoda > Myopsida > Loliginidae > Doryteuthis > Doryteuthis pealeii. The sequence continues at coordinate 49,663,419 of CM042137.1, read as the reverse complement.
TCTCACGTATGAATGCAAGCACTATCCAACTGTACCAACAACTCGAAAATTAGGAGGTAGAGTCAACGATTCACCCACCAACGCTCACTATAATAGGTGAAGAGCCAGCACCCTGTGATTGGTGCTCGGAATCACAACTCACATTGATATGACCATTAATACATATGTAGTAACTTGAGAGAACTCCAGACACTGTGCTAGAATGAAAAAAATCTACATGACAATGCAATCTCTGAATACCAATATAGGTACCCTTACTTATATAGGCAAAGTACATGAGTAGGTTCACGGTAATATAAGGGAGCCTACTTCTATGCTACAAATATCAGCTGGTCATTATAGCATATAACATATATATACATAAAAGTCAAGATCACCTTAGCACCTTATAATAATGATTAGATGCCAGATCCCTAATTCAGCCTCATTTCACATGGGCACATGATAACCCACCATCACTTACATTAATCATACTGGAGCATAGTGTTAAAGAAGGTACATATCGAGTAGGTCATGAGGGTCTTATTCATGTCTTGCGCGATAATATACATAGAATCGTATTTAACAATATATGTCTAATACTGAATGTGTAGAGGTTACCAGTTTATAGGAGTCTGGGGAATGATGGAAGCTACCCCTTATCATCTATCATTGCTCAAACCCAGAGTGTAGTATGCCTGATGATTAGGACAGTTCACTAGTTCTATGGGTTGAATATATATAAAAAACAAATGTATTTTATTTATATAAACAATACATATAATTAAGTATGCTATCAGAAATAAGCTATTATTATTATCATATAAACTTTTGTTATCGTGATGTATATAAATGATACATAATAATACATCACAAACAGTGAGATATGATAAGCCATAGAAACAAACAAAAACAATAAATAAGCATGAATACTTAATATATTATAATGGTGATTAATTCTGAGTACCATATAATTGATCACTTATATACTATATTAATTGTTATTCATGTACACATACATAGCATATATGGTATAACGTTTCAGATAACAATAAAAATGACAAAAATATGATTTTATTGAAATCAATTCCAGATATACTATTTATCAAGCCACCTATCATTTTCAAAACATTTCATAGTGATGAAAATCAATATTATATAAAATATAATACATAAACAATAAGGAAGGATATGTACATATCACAATAATATTATAGCACCACACAAGAAACAGTAACAGTAGATGTGCATATTGAATTGTTTTATTAATTTTTTATCTCACTTTTTGATAGTTTAACATATAGAACAAATTAAGAGAATATCACACTATATAATGCTGCAATGTGTAATGAGAATATATTAGGTGAATATTGATGGTGTATAAATTATATATGTATAATTCTAAGAAAGAATAATAAATAGGATATCTATAAGAGTATATTGTACTTCTTATGTTAGCTTGTGTGGAGTCATTTAGGTAAGCGAAATACATATAGAGATCATTGTGCACTCCTTCTAATGCCATCGAAAAGAGTGTCACAGAGCTCTGGTCTAAAGGCTTGCAATGAAAAGAAGACTAATAGTGCTCAAAATTGTACTACATCATTCTCACTTAATAGTAAACTAGATATTTACCCATATGATTTTCTTATGAAAACAATACACTAGTAAAATAAAAAATATAACTTAAAAGGTTAAGGGTTTTTTTTTTAATATTACTTTAAAGTATGTATAATAAATCTATACATATATGCTAAAATTTTAAGTATGAGTATTTATATTTAATTATTTTAAGTAGTATATTTTAATTAAATTTATAACAAGGTATTATATTTACTTAAAGTATATTTTTCTTAATTGTTTACAAAATTGATGTAATTTGTTCGTGGGTGTCACATATACTTAATAATTATAACTACTAGTATGTTATAGTGTTAATATCTTCTATTTAATAAATGGTATAATAAGAAGTGACAGCAATTAATCTCATATTATTAACAATCCATGAGGTTTATTATCCATATTGAGATGGAAAAATCATATTGAGCACAGCAATTCAACCGGCACGATATATGCTGACATCTGATCAAGCAGCCTGACTCAGTAGCAGACTTAGCTACACAATGGTAGTCAAAGAGTAGACAATGAGATAGAGAACACAGATTAGAGTTTTTTGGCAACACTTATATGAAATGCAACAAGATACGATAAGGAACGCACGAGCCTCCATTCTAGACGAGAGTTAGATAACTGCAGGCATGCACACATGATATACGAGACCTATTATCTTCTAACGTACACCGCACAGCTAAACATCTCTCCTGTATAATTGAGAGTGAGGTTAATTTTAATCGTACAGAGTGATAAATACGTGAATATACATAAGTCGACAGTCTGTAGTTGCTTCATTCTAATTTCTGACAAAAGCGAGAGGATAATGAGAGCACAGACAACAGAACAGATGAGATATAATGGAAATCCTCATCACTAAAATATGAAAAGATAGATGCTATGAGGAGAGAGAATACTTCGGATGGGGGTGGAGCATGAAGATCACAGTCAAGGAGTCTGCAACTGTATTAATGTTACTCTTGAAACTCAACTAAATGAGATCTCTATACTGAGAGAGAGTCTCTTTAGTTACTTTCTCAGCCACACATCTCTCAAAATACGCACTCTCCTTCTATCAACCAGCAAACACATCACCCATAATCAGTTACTCACTATAACATATATATATCCTCGGTTCTTGGGAGGACAGGCTCTTAAATACACAGTTAATATGAACATCCGGGCTTTTACTACTGGTCTGGCTCAATTATGCCAAGTTAGAACTTCATATTCACGCACATTAATTTTGTAGATACTAGTGTCAATACTTAAGAGTTATACTCAATCCGGGTTACTGCCAACAGTACATATTCAGTCACGACGTGAGGATAATAGGCAAGTATTCAAAATATATCCGTGGCCACTACACGACTACATACGCACCTCGCGCACGAGCACGAGCACAACGAAAGAAGAGAACCAATAGGGGTACCTCGGACGAGTGAGCTTACGCAGGGGTTGGTTGGGAATCTGCTCGTCCATTCAATCACAGTATTTAGATTATCTTGGCATCCTTTGAACTTGTGCACTGAATCAACTTCAAGAAAATATGGAGTCAGTGAGTATCATAAAAATAATATATAGTAGTATTATGACGAAAAAGCTATCTACACTCTTACTTCTCACCAATCTATGTTAATATACGCTAAGATCTAAACTGTATAAATAATAATACTAGTTCATGGTACTATATATATATATCAAGGTTGGCTCTATTATAGATTAAGCATATATACTACTCAGAGTATTGGTATTAGGTACATAATTATCAACTATATTTGTTAGTAGATGTGACGACTGTCATAGCCTCCCAAAAGAAATTAACATACTCATAAAAAGTATCATTTATTATTCAAATACATGACATAATTTTTCTGTAAATTTCTGAGACAATCTTGTCATATCTTTCTCTCATCACTTGTATAGACCGCTCGCCCACGGGTGTAGAGTGAGCAGTATTCTTGTTGACTCAGTAATGATTGTAACATATTGGATCTTATACTCTAATACTCATCGGTGCCAAGCTAGTGGATCCATCGACATATATAGAGTAATTTTAGAGGATAAAGAATGATATTTAAATATTGCATCCTCATATTCCACATTCTTTAGATAATTACTACAAAAAGCCAATTTAAAAAATTCATATAGTTAGGTGTTTTATAAGTAGTATAGTTATTAATTAAATTTAACGAAGATTATATATTATTACTATCAAAGTTTATTGTCTTAGATCTGTGTATACTATATACAAGTATAATTATGCCATATAGATGTAAAGCAACTTTACCTAGTCGCACGCACAAAGATAGTTCAGAGTGGAGCAAACATTAATGACGAACACAGTATATAATATGCACCAAGTTGAGTTTTACTCATCTATATTATAATGTATATATATAGATTGTGTGTTAATGTTATTACTGTCTGGTCTAGTATATATTTTATCTATCACTATACAATAGTTCACAAATTTCACATCATGTGAGTCACATATCGAGATCCATCTGACATTGCGCGCTATTTAACTATCTGCACTATGTATTTTATTTGTATCTTAACATTCGAGAGTATAGTTCACATATATATAAATTGTGCTTATTGAACATTATTTATTGTATTATAAAAGTTAGTCCTATAGTGTAAACTATAACGTGTATCGATGCTCAGAATTATAATGTATCGAGGTGTATTATTACTACGAATCGAAACTATGAGAGAGATAAAGTTTGATACAGATATGTAGAACGGGAAGGCCTAATTGCTAATATTAATATGTACATCATGAGAGTAAACACGAAATTTAACAATAACAGACTATATGCTTATAATCAGATTATAATTTAACGATGTATATATATAATATATATATAATATATATGATAATATATATATAGAGATTTCTTAAACTAGTTGTTGCTTTATTCTTAATGATTTAGTGTAGTAGATATTAACATACGCATATCCTACGTATTAAGAACAGCTAATGTTGGATTAAATATGTGAAATCCTCGATTATCAAGATAAAATAATCTGTCTATTGTTAAATAATCTCTCTTGTAATACTTCGTCTTAATTAACTATAACTGAGCTAACTATATATTAGAGATAAAAATAACAATAGATTGTAAGACACGATGTATGCTACGCTCAAGGTATAAAGGCTTGTGACGCGCTCAATTTTCAGAGTTGTTTTTTTTGTCACTAATTAAGATCATAAATAGAACACTACTTAGCAGTAGAGCTTATTTCACAATATAATCTTTTATTTGATTGAGTAAGACGCACGCCACACCAAACACTCACTCTGTTTCAAATACTTTTTTCTGTATCTCGCTAAATCTATACGCTTATTATATATATAGGACTTTCTTAATTATAATACAATATTATTATTACATTACATAACTTAAATATACGTTAGAGCACAATCCTGAGAGGAAGGTGTACTAATATACATATATTTATGCTAGTTATATAAATCAAATATATTTGGTTGACTAACATTAGGTACTAGATATTCTTATAGAGTACTCATCACGTATACAATTCAATCTATTCTTTCAGCTCTTATAAGACCATATTATGTACTAACTAAATCAGAACTAAGTATATTTATATATATTATATATATATATATAGAAAGTCAAGTATGTGGTAGTGGGGACTCTGTTGTGAGTCTCGGTTAGTCGTGTTGTACACTGGTTCCTAAGTGGTCCACAAGACTGCCATCACTCAATATATGTTCGCAAGCGCAGAATCTCAATGTCTAATAGGCATTATAATACTTTATTGCTCTCGCGCTCTCAGAGTGCATCAGAATAATACTTTTGATTAATAGCATATCAACATCACTCATATATAGAAGTTTGAGTATTATTATGGATACCAAAAACCTCACAGTTTCTCTTCTGTAAGAAGAACCAGCTTATACTTCGTTATTCATTAACTACCATCTATCTCTGCGCACGGATATCCAGGCGTTTTCCACTCTCACTTATCATCACTCACAGGGTAATTAAGTTACCAAAAGTGGTAATGTAATATGTGCGAGTAGAGTTTGAACTTTCAATAACATAATAGTGGATAAACGTTTAAATTACTCTTTTTATGTAGATAATTGTATCAACACGAGTTTGTTGTTATTATATCATTTTTCACCTTACTGGAATGCTCAGTGTCAGTGTATCAATTTAGGTATGCAGCTAATGCAATTAATAAGCAGAACTGAGTGTGTGTCGAATATGAGTGACAACTGAGATTAGTCAGGTATAAGAAATTCTAATTACAAACTCTCCCACTCACATATAATCGAATTCTGAGCAATTTTATCTTATTATATCTGCATTTGTCATAGGATAATGAAGTCATAAATAAAATGATTTTTAGAGTACTCACACCATTCAAATTTCATATCTTTTAAGTCTAATTTCAAGTGATGTGGTCCTAATATCTTAGATAATGCACCTATTAATGAGGGCAAAGATAAAAAAATATTCTTTTAATTTCCATATTGACTTTCACAACTATTATGATCAGGACTCTACAACGTAGATGGATACTGAGCATGCATCTCATTCAGGTTCTCATATAATATAGTAGTTAAAGAATTTTTTCATAAAGAAAATTACTTTTATTAGCAAGTTATGAAATACTTCAAATAAAAAGAACTAGAAATGGAAATGGTATAATAGTAAACCACGGTCTCAAGTCGGTAAAGCCACCATGACTCTAGTATAATGAGATGCTGTATTTATTTTCGAGTATTTTCTCTCCAGACTGACCCGCCTAAACTTTGATTCTATATCTATGTATCTATGGCTTATTTGTTTAATGGCATATCAAAACTGTACTCCTCTCCAGGGGTATATTCTTAATTGCTTACTAGCTATTGACACAATTTTCGATGTACTTTTGGTTGCACAGGAGGATTATAGATGTTATGAAATGTGCTCTGTACATATGAGTTTAAATATGGATTTGTGGAGAAGTCTCGTCGATAAAATAATTTGTCTCACGCACTCTATATATCAAATATTATAATCATTTCGGGTCTACACTAGGCTCAGCTTTGTGAATAGAGGCAATTATATAAGTCTACGTGACACCATTGTATGTCCTATTTTCTCGCGGTCTTTGAGTCTCGCTCAGTCTATTATTTATAACACAAACCATTTGAGCACTACGTCGGTAGAGTCGTCCGAATAGGCCTAACAAGAACCGCCAATATATGTATATTATTCCAGGTTTACGTATACTGGCCTCTAGCCAACTCATGCATAAATGAGTAGCAGCAGGGAATCTGTAGCAGTAAATCACAGAACTAATATAAAATACAATCCATTCCTGAGTCTATAGCTGTTAGAAATAGTAGTAATATACATCCCTATCGCTGTTTGGCTATACTAAGACTTGTTATTGACGAGCGTCCAGCTCACTCAATGACATTACACGCACTTCACTCTATAGAGTACAATCGAAGACACTAAGCATACAGTGGAGAGAAAAGAGATAAATATGAGACACGATGTAAGGAACAGATGAGTATAAGTAAATGAATATGTTTTTACCCGCCATTGTCAAAAATATAATGTTTCCAACTGTCGTTTATTTCGTAGAAGTCAGATTCGCTCAATGTTTGAGTTTTTCTGAGAGGGACTTTTATAAATTGTTATACAATGATGCACATAGAAGATCTTAACAGATAGATGAAAAATATATGTTCATAATAAAATAAATGTAGGCAGTGTGATCAGAAAAGTAATTTGTTGTTAGTTTTTTTGCTCGCAATCATAGATTTTGTTAGCTTATCTATGAGGATGTTCTCACTTATTACTTGTAAGTATTGAGCATTTAATTCTAAGGATATTGACTCAGCTACTAGATTAGAAATAATTGAGTATCATTATGGAGGATGCTCATATTGATATACTATTCGCATCAGTCTCCGTTGATATGAGGACAATTGACGAGATGATAGTGATGAGATTTTCTATAATAGCACTACTAAGATTTTGTCTCAAATCGCATGAGAGGATAAGAATGTTACTCTTGAATAAATCAACCTATCTATAGATTTGAGACTCAAAGAAGTAGAGCTCAAGTTGATAATTTGTTATTTGCCACATATATAATTATTTTTCTCTCTCTCTCGTAGATTCGAGAGACAATATATATTTATCTCACGCGCAATAACATCACACGCCGTAAAGAGTAAGATTATCTCAAAAGATAGCGAATAATCCTTCTTTTCTATCGTATCAATAGCCGATAACGACAGATTCAATTGTGTTCTTGGAACTGTTACATTAAATAAGAGCTGACAGCAATAGAGCTGATAAACTCTCGAGCCTCAGCTCACGTATGATCTTGTCACGTATTTCTATCCAATACTAATTATATTTTGCAAATGTTTTATTTGACCATAGAATTTATAGAAGACCACCTAAATCCATGTGTACTTTATCTACTTTTCCCTTTGTTTCCTCTTTTGTGTCTATGTGTTAGACATGAGAGTCTATGATTCAATCAATGACCAGATGAGGTTCTCTAGCCTACCCAGAGCTCCAAACAGGAAGCCTGCACCACGCGGATGCACGATATCTAAATGCTTTGTTAACTCATCTCACTCAACGTTATATTTTTCAAGAATTTTTAAAATCTGAAGCAAGTGCTGATCCTTGACGAGTGATCTTTCCATCAATATTTCATTACAATTTATTCATTTATAATCTGTTTTTATATGACAGGTGCGTTTGATATCTTTTGGATTATCACATGTTAGACTGCTATGTCACAGCACACCATTTTTACAATTACTCTCATAATTTTGTCACTATCATGATGTTCTTTCTCATCGAGACCAAGGTTATACTGAGAGTGCGAGGTTTATACCGCATGAGACAACAAATATTTTCTACCTTTGTGCTGCGTTACTTGCGCTAAACACATAGGTGTTTCATGAGGAACGTCTCCTCTCTCATTACAGTGCTGGTTAACATCCAAGCTCCTCATTAGCACCTAATAATGTGAGCGCTAGTAAGTTCTCAAGTAGTTTTGCTGAACTAACAATTCTCGAATCACTTACCACACAATACAAGAATGAATAAACAAAAACAAAACGGCCTTCTGGCCAGTATTAATAATATACCACAAATATAAGTATTGACACAAGCAAAAAACAAAAACAAAAAAACAAACAAAAATTCCCGCGCCAAATAATAGAACAAACACAAGAAAAAAGAAAAAAAGAAAAGAACACAACAAACACCAAGAAGAAAAAAAAACATTAAAAAATAAAAGACAGCATCTTCCAATCTTTTAGTTCTAGCATCTTTTCACTACAGTCTTTCCGATAAACACAGTTAGAGAGTTGCTCTTACTCATTTAATATACTGGAAATGAGCTAGGCACCGACTTGGCTGAACCAGCGAATTGATTGGAGTGGGCCTCTCATCGTAACATGACCAGCTAGCTAAGTATAGGGCCAGTGAGCAGTCTCACATTGTATACTGGATGGGCTCTCTCGCAGCCTCGCTAGAGAATAACGTGTCCTTCAAATGTAATTAACAGGTCACATACTCTCCCATGGAGCCAATACAAGAAGGTGGGTCCGCCAATTAGAAGAGTCGAGGAGATTTTATCTATTTTTGCCTTAGAAGATCGAATGATAGTCAGTGGTTGTCTCACAGTCCTCAGCTATATAAGGGCAGTCTGTGCAAGAGTTCTCACAGCCTCCTTCTCACATTCAGCACAATTATCTGTTCTGTATGGCAGTGCTCATGGAAATAGAGTCATCTCCTCAAATAGACATAACAAATGTCTCAGAGCAGAAATATCTAGAGAAGAATAAAAAAAAACAAAAGTGGAGAGATAAAGGCAACCAGGAGAATCGTCAGCACGAATTGAGTCTTTGAACACAGAGCAACGAGACAACTATATGTGCAATAGACATGCACGAGAAACAGTCAACGATCAACGTGTGTAACTCAGCACTTTATGCTCAGCTTTCTGTATTCAACAACTCATACCTGTTTGTCACATCCCAATGCCTACCAGTCACACCACTATGAGAGAGAAAATATATTTTAGAGTTGCACTTAAATCTATAGTAAACTACAAACACACAAAGAATGAATCAGACGAGGAGAGACAGAGACTAGATTATCACACTCAATTTATCTCAATATACCTTCCAACTCGACAACTAGGTGTTCACTCGGCCGACTATGAGTCAACTTTTACGGATATATATAAAAAAAAATTTTTATATTTAACTAAAACTGAAACACTATTTTATAAAATATATATAGGTCTTGTGATTTTTTTGGAGTAAATTAATACCTAAATATTATATATGTGTTGCAATAAAGATGTTATACATAGTTGCTCATGAGATTGTATGGTAGCACTGCTCAAATATGGTGAGATGTGAAAATAAGTCTGAGATCCTTGGGGTCTTCACAACGTGGAATCTAGTATTGTGTAGCACTACATAATTTCATTTCATGGAGATTCTAACACAAGCACACAAAAGACACTGAAACTCCAACATAAAAACCAACACCTCTATATTTTTCTAAACTTTTCGAATAAGAGCAATATAATTTACCGCTTGCTTTTTTCGTATTAATTCGTGTTGGAGTTCTCTATAGCTATCGTATGTTTTCAACGCACTAAATGATTGGTTAAACATGTCATCACATTCATCTGGTAGAATTTATTGTATGATCCATCACTCATATTATACAGAAATCATTTTATACGCGAGACTCACGCACTCAAAGATGAAAAGAACTCATATTCTTATTCTCATATAGAATTATATGTCAATTTCAGTGTTTTATCCATTGAGTCCTTTTTATTTTTTACAAAAAGAGCTCAGAAATTAAAACATGATATTTTGCTCGAAAGAGCCCGGAAACATCACTATAATTATTAAACTCACTATAGTACATATATTTTATTATTTATGAGAGACTAATTTTATATACACACTACTTATTGTATATTTTCTCAAAATATCATATAAGTGGCTAATTGCTTGCATCATATTGCTAGAGAGAGAGAGAGAGAGAGAGAGAGAGGATAAATGTGAATTAAGTTTTGAGTGTTTGGAGAGGGCAGAGAGAGAGAGACAGAGAATACCAGTGGAGACACGCACGTAAAAAGATAACTAATAGAGCAAATTTGTGAAAGACTGATTATTCTCGCAATAACATATATAAAGTAAACAAGCTAAAAAAATATATCGCGCAATGACAACACTATACACCATGCAAACAATAGAAGCCTAACTAGACAGTGATCTCACATCAGGATTAGTTTCTCCATGTAGAGAGATGTGTAGACACCTTAAATATATAAATTATAATATGCCGGTACATTTGAGGAGGTCATGGTAAATTGTGCTACAAAGTTTTCATTTGTTGAGAAAAAGAAGAGCTTCATATCAATACTCTATATATATATAGGTCCGCGCAAGTCGGTATCTACAGATGTAAAATAGAAATCATTCAATATTAAAATTCTCATATGACTCATATCTCAGCTTAAAAAAGTAATTACTCATAAACTATATTTCGGGGTCCAAATGTGTTTTAAGAAATTCTTAGATGGTGTGGAAAAGAAAAAATGAATTTATAATTCATTTCTGATAAATATGTAAATTTGTATGTGTTTTTTATCCATTACTGAATTTATATTTTTACAGCGTGTTAATAAACAGTATTTGTCTTCTAAACAGGCAAAAATGCCTGTATACAATTTTTTCTCCGAGTTATTCTGCGTCACATTACTAGAGTCGGCTAACTATTTACTACGTCAAGATTTGTAAAATCAGAAAGTATAGTGTATATGTCACATCTTTATCAATGATTCCTTGACACAATGTTATAACACTTATATAAGTTGAGGGGACTAACTTCTATTAACTCACAAAGATAACCGAATAACTTGTATTTATTATCTTTACCAGAGACCATTTCGGTAATGAAACCGACATGATGACCTGAAAGTTGAAACAGTGACTAATTTCATCAATAAAATGAGTTAAGATAAGCGAGATAGAGTGATAAAGTACACAAAAGACAGCATACATACACATATTATTTCTAAAAAATACACACTATATATGTACACCTAATCTAGGAGTACAGCCTTAGGACATTTTTTCATTATATAATGTGCTTCTGAATAATAAAAACTGAGTACATTGCTTTAGAGAATTTTATTGAAAACTAAAAGTAAACTCTAACACTATAGGCCTCTGCCGAGAAACATAAAGCAACACTTCAGCTAGTCGATCGCTTTATCGAACACAACCCACACAACACTATCCATACCAGTTCTTAAAATACTTAATTCATCGGCTTATTTCTGGTCGAATATTTTTAAATATTTATATGGTTGGAAAGAAAATAAATAATTCAACCTTCATAAAATATATAATAGATAAACTCAATTATATGTATATTTTAATATACATTGAATCATTTTTTTAAATAAGAGAGCAAAGTTAAAAACGTGTATTATTACACAATTAAAACAAAGCTCTAGCTTATCACTGACAAGTTTTATTCAATAATAAAATTTATATAGTTGTTATTTACTATATTTCTTGCTCATAATGTTAATAACGCATATTAATGTAGTATTTAATAATAAAAGGTTAATTTTGTAATGAGACTTCCACAAGTGAAGTCTTATTCTCATACATGTAATTATATATTGTAAACGCTTATAAATAATAATGCTGTATCTCATATCTAGCTGGTGGTCGAGGAAACTATGTGACATTAGATGTATTCGTTGTGTAAACTCTTTTTCTAAAATGTGTATACACTTGATAAACATTTCATCCTACTTACTACTTAGCCCTCACCACTAATGGGTTGTTCTCTAGTTAGCATTGATGAAGATTAACATAAGATTTAAGTGCGAATCAAGAAAGAACATAGAATTTTTATCATAAGAAATGCAAAGTTTTATACAATATTACTTCCAAAAATAAAGAAGATGAGTGAACGCAAATTACAGAATAAAATATTTGTTCTGTGAATTTAGATCAGTATATTCTTTGTGTTTTAACTCACGAAGTATAATCATAGATCAACATATATCTTTTGTACAGTTCAGCGAGATTGTTCGTACGACAATATTACTCTATTAACCTTATCGATACCACTGGGGATAAGACTGCATGCAAGAGTAATATCTCAACAACAAGTCTCTGACAACTTCGCACTTTTATCCTAAGCTTGATTAATATCACCTACTAGATCGATATAGAGAAGCGAGATAACATTCACATACTAAAAAACAATTCGACAACACTGTGGTATATTGAGTCTAGGAGAACAGCAGAGTTATACCACACCGCATTCCTAGCCAGAAGAGTTATCACTGTGACTAAGGCTCAGTTCACTACCCCTCCATTGCATTCGCACTAACTTCCACAAGCCATCCACTTTGGCCCCGAACCAATAGTTTTGATGTTCGATGGCCTTGTTTAGTGAGAGCAGTCCGAGCACTGAGCGTTTGCAAGACAAAAATATATGTTTGCTCTATATGTTGTAATTTTTACGTTTCTCCGTATTCGAATAGGACCCAATTTTTTTTGGTGGGGAGGGCTGAGAATAATATTAACGAGACACACTCAACTATTCTCATATTTAACAATATCACTAAATTTTGTGTGTTCGAAAAAAGGAGTTCGTGGAAGTTTGCTACAAATGAACGCGATTCAACTTTGTATCTTAGGTATATAAATGGCCCTAGACGAGTTAACCCTGGCGTATAATATCAATCGATCAATTACAACTTCTGTTTCTCCTTTTTGCTAGCAATAAAGTTCTTTTTAAAAAGCATGATTTTTATTAGATAATCTGGGTATTTAAGAATAAAGCAATAATCGTTTGACACTGAGATAAAAATTGACATTCTATAATTAGAGCCGTACTGCTCTACCAACCAGCAAAGCAAAAGCAGTCATTTGGCTTCTTATGGTGCAATAAGCCAGGAAGAAAAATAGCGTTTAAAGAGTCTGCGTAATATGCATTTTAGCAGATTGTCTTACTTTAATACCTGTTCTTACTAGATCACTTCTACCTATTGTTTGAAATAAACTTTCTGCACGAAGCGAAGATTTATCTTTGGTTAACCTGGATTCGAAAGTAACGAACATCTAGAACGTCAGAATAAATTTGAATGATTAGGTGACGTCCTGACAAATTATGATTATCTGAGATTTTCTGGAATGGAAACATATCTACATCACTGATTCGACTTAATAATATAGTACATAAGGACAGTACTTTGTATTTATAATATTCCAACAAGGAAACTAATGAACGAGGAATACCAACTGGATTCTGTGAACAACAACAGAACACAACATCGAACTCATTACCAATGGGTCGTAAACACCGGATTTTAACTTTTGATAACTGGTATGGTACACACGCCGTGGTGCAAATTGTTTGGTACTTAGAAACTACTCTACTTCTTGAAAGCTATAATTGTTTGATTTCGTGAAGCATTCTTATCAACTGAATTAGTTACTTGGAAGACCATTCATTAACTGTTTGGTAAAACAAATATGTTTAGATTATCTTAGTTGTCACGAAATAAGTTTTTGAAAAAACCATAAATATAATTATTATGTGAGCATTAGTTAATTTGATCAGCAAATGCTTGAAATCTTAAAAATTACTGTGTGCATATTATTTGTAATTTATTAAGAAGATTAGAGGGATAAAACCCAGTTATATGTAATGATCGTATGAGATAACAAAAACTTTAGAAAAACAACTCTACTACATCATAATTAAAACATAATATAAATGTCAATACAAATGAATGCGCGAAGTACCGACATAAACGGAGTTCTCCGATGCGTATCCAATAATACAACTTGAGATGAAAAGTGGTTTGACACATGTATGTGCATTTGAAGGAAAAAATCAAAATTCAACACATTTCTAATGCAGACTCAATTTCAACAATCATTGAAGAAAATAAGATTAATTAAATAATTAAAAATATCTATGGTACTAACCTACTTCGAAAAACATAACATATAACTCTGGTGTATAACCGTTTTTGATACTTTCGCTATCTCTTATATAGAAAATTTTTTATTTGTCAAATATAAAAACAACATCCGGGCGGTGTAAATATTTATAATTTTTTATATTGAATATATTCGAGCCCGATGGTATGGAGTAAGTGTAGTGAAAAAATATTAAATTGAAAATAAAATAAATAAAACTCGATTTTAAATTATAAATTTTAAAAAATTACTTTACTATTACTAAAAAAGCATCAACAATATTACATCAACTAAGATATTCTTTTGTTTACGGAACGTAAAGGACTGGAACACAATACAAGTATTTTAGTGTAAGAAATTATACTTGTCTTCAAATATTATTTAGACTCTTATATTTAATAGAAAAATTAAAAAATTTGTACGATGTTATAATTAGTATGTTAGTAGTCCGAGATTTCATAAAAGTAAGAGTTTAGAGTTGTGATCAACGCTAGTAAAAAAATATTTCCCTAATATATTTTTTAGGGAAAAACTATTTTAACATAAATTAATCTAAAGAGTGAAAGTATAGGTATAGTCCTCACTTCTAGAAGACCTTAGACATTTCATCGTGAAATTTGAGTTTTCCACATTGATTTTCAATGAGTATACTTTAAAACAATAATTGTGACTTAAGCAGTGGGCGTAAGTTTTTCGGTTACAGACAAAAAGAGACGGAATCTCTATTATTAATAGATAAGAATATACAGGGTTGACGTAAACAGCGGCTAGCATAAGGACTCAACATGCGGGCCTTCGAGTATTCGAGAGGACAGCTTAATACCACCATAAGAATTCCGTTAATAAGCATCATAATGGACGGTATTGTCCTACGCTCAAGGGCCTAAACTGGTGGTACACATATGGGGTGGGGGCTAGCTTACCCCAAGTCTTCAGTGGAAATCGCAAGATACAACCAACGTATTTGGGAGGTAAGAGCAGTTAGGCTGTGCTATTTCTAGGAATTGAGCAAGAGCACTTCAAGCAAAGCACCCTGACAGGCAGAGTATTTGATGGACCTATCGGTCTGAATAATTATTACTAGAGAGAATTTTGAAATATTTTTAAGGAGAATTTTCGGAATACACGCGAATAGACCACACGAGGAATCGAGAAAATCAGTCTGTTATGTTAGTCATATTTGTAATAATCTAACTAAGTGCCTGGGCATATGCTCATTTTGTCCTTTCTGTAATTAATTAACAGGAACATTATCATTTGGTGGAGACCGAACTTGAATCGAAGGTCAAAAGATCAATAAATGTATTGCTCCGAACATTAACCAATAAACCTATCTCTGTTTACACATAGGACAATAATATCTTTCATGAGGAAGTGGATCTGTGAGTGTATTAATTGCAATTGAAGGATTGAGAATAAAAAATCCAGTTCATATATTTTTTATTATGTGTAATATTTTGAGAATTCTGCGAACACAAGTTCCAGATTAAATAAAAATATTCCACTTAAACATAAAAGCCCTGTTGCTGAGGCTTTAGAATATACCTTGTTGACTTATTTTTCAGCACCTACTCATATAGGTAAGAACTCATTTCCAATGGGGCCTTTTTTACCAGTTTCTATAATTATACAAAATATTTACAATTTGGAAAATATTAGTAGTTTATTATTACTAAGTCTTTTTAAGCTTTAGATTGATTAACAAACATTGGAGATAATTTTGATTGTGTTGATTTGAGACTGATAATCAGATTTAATAGGCAATGTCAATTCATCCTTATTTGTTTATTTTGTTTAATTTATATAATGCACTATTTTTCTTAAATTTATTTTTGAGTAACTAAGTGATTTATTAACATAAAACACAATGTTTCACTATCTCTATATTTAACTTTTTTTTATCTATTAAACCTTACTAGATGGGCTACCTAAACAAGTACTGACCACTCAGGATTAGAAGTGAACCTCATAATCCACCATAGAGTGTGGATTTTATTTGTAAGAAGTAATCTGTAGAGTTTTGAATGTACCAATCTTATCACTCCCTACCTCGATAAGAAGATGGTAGCAGTTGATGGCACGATTACTCCATATTACTTCTATTTCCTGTGTTGTATGGTAAAATACATAGAGGACAATACACGTATCTTTTAGGCGAAACCGCATCACTCTTAGAGAGAATAAACCTTCCTCGAGAGTTATCTAAGTAACAAAGTGTTACCCATACCAGAATTATATATAATATATTAGATAAACATGACCCGCTGGGTCCCCAGCTTTATATATATATATATATTATATATAATATATATACTAATATATATACATTATATATATATCTTTGGACATCAGCATTCTCGAGTAGACTTAAAATTCGTAGTGACAATTTCTATTTCAAATGGGAAGAATTTAATTAACGATAGTTTTATTTGAAGGTAGAGGAATCTAAGTGACAGAACGATGGTTACGAGTTAGACGTGGAAAGTCCAGAGTTGAAAAATAGTAAAAAATTGAAATGTCCACAAGTCAGTCTCTATAACTAGTCGTGACAATTAAAATTTGCCAGTGAGCGGGTTGTATACATACAGGACATACCGCCGAGACAGCCCTCATGGGATTGTAGTAGCATAGTTTTCCGTCGAGGATGTTGGATGTGCTTGGCGACACTAAAAACAATGAAAATCATGGATACTTGCATTTATAATAGAAATAAAGCAATAGCATGAATTAATGAATATTATATATTTACCTTACTTTAAATGCACAGCAAACATGCTACAAACTTTTGATGAAAAAATGGAGGATTATACTACAAATAAAGGTTGCAGTAATACAGTGGATAAGCGCTGAATCGGTTTTGACCTCTTGGATTTACGAGTACCTTAAATTACGAGTTTTCAGAGTTACCAACTGTCAGTAATATTGCTTTGTGTTTTGAAGACTAACAGACTCTGGATGTGAGATTATCGCTAGCTTCAATTGAGCACATTTAAAACTCTATAATAAATTACTGCTAAAAACATTTTAAGGGCCTCTCCCTGATATTTAATTATGCAAAGAAACATATTATTTATTTTTTATAAAAATTAACAATTAAAACATAATGAAAGCTATATATTTCATCATTATTTAGCTATTTATTATTTATGTCTTTTTAATACTATTGCAAATCTTGTACACCAGTGTTATTTTTTCTTAATAATCATAAAATATCTTATTAAAACATATTTATTTTAAGCGATATTTTTTATATTTGTGGGAGGGGTTGCCACGGGGGGCGATCAACTGATGTTTTGTTAATTGCATTTAAGTTTAACTCATAATGTCGGAAAATTGATTGAAATTACGAAGGGAAAATTTATATCTTATGCCGAGCGGAAACGATTTTAAATAATTTTCATCAGTTCTAATATGTATACCGACATTGTAATTAATTTTATAATCAAGATATTAATAAAAATTTTTACAAATTAATTTTTTTTTGTGTTGAGATAAGCTCAAATCTTTGAGAGTACGAGCGAACTCTAGATACGAGCATATACTAATAAGTAGTATGTTTGGAGGGTCTCGAAACTTGAATTAATGCATTTCAGTTTTATTTTCAATAGTTGCGTGAAAATTGATTTTGATTCACAAGGAAAGTAAGTTTACATCTAGCAGAAACTGAAAAATTACAAACGTCGAGTAGGGTAAATTGTATAGTGTGCATTGAGAGTTGAGCATTTACGTATGTGTTTGAGTGTAATGTTCATGCAAGAAGATTTATAACACTGAGTGTGTAAAAGTCACTACATACAGAAAATGCATTGAATTTTACACTAGTATTTGTTTATAAGGAAAATTGTATTAATCCGATGGGATCATTTTCCACAATTATGCCAACCGATTGTTCCATATAATTAATAGATATAAAATAACTATATTAATGATTATGACAATAGTGTAGAATATTATAATGGCGATTAGTAGCGCTGATGGCTTTGAGAGTGAAGTGACGTGAGCGACTTGACCTCACCTCTGAACCTTGCCTTCAAGAGATAAATCGTGAGAACGGAAGGATAGAAGACCCTGAGTTACCCGTTTAAAGATAATATAGAGTCAAGATTTAAGTAATGTTTAGAAGTTCTCAGAAAGCCCGAGTCCTCGTTAACATGTAAGTCCTCATCGTGGCGCATAGATTGTCTGGCTGATTGGGGATTTGGCAAATAACAAGATTATACGGATGCTAACTCGTAAATTCGAAGTCCTTGTGTTATTACCTAAAAACTAACAATGACACAGGGCTTTTCTGGATAAGAGCAGAATCCCCAGGCAGTAAACGCAGACCCATGGAATCCCGCAAGAAAGTCAACATCCAGACGCTTAGAACCAGACCTAAGATGTTAGAAAGATAGAACCAAAGCCATCCAGAAGAATAGATGACCAACATATAGAGAAGTAAAGAAGTAAAGAAAGGTATATACATTATTTGCTGAATTTGGGGTTACGAGTGAAAACGTCACTATGTGTGAAATTTCAATCCAACACGAAACTGAATGATGAACTTGTATCTCAACTGCTGGACGTAGAAAGCACACACAACATGAAAAAAAAGTTCCAGGAAGTTCTTTCTGGCAACAGATTCTGATAGGAACGTCACATATTATTCTCAGGATGTGGTCTTTCTTAACCAAAATTTTCCAGCTGTTGTCGCAGTAAGGATCTAATCTCTATTGCAAAAAATCCCTCCTTTTTGTCATTGATTTATTTCGAGATTCTTCGAGAGATGGTTATGTCGGTCTTTACAAGACATGTGACTTGTCTGTCTTACTTCTTACCCCCAACATATCCAGAATCTTTTATAATGCTTCTATATAACTTAATTGAGCTGAGTGACATCAGGATTGTCTGATCAACGAACCGTATCAATCTTAGACAACATCCTATTCTTCGAGTTCAACACACTGAGACCGTCCCCAATATCATCTTTGCATTACATGAAAATAGCTAAAAATACTAGGAATCCTGATTTATCTGGTGTTTGCTTATCCATCAAATTCTTATTTTCTATGAGTGGTCGTTAGCCGCAGGTCAGCTAAAATAATTATATATATAAACAACCTCCATTCATGTTTTATCATAAAGAAAGAAAGATAAGAAAAAGGATATGCTTCAACATTTTTTTTTAATAAGAAAATATATAAAAGAAAAAGATATAAGAAATGAAAGTTATGAGAGAAAGGAATTGGTAGAAAGATGAGTACTGAGAGGAGGTTGGAGTGCGTGGAGAGCCGGATAAACATGCTATACCATCTGTTTCGAATCGAACAAATGAAAAGCGAAACAGAATGGGAAAAAAAAGAAAAAAGCAGTGAGGGAGACAGAGTTTAGATCAGATCATTTTAACTTTTTCACGTTTTGAATACTTGTAAATGTCACATATTCGCCCAAAATAGCCTTCCTTAAGTCACATATCATATTCAAAAATTTGTATTTATGATAAACTTATTATCACTGTGGTCACATACTCTCCCACTGTCTCTTAGCTTTCGCTAAGATTTAATGATTGGCCTGTGAATCTACTAACTTATGGCTTGGAGTGTCAAAGTTCTATATTTTCCTTTGGATGTTAAGATTGGTCTATTCGTTGGTTGGTTGGGTGATGGAAGCTAATGGCATATAAACCCGTCTGGGGTTATTTTATTATGCCTAGAGTTTTAGGGAATAATATAAGTGTTTGTCTTTTTGCTCTTGATCTTGTGGTAGTATCACTCCATGGTTTGGTGGGTTGAGCGGCTCCATCCATTGAGATTCGCTGTGTCCCAAAATCAAAAGATGGTGTATCATGGGATAAGGGGAAGTATGCAAGCGGTACCAATCCAAATATCCACACATGGAGAAACTCTTGGTTCTGTAGGAGATTACACGAGCAGGGCGTAGGGACGAGTGAGACCAAAGTAACCGCGCAGTTTCCGGTGCAGACGCTCTTTGAAATTTCACCAGAGCTTCACTTTAGTCCAATTACCACTGGGTGCCAGACATCTTCGCCTTGAGTGGCCCTACTAGAAACAACTTTACGAAGGCATTATCACTGAGACACTACCTACGTTTATGACTACACCTGCTGCAATAAGGAAGGTGTTGTAACTTCTGTATATACACTTTTGTGTTAACGGTTTTAAATGATAAGCATCATCGGGATCATGTTATGGGGTTACTTTTGTATGGTATTGACTAGGTTTTAGCTTCGTTATATTATTTGTTGGTATAATTTTTATTTATCTCAAAAAAGGACTGGAATGTTGACTTCTTTCTCAAGTAAGATCTTTCATAATTAAATTGCGTTGAAATAGCGTTTTTCTGATGAGAGCGAAAGTTCACATTTTATGAAGAAATGTTTAACAGTGCAGGATGTTTGAGATGGCACTATCAATAACCGTCTCTTCGGGACGGGGGTCCGGGGTGTTGTCTGGGCGCTGGACCGGTGAGAGGTTGTGGTTAAATTAATAAAGGTCAATCCCAGGCTATCCTCCCAGGCAATACCTGGGTTTATTGCCCGGCGCCTGAGGCAACCCCCTTGAGGGGAAATGCCGAAGGGATCGACGCAATTTTTGTTCTCTCCCACCCATTAACTTTCGGCTTGTGGGTGGGCCCACGTTAAAACGAGGCCTTGTGCCCAGTCTATACAGGTGGGGCATGAGACAAATAAATTCTCACTGTGGTTGTTTTGTTCTGGTTTAGGAGTGCATAAGTCCTTTATGACGCAATGCGTAATCGGGATATAATGATTTGTTCCTTTTCATGACTTTTTAAAGGCTGATCTTCAGTTTGATTACTATTTATTACTTTCTTGCTATTTATATATTTTTGATGATTTATCTATGAAATGCAATAAATGTTTATGTCATTCGTAGATTTATTTCGAGCTAAAAATAAAAAAAATCGGTTTTCCTGGGTACAATATTAGTGTATGTATTTACCCCCCCCCTTACGGACAGGATGTGACACATGGTTATATTTTAAGCGGAGTTGTTAGCTGATCTTGAATTCAGAGGTTTCCTTTTCTTAGATTGGTTGTCTGATCAATCAGTTTTTCACCTAAATCCCTAGCACCTACATGATTGTCCCAAACCCTAATGCCCTTATGGAGAACCCTCAACACTTTTTTTATCGTATCATATGTTAGAAGGCGGTGGCTGAGGGCCTTATTGTCCTGGTATGACGTTAAACTCTCTCTGATGGTGAAGTTCCAGTTCTGGAGCTCTGAGGAATGTGGAGTACCCATTCATTGCAATTACTCCCAGGATCACTCTGACCCGGAGTGGTAGTAACTGTTAGGGTTCCATCTATGTGTTAAATAGAATAAAATATGTTGAAAAATGTGTTTACAAAGAAATTGAGTAACTATCGAGAAGGAATGAAACAAAAGGTTTTCGGCATAAAATGACCCAATACGATAAAAAAGTATTGGGGTTCTCCAAACCAACCAACCAACCAACCAACCCAACAGCCTATTTTGATACCAAAATTTCCAAAGGGTAATAATTTTGTTAGGTTGGAATTGAAGCATAATGGAAAGAACTCTTGACTAAAAAATAATTCTAAAAATGGTTTTGGGATCATAAATCAATGATCGACCTATACACGAATATATACTCAAAATGCTTTGTATAAAAGTGAATAAGCATTTAAAAATGATATATTAACATCACTATTTCTTTGCTTATTTGCACGTGTTTTGTAATATTTATCTATAAGTAAATACTGATAAGAGAAGCACACACATATCTCTCTCTCTCTCTCTCTCTCTCTCTCTCTCTCTCTCTATATAATATATTATATATATATATATATATAAATATATAATGCGCGCGCGCGTGTGTGTGTTTATTCACGTGTTTGCGATTTAAGCGAAATTATCTAAAAAGACAATGCAATTATGAATTCCCGTAGATATATCATATTCCTCATATATACATATATGGGTGTTTATCCGTGTGTTAACGATTTTATATGAAACTATCAAAAAAAGACAATGAATTTATGAATTCCCATAGATATCTCGTATATTTTCTGTATATTTGAAATGTAATTCATGCATATTTGAAAACAAAAAACAAAAACAAAAAAAAAATAAAAACAACAACAAGAAAACAACAACACATATACATACATTCAAAAGCAAATTACCCAAAATTTAATGCGTAACGTCAAAAATTGCCTTTGATATAGATAATCTAACTCGACAATTTTATGCTTCCTTTGCTGGTAATGGTTGGCTGAGGAAGTATAACCAAAGGAATATCCTACAAAGGCAATGGTCACGTTTATGATGGAAGACGTCTGCTCAAATCCTACGTTGGATGTATATTTTTTTTAATCTTAGTCTATACATTGTCAAAATAACTTAGCTTCCCAAATAAAGATTCAGAGGGAGATTTCAGATCTGTTGCAGGCCCACAGATGACTGAAGAAGCCCACTAAAGGCAGACAAGTTTTACAATTGTGGCCGCCGGAGATGATCTGGCAAATGGAGTTCGATTTCTGTACTTACTAACCCTCCACACGAGTAGGATGTGGCACAAGGTCAAATTTTAAGCGGATTTTTAACAGGTTTAAATTCGGTTTTCTTTTTCTAGGATAGGTTGCCATACCAGAGAAAATAGCGCTGTCTGCACTACTATTTACCGATAACAGGAAGGAGGATATTTGGATATCTATAAAGACCGTATATATATATATATATATATATATATATATATATATATATATATATATATATAATATAGATAGATAGAGAGAGAGAGAGAGAGAGAGAGAGAGAGAGAGAGAGAGAGAGAGAAACAGAGAAAGAAAAGGACAGACAGACAGAAAGCCGAATATAGACTGTGGTAAAAATCATTTTTATCAGTTTTAAAAAAATTTCTAAGACCCCACAAGACTTTTTACGTTACAATCAGTTTCAGAGTGATGTATCGAGCATCTGACACAAACTTAAAAAAAGATTGTGTTGTCTCTTCGGTTTTCGACTTTTTAAAAAAGGGATAAAAAAAAACCCAATTTTCACCTCGGTGTATTCTCAACCCTGTCGTGGTTCCTTGCCAAATATTTACTACTGTTAAAAAACCAACGTTAATATATATATATATATATATATATATATATATATATATATATATATATATATAAAAGGAATATTACAGCACATCCTTAGCAGCTGCCCCAAAGCGTTGGGTGATGGTCGATACGGTTGGTGACACGACCTAGTCCTTAAGACTATTGCAGTGAGTAACGCAATACGAGCCAGCAATCACCAACCACGAAGAGAGTTAGTTAAAATTAACTTTATCAAATCTGGTGTCAAAGTTCACAAACAAAGTAGAGGAAGAACAAGTCTATTATCTACCGCAGATGATTGACAGTTGGTATTAGACTTGGAGACAACTGAAATTGCTCAGTCACATTACTGAAACATCATTCCGACCGTATTTGTTAGTATATTCTAATAGCACGAAGCAGTGCATAATTTGGGAACTCACAGTATCCTGGGAGGAATTCCTCTCGCTAGCAACAGAGAGGAAGAGTGTTACATAATCGCTGCCCAGCACCTATATTTGTGGCCTTGTGCCAGACTTAGAAAAACCTTTAAAAAAATGTACTACCGATCCTTTTATATTACTGGGTGGTCTTTGTAGAATCGCCGAAAAAGGAGTTAGAAAGATAAAATTTTTTTAACGAGAGATTGGGAGACGAAACGTCTATGTTTAAGGAAAATCCAGTCTTTTGGGCGCAAAGTGGTCTTTTGATCTTAGGCCGTGAACTCTGTGTGACCAGAAAGAGTTGGAACTTTTCGAACATTCGATTATGTCCAGAACGAGCTCGAACATACGAGAAGAAGAAACTTCTGGAAGATTATTTAGACACACTATATATAGAGTCAGTGAGGGATCGGAATTAGTTAGAGTTAGAGTTAGAGTTAGAGTCAGTCCGGAGTCAGGGGCAGTCAGAGCCAGTCAGAGGAGTCGGCCGGAGAGGCAGTGATCGTACGGAGTTTAGTAAACTGCTGTCGCT
The DNA here is from genome assembly GCA_023376005.1 of Doryteuthis pealeii. Lineage (NCBI taxonomy): Eukaryota > Metazoa > Mollusca > Cephalopoda > Myopsida > Loliginidae > Doryteuthis > Doryteuthis pealeii. The sequence continues at coordinate 49,638,728 of CM042137.1, read as the reverse complement.
AAAGACCATAAGGAAGGGCCGGTTGCTGTTAAGAAAAGCTTGTCATCAAGATATTTACGAAGGACTAAAAACCCGAAGTTAAATCCACTTAAAATACCTCTTGTTAAGAGAGAGAATATTAGGGACTCTCTCTCTCAAAAGTTATAGTGAAGTTTTGAATATAATAAACTTCTGAAAAGTAAACACGGTATTATTAATTTTCTCTATTTACGACGAAAGAAACCTTTTTATGAATGGGCTCGCTACACAAACAAAATAGTAAAGATAATATCGTAAAGGGGACGACCACTAGACATCCGCGGAGGAAGTCCAATTGACCGTGACTAGAAGACGCAAGGTTGTGAAACCTGATACCAGAAAAGCACGCGGAGTGAGAAAGGTGATACCCCTTGACCAAGTGTGTGGAAGGATTTGGGGCTAAAAGGCTGACTTCTAGATCGGTGTTTGTAAACAAACGACCGTACGAGGATACGATTTGATACCGTGAAAGAAACAAACCCCGTACGTTACATATCGCATTTTAGGACTGGTTTTCGTAGGCCCTAAAAAACTAACCTTACTATTTTCTTCGCATAACATTGTTATGAACAAAAAGAAAAGTTTATTTGCATCAACATTCTAAGGCCTGAAAATAAAACAAATCCATAAAAGTTAATTAGTTAAAATAATTATTCATGATGTTTTGTGACAGGAAGTTGAGTTGAAACAAAATCAAGGACAAATGTCTTGGTCTGAGATAATTTGCATAGACTTGAGAGAATAGCTCTTCGGTCGACTGAGCCCGAAAAAACTTATCCGCAGAACCCCCCCATATATATATATATATATATATATATATATATATATATATATATATATATGAAAACCTTTATATATCAGAAATAAAATTATTACGGCTACCTTTGCCTCTTCGAGTCTGATTTTCTAAAAATTTATATATCATGATTATTTGAAATGATTTTCTCTTCTCCTTAAATATTAAATAAATCTGATATGTAGATATTTTCCATTAGAAAATCAGACTAAAAGAGGCAAAGGTAGCCGAAATAAATTTATTTATCATATATTAAGGTTCCCAGTTTTGGTTGAATCCTATCATAAAAACGCTTGAATTCACGCACACTCACATATTATAATTATTGAACATATTAACCATCACCAAGAAAATATTAAGGAGCGATGTCACGTAGCTCAAAAATGTTATTTTCAAATTAATATTGTCCTGATGAGGGTCAATATATCCAATGTATATAAAATTCGAAAACGCTGGAACGTAGGCAGAATCATCTATTCATTCATAGATAAACACGTCCTCTGAATATTTGTTTTGTTCATATTTTCCAATATATAATTCAGCGTACTTTCTAAGTTGCTAAAACGTTCGACTTGAATACTTAGGTTAGAATTCTGATGTTTTTATTTTGTTCAGAAGATTTATCTTGGTGATATAACAGATATAATAGAAAACTCCGTTGCGGACTGTTTATGTCTGAAGCCACCCTGGCGCAACACCATGAAGCCAAGGAGTCCAGAAGAAAGCAGCGGCAATAAAGCACCGGCACATCAACATCTTCAGGGACAGCCTTCTCATGCGACATCTGTGGTCGAGAATGTTTTTCGAACATTGGACTTCACAGCGACAGGAAGCTCTGTAACTTAAAGGGTACAAGAACTATATTATAGTCTTCCGAGACTGCAATGCCAATCAATAGAAAAGTATTTTCATGGGTTTCAGTATTTCGTTTAATTTCATTTGTCGGTGTTATTGTCGTTTAAAAATCTCTTAGGCTAAATTCTACATACACACACACACACACACACACAACGTAGACCTCAGATCTTAATACTCTGTTGCGAAGGACTTTATTATTAGCGCGAACCTTTATTTGGATTTACTAGTATACCGAAACATTCCATGTTCCAGTATACAACAACATCTCAGACGATATAAACATTTTTGAAACACCCTGTTTATATATTTGGGTATGTGTCTATATGTGACGATGCATGTGCTTTCATTCAAATTAACGAGTGCCCCAAAGGAAATTCTCTATGTGGCACTATCATCTGGCAAGAGACAGATTGGTTGCCCCAGCTGCGATTTAAGGATGTCTGCTAATATGATCTCAAGTCCTTTAACATCAAACCCTGCCAGCTGGAAAATTTGGCTCAGGACCACATCTGGTGGCTGTAAGCTCTCCGCAGAGGGCATTTCATGTCTGAAGTCACTCTGGTACAACACCATGAAGAAAAGAGGACCAAAGGAAAGCAACAGCAACAGAGCAACGGAATACTATCAACATATTCAGCGCCAGCTTTTACGTGCGACATTTTTGGTCGAAATTGTCTTTCAAACTGTTGGAGTATTTTGGGTATAAGCTGTGCGAAAAATTACAACTTATATTCATAGACTGTTCTAAGTGGTGGTGACTGAATTAACAAATAAAAAGCGCCCAAACATGTATTTAACAGCGTTGATAAATTGTCCTAAAATTACTCACTCGAATGACTGCTTCAAGGAAAGACCAACAAGATCAACTGACGAGGACTAAATCTGATGAATCTTTCTACTTCGAGATCAAATCAACAGACAAGGATTATATCTGATACATCTTTCTACTTCAAGACAGGATCAACTCTGATATAGCTTTCTACTTTGAGGACAGATCAACAGATAAAAACTGATACTACATCTTTTTTAAAGAAAGGATCAAGCTTTATGACACAAAGAATCACCACATAAAACTGCATTCAACTACAGGCCTAAAATGGCAACTCGATTCGTAACACAAACATTTGCCTTCACAGTCACAGAAGATGCTGCGCAAGAACGTAACTCCAGGGCACGGTCTTCTGAGACTGCGATGCCGATGATGAGTGAATATGTATGTGTTGACTTGTTATTCATATCAGAAAATCCTGGGTGTCTTATATGTCTTTTCGATGCATCTTTTCTACACATTATATCGTGGTGTCAACACTGTTACTTTGTGTTAAAGTCAAGAGATAACACTATGAAAATAACGTCCCCGTTGTAACACAGAAGCATTGCTTTTAGCCAATTCTATAATGGCATTTTCGATAGCAGAAAAACAAAAAAACAAAAACAAGTAACTCCGCTGTCAGGTTGAATTTAGTGTCGCGCACGCTGCTGCGAAAATCCGCTGCAAATAGTTTTATTATAGTTTTCAGTTCAAGGTTTCCCGAAGTAATGTGTTTGATTTCTTTGTTTTAATGGCATGACAAATTTTGAGAGTTATTTAATACCAAATCCACCCTTATAAAATAACAATAGTGGTACTATTTTAACCTGTAACTGTGGGATAAGGTTGTTCATAACTTTCTCAAAGCTAATATTCTAAAAGAGAACGTAATAGAGCGACTGGAGTTCGAACACGCTCACTACAATGTCACAGTCTAGCCTGTTAGCCACTACGCCATGGGGATTCCAGCCAATGTCTTTAGTTATTACAATGTAGTTGCTGAAATGAATTCAAAACATATTGAGAAAAATGGTTGTCATGTCAACCCGTCTAGGGCTATTTCATGCCCGGAGGTTAGGGAAAAGCGTTCATTGTACATTAATACATACATGTTTTGTGTAGTTGGTTCTTAGGAGTTTTTTTAATACTAAATCCTATCAAAAAGAATATTATGTTTATCAAATGCTTATCAATTAATCGCTAGGACACAGGACAAAGTAAGTTGGTAATTTTACTTCATAGAAGTATGCTTTATAAATGGTTTTGTTTTGTAAATGTATCTTATGTTATTGCAAGAGAGCTGAAAAATATGTGGAACATGAAAGTGAAGAGGATACCAATTATATGAGGGTAATCCCAAAGGTAAGGTCTCAAATATTTAAAAATCGCAGAAACTTTTATTGTTCATAGTCAATGATGTTTACATCATTTTAAAGTTTGAACATGTATCTATTTTCTACATAATCGCCTTTTCGGTCGATGTGTTTTTGTAGGCGCTGTGGCAATTTTTCTATGCCCATGTCATACCAGCTAGCCGCCATGTCGTTGAGGAAGCGTTGAACATCGTCATTGTTGCAATCACCTTGCATTAATTGTGACGCTTTTGACATCTATGCACGACTCGTCATACACTTCCGCTAATTGATGATGAATTTCAATCGGCTTAATGTCTTTTTGCGTTCTACAATAACTGCGCAAACCTCCCACTTTGCGTTAGCGTTAATTAGGAGCTACACCAGAAACGACTACTAATCCAAGAATGAGCGTGACAGTGAGACGTGCATAGACACAGGCACAGACGCATGCACAACAAACATAAATGTGTTACCAATATCCGCACGAACAGTTTCCCTGCGTCCCCAGCGCCTTATTCTTTGTATTACCTTCGTAGGCGGTGCATTTGGAACGGTTCCCAAGGATTTGGAAAAAAGAGTGAAAGAATTGGAAATCAGGGGAAGATTCAAAAGCTTCCAGATAACAGCATTGCTAAAATCGGAAGAATACTTAGAAGAATCCTGGAGACCTAAGGAGACTCAGATTCCAGTAAAATACTTCCGGTGGGGAAAACTCACGAGGAGTGATAATAATGATAATAAAGGATTTTCTCGACCTGGTGAATCACGGAATGAACATGAATGTGGAAAAATACACAAATACATGGAACTTGCCTGAGAACCAAAAAAGTAGTAGAGCATGTTGGTGACGGTAGTACCGATCGTAGTTGATGCAAAAAAGCTTGGAAAAAGACCAAAGGAATTAGATCCAGAAGATAATTAAGAACATTCAGACCACAACACTGGTAAGAACGGTTAATATACATTGAAGATTCCTGGAAATTCAAGGAGACTTGCTGTCATCAAGCCCCCAGTGAGAAATCACTAGTTAGAACTGTTTTGAAAAACTTGCAACAACAACAACAATAATAATAACAATAACTAGCGGGACCTAAGGATATACCAAAGTATTTTATTTTAGTTATTACAAAGTTTGATATGTTTACTTAAGAATTATTGCAATACTTCAATATGTAAAAAGTATAATAATCTTGATTTAACTGTCACTCTCTCTCTCAATTTTTTCTTTCCTTCATTCTTTTCATCTTTTTCGATTTAAACAGATTAGCAATATCGCTTCCGCGCGCCCACACCCTCTCTCTATCTTTTCCATACTCTCTTTCTTTCTTCCTTTCTTATCATATTTTCCCTGTGTAGCATATCCTATTTCTTCAATTTTTTTCTTTATAATAAAAACAGAATGGGCCATTATTTAGCTGAGGTGACGGCACTTTCATTTTGGACGATTTGGACGGTTTCATTTTTTACCAGAGGGTGATGCAAAATAATAACTGTCATATTTTTAGGAACACCAGTATTATTATATAGACTATTTACATTGATTTGCCGATAAAATCGGGGGGGGGGGCGTTTAAAACATATACATCAATCTGCTGACAAAAAGTGACAAAAACAAGAGTCGGAAAATATATGTTAGGCTGGAAATTTGCCTGACGCCGGTTCGCTAAATCATAGTCTGAATTAAGGCAGGAGGCCGGGTTGACATAAGATCAAAATTACCAAAATATATTCCGTAATTCACAATTTCAGTATTACAAATAAAACAAACATGTAACTTCTTTTTTTTTCCAATTCATTTTAATTTTACGTTGGGCATTTAAGTGACGGAAGACCACTTGTAATGCTTCATTTATAAAATTGGGTGAAATAAAATGGGACAAATAAGAAATCTGCGATTAAACGACAACAGATAATCTGGATTTACATTTTTGCATTGCATCTTGAACAATTTGGACGGTGTCATTTTTAACCAGAGGGTGTTGCAGGATGATAAGGGACGGAAGATTTAGCAACAAGCGTATTAATATATAGATAATAATAATAATAATAATAATAATAATAATAATAATAATAATAATAATAATAATAAATAATAAATTTAATAATAATAATATAATAATAAATTTAACCTGTTGATATTTTTCTCTAAAATATATATTTAAGCTAATAACTATTATATTGGGTGATTTTCATAACTCGCTTCTAAACTGTCAATGTATTAATATATATTTTGTATGATAAATATTAATAACACCAACGTTGGAATGAATATTTAAAAGGGGGATAAATGTAATTAAAAAAAAAACAAAACTCAAAATTTAAATGGATGGATAGATAGACATACAGATAAACTTGAAGGAAGGAAGGAAGAAAGAAAAGAAAAAGAAGGGGGGGGGAAATCGCGGGAGATTCAAAATAAAGTCCGCCTTTTCCAATGTAAATATTGGAATAAGCCACAATATTTAAAGTTTATTAAATAAGAAAATAGTATTATTAAATGCTTATCTTGTTTCTATTTGCACCGGTGGAAGAAGAAGGTATGTTTACTTCTATTGTCAAGTTGTTAAAAATTAACTAACATTTAACCTGTTGATATTTTTCTCTAAAATATATATTTAAGCTAATAACTATTATATTGGGTGATTTTCATAACTCGCTTCTAAACTGTCAATGTATTAATATATATTTTGTATGATAAATATTAATAACACCAACGTTGGAATGAATATTTAAAAGGGGGATAAATGTAATTAAAAAAAAACAAAACTCAAAATTTAAATGGATGGATAGATAGACATACAGATAAACTTGAAGGAAGGAAGGAAGAAAGAAAAGAAAAAGAAGGGGGGGGGAAATCGCGGGAGATTCAAATAAAGTCCCGCCTTTTCCAATGTAAATATTGGAATAAGCCACAATATTTAAAGTTTATTAAATAAGAAAATAGTATTATTAAATGCTTATCTTGTTTCTATTTGCACCGGTGGAAGAAGAAGGTATGTTTACTTCTATTGTCAAGTTGTTAAAATTAACTAACATTTAACCTGTTGATATTTTTCTCTAAAATATATATTTAAGCTAATAACTATTATATTGGGTGATTTTCATAACTCGCTTCTAAACTGTCAATGTATTAATATATATTTTGTATGATAAATATTAATAACACCAACGTTGGAATGAATATTTAAAAGGGGGATAAATGTAATTTAAAAAAAAAACAAAACTCAAAATTTAAATGGATGGATAGATAGACATACAGATAAACTTGAAGGAAGGAAGGAAGAAAGAAAAGAAAAAGAAGGGGGGGGAAATCGCGGGAGATTCAAATAAAGTCCCGCCTTTTCCAATGTAAATATTGGAATAAGCCACAATATTTAAAGTTTATTAAATAAGAAAATAGTATTATTAAATGCTTATCTTGTTTCTATTTGCACCGGTGGAAGAAGAAGGTATGTTTACTTCTATTGTCAAGTTGTTAAAATTAACTAACATTTAACCTGTTGATATTTTTCTCTAAAATATATATTTAAGCTAATAACTATTATATTGAGTGATTTTCATAACTCGCTTCTAAACTGTCAATGTATTAAATATATTTTGTATGATAAATATTAATAACACCAACGTTGGAATGAATATTTAAAAGGGGGATAAATGTAATTTAAAAAAAAAAAACAAAACTCAAAATTTAAATGGATGGATAGATAGACATACAGATAAACTTGAAGGAAGGAAGGAAGAAAGAAAAGAAAAAGAAGGGGGGGGGAATCGCGGGAGATTCAAATAAAGTCCCGCCTTTTCCAATGTAAATATTGGAATAAGCCACAATATTTAAAGTTTATTAAATAAGAAAATAGTATTATTAAATGCTTATCTTGTTTCTATTTGCACCGGTGGAAGAAGAAGGTATGTTTACTTCTATTGTCAAGTTGTTAAAATTAACTAACATTTAACCTGTTGATATTTTTCTCTAAAATATATATTTAAGCTAATAACTATTATATTGAGTGATTTTCATAACTCGCTTCTAAACTTTCAATATATATAATATATATTTTGCTTTTAACTCTCAATGTATATGCTGCTAAGATATATATATAGTAGATAAAGTGGCATAAATACTTATAATAAAAGGGGTCATGTGGACTTAAACTAAGTTAAAAACTTATAAATTATAAGGAGCTACTATATCTCCTGTGCATAAGTGATTTAAGTATGCACGGATGTCAAGTACATAGATACAATTACCATCTAATTGTAATTAATACTAATTAGGATGAACTCCCTCATCAATAGCTTAACCATCAAAGTATCTACAATATTTGCTACTCATATAAGTTGTCTGACATCTTTACTAGTAACACTGCATGATACTTAACAGTAAAGGTATACTGGGATATTTGATGCTACTCGCATTCTATAATGTTTGACCCTCTCTTAAGTAGGTCCTAATAATAGTGGCTGCACACCATACAACAAAAGATTAAGTTTAGTATCCTGCTTAACAACATTTGCAGGTAGTGAACTTGATCAATGATCTTTTACGATCATAATGAATTGACTGATTGACATAAAATGGGTTCCCCATATGCCACGGGATCTTCCGCATTGGAGCGCTTTGCCATCTGCAGTATTGCTCATCAATATTCATAGTATAGGTACTAGAGGACTTGATGGGTGACATTGTGGAGCGCTTTGGGGAGTGGGAGGTCTGGTCGTGTGTGAGGAGCATATTTTGTCTGCGTTAACTATACGCAAATTTTTTTTTTTTTTTTTTTTCTGGGTCAGGGGCTCAGAACTTAAACAACCTCCTGGGTCAGGTATAACCACACTATACCACCTCATGAAAAATGTCTAAAATAAATTATATCAGCCGTGGAACGCAGACTTCGGGTCTGTGGGACGCCATGGGCAGGTGCTCCCTTGATGGCCAACATGGGGGACCCGGTCCGCATCCTGCGAATGTTGGCTCAAACTTTCATTTCAGATACTCAACACAAGATGATTCATCCCCAGGAAAAAGAATAAATAATCAGTATACCCAAGATATCAATCAGGGGGTAGATGATCAACCTTATATGCATGTAGGCTGCTGTTGTTTTTCTTGTTCTTCCAGATATTCATGGGAAAATGGTAGCTCAGCCGATAGACGACCCAGTGAGGTGGTAGCCGATAGACGACCCAGTGAGGTGGTAGCCGAGAGACGACCCAGTGAGGTGGTAGCCGAGAGACGACCCAGTGAGGTGGTAGCCGAGAGACAAAGAAAAGTGTGGACTAGAGAAAATAACACACAAGTACTCCATTGTTATTTTAAAAGCAACCCAACACAGAGAGGTTATAGAAAAAGAATGCTTCAGATTTGGAATGACAACAAGAATTTCAGCACAACCAGCCAAAGACTGGCAGACCAGGCAAGGATGATCCTGAATAAAAATTATTCTCTGATCTCGAGATAATAGAAATATGTGGACAGGAAAATCAAGAAATACAAACCGAACAAGAATCAACCAAACAAAATGAACATGCTAGCAACCAAAACCGTATACAACCTACCTTTACAACACAGGAACTAACACCAGAACAGAAAATGGATATAGAACTTATACAACAAATCATGAATGAGAACAAAAGTACATTACCATCCCTAAGAAACATAGAGTGGAAAAAAGTCAAGAAAGAAACGGAAAAAATAAACAAAATATTAGCGAACATCCCAACAAACAATATCACTGAACTCAACAACCTTATTTATGCAGGAGCAAAACTAGTCTGTGATAGAATTGACGCACCCCTTCGAAACACTAACACAAACAAAGAACCAAACAGAAACACAAAAGCTGGATGGGAGTTCAGATTGGAAGAACAAATAAAAAACTACGACAACAAACAAATACGTTAAATAAAAACACAAATACACATGTAGCTAAAAAGGTTAAAAGACAACAGCAAATTAAGTTGGAAGAAGTAAAACAAAAGATATCGGCTATAGAAGGAAGACTCAAAAGATATCGAGAGAGAACTAAACAGTACAAACAAAATAGGACCTTCCAAAACAATGAAAAGAGATTTTATGAACAAATTGATGGAGCAAAAACAAACATTAGTGAACACCCAAATGCAACAGAAGCAGAAAAGTTCTGGAGTGATATATGGATGAGGAAAGAACATAATAAGCAGTCAAAGTGGATAAGTGATATTAAGAATGAACTGATGGAAATTGAGGAAGGACCTGTTGCCAGTGTTCATGTAATTACGCTTAAATCAGTACTCAAGAAAGTAGCAAATTGGAAAACACCAGGCCATGATGGCATACATGGATTCTGGTTCAAAAAATTTACGACTATCCACAAAAGAATGGCCCAGCAACTGAACAGATGCCTACAAGAAACGGAAATACCCGAATGGATGACAAAAGGAATAACTACACTAATCCAGAAAGACCCACAAAAAGGAAATGTCCCCAGCAATTATAGACCAATAACTTGTCTACCATGATGTGGAAAATTCTAACTGCTGTTGTAAGAGAAGAAGTATACTTTTCACTCAATTGGCGGAAACTTCTCCCAGAAGAACAGAAAGGATGTCGCAAGGGAAAAAGAGGAACCCACGACTTACTCTATATAGACCAATACATTCTTAAGAAGAAAAATAAACGGAAAATATTGCAATGGCCTGGATCGATTACAGAAAAGCCTATGACATGGTCCCACATACCTGGATTTTAGAATGCCTACAAATGTATAAAATTTCCAACAACATTATAAACTTCATTAAAAAAGCCATGGAAAACTGGCGAGTTCAATTAAAAGCTGGAAAACAATCCCTGGCAGAAGTAAAAATCCAAAGAGGTATCTTCCAAGGAGACTCATTATCACCACTACTCTTTATTATTGCAATGATGCCGCTAAACCATATACTGAAAAAATGTACCGGGGGATACAAATTTAGTAATTCACAAGAAAAGATCAACCACCTTATGTACATGGATGACATTAAAATTTTTGCAAAAATGAAAAAGAATTGGAGAGCCTAGTACAAACTATTAGGATATATAGCCAGGATATAGGGATGGAATTTGGAATCGAAAAATGTGCTATGCTTGTAATAAAAAGGGGTGAAAGAAAACTATTAAATGGAATACAACTACCAAATCAGGAAACTATAAAATCTCTTGATGAAAATGAAAGCTACAAATACTTAGGAATTTTGGAAGCGGACAATATCATGCAAGCAGAAATGAAAGGAAAAGTTAAAAAGGAATATCTCAGGAGAACTAGAAAACTTCTAGAAACGAAACTTAACAGCAGAAATCTGATCAAAGGAATTAATACCTGGGCTGTCCCCATTATAAGATACTCAGGACCATTCTTAAAATGGACAAAAGAAGAACTCAGACAGATAGACCAAAGGACGAGAAAATTAATGACCATGCACAAGGCTCTCCACCCTAGAGATGATAGAGATAGATTGTATGTGTCAAGAAAGGAAGGGGGAAGAGGTCTTGCCAACATAGAGGAATGCGTAGAAACCACAATCCAACAACTTGAAGATTACACAAGGAAGAGCAAAGACAAATTACTTATGGCGACCAACAATAGTAGAAACGGCAGATGGACAAACAGAAAACGACAAAGACTAGAAAACAAAAATGGGAAGAAAACAATTATATGGACGCTTCAAACGACAAATAGATGAGGTTGCACATCAAAAGACTTGGACATGGTTAAGAAAGGGAAACCTCAAAAGAGAAACAGAATCACTTATAATTGCTGCACAAAATAATGCCATAAGGACAAACTACATCAAAGCGAAAATTGATAAGACCAACAAAATAGTAAATGTAGACTTTGCGGTAATAGAGATGAGACTGTTAACCATATACTCTGCGAATGTAGCAAACTAGCACAACGAGAATACAAAACTAGACACGACTGGGTTGGGAAGGTGATCCACTGGGAATTATGCAAGAAATTAAATTTGACCACACAACAAAATGGTATATGCATAAACCAGAATCTGTTCTTGAGAACGAAACGCACAAAATTCTCTGGGACTTTGAAATTAAAACGGATCACCTTATCCCAGCAAGAAGACCAGACCTAGTGTTGATTAACAAAAAAGAAAGAACTTGTCAACTGGTGGATTTTGCAGTGCCAGCGGATCACAGGGTGAAGTTAAAGGAAAATGAAAAAATTGACAAATATCTGGACCTTGCCAGAGAACTGAAAAAGTTATGGAATATGAAAGTGAAAGTTATACCAATTGTAGTTGGTGCACTTGGAACAGTCCCAAAAGGATTAGAAAAGGGTTTGGAAAGTTTGGATATCAGAGGAAGGATTGAAACCATTCAGAACACTGCACTGCTGCAATCTGCCAGAATACTCAGAAGAGTCCTGGAGACCTGAGGAGACTTGCTGTCACTCAGACTCCAGTGAAAGACCATCAGCTAACACTGATGTGAAAACTCAAAAGGAGCAAATAATAATAATAATAATAATAATAAATAATAATAAATAATTTGAGATATGATATTATTTTGTCGGTTGCCATTTTCCAGTTTCTCTATATTATCTTATTATAAATTTATTATATAAATGTGTTTAATGTTTATTTTATTCTTTTATCTCAAATTTATTTCAAATCTCTTTAAAATTCAAATTTGAGTTACCTAAAAACTGATAATGTTCGGAAATAAATTCTAAATTCATTCTGCTAAGGGTTAAGATTTTAAAAATTATTATTATGATTTCTTTTTTCCCCTTTTGCATCCAATTATGAACTTATTTTGTAATGGAAACCATTAAATCGAAGCAGTTGTCATCTCAGTCGAAGCGTGTTGGTAATATTCACTGAACAGTGATCTAATTAACAGTGAATTTCCTTGTGAGCTTAATCTGAGTTTATATTAAAATTTAATGCTCATGTGATTTTGATGTTCATCAGACCTAAGCAAAACATATTTGTTATTTCTTCTTTTCTATAAAATATACATTCTATAAAAATAAGAGTGGAATTTTCATTTCTTTATTCGTATACATGAATTCATGTATGGGTCGATATGGCTTTACCCATTTATTGCATATATCTAAATACATTTTAGAGAGCAAATATATACATATACGTATATATACAAAACGTTGTCAAAACGAAAGTAAAAGCTTTATGCAAATTCGTGGTGCAGAAAATTAGTCTTATGAATCTATTAAGTTTTATATATATATATATATATATATTATATATATATATGCTCACAAATACGGTAGAGCTATCTAGGGGTGATTTTAAATTAGCTTTCACTGCCAGCATAAAGCAATGATCGTCTGTTTACAATGTCTTAAGCTGGGTTTAAAAGGGTTCAGTTTTTCCTTCTCTAAACTGGTTACCTAGACAAGGTTAAAGAGCCAATCTTTACTACTATTTACCCATAGCTGGAGGGATATTAGCACATATGAAATGCAAAACAATCTCGTCCAGGATTTGAACTCGGGCAACAAGTCCATTTCCTAATAGGCTATCCATTACACCATGCACCTAGATAGATACGCCAGTTTACGTATTGCTACCACGGACTTATCTCTTTCATTGAGAAACACTTCCGTTGCCAGGTACTGGATCATCAAAGAATACCGAACCAATCACAGAGAGTCCAAGAAAATCTATCCATCATACAAGGACTTTATGTTGACCTAAGCTTAGCAATAAACATCCCAGCTAATAGTCATCATTGTTTGTATGTGGGTGCCAAAAATGGTAAACTCAGCGAGTCAGAAAAGGATATAAAGGACTTGACATTTTTATGGATTCTTATGGAATGGGCAAATGCAATAACAATGTTAGAAGCTATCAGAGCATTCATAAGTACCATGGGCTATTTGCATAAACATTGCCTTAATTTTTATTCATGAATTCTTTTATCAATTCTTGAGAGGTACTCAATTTTTTGTAAAGTCATTTTAACACACTTGGTTCTATTTAACCCATAGATGGAACCATAGCAGGTACTACCACTCAGGGTCAGAGTGGACCTGCGAATAATGGTGATAAGGGGGTACTTCACATTCCCCACAGTTCCAAAACTGGAACTTCACTATCAGAGGTTTAATGTCATAGCCCATAGATGGGACGCATAACAGGTACGACCACTCGGGTCAGAGTGGACCTGCAAATAATGGTGATAAGGGGTATTCGACATTTCCACAGCTCAGGAGCTGGAACTTCACTATCAGAGAGAGTTTAACATCATACACAGGACAATAAGACCCCCAGCCACCGGCTTCTAGCACATATATGATAAAAAGTGTTGTGGCTTGCTATAAGGGCAATCGAATTGGGATAATCATGTAGGTGCTAGGCGTTGACATGACCAGCCGATTGATCGGAGTGAGCCTCTCCGACCGACCGTCTAGCCTAAATAAGGACCAAATGGAGTGTTGCATGTCATGGATTGCTCAGCCACCAGCGTTCCATCCTTAAGCATCACGGTCACCACCCTCGTTAACAGGTGGCCCCATTATGGAGGTGATGCCCCTCGGCAGAGGGGTAGTCGTTGTATTCTAACAGCCCAACCGACAGGGTGGACTTGTAATAGATTCGACATGCCAAGATCCACCAAGAAACAAATTGACAACAGATATTGATACAAGAAATCAAAACAAAACACAAATTATTCAGAATAAACATCTATTTTTTTTCTTCTTCTGTTATTTATTTTAATCTTTGGTCATATATTGTAGATTAGAAGATATTGTGGAAATAAATTATAATTTAGAAAAATGCATTTTTTTAAAAATTTGATATAATTTTAACTTTTGTTTTTTTGTAATTTCATAAAGGCTGGAAAGATACTTTTAATTCTAGGCAGAAGAGCTTTGGTGCCACAGTTTGATCCAAACGAGAACACAGAGATACTAGGCAGAAACCGACTGACCTGTGCTTCCGTCATACTCGAGGGAACTATACTAGTAAATAATAAAATGATTTTTTCTTTCATTCTTTCTTTCTTTCTTTTCTTTCTTTTTTTTCTTTATTTTCTTTGTTTTGTTTTTTGTTGGTTTATTTTCTTTCTTTTATTCTTAGCGTTCTTACCGTTCTTTTGTCCTTTTCCGCTGCTTCTTTCTTTCTTTCTTTTCTTCTTTCTTTCTTTCTATGTATTTTAATTTCATTAACCATTGAACTATCGTTAAGGTTTTATAATTCATGTATTCTTAAATTTCTTTACCGAGTCGTAAATAGTTTGCATGGAAAATTTACTTTCCTTTATTAGCTCTTCTAAGTACAGCAACTGATCCAACTGCTTTTAGAAACATTAACTAATAGATAAGAGACAAAGCACAAAAGATATAGATTTGCCTATTATAAAATCTCTATGTAAAGTTGTACAAATTATTAAGAAAGACATGTTTTGTATTTAATAATAACGAATAAGAGATTACAAGAGAACTTGACCGGATGTGATATTGTTAAATAGTTCTATGTTTATTAAATCCACTCTTTGTGTGTACGAGAGACTCTGAGCGACGAGTGCGGACAAACTGAGTCCTCGTTCGTCTCCTATCTCCTCACTTGCCGATTCATCAGAATATTTAAATCCAAAAGCAATCGTTTTTGGAATATTATTTTTTTCTGAGCTGGTATCGAAGGGGTTCGGTGCATCTTGACTCCACCCCGACTAAGGCAAACATCTAGACTTGCTAAATTCGCCAATCCAATAACATTTTACTGTACTAGTTTGATTTCCTGTGCATTATCATTCACCTCATGAATTAAACCAATAACAAGAAAAGAGATTATGTTGAAATATTCATTGGGTTAAATAAAAACTTTTTCACTTTTATCCCAAATATGCGTTGATAATATCGGAAAAACTCATGACAGTATGTAAAATTAGCAAACAAACTACGAAGTATGTCAAAAAATGCAACTTGTATTTCATGATGTAATTAGCTCGCACGGCGGCTAGCTAATTCCTTACTATATCGTTTCGGGTGTCACAACAATAACCCCTTAATCACGCGATTCCACGACTACTATCGGGGCTACAATGCGTGTTGATCGTTTGCTGAAGTGGAACATGAAACATACCAAAATGGGAGATCGGTTGTTGGTCCCGACAATACTTAAGCCAATCTATACTAGCTAATTCTTTTTGAATACTGCTCTTCTCTGCTCTCTTTTCATAATTCTACAACACCGACACAGCATACACACACAGCACAACACACACACACACACTCTCTCTCTCGTCTCTTCGCCTCCTTCTCTCTCTCTCTTCTCCTCTTCAATCTCTCTCTCTGCCTCTCCTCAATCCTAACGTATATCTTACTCCTTCTTTACACTTATTATCATATTTAATCATTTATATATATTACATATCTATTTACTATATTTTGATTATATAATACAGTGTGTGGTATGGTTGTATGTGTGGTTTAAGAATCAGCGTAGACAAACAGTACGTCACACGAGCTATTTCGTCATGCAACGCTAATTTGCACAGCTCTTAATCGAACCACTCGAGCACTGTCCTCCATTTAGGAGGAATATTTGACAATCCCAAGAGCGCCGTTGATCTGTAAGTCGACCACAATCTTCTTAAACTTAGTATATATATGCTTCTCTCTCGCTTTCTCATTCCATATATATTAGTTAATATGGGTACTTCGTAATAATGTAATATATCAATCAAGGATATTAAGTCCAAATATCGATAACCATGTAAGTGAGCTATAATAAGAGCTAGATGCGCTTGCGCATAAAGACCTTTAGATATAACTTAGCGAGAAAGGGCCGCATTCTTAATGAGAGTTAATACTAATTGAGGGCACATATGAATACGTCGAATTGTGAGTGAGAACTGAGTAATAGTTTACTGTGGATGACGGATGATTGCATTATACACGCCAAAGAATATATTTCATCTATATCTTTCCGTGTGTGATCATTCTGTATAACGCATATTATGTAGGCAACTCGACTTTTTTAGAGTGAGACTATAATAAAATGTAGTCATGCCGAATTAAAGCTTAGATCATGCGCAAGAAAAGAATTTCAAGATTCAATAATAATCTTCAATTATGTTTATACTGAGCAATTGGTATGTCCTGTGATGGATTCATTATTATAGCAAGTAATAAAGAAATGTACTACAACTATTATGTAAATCATAAAAATGAATTAAAAAACAAAACAAACAAAAAACAACAAAACAAAACCCAAAACAAAACGTGTATCACTCCTAAACCAAACAAGCATGAATTGCATAAACAATCGTTTTTCATAATGATTTTCTAATTGGAATCTTTTTTCCTACACATATATATTTATTGCTCGTTTATAATTGAACCACAAACAATATTACGTCTTCGATAATAACGTTCAATATATTTGTATTGTATTAATAAGAATTACAAATGTTATCATAAAATCTTCTCATTAGAATCTTATCTATCATTATCTGAAATATAGATATTGTAATCAAAGAATTACAAACAATACTGCCTCGTTCAACAATTAAGTCCTTTTCTATTATTTTATAGTATTAAGTAACACGAAAGTACAAAACAAATCTTAAACTCTTCCATTAATAATCTTCAATATATTCTCATAATATTTGTACTTTAACCAACAATACACTAATTACTCAACCATCACTCACTCTTCATCTAATCGCCCCCTCTCTCAGTACCTTCTTGTCTTTCATCTATCATTATCTTCTCTCCTTTCCTCCTCTCTCTTATCTTCTAGCTCTCTTCATTAATTTAAGCACCCTATCTACTAAACGCATAGCTATCTCCTCGTCAACTAAGTTACAATGTGTCTTATATCTATTTTCATAGTGTATCTTTAATGATCAAGAGTATTGTACACATATTATAATCTCCTCTCGATTATATTAGTATCTTGACAATTTTATATCTAGATTCATGTCCTATTATCTTTTAATTAATATAACTCAACGTTTTGAAATACTATATGAATTATCAATACTTATTCAAAATTACATATATTATACGTATCATTATCGTGACACTATAACTTCCTAATCGTCAATAATAAATTTCAATAATATTAAATATTAGAAAGCAGAGAGAGAGATAACTACTCTTCAATATGTAATCTTCGAGTGGAGTATATCTATATAGAAAAGAGGTCACATCGGTTATTTTTTCAATAATTTTCAAATTGAAATCTCAACCCCTTCATCATTAAGCAACGCCATTACATTCAAAAAGCCACCTTTGGCGATACTAGACGAGATTTAAACGTCTGTTTCCATGACGGAACATGAAAACATTTTCCTTGGACATGCGATCTTAGAAGAGAAATGTAGTGTAGGTGGTCCGTATCCGGGAGGAATGAAAGGCTGTATAGAACGAAGAGAATTATGAAATGAAACCGAGAATATTATTATTGTTATTTTCATACAACTTGCTGTTTTCATATGAGGGTTAGACCATCTAAATTTACCTGAGACCATAGAGTTACTTAGAATCAGACAATATGGAAGTGCGGTATGAGTATAGAATGATGGTATATAAACGCAAACTTGAGTGAAGTAGATAGTGAGATATATATTGTCCTAAGTGTTATGACGAGAGACATCTTCGAGTACTCGGGTCAGTCGTCTTCTCTTCTTCATCTGCTCACACTCTCGAACTATCTCATCATATATGTGAGTGATTTTATATATACAAAACTAGCACGCGATAAGTTCTATTACTATAGCTATGGATATTACCTTCTATACACTATGTCGTTCAGCTCACAATAAATAAAGATGGATTCTTTTCAAACTCTCAAAATAATTTCCGGGCCGGTCCGTCTTTCGCTAGGGCCTAGAATTACATCCGATGAGCATCTGCTGCTTAGGATGGCTAAATATGCTCACAATGGGCGGACATCTCTGTGTCCTGTGCGAGATAGCGATCTGTGCATGCTTAAAAACGGAATACCTTGAGTCAGACGACTTCGAATAACGATCCCAATGATTCTTACATATTTACACTCCACTTTTACCTTTTATCTTAGTCTAGATCCTGCGCAAGGCGGTCGGAGGAGGGCCCCTTTACACTGATCAATCGGCTGGCTATCTTGTCTCCACCATGAGCAACCTACTCCCTCTGCATGCGATCGTCCCCATTGCTTAATGCTCCTGTGTTCTTCTATACGCGAAACCTCTCCGTGACCTCTATATCTTAATTAAATATATATGTTACTAGAAGGACTCCAGACCTCGTATCTCGTCTCCTAGTTCATCCTGGACTATGAAGTGTTAAGACTTCCTTCTCGCGATCCCTGCGGTAGTGGTGGGCTCTCTAGCTACTTCCCCTCATTCCACATTTACTTTCCAAGATCTTCCTATCCCATCCGCGCCCTCCTCGCTTGTGCTGCCAGTACTCTTGTTTAGTTTCTATCTATCTGGTCATTACAAATATCTATAGAAAATGAGTCTATTAACGACATGTGTTATAAAGAATAACCTTATAAAAAATACTGGCATATGACATTTAATCACCCATCCTAATAAATAAATTAAAAACAAAACGTTCTTCAGCATAGCAATAACCCATACAAAGTTGACATGCGCGTAAAATCCATATTTAAAATTTGTCGGAGTTTGAGCCCCATATATAGAGATATAACTTTGTTTATTCCGATGTTGATTATCATAATCATACCTTTTACATATCTATACATGTGACCATCCCTACACTCATATATTCATAATTAAATACTGTTCCTTGAGTATCTTCATATCTTCATAAGATGCACGTATGCCTGCACGAGGTTATGACGTTACAAACGCAATTCTATGTGAGGTTCCAATTAGAGCTCTGGGTACGTCGTTGGGGTATCACCTTATTGTCCATCGTCCAATCCACTTTCCTAAGACCTGGGCCGAGTTCTGCTGTCCCTCGTAAGTGGTTTCCATTATGGTGTTAAATACATCTATAGAAATAAAAATGGAAAACATATGAGTGTTTTAGATTGCTTACGAAACATAGTATGCCTCTCTCATCAGTGCAAATAAAAACTCTTTTGGTATGTTTAACATTACGATACAAAAATACCACAACCCAAAACCACCAGGCAACACTTTTTTGATGCACTCTATCTAAAACATTATCTCCATTCTGCCTACATTTTAGTTTCAACTTCTCTTCTCCGTCACTATAACTTTCCTAACTGCGTTAATTTCTAGTCGCCCTCGGAATGTCTTTGATTGATTTGTCAATATTGCCATATTATAAATCAAAATAGTCTCAATGGTTCCATTGCATTTTCTTTCCAAACAAGTTCAACTATTTATCAACACTCATTTTGGCACACAGTTAGATTATAATAGCAAGTTACTCCTATCTGAATGACAAATAACCTTGGCACAGTGTGTATAGTTCCTTCATAGTATCTGTAATATTGCATCCTAACAACTCCCACCACACTACAGAGAGATTGGACACAAGGCCAATTTCTAGCGAACGTAAAGCTAGTATTAGAACAGAAGTTTCTCTTTTGATCGACTGGATTCCTAAAAAAAGCTAAAAGATCATAAATAATTCCGTTGTCTACTATTAGTAATAGCTGAGGAGAGCCTTTCTCAATGGCATTTAGCGCGAGATGAAATGCAAACAGTACTCGTCTAGAATTTGAGCTGATTTTCTATTGCCCGTCCAACGCACCTAAAACCATTACGCTAAAGCGATCTCCTTGTACGGTGTTTCAGAGTATAAGATTTCTAGTATACATTAATAATCAGTTTGTAGTTGCACAGAGTTATATGGTTTCAATGTCGAGTAAATCTTATATCATGCAATTGTAGAGGTCCGCCGATAAAGAGTTCTTCAAAAGATGCATACTTCGGTAAGAATTTTGAAAATAAAGAGAGGAAGAGGCTGCGCCCCACGCCAAACAGATTTCACACCGAATAAGGTACTATGAGTATAATATTATAGTAATAGATATATATATGTGTCATATAGTATCTATATCATTACTATATAGGCGTGTCGGGATAATTTGACATATTCCATATGATTTTGGGTAATCTTTTCTTCGCGAAGAGTCGTAAATGATTAGTTTACGGCGACAACTACACAACATTTAAAAGCTGTGGAGCCTTCTAGATCATCGATAACGTAGATGAACTAGATAGAGTAAGAAGAGTGGACTGAGACGTAAGCACCGCGTGGAGATGCGATAGAAGGATAAAATGAAACTAGTGGTATCAATGAAAGGTATCGTGCAGGCCGGCCAATCAAAAAGTGCCTTCCTTGAACACAATATAAAAAAAACAAACAATGAAATGGACTGTGGAAGAATAGCATATGGAGGGGAACTACAGAGCTGGTGGCTTAAAGAATAAGCAATAACATAATCAACTTGCTGGATTTAATGCGTTCGTACTGCATGAATTCCTCAAAAGATCTGCAGAGAAAAAAGTGTTGCGGAACTCCTGAAGCTCATTTAATTCACTATATTCAATACACTGCATACCCACTATCAATTCTATCCTCCCACTATATCAGTCTTATCTCTATCATTAATCTTACTCATTTCTATACTCTCTCTTCTATCTCTATCATCTCTATTCTGTAACATTCGCTTGCCCATTGGTCCTACATCGATATTTCACTATTCCGGCAACAACACCCTCCAACCGCCCCTCTATCTCAGCTATCCTCCTCTGGAAATCCAATCCGTGACAACACCCTTAGAGGAATCCGACAGAGATTATCAATGTAGTGTTTTTGATCTGTCAAACTACCACTTAAGTATTTGTTTTATAATTTGTTATGTCCCAGCTTAGAACACGGAAATAATATGATTAACGAAAGGTAACGCACAACCATACACACATATAGACATTTGGATACCTAAAATATTTTCTTCAATCCTCAGGCTAGCCCATAGCTAGGATCGGGTGATGGAGATGCCAGCACTTTTTTTGAATTTACAGGAAGTGGAGCAACAAACTCAAAGGCTTGCCACGTCGTCGGTAATCATCCAGAAGTGAAGCCACTGTCTACAAAGTTAATATTTCTTCAATTAAAGAATTCCTGTTACGAGTGTGATTTACTAACCCTCCAAAGCAGCTGAATGCGACACAAGGTCATTTTTTTAGCGGAGTGTTCACCAGCCTTGTTGAATCTATGAGTTTCTTTCCTTCCTAGACTGCCTTGCATAACACACAAGAGTTAAAGAGCCAAAATGCCCTTTTATCCCATTGAATTGGAAAATAGATTAGAATGACAATAAAAAGTTTGCAAGGCGTAGATTAAGTGCTAGTAGTAGAAATGCAAACAGCCTCATTACAGGTGTGAAACTCCAATAATGCAGAGGCTGTAACCTAAGTAGATATATCGATAGATTAATCGGTGACTGTATATTATAAATAAATAAATCTTTGCTTGTTAAATAAACAGCTTTAAAAATAATAATTGTCTTGGTAATTGCCTGTAGTTATGGGAATGATACAGCCTATCCGCCATTACCGTGCAACCCTCTATTTAGTTTGCCGCGTTAGCCCCAATAATTGTCTTTGTTGTAAAGATCTCGATGTGAACTGTCTGATAGATTGGAAGTGAATTGGAAAAATCATATTCCTTTGCATACTCTCATCTTTTACCGCGCTTCAACATCTCTACGCACCCTTCCCAGAGCACAACTCGTAACCAATCCCTACTTACGTGTGCTCATCGTTGCACTAGATGATAAAATCAATGTATTTATTTCGGTTGTACTCTCTTATCCACGCTCACATTCTTTCTTTACCGAAAAAAACATCTATCTAAAGTTGTCCCATCAAGTCAATTACCTACATGCCAACACCACCATAAAGCACCGATATGGATGGTAGGTACCACATATCGTAGAGTCATTGAATTGCATAACTACATCTAAAATATTATTAGCTCTCCGAGGCAAAGTCCTCTCCTTTTATAATAACTATAACGTACAGTTCACGCAGTGATAGATAAAGGCTTATTATGTGTTAGTTCGGGTCTCCACCATGTAGTAAGTATTTCTAGATGCCCCTGCACCTCCCGCCAGGAAAACATTCGAATGCGAGAATAATACTAAAATTTTTTGCACATCGTCCTATTACAAATTACAAATAAGTTTTAGGACGTTCTCTATTTACTGGACTCAAGTGATGCACGCCTAACAGGCAATGAGTACCACACTATCTCCAATCTCAAAGTAAAACCTCGACGTATAGTAATTGAAGTTGCGTTGTTTGTTATTGAGTTTATGGCATATCAACTTCCAGTGTGGTCGTTTGTTATTTAATGCATAAATAGTCTTTGTGAGAGATAAATCAATTCTTAAAGCTGGATATACAATTGTATATTTATAATAATAGAGTTTCCCTCTATATATAAAACCCATAGATGGAGAACAAGCCCTAACTGAATATCTACCACCTTCCCTCGAGTCAGGATGGTGTGGACCAGGGATGTCAAAGCAAATTGGTCATAGATGGGGCGTCTGCACATTGCCCCCAAACCTTCCTTCACCAAATCTGGCACTTTCTCACTACCATATCAGAATAGCATTTAACTTCAAGTCCCAAAAGGACATCGAGTAGACTCTCCGCGACCCGAACACCCGCCGGTGATCTAAGCACACCAATAATATCATTATACAACATTAGGGATGTGGGCTTCCCATAAAGAGTAGTGCGGGGGCCTAAATAGGTGAGAAATTCCCACCGGTCAGCGATGAACGCACTCGTCGTCGGTGGCAATCATATTAGGGTGCTAGAGTAAATGATGGGTACTTCATACACCCCAGATCTCACAGAATGAAGCTTCACCGATTAGATGCAGTCTATGTCATATCCAGGCCGAACGAGTACTTGACACATTTGCAACTTAAAAATACTAATCAACAATGCCTAACTTTCACATAAAATCCAATCTTCAGGTCTAACACTTTCCTCTTCAGGGAAAATAATGTAATTATTTATCCTCTCGTAATATTATTTGTCTGTTTTTTTTACTCTATTGGCCACAGACAAGTACTACGATCTCTGTCAATAGATCCTACAAAGAACGAAATATATACGCGTTTAACCTAACGGAGTTAAGTAGAACAAATAATGAAATATGCAATGCCATCGTCCCAACCCTTTGTTTCTTGAAATGCAGGCGACCCAATGCCTGCCACTCCCTATGTAGCAGAATTTTCTAACATTTAAACTAGCATTAAAAATTGATAATACTGAGGATACACTGCAAAGTCTTAGCTGGCCTTTTTAAAAGTTTGTGATCATGATAGATAAAGTGGCAGGTCTTTGATTAGTAGTAAGATTGCGAGTTCTAGATGTATATATAGTTTCTTGACCCTACCACCAGCGCCGATCTAACGTGAAATTATAGTGTACGATATGTACTTGGTTTAATTGTGTTGGCAGTTCCACAGCGATGACGAAACCTACCCAACTCATTTCCATGTGCTGGCTAAGTGCAAATGAGCTGTGCGACGTATATTCCTTAGGCATTTTCCCTTTATAGGGCACGTCAGGCACCGGTGAACAAGTAAACCGGCCTGCCCGTATACACGATGTGGCTGTGTGCCTTGGACGTGACCTCCTGAGATCAGTCCATAATTACATTACATTCCTGAAGACCGAATCCCCCATGAATACGCTGGTAACTGTTAGTCATCATGATAAAGTTATATGACACTTATTAAGTAGTTGTAACCTCTTGTGAGAAGACAAAAAATGTGGAAGGAGCTTCTCAGTGAAAATGATCACGACATATATATCCAAATTTACTTTTCATTGAATTTGTTTGAAGCCTCGGTTGCGCATTCTAAGTAGATTGTGAAATAATGGTATATTACCTACATAAATGCTTTCAATGATAAGGGTTATTATTAATTGTCCGTATATATAGAGAATAATGATATATACGTGGTTACTATATACATAATATATCTATGAGTTATTCGATGTAATATCGACCTCTCCATGTTACCAGCCCATCGTCGAGATTCACAAAGTATGAGTGGAACGATTATTTGATTATCCAGTAATTTGATCAGGTTTGCAGTAAGTGCAAAATTATTTATCTGAATTTTAAATTCTCTCTAAAAAGGGTACTAGGAATTAATGCACTATCTTACAACTTCCTATTTTCCTAATAAAAATCGTAATCATTATTATTTACGTTGAAGAAAAGATTTCTGCGTAAATGAAGAAGCGACACACTTCTACTCACTCAGGTAAGTGTGTATGTAACAGTGCAGTAAAGGTGTTTAGTATGTTTCACACTATTACCGATTTATCAAGTATAAAAATATGCAGACGAACATAATATGATACAAACACACCCAAGGACTCCGGTAATATTACAATCGCATATGTCATATCATTTACTCAGCGAGCTAAATATTCAAAAAGAGTCTTTAAATGACGAATTTTTTGTTTGATTGTAAGAATTATAATGTCCTTTCTCCTCCTTAATAGCCAAAGTTTTTTTATATTGATAATTCTATCTGCGAAATCTTCTAATTTGATTAGCGGGATAATAAATGCCATGTCATGAATTAAAAGTGCATTTTTGCCAAATTTCGTTTATAACTGCATTTCATTGAACAGGTGGTGCTTTAAACCAGAATTATCTTTTCCTCAAATATTATGATATTATAATTATGCGATTCAGAGTGTCATTCTATTATGTGGTTAGATGACACAACGTTGCAACAGCACATATTTTTATCGTATGGAAAATTTACAGAAAGTCTTCGATATTTGTTCCCGTGCGCAGTGAGATATTGTATCCGCACAGCTTTCAAATATTAGTCAGAACGCTTCCTACTGCCCGTTCGTCATGTTAATGCCGACCTCGAGCAAGGATTTGCCAGCCTCCAGGTGTTTCTTTTTGAATATATATTTTGTCAGTGCTAACTCGAAACATGTCAGATGCCGCGCCTAATTCGACATATGTCATCTCTACCGTTATTTGTAGACATCTTTACACATACAATAAAATATGATAAAAAGAAATATCACATCAAAACAATTAAAAGAAAAAAAAACTCCCCAAAACAACAGAGTACACCAAAATCCACATCTCAATTTCACACAAAAACAAAACAAAATCTAAAAAAAGAACAAAAGTATAAAATGAAAAACAGAAAATAGAAATAACAAATAAAAAAAACAACAACAAAAAAACACAACAAAATAACCCCCACAAAAAGACAAAGAATAAAAAATACAACATAAATAATACAAAAAGAACAAGACCCGAGAAACGAAAAACGTTATAATGGAGAAACCCGAAGCTAGAGCCAATCGAAATTGTAAGAGCCCCAGTACCTGAACTATTCGGACCCAAATATTGTAACCAACTCAAATAATTACACTGAAACCGTTTTATATTCTTTTTTCATACAATATTTCCTCAGAAACTGGTTTACAATCGTGAACCTCAAATGATTAGACTCAATATTACATTAAAATTCACCGTTAATGAAATCTGAGGTTGGTTAAATCGATGACTTAACGGACCTTAAACCAATCGAACCAAATCGATATATCACAACACATACCGGAAAAGAAAAAAATTATGCCAAAAAACTTCAGAAAAATTAGAGCTTCCGAAAATTAATCCAAAATTTTCTACGTGAACACATACGACTTATAATCAATGAAAACTAATACTAGGATACTGAGAGATGCGCACAGTCAATTTTTATTCATATAAGCTTTCCAGATACAAAATTCTTTGTCAGGCTATTAATAATTTGAGCCGACGTTAATCTTTGAGAAATCCTGTGTTAATCAGCTCAAGAAGACAATAAGAGTGTATACACTATACATTGACTTTGAATAAAGATTGACTATATCAAGATCTTTTGAATTTATTTCCTTTCAGGGCACAAAGGTAGTGCGCCACACACGGCGACCACTTGACTACGAAAGCAAGGTAACGACCAGGCAAATGACCTACGAGTGCTGCTCCATTTATATACCGTTAAGTGTCGTATTCTACCCAGGCCTTGATATTACTTTTCTATTCTTTTAGTAATAATAATCCAATACGAGGATGAAATGCCCTGTTAAAATTGATTGATTTTAGTGGCAAATGTTCAACCCGTCTAAATTAATTAAATGTGATAGAGCGTTAGGATTAACACAAAAGTTAACTGTACCGATTCATATTCTACAATTGGAATCTATATACCTTAGTAATATTCTTAATAGAGAAATTCTCTCATACTTAGCATCCCACACGTGTCCCTATGAAAAAATTAACGGAATAATTCAAATAACCAAGATTATCCTGACCCAACTAGGCTACCCATATCCTCGTAATAGTTAAAATAAATACAACCTTGATAAACAACCTTTAGTACCCACTGTAATAATAACACCAGGTGTACTTGAATCTAGCAAAATGCGTATATATCGATTGAGTCTCAAACAAGATGTCAGGCTCTGTACACATCTAGCGCGCGGACGAAGAAGGATGCAGAATGCGAATACCTCAGCACGATGAATTGACGATAGTATGGATGACATATAAGGTCAAGATTAAAAGAATCTCGTGTTTATCGGCACGAACTCCAACCGATGATGATGACGATATATGATTGACTGTGGTGAAACATATCGTGTTTTTGTCACGCTGCACAAACAGACCGAGTATCATTCAAGCGTAATATCCTATACATTCGTATAATACATCTATTGAAGTTTCTATTTGGTGGAACGGGAGGAAACTACTGCGTAAAATAGAAATAAAACTAGCAGAGGCCTTATTATGAGATAATATACAAGAGTACAAAAAGTAAAGTACCCAACATGCATGAAATTAATAAGATAGTGAATTTGTTGCCTTAAAAAAAACGAGGACCGGTTGTCACTTTTTTATATTTGGGGCCCTTAGTTATTTTGGGAAATAATATATTTCAGCAGCACATATTCTCAATGGCCAATCACTATGTTCCAATTAACTAAAAAAAAAATTGTAGTATAGTCTTATTTAAGTAACATCGTCTCTCACCAGCTTTGTGTTCTCTCCTTTAACCATAAATTATTCATTTTCCCTGTAGCCTATCATCGTCATAATTCGATTATGTTTTCATCTGAGTAATATACCTGGATAGACTAGATGGAATATTTATTGCCCCGATGAGCTCTACATATACTTAGATCTCGCAAGATGACTCATATGTACAGGAATACATCTCTTCTTACTCTCTCTCTCTTCTCTCTCTCTCTCGTCTTCTTACTCCCTCACTCTAGAGAGAGAAGATAGAAAAAAAGGAGAAGAAAGGAGATGAGAAGAAAGCAGAGTGACAAGTAGTCCGAAATAATTCCGAAAATAATTTCAAGAATAATACAGAGAGCCTCAATCTGTAAAGAAGAAATTAAGGAGAAGAAATAAGTATAGAGAGGAGAGTAGGAAGGAATCTCATAGTTATCTTCTATAAATATGCAGAAGAATCAAGCGCAATGAGATCGAAACGATCACGGAAAGATAGAAGCAGAAAACGCTATAGCAGGCAAAACCAGATGCTTAATGCACAGCATTACAATTTAAATCAAATTATCAAATATAAATCTCCTCCTACAAAAAACATTAATATATAGATGGAACTTGAAAAAGAGAACTTCGAGGAGATCATAATCTCTTAAATGAAGGAGTTACTGGCCATCCAAGTAAACTCACTAAATTTAGGAAGAGCTAAATTTACTATTTATATAGTATGGAGTTATAATTCCTATGTACTTGTTACCTCGAACAATATAAAAAACACCCAACATGCTAGTCGAAGTATTAGTTAGGACGCAACACTATTAGTAGGCCCTCTAAGCAAATTGAGTATAAAACCAAATTTTACACACCAATCATCAAAACTGCCGTAACTTGTTTGACTTTGGCGCCTCTTATCTGTGCATTAGAGAGAGCCGCATCGTGATGAGGTAGAAGAGAGAAGACGAGAGATGAGCAGAGAGAATGAAGAGAGGAGCAGAGAACCCAGAGAAGATTGATAGAGAGAGAGAGTAGAAAAGAATAAGGCGAATGACTAGAAGAATAAATATCTGCACCCACCCAATTAACTGTATCACCGCTTTCCGCAGAGTGGCGCCTGAACGTTGTATGAGCGTGATGAACTACGTACACAAGACGACATATCACTCAAGGAGCAAAATAATTAAGCATGAATAAAAACAAAAAAATAAAAAAAAAAAAAAAAAAAAAAAAAAAAAGAAAAAAAAATTTCTTTCTATACAAAACAAAAAATGACCTCCGTGTTGAAAGTTGAACAACATTTTAACGACACCCTTAACGATGCAGCATGATGATAGAGCAAAATATACAATAATAAAGAATTGCAGATTGTTACGTTTGGAATGTAGTAATCAAAGATCAGCGTTGTCATAATTGTTCATGGTGATCGGGAACATATTTTGAGTTGAAGTTTAATTGAGTATCAAAATGTTCTGCATGTCGACATTAAAGTACAATACATCTTTTCTGTTGGCGACGAGAGAAACCCGTAAACAGTTAGTACATTCGTAAGCAAGTTCAAATAATTCACGACTGTGTATATGGGCATGCAGAATGAGATCTCATGAGGCGATTGGAGAGGATGAACTCGCAATTTTATCTGGTCGTGGAAAGTCGTTGCACTGGACGCATTGAATGGGCTAAACTATCCAGAGAGTACCAGTGGAAGTGAAGCTATTGGACGCGTGTGACGTGGCTAGTGAATATCGAGAGTATGTCGAACAGCATGGGCTCTATGTCAGACCAGAAGACCAGCCGGGACACAAATAAAGGCATCCAGAAATTAACACAAAGTGATATGTTGTATAATGTAATTACCAGCCAACTCACAAACCGAAGAAACGCTCATGCAGTCTAAGCATTTTGGCTTATTCGGTGACCCGAGTGGCACCTAACGAGAGACAATCTTTTGATATACATTGGTGAGAAGAGAGCAAAGCATGCTGTCAATATTTAAAATCGTCCCGAATTAACTTGCCCTCCACGCACCCACAGAGAACATTTCATGATTACCTTTATTTTCAATCATAAATAGATAGCATACATAGACGAATTAATCAAGCGCTCTAGGCGATTTAAAAGGCTTGCGTTTCTAGCACCTGGCACACATCGTAGATAAGCGATGGTCGGAAAACTCTACACTACATCTCGGAAGTCGCCGCTATTATTGATTCACTCGGACTGGGATATACTAATAACACTTACCATACCCTCAGCTGTTATGAGAACAACCCGCCGATAACCAAATACACGATTAGACTACTAAAGAAAAGAATACATAGAACAAGAAAAGAAAACAACGCAAACCTCTCAATTTTGAAAATGTTATTATATAACAAATTTTCTCCAGAAAGCAAAGGGTTCCGACTCTGCGGGGGGCTAACACTTGATTCCTTTTGACGAATAGTAATTGTATCCTAGATGATCGTTTAGGACATGAAAGATTTCCCTACTTGATAGCTGCTTTTGCGATCTCATATTTAGCAAGCTTCTTGTTATTCTGTGTCAATTATTAAAGTATTGCCATTGACCAACTCATTGCCCATATCTCACAACGCAATGATATTGATTCTTTCATATGACCAAGTTGCTGTTGCAAACGGAATCTTTCCTACAAAACGTGAGATTTTTTCACGCATTGGCTGTCTAATTCTGAGGCCCAAATCATTGGGACAGATACCATCAATACACTTGTAAGTGTATTTAGTACTTTTCCAGTATTATCTTAAATGGATATATAATCGTGGGCTTAATGTCTCTTTTGATCTCGGTTGGCTGAAAATCTATTCTAATAGAGCATCGAATAAGCAATATTAATATTATTACGAGTAGAAACCAATCAAAACTAATAACTCTCAAATTAGATCTTATCGGAATTTGGAAGTCTTGTATCTCCAGATTACTGTTGTCTTTCCAAGCATGCATTCGTTCGCAGAATTCCAGAAATGGAAACTATTGTCACCCCACAATGTTGTTATGAGACGTCAGAATTGTAATGTATGCCATAAAGTATCTGATCTAGCATTTCCCAGACATTTGGCCGGCTGATCCTTCGATGGCCCCCCCGTCGAAGTGGCAAGAATCATTCTTTGTATTTTTTTTATTTTTCCACCATTTTTTTGAATCCATTTTGAGTTGCCCCTAGGTCTTGCCCGGCTATAATAGTTCCTTTCTCTATCAAATTATAGCGAGCGTCTCGAGATCAATAAATAGATAG
This sequence comes from Doryteuthis pealeii, assembly GCA_023376005.1. Taxonomy (NCBI): domain Eukaryota; kingdom Metazoa; phylum Mollusca; class Cephalopoda; order Myopsida; family Loliginidae; genus Doryteuthis; species Doryteuthis pealeii. Next base: position 49,607,641 of record CM042137.1, on the reverse strand, counting down.
GGAAGCCTCCCTGCAAAACGTATTTCTGCGTTAATTCCTTCCATGTTTTGTCGCCTATCCTTATTTCTTGGCGTTCATCCCCCCCTCTGGATACTCTCACATTCTTCTTCCTTGCATCAGATACATGTGGATTTCACTGTCCTCGTAAATTGATCTTCAGTGTTATCACCACTGAAGTTTTCTGTTGGTTTCTGTAGCCTGATCTCGTGTTGTATTAGATGGTAATTTCAATTTACCATTTTCCATTGTTTGTATCAATGATACTTCTATTGAGTGGTGTCCCAATGCTAATATTTTGGCTTCATATGCATTGTGATTATTGTCAATGAAACCCCGTAAAAACTGGCCCTCTTCTTGGGGATAATATATCTGTCTCTGTTAGTGGTGTGTGTGTGTGCGTATGATAGTATGTGTGTGTGTGTGTGTGGTGATGAAGGGTGTTGTAAAAGCGATATAATCACTTTATTGGTATTGTGACCTGTGTTAGTAAGTAATCTGCGGTGAAATTCTTGAGTATTGAAAATGAGAGAGTTTCAATACAATTTCTGGCGATAAGATGAAGGTGCTTTGTTTTCTTTGTTTTTTTTTTTTAGTAATCTGGATGGATGCTTGAGATTTTAATACGGCAATGAACGTTATGTACAACCCTGTTTGGGGTATATTTCTCCTATCCCCAAGAAACATTTTCCAATTCGAATAAGTCTCACCACTATGAAAATATCGTTATTTAATATTCTAATAATGGTTACAACCCACTTTATAAAACCATCATTTATTAAACCTATTGAGACAAAACATAACAGATACATACCAAATCTTTCGGATTGGTCATGCCGTGAGACCTGGAATAATGAACGCCACCAAGGATCTTCCTCCACACTCTCCCATAGCTCACGAAATGGAACTCTACTTATAAAGATTAGTAATCTAGATTTTGTTGACAAATAACTGGCTACCACTGGCACATGCGTAATGTTGTCACTGAATTGAAATGAACGATTTCTAATAGATATTCAAAAAATCCTTGTGTGATTCGGTTAATAAATATCAGCGATTTTGGTCAGCTGGTCTCCTCTTTCCTACACGTCGCATAAACTAAACAACACCTGACTTTCCTCGTTATCGCGCGCCACACTATATTTATATGTCTTATTTTATTGACGTCTCTGTGCGTCGCTTATGAACAATGACTTATAGAAGTCGTCGGACCGGGTCGTATAGTTAAATCTTTACTAAGGCTTTAGCTGCATAGATATGACACACACGGAAACCCTAAGGCTGCCTTGCAGATACTCTTAAATACATTAACCTCGTCCCTCACGGTACAGTAAGATGTGATCACAGGTCCGCAAGTAGTTAGGGCATCCGCGAGGCACTAAGAAACTCGTTTACCCCAGCAGCAATGGATCTACAATAGACTATCTTTCGGTCTAACCATTACACCACTGATGCAAACAGCCCTACAGATGCTACAGAGTTCATTCTAATCAAATATAGATTGACAAAAATGCCTCGTTGGCGTAAAAAAGGAGATAACCACCCAGGAACACATAGTAACTGGCAACACCTTAATAAGATAACCCACAAGAAGGGTGTTAAACCGGAACCAAACATATTAACCTATGAACCACTTACTTTCGTAATCTCATAAAGCGGATTCTCTAACTTATAAAATGATACTATCATCATCATCTATCTATCTCTATCGAGTCAATCATCATCATCAAAGAGTGCCAGCAGCATGGACTTCTTTGATTCCCTCTGGCTATCCGTTCCTATCGACCTTCACATTTGTTTAAATCCTTGAGACGGCACCCTGTGTCCGCACACAGCTGATGAATGTGGATTTTTGCTTGTCGGCCAATATTAGTGAGCCTTTGCACAGGAATCCATATATGAATGGCGCTTTTAAGTTCATCCTTACTTCTCTATCTGTGTCCATTATGTTTTGCTTGTCTTTCTTGGATGGGTTGCCTGATGGAGGTAAACGGTCGTACAACTGCTTTTTTTAAGTTGCTGCTTTCAGGATATTTTCAAGAGAGCAAGCTAAATTATTTTGCAGTTCCCATCTAGATTATTCTTTTAAGCGTATCATTAGAGTCTAAGTGGTGCAACTATAGAGTAGTACTGACTGAGTTACAGCTTGGAAAAATCCCCGTTTTATTTTATCAGAGAGATCAGATCTTTATCTGGGCGATTATCTGTCCATAGCAATCCATGCTCTGACTATGCTTTCAGTAGATGATTGATTGATTTTAACGACATTTCATGGGTCATTTTGTGCCTATATGTTAGAGAACAGCGTTCATTTTACATTCATATTAATATTTTTGTATAGTTGTTTCTTAAGAGATATATAGACACTGTCCCATCTAATACCAGTTATGTTAAGCAGATCTTTTTGACCCATAGATGAGATTCTAACATGTATAGCCTCTTCTGGTCAGTGGACATAGAAGTAATGGCAATGAAGAGGTAATCCACACTCTTCAGATCTTGAGAACTGGAGCCCTCACCATCAAATGCAGTTTAGTGTCATGCCTAGGACACACCTCTACATGGATATAGTCATGGTATTTTCTAAGCCCCACAATTTCAGATAGATGAGGATATTGTTGTTATATGAAAGGGTCTTCTAATTTGCAAGGATTGATAATATCAACTAGGTGATAATTACTACATGCAAAATCTATTAATAATGAGATCTGGTCTTTATTTGTCCTGTAACAGAAACACGTAACTGATTACGACACATTACCCAAAATCGTCCATACATAGAATAAAGAACAACCTTGTATTATATGCACTCAGAATTTGAGCATGCAACCCTCAGACGTCCTCATTGTTTTTTGAAACAAGTTTTAATAAATACAATGCCCGTATTATAGTTTTATATATACCTGTTTTATTTTAATTTATATATTTTAAAGTTGTCAGAAATAAGTTTCCTTTTCAAATTGTTTTATTTTTTAACTTCTTTAATAAGTCTGATGATTTTACTTACTTATAGTACAAATCATTGGCATTGAATTTTTAACTCCCATCCCTTCAGGCAATATCTTTCAAAAATTAACTTTTACACCACCGGGAGTTTTCTTTTGCTAGTAATAATAATTCTAAAAATAGTAAATGACTTGACATCGATCGGATGCAGCATTTAAACTATTATATCAACATTTACGTTTCCATAGCCATTATTCCTTAGTCATAATGAGAGTCAAGCTACGTTTTAGATTTATTTTAAGAGAACCTTCGTTAATATTTTGAAATAATTATTCCGTGCAATCATTCTTTAACGTTTCTTTTCTCTCAAATTACAATTCTCTAACTATTCATGCTTCTGTACGGACGCTTGCCACAGCAATTAGATCCACACATGTTACATACAAATATCAGGGTCTGTTTTTCTAACTATATGCCGTTCATTGGATCGTGAAAACAACTGTTTTGAAATTCTCTACTCAGGCAACTCTTCCGCCCTGTCATAGGGAATAAAATTACACTGACTCTATCGCCTTCAAAGGGGTACTGATCCCACCCCAAAAAGAGGTGTCCTGGGCATGGCACTAAACGGCACCTAATGGTGAGGCTCTAGTTCTGGATATCTGGATAGTGTGAGGTATATTTTCTTTGCCATTACTCCCAGATCCCCTCTGACTCGGAGTGACAGTACCTGTTAGTATCCCATCTATGGGTAAAAAAGAACTTTAAAATGATTCGTATTCGATAAGTTCGTGTGCAAAAAGGCTTTAAGAAACAACTATAGAAAAAAATGTAAATATAAAAGTACCCAATGAACGTGATTCCCTAATATCTTGACATAAAATAATTCTAGATGGGTTCACATGTTGCTAAAATCAATCAATCAATCAATCAATCAGATGTAGTAATATCAAATAGAACCCTTTATTTCATTCATAATTATATATATATATATATATAATATATATATATATATATATATATATATATTTTGAGTTAAAGTGGTGGGGACATAGAGTCAGTACCTGGTTAGTAACTGTTTCCCGCAATCACTACCTTAACTCAAATATAAACGCTCATCAATGATATTGAGCACTATCTGCAAAGAAATATAGCACCCTGTATTATACAAAAACACACCACACACCACACACACACACACACACACACACACACACACACACACACACACACATATATATAATAATATATATATATATATATTACATATATATTTACCAACCCCTTTGCATAAGAAGAATACTTCACAAGTTTTCCTTCAAGAAGGAATGCTGATATACTAACATTAAAGACTCCAAACTGTCCTACTATTTATCCAAAGCTAAAAGAAGAATAGTTGGATGCATACCTTTCACTTGGGTATTAGCGCTATCAGGGTATCGTTTGCATTTCCTACGACCATGGCCATTACGCCATGTCCCTCTATACATCTTTATTTCATATATGTTACAATTACAAGTACATTAATAAGATAATTCATTATGCCCATAGATATTTCAATGCGAAATTCATATTATAGAAAAATAAATGGTTTGGTCTGGTTACTTTGTTTAATGGCATATAAAACTTTGAGGGTTATTTAATGACAAAGCCATCCTTGTAGAAGAACAGTAGCGGTACTATTTTACCAACAGCTAGGGGTATGGTAGAGTTCATGCCTTTCCCATGAGTATTAATCCGAATGTGAACAGAATAGCGCGACTTGAATTCGAACACGCTTACTACGGTGTTGCAGTTAAGCATGTTAGCCATTAAGCCACAGGAACACAGAGGCGCTGATTATGTCGTCTATGAACAATTCTTTCAATGAGATGAAAAAAAGATGGATGACTATGTTTAATGCAAACATTTTGATACACAAATTAAACTTCACACAAAAAGAGACCCCTTTCAATATGAACAATATTCACACGTGATCTTTGTATTATACGAACGAAATCTCAATGTTCCGTTTGTATCATTGTCCATGCATGTTAATGTATTTAAAATGTTGTTAATCTCTCAACCCGAGTCATTTTGTATTGTATACAAAAGAAATGTTATTTAATGACAAACTCAAACTTGTAGAAGAACAGTAGCGATACTATTTAATCCCTGCCTGGGGAATTGAGAGTGTTCAAACCTTTCCCCAAGGGAATTAGTCCAAAAGTGAACATAATGGCACAACTAGAGTTCGAACTCGCTTTTTACGATGTCTCAGTCCAGCAAGTTAAGTCACTACGCCACTAGAAATAAAGAAATTTATTAGACTTTAGAAAATCTATTCTGTTATTAATTTTTGCGTTGCATATTGACATTTGGGCTTGTAGATATTCATCGATGTTTACTAAGCCAAAGGAAATCACTTAAAATTTCCAACAACGTTGACAGATTGAACTATAAGTAGCTAATTCAGCTACTTTTGATAGCCCGGCAGTACTAAATTTTGAATTTCACTCACTGAGATTATTGGGCTACTTTTAAGATACGCTGGACTACCTCGGGCTACAAATGAAATGTCAATGGTTGAATACACGGGTCAAGAGAAAAAGGAGATATTTGAACTTTTTCTAATAATTTTGAGGTGCTGATTAAAAAAAAATTTTTTTACCCAGCATGACTGCATGCTTTTTTAAAAATTTCTTTACTGAAAGCCATACTATATTGAAAAAAAAAAAACAAACTATTTATTATTAAAATGATGTTAAACTGCATCCATTACTACTGAAGAGTGTCTTCAGTGAATTATATCAGAAAAATATTATTTATTTATTCATTGATTAGCAGATATATGAAAAGATTATTTAGTGGAAACATCTATCCATCTATCTATATATAAAGCGTAGTTTGTGTGTATGTATGTCCGGATGAAACTATGAAAATAAAACAATTAACGACAAAGTAAATATATAAGGGCAGTTTGTGTGTATGTATGTCCGGAGGAAACTATGAAAATAAAAACAATTAACGGCAAAGTAAATATATAAAGAGCAGTTTGTGTGTATGTATGTCCGGAGGAAACTATGAAAATTCTGAAACTCTAGGGAATGTATAGTACTCGCCATGTGGAGTACTCTTGTATCACCATTACTCACAGATCCTCCCTGACCCGGAGTTGTAGTACCTATAAGGGTCCCATCTATGCGTTAAATATATATAAAAAAAATGAGTATTAAAAAATATGTTTAAAAACTGAGTTTGAAAAGAAATTGAATATGTACCATGAATAAATAAAACAATATGTATTCGGCATAAAATAACCCAACAAGGGTTGACAGGTTGAAAAAACCAACCAGCCAACCAACCAACCAGCCAACCAAAATAATGACGATATATGTTATTTGCCTTTTTCATATTTTATGGTTCCATATATTCGTATTCGATGGAACTGTGTGTCCAAGAACTCTCTTAAGAAACAACTACCCTAAAAATGTAGATATGAACGTACAATGACCCCTGATTCCCTAAATCATTAGGCATAAAATAACCCTAGATGTGTTGACAATTTACTCTATCCGAAATTTGAAAACGGCATCCTGTACTGCTTGGCATTCTGACCAAAAGCTCTTAAACAAAAGATTCACTGTGTTTGGGTGTCTCTCTTAGGGCAGTGCAGAGGATTTGAAAACCTTTAGGCATAAAATAACACCTGACAGGATGACATGCCGTTAAAAGAGAATGGAGACAAAGAATTAGAATGTTTGAGTTATATATATATATATATATATATATATATATATATATATATAAATTGATTATGTATATACTTTGTTCTTGTGAACGTTGTTTTTTTTGTAATATGAAGCATGGAAAAAACGGAAAAAAACAACAAAAAACAGAACAAAGAGTTTTAATATCCAGCTGTTGTTCTGTCCCTGGTTTGATTAATTCCGATATTTCGGGTGAACATTTACCCTTTGTTAAGGTATAAAGACAGTGTGGGGAAAAGTGAAATCCAGTATATGTGAGAAAGAAATTGATGTGAAAGGATTTGGCGTTGTTTAGCCGTTATTTTTCTTTCAGAATTGTGTGACGTAACTCACCCGAAATTTATCACGGCAATCGTTCGAAATTCGGCATGACTTTGATCGTGAAAGTCATGTGCAACTTGATGAAAATTAAAGAATAAAATAAAAAAGATAAAATAAAAAATATGATATTACATCACAGAATCAACCTATGGCTTCTCGCCGTGTCTTAGACCGAAATACGCATTTACGTGGAATTCCTGCATGTTTTGCGTGTACACATGCATGTGACAATGTATTAGTCTCTTCTTTGGGGTACCAGTCGAGTGGTCTATGGTGTCATTTATATATAATATATATATATATATATATATATATATATATATATATATATTCAACCTTTTTCATCTCACGGCACAGTGAGATGGGCAACAAATTGATCGAGGTACACCATCAATATATAACAATATAATTATTTTATTATTTAAATTTTAAAAGAAAAGGAATAGTGAAAATTGTAATAAATAGGAATGTGTAAAAGAAAACAACGTAATCTGTTGCTAAAGGTATATTTTTAATCAATTAAAATAAAAATATTAAAGTAATAGAATAAAAATATAAGAGGATGATCAACCGTCCTCAACACTCACTGAAGCTTCACGGTACACTAATGTGCCGCGTCACACCGGTTAAAAAACTCATATATATTTAATGAATTTATAATAACCAAATAGCCAAATGATGGTTTATTAGATAAATTCATAATAGCCAAATGATGGTTTGTTTAGTTTTTCTTTCTCATTGAAAGTATAGATATTGCTCTGTATATGATTAATCTATGAGTCATTATACATTGAGTAATTTTGATTCAACACGAGCCTGCATTGTGAATGTACAGGAGATATTTTGTTTCGTTAGGGGGTTTGTTTCGTTAGGGGGTGAAAATATCATATAAACATAGATAGACTTGTTGTCACGTGTTTTTATTAGATTATTATAGTAAAAACAGTAAAATAGAATAAAATAAAATAAAACTAAGATCACCTATGGTTTAATTGATTAAAGTATGTAATCTGGTTATAAATCTAATTTAAGTTTAAATGTGATAATTAATGTGTTCTTAGCGTGCGTTTAAGATTGTTAAATTTATGAACATAAACTTCTGATTAAATTTATATGTGTATAAACACTCGGAAGCGGAAGTCACCGGTGTCGAGACAAAAAGCGAATCTCATACTAAATCGAAATACAGGTGGTGAGGTTAAACTTAATAAATAGAATAAGTAGTTAAGTTTAATTTAATTTGTGAATCTGCATAATAGTTGCTATTAAAGTTTTATGTTTTAGTAGAGTGAAGTGTGTTATTAGAATATTTAATCCTATTATAGATTTAGTTTAAGTTTAAATTTGGTAACTAATGTGTTGTTAATGTATGGTTAAATTTGCATATTAGATAAATGAATACATATATTAGAATTGGTAATATAATGTTTATTTGCTATAGGTGTAATCTTGGGTATCATTGTTGAGCAGTGGAGAATGCTAATGTTTTCATTATAGAGTAAAAAGATCAGGAGATGTAAAGAGACTTGTTGTCACATGTTTCTAGTGGGTAAAATAGTTTATTTTTTTTTATTATTAATAAAATAATATGCGTTATTAAAACATGTAATTTAATTATGCATTTTATATTTAAGTTAAAATTTGATAGTTACTGTGTTGTTAATATATACGTAAACTTTGTTTATAAGTTAATGGATATGTGTATTAATATTGTTAATTTATTTGTTATTGATATAATATTGGTGGTAAATGCTGAAAATTGTGTCATAGTAAATTGTGCTGGTATTTATCATTATAAGGTAAAAGGATTAGGAAATAAATTTCCTCATAATTCCCACTTGCGTTTGTGCACACAGTTAGCAAAAATCTCCAATCTTTGGTTTAAAAGTTATCTGGTGCTGGAATAGTACGCTATTGCTAATTTCTCCTCTGCACATAGATGGCAAAATTTATCACCTGTGCCCTAAGGACGAGATCTTTTAATAATTTCTCATTTTACGATGGGGTCTGTACCGTACAGACATATTCGGAGAGAGAAGTGCTGTATTTATATTTTATATTATTAAAACTAGATGTATGATTATAAAACCTATTTTTAAAATAATTTTGAGTAGATCCAAAATAAACCATTCTTCTATTATTCCTGTCAAATACAGTGGCTTTATAGACTAGATTTTTATTGCGACATTTATAGTTAAGTGAGCATAATCTATTATTATTATTATTATTATTTTTATTTTGCAATTGCATGGGAGTATGTCATTATTGTTTTTTTTTAATCTAATTTTTTGATATTAGATTTGTTTATATACTTATCAACCTTCGGCATGCAGCTATATGATAATTTTATGGTGTTTTTAATAAAGATTTGATGTAGTTTGTTTTCGGGTGGGAAGTGTTTATTTAGAATTTTGAAAAAGATATTTCCTAAAATTAAGGTTCAAATTTAAGTTGAATGGGGGTGTGAACCAAATGACGTTTCTATTTCTATTTCTTTTTTATTTTCGTTTTGGGAGGGTGAGATGCTGTCTTCTTTATATGTGATGTTGATTTTAAAGCCACTAGATTTAAGGGCTTGCTCATATGTATTTTTTGTTTTGTTAAAAATGGTTTTGTTTCATGAGTTTTTAGATAATCTAGTTGCTATGCCGGTGGGTATTTGCTTAAATACTTGTTTGGGTGGTTAGAACCTGTATTAATGTAAGAAGGTTTATGATTAGGTTTCATATAAGGGTATATAGATCTATCGTTGAGGTTTAGGGATATGTCTAAGAAGTCAGTGATTGTTAGATTTGTTTGGATTTCAATTTTAAATCCAAATTTATGGAATAGGTCATATAGCTTTTTGCGTATAATATCCCCTGTTCTAGGTGTGCTGTGGTTTAGTATCGCTAAACCGTCGTCACGATAGAGATCGTGGTTACTAGGGTCTATGATAGTGTTGATGTGGTATAATAATAGACAACCGACCATTTCACAGATTTTAGCGCCGTCGTATGAACCCATCGAAATATCGTAGTTGTTAATTCCTTTTTTGATCCATATTGATGTTGTTGTGGTACAGAATGGATTTTCGGCAGTGTTGGATAATTTGTGTTTTTTCATTAGATATCATATATTCTTTAGCCAGATCTAGTGCTTTGTTTACCGTGTTTTCTGTTATAGAAGTCTAGAAATCTTTGATGTCATATTTGATAAATGTGCAATTCTCATATGTGTCGAGGTTTTTGAACCATTGGATGCAATTGTTGGTATTCCGCCATTGGTTTATATTCAATGCGGTTCTTAAAGTTGCGCAAATGTCTTGTAATATTATTTTGCTTATTTTTCCCATTTCAGTTTTTGTGGGGTCTATTAAACTTGTATCAACTAAGCATTGAGACCAATTTCACCGGTAAGACACCCCATTTTCATATATATATATATATATATATATATATATATATATAATGAAATATTGATTTTTAGGAAAAAAATCAATGAATAAATCAATCAATCAGATACTTGATATTATGATAGACAACCCGACTACTTTTGCCGAATACTGCATTTTTCTTTCAATCATTTTGGGAACAGCTTCTGGTTTGTTTTCATATGTGTACGGCTACACTGAAGACATTTACACAATTCCCAGTGAGTTACGGTTATTGCCCCCAAACGATCCTGTTTTTATATTCCTTTTTCAACCGGGTTATTACAGTCGTCATGTGATTTATTGTTTCGCTTCTTTCTCCACACGGGCGGTATTTGATAATATTGCGTTTTCACATCCGTGGTAGCATGCACAGAATTTCTGGAAGGCTTTTCGACTAGTTGTTCACTCGTTACAACTGAAATGCTGATCTCAGTATTTCCGCGAGATTCGCAAATCCGGCGAGCCATGCAAACGCCTAAGACTCTAAAGACGACAAGAAATCGTAACGTTATGATGTAAAAGAAACTTTAGACAGATTCTCCTCAATCCAGATTTTAACCCATTCCCTGCTCGACTGATGGTTACGAAGTAAGCTGGGCAAGTAATACTTGTAAAATTTAAATGTGAACTTCATTTGGTAGAAATGAGTTGACGTGATATATTTGGTCTCTCTCTCTCTCTCTCTCTCTCTCTCTCTCTCTATATATATATATATATATATATATATATATATATATATCTGTTAAAATAACAGTCCCAGTATGTAGATGACGATGGCCGAGTGGTATGTCTAACCACACTGCAGAGTCGTGATACGTCGAAACAAGTTGTCTGTGGATGACTATATATATATATATATATATATATATATATATATATATATAATAAAAACATTGTGACCTTGTGTCTCATCCTGATCGTTAGAAGGGGTTAGTATATATATATATATCAGTCGGCTTCTTTAGACTGCTTTACAAATAAGAAAACATTTTCTTAATTGTAAAGCAGCCTGAGATATCGATGGAAATAAATTTATAACTGTTAATATGAAGGATATTTAAGCTTTTTCTTTGTTAAATATATTTCTCTGTATATAATTCTCCGGTTATCATGCATTGAGCTCTCAAAATGGGATTTTCTGGTTGCCGCAATCTACTCAAATTTGCATACCTCTTCTGAAAACGGATAGAGCACTCTCGGTGGCCTAGTATGTTTATAACAGTAAACTTCCATTCCTAAAAAGTGAGTGAGTGAATGGTGTGGTGGAAAGATGTCTAACTGATGACAAATCGGTCGGGTTTCTATCCCAGCCTGAAGCAGCCTGCCTTGTCTAGTCACACTGCTCAGTCGTGAAACGGCAAAATAGGACAGTATGTAAATGCCTATATATATATATATATATATATATATATAATGAATTATTGATTTTTGTAAAAAGATTGATATGCATCAAGGCATCTGTATTATTAAATAACATTTATAGTTTGAAATTCATCATATCTCATGTTTCGTTTTTACAAGCATCAATTGATCAAATGCTAAAATCGATTGCGAATGATCCAGTGCTGACTCTGAACCCTGAGTGGTTTATTTCCCGCACAACAAGACAGAACGTGACTTTTTGAATGGACATTATATAAGATATGAAAAAAGAAACATTCAGCTTAATAAAAAATAAAGCTATTAAGAAAAAAAAATCTCTAAAATATTCGTTTACTATATAAACACGATAATAAAAGAGAGATGGTTCATCGAGACTACTATTTGTATTTACAGCCGGGATGTTGTAAATTGCGAATTAAACCCAATATGATAGTTTCTGCAGGATATGACACCATTCTTATACAGATGCAGACTACGTAGATGATAAAGCTCTTCTCACCAATACTCCCGTCCTGTTTCATAACCTGGAGCAGGCATTGAACTCTACGTGAACTCAGATGAATCGGAATTCATGTCTTTTTAAACAAGATGGTGTCATCACCACATAAAATGGCAAACCCTTGAAATTAGTAGACCTGGTTAACATACCTTGGTAGGAATAACTCATCTATAGAAATCGATTCCAATATACACATAGGAAAGATGCATGTACCTTCAACGCATATGAATACATTCACCAATCCCGATCATCCACATCGCAGTCCACCACAAACAAACACAGCCAGAAAAAAACTTCCTTCCCCATTCCCGCTATTTCCAATATCCAAGAGACAGGGAGCAGCACAAAAAATGCCATCAACTGACACCACCACCAGAAAAGAACACTTGTGCTCCCCCCGCCTCCTACAAAAATCTCTACTGCTATCGTTCGTTTGAACCCAGTACCAATTCCTACTACCTCCCTCTACCAATTCCTGCTCGTTTTTAAAAAACGAGACACCTGAAACATTCCATCAGTTTCCCACCTGAAGATGGCAGATAGACATGCCGAAAGCGCTCGTAAAGAAACATTTGGTGGATTGCTACACCAGTTCCACCCTGACATTAAAAAGATTGTCAGACAGTTAGATTAGGATTGAACAAAAACTCGTCTGACAAGAATCGTCAGTAGAGTTTAACAAACACACACACACACACACACACACACACACACACACACACATAAATGTATATATATATATATATATGTGTATGTGTGTGTGCGCGTGTATGCCCGTGTATGTTATGATCATGTGTGTATGCGTTTGAATATGTATATTACGATTATATATTTTTGTATATCTACATCATGATTCTATATATTTATACATGTATGGTTGCTTATGCATAATATAATTATATATATGTGTGAGTGTGGATAATCATTTTATATTTCTCGGTGTGTGAATATGGATTTTATGTTCATATACATACATACATACATACATATATATATATATATGCATATATACATGTGTGTGTGTGTGTATGTGTCTATGTGTGTGTGTGTGTGTGTGTGTGTGCGTATTACTTATGTAATAAGCCTCACCATTGTTAAAAGAAAAGAAACGAAGATTATCTTCTCTAAGTTATTTCAGACAAAATCTGTCAGACTGAATCGAAGATTGTTGATTTGCTTCTCCCTACAGACCAAAATGTAAACCTAAAAGAGAGTGAAAAGATTAGAAAAGATCAGTAGTTCAGAGAGAACTAGCAACATTGTTAAATATAAAGCTGTATTCATAATTATTGGCGCGCTTGGAAGAGTCATAAAGATCCTTTCAAAAAGATTAGAGCAAGAAACCCTGGGAAAATTAAAATCGTTCACCACCATTATGAAAATTAGCTTCAGGGTGGACGATAGTACTGAAGTATTGAACATAAGTTGCTAGTCATGTAGCTCTTGCCGCAGTACCCAGTAATACCCGGGAAATGTGGTGTAGCGATTGTCTGCCCCTGTTTGCATCGATGTGGGGTCCAGAAAAGTTATCTCCCCTTGCTGTAGGTTTTGGCCAGTAGAGGGCTAACTATTTAAGTGGGAGTCCGGGAAAATTCTAACTCTCTTCCTCTGGGACCGGCAAACACTTCACATGGTTTAAACGCTTGTGCCTCTTACCCTTAAGTCTTACCCTTAACTGGAGGGCTTTGCCCCCAAGCCAGCTATCAGTAAGTGACACTCCTACAGAAACTCTGTATCACTTCTTTAGGACGTAGGTCCTACATTCTTCATATATATGCTTATGTATCGGTTGTCTATGTTATTGCTATACCTTTTGTGATGAGTATATGTATTCTTGTCTTGTATGTATTTCTCACGTGTTAATTAAAGTCTGTTTGTTATCATCTTATAACTTCTTTGTCGGAATATTTTATGTACACACATATACCCAAGTTGGAAGGTTACTCTGAGACCTCCACCCTATTATAAGAACTTTAAATCTTACAGTGGGATTATTCGCAGTTCTCAGAGTGCGCCTGAAATTACTAGCAGACCTGGGTACCCATACTGGATTTTTAATATAAACCTTTGCATGGCGTGTTTATGGCAGATCAATTTAATACTACTACTCTACCGTAGTTCTCAGTTAAACATCCTCTCTTTCCTCATTCATTGTAAAGATGTACCCAGGGGTTCCATTATTGATTTTTATCAAAATTAAATTTTCCAGTCCTGTTTCTGATTATTATCTTTACATGTGCGTGTAAAGTTTCATTATGATAGAATCACCGGTGTAGGCGCCGACTATAGCTATAGTTAAATAGTAGGATTGACTGGGATTTAACTGGAGTAATTTTTCAAACATGTATTGGTAAAGCAACTGGTGTAGAAGAAAAAGACCTTGTATCAAATCCTGCTCATGGCAGAGGGGTTGGGTAAATAATACCATAATATTATTCAATTTTTTAAGTATTATATTCTCTCTAATGATCTAGCATACAAAGGATACACAATATGTTTTTTCTGTTTGCATAGCTGGTTGTACTGTGCATTTGACCAATCACACACTTGGTAGGTAAAAGGGGTAATGACAAAGGAAACTTGCTTTATACAATTGATTAATCAGAATTGCTCTGTTTTGTGTTTGTTTTTTTTCACTTAGTCAAAATATTTTTACACCTAAAATCAGATGTTGTGTCTTTTGAACTAGACATAGTGAATTTATTCCTCAATGAATTTTCAAAAATATCTAATTATTGAACAGTAATATAATATTCATTTGAGACAATAAATTTCTGGTTTGAAAGAAAAGTTTCACTTGTAAATTTTTCTTCTTTTGTTTAAAAAAAGACAGACAAAAATTGCTATTAAGGCAGTAGATTATAAGCAAATGGAACCAGGGCGCCAATAGATAATTTATCAAAAAATGAAGAAAATTCCATAGTATACATGCCTCTTATCTAGTCTTGTGGCAGCATCCACACGGGGTGGGTTGAAACGGCTCTATCAATTGAATTCATAGAGTCCAAAGTCAAATATGGAGTATCATGGAAATAGGAAGTACGCAACCGGTCCCCAAAACCTCGCATGCTGACACTCTTGTTTACCACAGATTATCGAGCAGACGCAGGGACGTGAAGACTAAAAATAAACACCGGTTCCCAATGCATTCGCCTCTAGGAATTTTCACCGGGGACACTTTGGCCGGGTATTTCAATAATATTAAGATACCCTAATGGGGATTAAGCCCCTCCTCATAGTGTACATTTTGGTAGCCCTTAATTTGAGTATTGGAACCTATTATCACGGAGTTTTTCTATTAATTATTAATTAAACATAAATCAACAAAAAATTTCCTCTCCTTTAGAGTAATATTTGACAAACTTAGACATATCATCAACGGCAAATCATCACTAGAATTATGACAACAAAAAGTATTAGTTAACTAGCTTAAAAGCTGCCCTATGAGACAGCAATTAAGTTAGTTATATCATAAAGATACTCTCATAAGAGCTGATAATTTTAACTACCCTGTATTATGATGTGAAAACTCAGTGATAATAATAAGTTTGATCAAAAACTTTACCTTTAAAGACGACGCTTTAAGATGAGAGCTTCCCACATTATGACAGTCTAAAAAAAGATTATATCGGCGCTAGACCTGACTTCTCGCGTATTTTTAGGAGGATCAAGAGCGTGCGAGCTTTTTGGATAAAAACGTTTTTATTAAACATATTCCGCGAAATACATGAATTAACTAAATCGCGAAGTTAATAATTACACTGGTCTACGTTAAACTTTTTTCCCCAAAGGTCAAAGGTTTATCCAGTGATATATGATCGCCATCTTATTCTGAATTTAAAAACACCATTCATTGTGTTTGATCAGTTCTGGTTTTTAAGATGTGCTTGAATATTTCATAATAAGTTTTACATAATAATAACACTTATTTAAAAGTCTGTGAACTCTACTTGTCACAAATAAATAGAGTTATAGTACTGTTCAATACATTTCAAGTAAGAGTTTGTATCTTAAAAATCTGATCTAATCAGATCAAATTTTTAGAAAGAAAAAAGAAAAAATGAATATGATTTTTGGATTCAGCGTAAAAACTGCTTTAAATTTCAGCTTTTGTATATTCAACCTTGAAAACACTGCAGGTCAGTATTATCGGCTTTTAGTGAATTTCAATTCCGACCAATTCAGCGACAAAGAAGCGAAACTTTCATTTGAGTGAATTTGTTAAAAAAAAAACAACTTACAGACATTATTGAAATATTTATCAATAAATGAATGATTGATTGATTTATTTTAACATGTCAAATTATTCGTTATTGATAGGACCGAGTTAAAAAAAGACCTCTGAAGAAACTACACTAAAACTAAAAATATATGAACATACAATAAACGAGATTACCAAATAGTAGGCATGAAATAACCCTAGACAGGTTGACATACTAAAATCTAGCAAACAGTAATCTTCAAAGTTTTATGATTACTCCGCTTTCGTCTTTTAACTCTTTGCCTACTTAATTTGCCCCAAGGCTATAGTAAAGTTTCTTTTATCTATATGATGGGATATTTCAAAGTTCATTATCTATTTACCTCAGAACTTATTCTGTTCAAATAAAGTCATATTATTATTGTAATCTGATTCCTTCTGTTCAATTATAATGAACTAACAATCGGTTTTTGTACTTGGATGTCGTATGCAGTGGTAGGAGAGCCGCTGTAAGCGAATTAAAGTAGGCGAAGAGGCTATATATTTATTTACCAATCCCTCCGCACGAGCAGGATGCAACCCAAGATCAATTTCTTAAGCGGAGTGTAACACGTTTGAATTTAGAGTTTTCATTCTTCTAGACTGGTTAACTAGTCATGTTTAAAGAACCCATTCTACCCTACTATTTACTCATAGCTGAAGGGAGAACATTTGAATGCATACGTTTCCCAAGTGTATTAGCGCTTTGTGAAATGCAAACAGCCTCGTTCAAGATTTGAACTCGGGTCGATGGGTCCATTTCCTACGACTCAAACCATTACACCATGCGCCTCCAACTTAAGTCTATATAAGCTTTCACCATATTGATTTGGCAAGTATTTCTTCTGTTTTTTTAAGGTTATGAATACTGAATTATTTATTGGATATAAGACATTAACAATTCCCAGTCTTATATATATATATATATATATATATATATATATATATATATAGAGAGAGAGAGAGAGAGAGAGAGAGAGAGAAGTTGCCGTTGCATTATAGGGAAAATAAATCCTTTAATTACAATAAAATGCCCGATCAGTGGCTACCATTTTGGAAGTGAAGTCTTGCCTACATATTGTGACTATGAATATCGAACACTGGATATTGACATTGGGACATTATGATAAAATGAGAGTTTCTTTCCACTAATCCAACTTCGAAAAACCGGAACACCAGAACACAGGGGACACATTCTCGTCCAACACCGAAAATTAATTTCAAACACGCTGTTTCTCGTGTTTGTGCATGCTCAACCAACTCTCTATGCGCGAAAAAAACCGTTGCTTCACAGAAATTCCCCTAGTCTTTTATTAGGGCAAGCCACGACCGATTGGCCAATCAATGTACGTGGCTTCATTTAGAAATGAATGCCAGATTATTTTAATTTTCTTTGACAAAAAAATCCTGCTACTGCATTTCGTGTTTTTTGAGGTAAGAAAACTGTTATTTTCCTTTACATTTTACATCAGACACAAGGCAAATATTCTATTCGTTTCAAACCACTCAATGCTTGATTAAATGCACTTCCATTGTTTAACAATTTTAGAATTTCTTTTACTTTTGTGCATACGCCGTCTAATAGGATTTCACTTATCTTTCCAATAATATTTTATTAGGATTGAGATTAAGCTACATGACTTAGTAAGTTAGCCACGGAATAGTAACGTGACTTAAATATTGCTTTTGAGAACATATATTTATTAAGTTGAATTCAACGGACTTCAGACATGTCGAAACAAGCTCAACAGAAGATCGGCCCCGCGAAACTCACAGACGTGAGTTTTACCGTTGTTTTTTATGTTCTGCATTATCGAACACAGAGTACTGTATTTTACTGATGTAAATTTTGATTATCCCTGATAAAATAAAACGGTAAGTATTGTCAGTACTATTATATCGTTGCACCAGTTGGACTCTAACGAAAAACTTTGAGAAAACGTTAAATAGGACCAACACGAGTCAAAGGATTCTGTACTTGTGCCTTGATGATATATATATATATATATATATATATATATATATATATAGGTTGAAGAAATCAAGTGTTTACTTGATAGGATTCAACCAAAATTGAGAACTTTACATATACAGAGTATTATAAATAAATGAATACCTTGGCGCAGATATAAATTTATTTCGGCATTTCTTTGCCTCTTCAGTATGATCTTTACTAATTCGATGACCTCATACCCGTTCTCACTGGTAAGATCTTCCTGTTTCACTAATTTTTGTTCTCACTTTCTCAAGTCTAAAACTGATTTGAACTCCTTACCAAGGCTTAAGAGTCCAGCATGCTATCTATCAATGGATGGAGAATTGTTGGATTCATACTTTCATAAAGATATTAGTACTATGTGAAATGTAACCAGTCTGGTTAAGGAATTATTACGATCAAGTCACGCGGAAGCACCGGCTTCCGCTAGATTACCAATGTTAAGAGACGATGAGCCTGTTCAATACTTAATTGGTGTTCACTTAAGCAACAGCAGGTACTCTAATAAACCCGAGTCCTTTGTTTAAAAAATAACTTGACTCAGTATTAAACAACTCGAAAAGATAAAACGTAAACAAAACAACTGACCAACAACCGACAATCCTTCAGGATTTGAACTCTGGCACCCGACGATAAACGTTACGCTATGAACACCGGCCTCTTTCTTTCGTATATATATATATATAAGATTTTTGGATGTTTGTTTTTAGAAGCAATGTTGAATAAATTATTATTTATATTTTTGCTTGAAGGCAATTATAAATGCATGTATCGTATAAAATTCGATAATTATAGAAAATAAACTTGACAAGTAAATCCCGCAAAGGATGGCTCGCCATGCAGAACACCGTACAGACTGTTTCGACTTTATTAAGTCTCTTCAGCGATGTATACTAACGACTCCCCTCCGACAGGAATCGAAACCGGGACTTCACAGGCATAGTCAGAGACCATATCCGTTCGGCCGTCGGTACATAGCGAACAATCCCTGCGAAATTAACCTTGTCAAGGAAACTATTACACGCCCCTGCCATAGCAGGCAAGTAGACGTTTATTTAGTAAACAAACCCGGCCGTTAAACTCTTCGGCGAAGTGAATAAGATTTTTGGATGTTTGTTTTTAGAAGCAATGTTGAATAAATTATTATTTATATTTTTGCTTGAAGGCAATTATAAATGCATGTATCGTATAAAATTCGATAATTATAGAAAATAAACTTGACAAGTAAATCCCGCACTGACCAAACAGGATGTGACACAAGGTCAATTTCTTAAGTGGAGTTTAACATGTTTGAATCCAGAGTTTTCGTTCTCTTAGAGTCCAGTCTATACTACTATTTACCCATAGCTGGAGGGAGAACAGTGGGATTCATACCTTCCCCAAGAGTATTAGCGATATATGAAATTCAAACAGCCTCGTCCAAGATTTGAACTCATCTGGCTGTGTCAATTTCCTACGACGGTAACCATTACACCACAAGCCTTTCATACATTGATATATATATATATATATATATATATATATATATATATATATATATATATATATATATATATATATATATATATATATATATATATATATATATATATATATATATATATATATATATATATATATATATTTTGGAGAATATGTGGTTAATTGAAGTCGAACCAAATTTTTGAAAGTTAATTCATTAATAATTAATTAGGCGGGATTTAATTATTAATGAATTAACTTTCAAAAATTAGGTTCGACTTCAATTAAGCACATATTCTCCCAAATATTGTCGGCTGAAAATAGCCATATCACAAACATCGTCTGTTTGTTTACTTCTCATATATATATATATATATATATATATATATATATATATATATATATATATGTGTGTGTGTGTGTGTGTGTGTGTGCGTGCGTGCGTGTGTTCGACACCTAAATATTTAATATTATCGAACATTAAAAAGATAATACGAGTCACTGCTTGTGTCTCAGGTTAGTAAAGTAATTGCATTCTATGCGCCTTTCATCTCTTGTAACCTTTGACCTTTCGCTTTCCTATTTTGATATTACAATCAAGATGCAAGTAAAAGTAGATTTAGGAAAGACAGGGAATTATTCCCAAGTATTTCAAGATTCAATACCATGAAAGGCTCGACATAATATTGTTGACCTTTACATAAAATGGAATAGAAACACAACGCAATATATCTATATCCATATATACATGGTGTCTACAAAGTCAATGTGCACGGAGAATTTTAGAATTTGTACAAAAAATGCACATGGACTTTATAGACACCTAATACACACACACACACACACACACACACATATATATATATATATATATGTATATATATATATTTATTTACTAAGCTTAGCTTAGGTGTGGCACAATGCCAGAAGTATGGGGCGCCCAATGAGAATCGAACTCACTAAAAATGGTCTGCAAATCTAGCTTGCTAAACATTACACTGCGTGAGGCGCAATGCATATATATATATATATATATATATATATATATATATATATATATATATATATATATATATATATATATATGGCGCCTCACGTAATGTAATGGTTAGCAAGCTAGATTTGCAGACCGTTGTTAGTGAGTTCGGTTCTCATTGGGCGACCCATACTTCTGGGCTTGTGCCAAATCTAAGTTAAGCTTTGATATATATATATATATATATATATATATATATATATATATATATATATATATATATATATATATATATATATATATATATATATATATATATATATATATATATATATATATATATATATATATATATATATATATATATGAAGAAAGGAAGTGAATCCGACGGTATGTAGTATATTAAGAAAAATGAAAAAAAAACACAGGTTTAAATGGGTTAAGTGGTGAGTTTATTGGCCGACGCCGCAGTGTTTCGATCTATTAATTACATCATCTTCAGGGCATTTGATGCTACTACAACTACTACTACTACTAATAATAATAAGTTGGGGTGGCCTAAAGTCGGTATCAGCCAGGCAGCGATGGAATCTATACCCTTTTCACTAGCGCTAGACCAAGTTTTGAAGCGTCTGAGGTGGAGCGTCAGACCTACCACTTTACCGCACATATCCCTGTGCTTCTCATACGCTGATTCGGTGAGGGCCGGTAAAGAAGAAGAAGAGCAACAATGTAAGAATGTTCAAAATAATCAACACGTGTTAAGAAAATGGACAATATTTCCTATCTTATAGTTGTCTGCAGATTTGTTATGAAGAGCTTCTCACCAAGTGAAATCGACGAGGACATGTTGGCGACTCTAAAGGAAGATTCTCTCTTTTTTTATACCGTAGTGTTAAGAGTGGATAGCGGAATGAATGAATGATAGACGTTTTGATCATTTTCTCAGCAATTGATCACTCCCAACTTTCAGTTTTCTGCAACTAGAAAACAGAATATTTATGAACTTCACATTTTCTCTGCAATTATTCAAAATTCTAAGCTATTTGGCAATTAAATCTAAAATCTTTTTTTTTTCATAACGCTTATAATAGTTTATGTAATAGTTTCTGTGGTATATCGTACTGATCTGGACAACTCAGATGATCTCGCACTTCTTGCAAATACGCTACTCAAACTGAATCTCTGCTGTGTATTGAAATCTAATTTCTCTGTAGTCGTGTCGGTGCTATTGTATGGTTGAACCACTTGTACTTTAACGAAACGTTTTGAAAAAAAAAAGCTAAATGGAAACTACACCAGGGTGCTATGTGCTATCCTGAACCAATTTTGGAAGTAGCGCCCTACAAAAGCAGCTTAACAGTCACTCACCCCCTATCATCCAAATAATCCAAGTAAGTAAAAAAAACAAAAAAAACAAAAAAAAAAAAAACAAACAAAAAAAAACACGCTGGATACTACTAGAAACGTATACACGCACCCATAAATGACGTTTCCCAGTGGACACCTACAAACCAGAGCCGGCCAACCAGTTGAGACACTGATCAGCTCTGTACGGATACTGAATGTCGTGAAGATGACTTGTCAGGAGTGATGACTGACAGGAACGGATGGAGATAGATAGATAAATATAGAGAACGGTGAGAGAGACGGGAATCCGTGCTGTTAGTGTGACATGATGATGATGATAATGATCATGATGATGAAATTTGTCAAATATTTCCGGACGTTTCACGATGGGATATAAATTTCAAATGAGCATCTAAGTTAATCTCATAAAGTTTTAGTATTGTTCTATCTAGCTTTAAAGGTCGAGAGTGAAAGTCCCTGGGAGCCTTTGATATCATCCTTATTGTAATCTTAGGTCAAGAAGATCGAACTCGCTATTCAGTAGTAATGGATCTGCGAGATTAGCGTGCTAACCCTTACATCATAACAGGACGACCCAAGTCAGTTAAATATTATATGAAAGTAAATGTATATTTTTTATTAAACTATAGTGCAACTATTTAAGAAAATCACTTTAAAAAACCATATAAAACTTACTTTTGACCGTACAACGAGTTCCCTAGATATTGCACAAAACTAAATGTATTATGCATATATTAATACTCGTGTTCCATAATTGTATGACCGTTATTATCTTGCAACACCCTCTGGTTAAAAAGGAGAACGTCCAAATCGTTCAAGAGGACTTACGAAAATGTAAATCATGATTATCTGGTGTCACTTAATCATCGAATTCTTATTTCTTATGAGTGGTGTAACCTCATCCAAATTATGGGCCATTTCGTCTTTATCATAGAAAAAAAGAATGAAAGGAAGAAAGAGAGTAGAGGAAAGATAGAGAGAAGGGATGAGCGCACAGAAGCGATAACGCTAATCTGTTTCAATGGAACATAATGAACAGATGAAAAGAAGGAAAGAAATAAAAAAAAGTGTGAGAGAGAGTTAAATCAAGATTATTATACTTTTGACATGTTAAAGTATTTAGCAATAGCTCTTAAGTAAATATATCAAACGTTGTAATTAACAAATTATGATACTGTCGTATATCCACAGGTATTGTTAGTATACTAATTAAGCCGTTAAGTATAATTCAGTTAAATAATCTACGAGGGAATTCAAATCACACAACACGACAACTATAAAAAAAAAAAACACATATAAATACTTACTTCTGACCGTACAAAAAGTTAGCTAGATATTGCATAAAACTAAATGTATATAATAATAAAACCGGGAAGTATAATTCAGTTAAATGATATACGAGGTGTATTGGTAGAATAGAGTGATCAGCCCCTTTGCATAGGCTGAAGAAAGTGATCTGCCCTTGGACAATTCACAATAAATGAGACGGAGTTGGCCATTTGCATTCTACTCAGGACATCTAAAAAGAAACGGCGACCAAGTCTTTCATACTTAACACGAGGAAATTTAAATCACACTACACGGCAACTATATAAGAAATTTTACTCTGAAAAACCATATAGATACTTACTTTTGACCATACAAAGAGTTTCGTAGATATTACATAAAACTAAATGCATATATTAATTAAACCGTGAAGTATAATTAAGTTCAGTCTCACTGACAAGTTAAAGCAACAGTTCTTCCAAGCTGTAGTCGTATCAGTGCTACTATATGGCTGCACCACCTGGACCCTAACGAAACGCCTAAAGAATAAGCTACCTGGTAGCTGACCACAAGAATGCAGTGCACGCGATCCTAAACAAATCGTGGAAGCAAACCTCACAAGAAAGCAGATGTACGATCACTAACCCCCCACCCTAACAGAAACCATCCAAGTGAGACGAACAAGACATGCTGGACACTGCTAGAGAAGCAAGGACGAACTCATGAGCGACATTCTCCAGTGGAAGCCAGCACATGGGAACGGCAGTGCTGGCCGCCCAGCAAAGACCTACATTGACCAATTCTGCACACAGAGGACCTGCCCAGGACAATGAATTATAGGAACGGTTGGCGAGAGATTGTCATGGATATCCATGCTTCTAGTACTACATCATGATGAGGATGATGATAATTAAGTTAAATAATCTACGAGGGAATTCAAATCACACAACACGACAACTATTTAAGAAAATTACTTTGAAATAGCATATCAAGAGTTTGAGTTATGTTGCATAAAAGCGATCTGGATTGAAGAAATCTTAGCAAAGAGACGAGGGAAAGAAAAAGAAATCGACATATTTAAAACAGTTGGCGTTAGCCCTGCCCGTTTCTGCGTGGGAGTGGATCGCTTTGGATAATCTCCAGAATCTACGGAGGAAATGAAATGCCTGATCCGATGTCGAACGATGATTGAGTTAAATCGAATCTATTCCTTATTGATCAGCTGTCTAGAAATAACCGGCAGTACTTTTAGAAAAGCGTTGGCAGTGGTGTCTGTGAAGTATCTCTTGGGAGATTTATGAAAATCTTAGTTGACGGGCGTATTCATTCTAAACATCTGAAAGAAAAAGATAGATACATAGAAAAAAAAATTGTAAAAAGCGTTGCGATATGTTTAGAAATGGTACTCAAGTAATCAAACGGTATCATGCATAATATATATATATATATATATATATATATATATATATAAGGTGTGTCGTAAAAGTATTAAGATTGAAGCTGTATTTACCAAGATAGAAATGAACAATGAATGGAACGTTAATTCTTTTTCAGAATACAAGGTGTGTCATAAAAGTGCCCAGTTTGAAGCTGTATTTACCATGATAGAAATGAACAATGAATGGAACGTTAATTTTTTTCAGAATACATGATGTATCAAAAAGCACAAAAAAGCTCGGTACTTTTTGGCACACCTTCTATATTATATATATATATGGGAGTAAATATGGAAATAATGAAAAATACAGTTACACAACAACAAAGCATTTTTTTATAAAGATTTTTTATCTCCTGTCATCTATAAAACATCCATCAATTTCTTCACCCCATAATACACCCTGTTAAAGGTTTAAAGAAACCGAAACGTTTAAGCGTCGATAAATAAATTCATCTTATTTTTTAAACACTTGTTTTTTCAAATTTCTTAATATATATATATATATATATATATATATATACATGATAATCTCTCGCCAACAATCTCTATCTGCCATCGACCCTGGGAGGTCCTCTGCACTGCATCCAGAATCCACTCACAGCTGATCGATGTAGGTCCTTGCTGGGCGGTCAACACTGGTACGCCCATGTGTAGGTTTCGAGAGAGAGAGAGAGAGAGAGAGAGAGAGAGAGAGAGAGAGAGAGAGAGAGAGAGAGAGAGAGAGTCAAAGGGATCCGTCCTGTCAGTACGTCATGATGATTATGATGATTTAATTGCATTTACAGAAAAAGAGATTATGTTGAAAATTGTTTTCTATTTAAATTGCAAACTTGATCATTCTTACAGTGTAGCAGGTTGAGCCAGGTAATAATGAAAGACTATTTCAGGGTCAATTCTATTCGAACAATAAGCACGTTTTTATCTTTGTTTCTTATTGTTACTCATCCACTTTACCATTGCTCTACTGCTGTTAGCATGCCTTGATAATGATGATGATGATGAGGGTGCCGTAAGTCTTTCTTGTCCACGTAAACTTTGGTTTGTATTATCTAGATTTTTCTAACTGTTGACATTATCTTTATTGTCATATACACAACGTTTCGGTCGATATGCTCTCCGGCCTTCTTTGGGTGTTTCTTGTCGAACTCGGGAACATTCATGTCATAATCGGGAGCCTTCGCGAAATTATATCTAATCCAATGGGGTAGATAGTTCTCATCCTGTTAACCATGACCGGGTACAAGTGTTAAGTTATGTTAAGCATTCTAAGTTATTTTCACCTGTAATCAGTATTGACAAGAAACATCTGAAGAAGATCGGAGGACAAATTGTTTGAAACGTTGTGTATATAAACAATAAAGATGAGGACAGCAGTTCGAAAAAAATGTAAATAATACAAATTATCATGCTTGATTTAATAAATTTAAGCAAATATAATTTGTATTATTTTCATTTTTATTTTTCGGACTGTTGTCCTCATCTTTATTGTGGTATGTAAAAACACAATGTTTCGGCCGCTGTATCCCCCGGTCTTCTTCAGGTGTTCCCTATCTATCCGAGCATAGCAATGACCCAACCTGGGAAATCATTTTGAATAGTTTAACTGCTGATCAAACAAGGCGTCGAAAAACTTTGAAGATATCATTCAAATAATGACGTCACTGTTTTTGAATTCCTATCATTGGGTCACTTCTATGCTCGTATAATAAACATAAGCTACATAATTATGTTTGCATGATGAAAAACAGAAAAATAAAAAAATAAAAAGTTAAAATTTGGACCCAGACCCATTACTTGTTAGTCTCAATTTCCCCTCACCCTTAAAAACCAAATTGCACCCTCTCCTTGTGTCGGTAACGCCGTACATTGGGAAACATGAGTCTAGTATATCCTAACGTAGATATATATATACTCATTCACTGAAATTAAACACTCTTTATATGTAAATATAGCAAAGATAACTTTGAATTCGTCTCACCAAATCCATTTTCTGTGCTAATAACCATTAGGTTTATTTAATCACGCCCTTCTTCTTCTTCTTCTTCTTCTTCTCTTCTTCTTCGTAGTAGTAGTAGTAGTAGTAGTAGTAGTAGTAGTAGTAGTTTCTAGATGCCTGTAAGTCCGAAAAATCAAAATTAAAATCATATACAAATAGACTTTGGTTGTTACCCTTTGTATGGCGAATTAGTAAAAGGCTCCCGATCGGTTGGTAGACTACGTCCATGCTTCAAAGACGTCTGCGGGAAAGACCTGAGGATATGCTATATTGACCCAAAGACGTGGGAGGTAGATTTCAGAAAATCGAGGGGCCTGGGCCCTCAATGTTAAACAAGGCACGAAGAGGAGTGAGACGGAGAGGAAAGTAGTCTCCACAGGAAAGAGAACCAGAAGGAAAGAGAGAAAACAGTAGTCCCAGCAAGCATCACCAAAGACTGTCACACAAGGGTTAGCCTGCTCAGCCACTTGCGCAGATTCAGATAAAAAAACTTTTTTTTGACTCTACTCCATCGTCCTTAGTGGAAGGAAAGGTGCCAACAATAACAGAAGACTGTTTGTTGAAAGGGAATCATTTGGTCCCGTGATTTAGTCTGTTTCTTCACATTCTAACAAACTCTTTTCTCCGGGCTGACTGATCCGATAACTTTCTCCTCACCGGGTCGCATCTTCCGCCCAGTCAGATTTTTGGACAGCATATATACATCTGGGAGCGCGTGGTGTAATGCTTATAGTAAGATGAAATTGACTCGTCGACCAGAGTTAAAATCCTGGACGAGGCTGTAAATGTCTGTCCCACAGAAGTGTTAAATAACCAGTTTGGCTTCCCCGAGTAATTTTCAAAAAGGTTATGCAGCACCGTGCACATAAAGGACCGTACAAACCACACCTTATTTCTAATAATTCTTTATTTTCCATACATTCTATGTCGTGAAAACTGTGAATTAAACGAAAAGAATTCGTGTAAGTCACAAAATCACACAAAATACAATAAATTTACAGAACAATAAAACAAAAACATTTCACACAAAAAGGTTAAAAAACAAAGTTACTAGGAAAGGTTTACGCCTCATAGTTTTACCAAAATTCTGAATATAAAAACATTCAAAGCTAAACTATGAATTACAAATTAAAGAACATACAAAGGGGTTTGGGGTATTTAAACTTAAATAGCCTCAAAAGGCACAAAAAGTGTTTTAACTGGGGGAAAAAAGGATAATTTAACATTTTAGAGAAATTACAAATTTAACGCAAAAATAACACATCTAAATTAAAATGCAGTTTTAGAGGAGAGAATGGAAACTTAGCCTACCTTTGTTGGCACGTAGGGACTTGGACATAAACGGGACTATATCTTAGTAATTTTGTACTAAGAGTTCGATAACTAATTATCGCCCCAAAACTCTACATCAGAGAGCTGAAAGAATTTCGACTGTTCTCACAGTCCTGCCAAATGGGAAAAAAAGACTTTGGCTGGTATTTTCCTAGCCTGACTATTTACCAAAATCAATACTCTAAATCCCAAACCCTACAAACTTTCATTTTTTACTAAAACCTTTTCAATTACCGCCTCAGGCAGTGTTCTCTTTTTAAAATCCACACAAAGGAAAACAAACGCTCCACCAATCACAAAAATGCATTTATACATGCATTTAGGGGTTTTTTAAACCCAAGAACTATTTCTTCTAAGGGAATATTCTTACAAGTGGGATGACCTGGTCATTAGGGTACTTTTCAGGGTAAGGGGATAAGTAGAAGGGGAAGGTGTAAGTCAGGCCTGATGACCATGTCAAGACAAAAAACTACTACTACTACTAACAAGCTGTCTACAGTGGCAGCCACAGAGGCTATTTGCATTCCACTTAGCGCTAATACCCTTAAGAAAGGTATAGATCCAACTATTCTTCATGTAGCTAAAGGTAAATAGTAGGGAAGACTGTATCTTTTTATAACCTTGGATATAACCAGTCGATGAGAAGGAAAACTCCGGATTCAAACCTTTTAAACTGCGCTTAAGAAATTGACCTTCTGTCACATCCTGCTCGTGCGGAGGGTTTTGTAAATACTTATAAATAAATTTCATTCACTGGATCTGCTGCTGCCAGTATTTACGTCATATCTTGACATGGCTTTGAGATTTCCCAAAGCTTCAACTGTCAAGAAGCGGGCCTGGCAATCAAATAAACAAAACTAAATGGTGACTTTGTCAACAACGACAGCAGCAGCAGCAGCAGCAGCAGACATTAATCCCAAGGGCGTATCTGACAAAACAAGTTTGACAATATTCATAAGCAAAAGCGACACCTTAAATTCAGCATCATCTGCACATCGGATGACCATCACACTATGACATAGTTATTTACTAAGCTTAGCTTAGCTTAGATTTGGCACAAAGCCAGAAGTATGAGGCGCCCAGTGAGAATCAAACTCTCTAATAATGCTCGGCTAATCTTGATGGGTAACCATTATGCTATGTAAAGTGCCTACCACACTATAGCATAACAGTTAGGGATCGAGTCCAGGTACCCCCTCACACCCACTCCCCAAGAAAACAAAAAAAATCAAACAGAAAAAAACCACACAGATCAAATGCTGATGTTCAAACAGGCAATATTTTTCTAGTTGGGGGTCATCCTGCAGGTGAGGCTTAAAATACGCTGACTGTACCCCTTCCAGAAGAATAATCTACCCCGCTATAGAAAAAAGAGAAAAAGAACAAACAAAAAGACAAGTGGTGTTCAGAGTATGACGCTAGATTACAGCTGAAGGTGAGACTCCTGTTCTGGGAATCTGAGAAGTGCGGGGTACCCCATCATAGCATAGGTCCACTCTGACCCGGAATGGTAGCACTTGTTAGGACCCCATCTATGGATCAAATAGATGCGGTTAGAAATGATTTGCATCCGATAGACAGCTGTTAAAAAATGAAAACAAACTCTTTTAAGAAGCAACTACACAAAAAATGTAACTATGAACGTACAACAAGGTATAAAATAACACAACACGGATTCACATACCGTTAAAATCGATCAATCAATCAATCAATCTAACTAGAAGATCGGCGCATATTCTTCTTGGTCTGCTAAGCGTTAGAAAAGTTGTATTTTTAAAAATTGAAATAGATCACTATGTAGGCCTGAGTCTATTCTAGTAGTGACCAGGTTTGAATTCAGATTTTTCTTCTCCTCGACTGGTTGCCTAACCAAGGTTAAAGAGCCCAGTCGCTCTACTATTTACTCATAGCTGGAGGGAGAATAGTTGGATTCATACCTTTCCCAAGGGTATTAGCGCTATGTGAACTATGGCTTCGTCCAGGAATTGAACTCGGGTCGACAAGTCCATTTCCTGCGACTTTAACCAGTACACCGCCACGCTTCCCTAAAATCAGAAATAATTCTAACGTATAAATATATATATCTATTCTCTAGCTTGCTTCCTGGGTTAGATAGTTAAACATTTCTGGATTGATTCGTTGATTGATTTTAATGGCATGTTAACCCATCTAGGGTTATTTTACACGTTAGTGAATAGCGTTCATTGTATGTTAATGTTTAGATATTTTATGAAGTTGTTTTTAAGAGTTTTTTTCGAATACAAATAATTTTTAAACAGATCTATTTTATACTTAAATAGGGCCCTAATAGGTACCAATCCGAATCAAAGTCGACCATGTAATAATGACAATTAAGTGCTACTCCACACTACTCAGATCTCTAGAACTGGAGCCTCACCATCAGATGCAATTTATTGTGATACTCAGGACAGCTCTTGTCCTGGGTATAACGTTAAACTGCATCTAGTGGTGAAGTTCCAATTATGGAGCTCCGAGGAATGTGGAGTACCCGTTCATCGCCATCACTCCCAGGTCTAATCTGATTCAGAGTAATAGTACTTGTAACGGTCATATCTATGGGTTAAATAGAAAAAAAATGAGTTTAAAAATGTGTTTAAATATTTGAGTTAAAAAATTGAATACCATCAAGGATTGAAGAAAATAAAATGTTTTTGGCATTAAATAACTGTTGTGAGGTTTTAAGGGGTCAAATAACAAAACGACGGGTAACAAATGTAGAAGAATGTATTAACAGAAAGTAGACAAATACAATAGAGAGATGTGGAAATTACGTCCGACGAACAGAGTTATTGGCATACTCGCATTGGCTTACTGCTAAGCCACAATTATCCCTGTTACTTATAGTAACCTGTCGGCGCATTCCATTAATCTTATAAGGTGTATCACCTATAACAATAACCCAACAAGGGTTGACATGTCGTAAAAACCAACCAACAAACTAGCTATCAGGACAACCCCTTTTTTGGTGGTGGGGTCTTACCTATCTGCAGGACATACGGTCAACATATAAGCTTTGTCGACAGAGCCAAAATATCCGCTGGAGACTTACTAAAAACGTAAAGTTTCTTATATGATTTCTGCAGCAGGTAATTAGGCCTTCTTTTACAGAAGGATTGACTCAATACATTCTCCCTACTGTCTTTCTATTTAACTCACGATTGTACTTTCAAAATCTGAAGTAGCTACAATGGTATAAATATACTGTATGCATCAATATAAGTGTCCATCTCGCTGTCCATCTATCAGGCAGCAAGAGAAAGAGAGTAAGAGATGAATCGGGGTGGGTAGACAGAAACATATATCGATAAGAAGGTGGCAAGAGAGACAAGCGGAGGCAGTGCTTCGGAAAACATTGCTGAAGCATCAAAATTGTTTACACGTGGGAAAATAAATAGGAAATACAAATTGTAAGGCAGGATATTTCGAAAATAAATGCATTGAAATCATGAAATGTTCCGAAATCAAAGCCTGGAGTCCGTTATGTCCGGCGGGAATTACAAGTAAAGCGAAAGAAAAATAAATTAATAAACAACAGAAGTACAAGAAAAAGAAGAAAAAGCAGCAGCAGCAGCAGCAAAAGAAGAAGAAGAAAAAAGTAATTTAGAATGTAATGAAAAAAAGTAGAACAGAAATTCGAATGCAGAATCGTGAAAGACGGACAATATGAGAAAAGTAGAAAATGTCGAAATTGATGGCAAAACGTAAAGAGAAAGAAAAGAAGTTGATAAAAAGGTGAGATTGAAAAATCATTAAGAAAGAAAGAAAAGGGAGAAATGGTAGATATAATGAAAGTGATAAAGACAGACTATTTTAAAATTGAAAAAAAAAAAAGAAGTTATGGAGGGAAAGAAAGAGAAACGGTAGAAATACGTTATAATGATATGCTATTAGAAAAAAAAGAGGAAAGAATGGAATGAAGTGGAAGAAAAAGAAATAGTAGAAATAATAAGTGGAAAAAAGAGGCCGTTTAAAAAAGAAAAAGAAAGAAAAAAAGAGATATGTTAGAAATAATCAAAGTGATAAAGATATACCATGTTAAAAAGGAAAATGAAAAAAGAAAGAAGGGAAAGAAAGACAAACGTAAAAATATTAATGGAAAGGAGAGACTGTTTGAAAAATAAAAAAAGATAAAAAGATGCTTATAAATAACCAAAGTGATGAAGATAGACTATTTGAAAAAGGAAAAAGAAAGATAAAAGAAAGAAAGAAGAGAAAGGAAGACAAACGGTTGAAATGATCAGTTGGAAAGAGATTTTCTGAAACAGAACAAAAAGAAAGAAAGGAAAAGAAGAAGCGTTAAAATTAAGCAAAGTAATACAGATAGAATATTTTGAAAAAGAAAAAAAAAGAAGAAAAATTGACAAGAAACAAAGTGAAACGGTAGAAATACGTGATAGTGATAAGCTATTTGAAAAGAAAGAAAGAAAGAAAGAAAGAACGAAAGAAGGAAAGATAAATGGTTAAATGAACCAGTAGAAAAGAAAGTCCTTTTGAAAAGGAGAAGGGAAAGAAAAAGGAAAGAAAGAAGTTAAAAAAAGACAAACGGTAAGAATAATTAGTGTAAATGAGAGACTATTGGAAAAAGAAAAAAATGAAGAAAAAAAAGAAAGAAGAGAAAGAAAGAGAAAAGGTAAAAATTATCAGTTGAAAAGAGATTTTATTTAAAAAGAAAAAAAATGAAGAAATAAGAAGCAATAGAAATAACTAAAATGATAAAGAAATACTTTTTGAAAAAAGAAAAAGAAAAAAGAAAAGGAAAAGAAAGGAAAGAAACTTATGAATAATCAAAATGATAAACGAAAAATTTGAAAAGAAAAAAAAGAAGAAATTTATTAAAAAAAGAAGGATTTTGATAAACTATTTGAAAAAACAAAAAAAACCCCAAAAAAACAACAAAACAAAACGAAAGAAAATGGTAAGAATAGAGAAAAAAGAGGCAAAAACAAAGAATACACGAATTTCACAATGAACGAAAGTTAATGTTAAAAAAATTTCAGAGAACATATAGGAAGTAAAGATTTTAATAAAGAAATAGAAAATATGAAAAGAAAATTTGAAATAAAAGAACAGCAAATGAAAACGAAGAATTGAAAAAAAAAAAAAAAGTGTAAAACGGTTACATTCTAAACGTAGACACTAGGATGAAAAATCAAAACCAAGCAAAAGCTAATGAAAGAAAGACAGATTGACTGATAAAAAGAATAAAACTTTATTAGGCAAAAAACAAAACAAAAAAAAAACAAAAACAAAAAAACAGAAAAATAGATAAATAGCTCGATAGATAGACCGATAACTGCAGAAATCGATAGCATGAAAAATCGATTGAGCGCTAAATAGATAGATAGATAGATAATAGACCAATCAACAGATAGATTGTATTGAAAATCAAATAAAAAGGCAAACAGATAAAAAAATAACAACAAAGGGAGAATAAAAGAAAATACTGGAATTATTTGGCCTGAAGCAAAAAGTGCTAACTCATTTTCCCGTTCATTTCTATAAGACAAAATGGCGACAAGTAAAAGCCGGGAAAAGATTTTGTTAATCTTCCCAGGAAATAAATAAAAGGCGATAACAGAGCCAGTTTCATGATTTAAAATCCACAGCATTTTCAATTAAGAAGGAAATAAAACGCAAAGAGTCGCTTGCCACGAGGTAAGAAAACGCAAGACAAATAAATTTGAAGCCAGAAATCGTTGGTAAAAATAGACTATCAGTGAATCCAAAATAGAAGCTGGAGTAAGTAACTAGACGATTCATTAACCAATTGGGTTCATGTAACAACGTTCCATGATGAAAAGAAAAAAAGAAAGAAAAGAAGAAAAGGTGAAATAAATGAAATTGATGAAAAGGCGATATAGGAAAATTATTAATCAAAAAGGAAATACAAAGAAAATAGAAATGGTAGATGCAACTGTAATACGAGGTGCAACTGTGAATAGAGCTTCCTAAATCTTGGTGAAAAAAAAGAATGGTTCATAATGACGTTCCACCAAGAATATATATAATAACTGCCATTCAATAAAAGAGTGGATTTTTATGAAAAATGCAAAGTACATTTTTTTCAGAATTTTGTCCATGATTTTAAAATCTGCATTGTTTGGAATTGGTATAAATAAAAAAATATTTGTTTTTGGGCTATTAAAATGGTGCAGAATCAAATAAGAATTCTCCAGCCTTGAACAGAGGTACGTCATCAAATCTTTGGTGGCTAAGAAGTGCAAACAATGTGAAATTTACAGAAGAATGTATGATCCGTATGAAGAAGCACGTTTTAGTTAAAAGATGTTTATAAATGGACTAAACATGGATTTGTTACAACGAGCCTGAGCCGAAAAGTTCATGGAGTAAAAACACTCTGCCTAAGGATTTAGTTAGAGGAAGCACTGTTGTGATGGGTTATTTTATATCTAAGAACACTGACAACATCACCTTACCCGATCACTGCACACGGAACTTCTTTCTTTACCTGTTTGTTGATATCGTCTGTGAGAAGCGGGTATATTATTTTAGTGATTCTGATTTTTTTTGTATATTTATTCATTTCAACGTTTCTTGTATTTTTACATTTTTATCCATTATCTGTCTTGATGTTGTTTTCATGACTTTTTTGTGATGGATGGTATTAATTGGAAAAAATCCAGGTCTCTGTTTGATGGTCTTCGATTTTGCAATAACCACTGATTCACACAGACGAAGGAGATTTCTGTTGTGCAGCATTGATGTGTGATGCTTGGGTGAAGTTGAAGTCCGGTCGAATTCTAGCATGTGCGAGAAAAGGGCGTTTCGAACATCGCCTGTTTTTATTGATCTTCGGTGTTCATAGACCCGTTTGTCTAAGTTTCGTTGGGTCTCTCCGATGTAAAGTCCCAGTCATTACATGCGATGGAGTAAATTCCTGCGTTATAAATGCTGGGGGTGCTTGTGCGTTTGGAAAAGTTAGTGAGATGTTTAATGGTTTGAGATGTGGTCTGAATGACTTGTATTCCTAATTTGTTTAATTTGTCGTAGAGCGGTTTATTGTGTTTGTTGGGTGGTATGTGATGGGTCTGTGAAAGGAGAAGGTGGTGGAGGAGTTATTCTTTAGTCTAGCAGATGAATGACATTTGCAATAATTACATACTTACCAATCCCTCTGCACGAGTAGAATCTGGTACAAGGTCATTTAAAGCGGAGTTTTCATTCTCCTAGTCTAGAAGAAGGAAAACTCCGCTTAAAATGACCTTGTATCAGACCCTACTCGTGCAGAGGGATTAGTAAGTATGTAATTATTGCAAATGTCATTCATCTGCTAGACTAAAGAATAACTCCCCCACCATCTCCTCTTGGTTGTCATACCAAAATTAAAGAGCGCATTTTGCTCTATTATTAATCATAGCTGAAGAGAGAATATTTGGTTCGCACCTTTCCCGATGGTATTAGTAACGTGTGAATTGCTACCAGCCTCATCCAGAATTAAAACTAGTGTCGACGTATAATTTTTTTACGACGATAACCATTACAATACGGGTGCCTCCCAGCATTTGTAATAATAATAAGAAAGAGAATCGTCAATTCCCTTTAGTGAAAATATAATCGTCATCTTTGTTGTTTTAGAAAAATAACCGTTCACCCATTAGCAGTGGTGTGCCTATGTTATGATCCAGCGTCCCATCCAGTGGCCAATGAATACTGATTCAGATTGTTCAAAGCTTCACCTGCCCACCCGCTTTCAAATTCTACGCATTAATAATTCAGGAAGATAGTGGCAAAATGTAGGCAATACGTTTCAATGTTAGAGGCAAAGGCTTTTTGGGTTAGAGTGATTTTGCGCCTCCATGAAACTGCACTTCCAGGTAGCTGTCCCTCCCTGATTCACCTTTGTTCTGTCACTGCGCATTTGAGTTCCATCATGGATTAAAAAATGATATCCTTTCAGTACAAACAATTCACAGTCCCGACCAAAATAATAACCTTGGATTGCACTTGTGATTGCCTCGATC
>CM042137.1:49271252-49566252 GCA_023376005.1 Doryteuthis pealeii | reverse complement strand
ATTTTTTATTACTTGTGGTGTGCAATATAATATTTGATGTAAATCGTCACCGGTCTAAGGGATTTCGATTTCTTTTTTGTTTTTTTTCATCGTAGAACTAAAAAGTAAGTACGTATAACCTCCCTTTCCGAGTTAACTTTGGTACGGACCTAGAAGTTTTTACACTTTTCCTAGTGAATAGAACTGTTGATGATAGCAACTCATCTTCAGTGTCTTTATTACAGGGAAGTGTTAACTAAGTGATATAAAGACGAATCCATCGCTTCAAGAAGAACTAGGAATGTCCATCTGAAGACGCGACAACAAGAGTCTAACAAATATAACTAACTTATTGGGAAGGGGTTGGGTAAATACATAGTATTTTATCCTTAGTTGACTAAAGAAGATATTGATTTGTATTCAGCAGAGGAGCATTGGTGTGAAATGAAAACATTATTGGTCGAAATTTAAACTCGAGCCGATTATTCCCTTTTCCGCTTCCATAACTGTTGCGACACCCACTCCTCCATAGAGAAACAAGTACAAAAATATATTTTCGACACCAACACAGTTTCTTTTGAATATATCTGACAGGCGTTAATAACCTCATATGAATGAACATTGAATTTTTAAGCGGTTAATTTGAAAGAAGCTTGCAATTTTATACAAACAATAAATGCTTTCCCTACAATGAAAAAAGGCATAGAAATAGAATTACTGATACAAAAGTAATTGATCTATTTCTTTGAAGCTAAGCAGTTAATGATTTACAAGTACAAGCTAAAAAAAATAAAAATTGTACACACACAAACACACATATATATATATATATATATATATACACTCAGACACACACACATATATACGTATATATTTGTTTTTTAAAATTTCGTTTTGTTCTAATGATTTACAACTACAAGCTAAAACAAATAAGATAAGTACACACACACACACACACACACACACACATATATATATATATATATATATATATATATATATATATATACTCAGGCACACACACACACACACACACACACACACACACATATATATATATATTTGCCTTTTTCCGTTTTGTTTTAATGATTTACAACTACAAGCTAAAACAAATAAAATAGTATACACACACATATACACGCACATACACATAGACACATACGGAGACAAAGCCACACGCACGCACACACACACACACACACACACACACATACACACATATATATACATATATGGATTTTAAAATCGGTGAAAATATAAAAGAATATACGAGTAAAAAAAACTAAGTATATGAAAACTAAGATATCAATAAAACTATGGACACTTTTAATGTATTTTAATTATGCTTTTATAACATTTCAAATAAAAGATACTTAAAACAACATTCACGTAAGAGTAAATTATAAATCGAATCAACACACTTGATTTCTTTTACTCTCACTCGCCATCCATCCCTACCGACCATTGCTCTTGGTAAGTCCATTGTCCGTACAGAGCTGATAAATGCAAGATCTTTCTAGTCCACCGAGTAGCATCCAATATAACACCAGATGTACGTTCACTTACCCCCCATCTCCCAAACGATTCAAGAATGATAAATAACATGCTTAGCAAGGCTAGAGAAATAACGAGCTCATAAGAGACGTTCTCTTACACATGGACACCAATGCTGGCCGATCAGCAAAAACTTAGATTCATCAGTACTGTGTGGAAACTTGATGCCGTATATATGCATAGATATATTTCTGCAACTTCTCCACATGAGCAGGATGCGACACATGGTCAGTTTCTTAAGTGGAGTTTAACAGGTTTGAATTCAGAGTTTTCCTTCTAGACTGGTTGCCTTACCTAAGTTATAGAGCCCAGTCCGCCCTACTGTTTACCCATAATTGGAGGGAGAATAAATAGATACATATCTTTCCAAAGGAATGAGGCATATGTGAAATGCAAACGGTCTCGTCTAGGGATTGAACTCGTGTCACCGTATCCATTTCCTAAGAAGATAACCATTACACAACGGGTGCATAACGCTACATATGAGTGGAAATCGATCACCTGTCTCGAGCATCGTCTGGATACACTAGACCATCAACTTGACTTTGTGTCGCATCCTGTTTGTGGTGGAGGGGTTGGGTAAGTACATACTTCAAAGATTGAAAGATGATCATAATTTTTAACAGTTAAAAATTCTGAGTGTGTGATGGAGTTAGGGTTAATTCGCCAAAAGATCTTTTTGTTTTTGTCTTTTTTGTTTTGTTTTACGGCACATCAACCTCGGTGGATCATTTAATTCCCGCAAAGTTTTGAAATAAATCTATTCTTAATGGATACTCATTTTTTTATATGAACACATTTTTCTATTTAACCCATAGATGGGACCCTAACATGTACTATCACTCCGGTTTAGAGTGGACCAGGGAGCAATGGTGATGAAGGGGTGCTCCACATTCTCCAGACCTCCAGAACTGGAACCTCACAGTTTAACGTAATTCCTAGGACATGGATACCCTCAGCCACCGCCTTCTAGCACATATATAATAAAAAGGGTTGGGGGTTTCCATAACGGCAATAGGGTTGGGACAGTGATGTAGGTGCTAGGGCTTGACTGGACCAGCCAAAAGATCACTTTGTATCTAAACTCACTTATGCAGTTTTCTAAATCGTAGTTTTCAATAACTTTTTGTCCATTTCCTATATAGATAACCATAACAATACGCGCCTCTACATGGTGTATGTGTGTGTGTGTATGTGTGTGTGTGTGTGTGTGTGTGTGTGTGTGTGTGTGTGTGTGAGAGAGAGAGAGAGAGAGAGAGAGAGAGAGAGAGAGAGAGAGAGAGAGAGAGAGGTGTGTGTGTGTGTGTGTGTGTCAAGAGAATCAGCATAGGTTGATGCTGATAATGATGATGATGAAGAAATGAAAATCCAAAACATCATTTCTTTTCTCAACTCAGACAAACAGTAAACGAAAACTTAGTGAACAAAATGTAACTTCCCTCCAAGATAATTATTTGGCTTAAGGATTCGTTGCCTCTAAAAAATAATTTATTCACTTTTGATACCTCTCAAGTCTAGCCACCTTGCGGGGAACTAAAGAACTATTTAAATTTCCATTTGAAAAATTAATATTCAAATTATTTTATATTGGTATTCGATTTTCCCCATTTATAATTTTATTTTATATTTTTTTTCAAATTCCTCTTATTTACAGCCAATGGGTAACATATTTTCTTTATTGATCATTTTAGTAGAATCAATTTAATTTCAGTTTTGCTATCAGCGATTGTCTTTTATTTTTCTAATCAATAATAATTCTTTGGATGCTTATATATGTTAATTAGTACAAGAACCGTTGTAACTTTAATGTATTTTTCAATAGAGATATAAACTGGCTGAAATTGACTGTTTAGTTATGTAATAAACAAGGTGGGTATTTACCGAACCCGTTCGACATGTGTAGGATGTGACCCAAGGTCGCAAGTAGGGTACATCAAGCGAGATATAACTCTATATTCTCTAGTAATGGATTTGCCAGACTAGC
This sequence comes from Doryteuthis pealeii, assembly GCA_023376005.1. Lineage (NCBI taxonomy): Eukaryota > Metazoa > Mollusca > Cephalopoda > Myopsida > Loliginidae > Doryteuthis > Doryteuthis pealeii. Next base: position 49,562,735 of record CM042137.1, on the reverse strand, counting down.
TTGCTAACCATTATACCACGATGGGACGCCCAGTATTTATCCAACAAGTTCGCCACTGGTAGGATGTGACCCAAGGTCACAGATATGGGGTATCCAGCGAGGATCGAACTCGTAATTGATCTAGTGAAACTAGCTTGCTAACTATTACACGATGGTAACACCAGTTAAGGTGAAGATTCTTTTGTATTATTGTAAACTGATCCAAGAGGAGACAACAATGTTTGACTTCACCTCAAGTTCCCATTGTATTTTTATATATGAAAGGTTTGAATTCAGAGTTCCCTTGTCCTAGACCGGTTGCCATACAAAGGTTAAAGAGTCCAGTCTGCCTTAAATATTTACCCATAGCTGAAGAGAAAATAATTGGACCCATGCCGCTTACAAAGGTATAAGCGTTTTGTGAAATTTAAACATCTTCGTCCAGGATTTGAACTCGGGTCGCCGTGTCTATTTCCTACGACATTAACTATTAGTAGGTTGTTACAAAATAATGGCCCATTTCAAATACATACATTTATTGTTGAAACATTAACAGTAGAAATGTTAAAATTAGTCAAAATACGAGCCTTGGGCAGCTATGCATCTCTGCCATCGATCTACGCGGTCATTTATTCCGCGTTAGTAAAAAGTTATTGGCTGTGATGCAACAAAATCGTTAAATGATGATTCCACCTCTTCTTTAGATCGAAAATTGTTACCATTTAAATGTGCTAAGTGCCTAAAAAATGATAATCAGTAAGTGAAATATCGGGAGAATATGGAGGATGTGGTAAGGTCTCGTATCCCAAGTCTGTGAGTTTCTGTACAGTGAATCTTGCAACATCCGGCCGCGCGTTATCGTGGAGGAGATTTGGAACACGTCGATTCACTAATGCAGGTCTTCTTTTTTGCAAGCAAGCGTGCATATCAGCGAGTTGATTGCAGTAAATCTCTGCAGTAATGGTCTGATTGGTTTTCAAAAAGTCGTAGTGAATAACACTTATTGCAGACCACTAGACGGTCACCATAATCTTTTGCTGGTGCAACTTTGGCTTTGGGAAGTGTTTGGGGGATTCATCACGATCAAGCCACTGACCTGATCGTTTACGGTTGTCGTAAAGGATCCACTTTTCTTCACAAGTGACTATTCGGTCCAGAAAGGGGTCATTGGTGTTACGCAAACAGAGCATCGAGCACACTTCAAACCGCCTAAGTTTTTGGTGCTCATTGAGCTCATGAGGAACCCATTTATCGAGCTTTTTCCCCTTTCCAATACTCTGTAAATGGCGTGAAACTGTTGCAATGCTGACACCAAGTGTCTGAGACATCTCTCTGACACTTTGTCGTGGATTTTGCTCAACAACTGCCTGCAATTGTTCATTGTCAAGACTGCACGTCTGTCCTCTACCTTCTTCATCTTCAAGACTCTCATCTCCACTGCGGAATTTTTGGAACCACCTTCGTACTGTCCAATCACTTGTGGATTCATCTCCCCATGCTTTGTTCATATTGGGAGCAGTTTCGGAGGTATTGTGCCCAAGATTGAACTCATGCAACATAAGAAGGCAAAAGTCATATTTAGGCATGTTCATCTTTGAAGGCTCCTATTTTTCAAAAATACTTTCTATCTGAAAATAAATTAAATTTTATTTTTGAGCACACATTAATCATTATATATGCAAAACTTCACCTGAAATAGATAACAAATTCTATGTTAAAATGACAATTCAACACCGAGCACTTCAATCGGCCATTATTTTTTTTAACAACCTAATAGAATACGATTGCCTTCTGACATTTGTAATAATTATAAGTAAGGAAATTATCTATCCATTTATTAAAAATAGTATCCTCATCTTTGTTGTTTTTATAAAAAATCATAAACCCATTTAAGAGTAATTGGATGCATATCTTTCCCAGGGTTATTAGCGTCATGTGAAATGCAAACACCCTCGTGCATGATTAAAACTCGTGTCTCCGTGTTCATTTCCTACAACGGTGAACTTTATACCACGTGTGCATAACTCTACTGTTAAACAAAATCAGACACTCGATAAGGATTAGAAATCGATTACCTGTTTCGATTATACTTTGGATACACTTGATCATAAACTTGACAGTGAATCACATCCTGTACGTGGGGAAGGGTTGGGTAAGTACATACTCGGAAGATCGAAAGATGATATTAATTCTTAACTATTAAAAAGTCTGTACGCGTGCTGGTCTGCAACATCTTAGTAAGTGAGTTTGAACTCGAGTCTCACTATTATGTTCAGTTTCGAACTAAAACCCCTGAGAAAGGTATGAATCCTTTAATGTCCCAACTACGAGTTAAATAGTATTACAACAGTTATTCTAAAAGGATGGTTAGTCATTAAATAACTACGATGGTTGATATAGAGAAAAAAAAAACTGTTCTTTCTTTCTAGAGTTTTTTCTTTTAATAAAGAAAAAAGTCGTAAATAATTTTTTAAAGTTAAAAAAATATTAAATAAACGCAGCTGATCTGACTCTTCTTTCAAATACACCTGCTCAAGCCAAATCTTTGCTTCACAGTCTGAAGCAGGCAGCAAGAGACATTGGTCTCTACTTAAATCAGATAAAATAGAGTTCATATGCTTTGATCAAGATGTCGCCACCTCCTCATTAAATAGAAAGCTTCTGAAATTAGTAGACCACTTCACATACCTCGGTCGCAATATCTTATCTACTAAAAACGATATCAAGATCCCAATAGGCAAAGAATGGATTACTATTGGTAGGTTGACAACAATATGGAAATCTAAAGTCTCTGAAAAAATAAAACCGGAATTCTTCCAAGCTGTAAACGTGCCAGTACTACTATATGTTTGCACCTCTTAGATTTTAAGGAAACGTTTGGAAAAAAGCCAAACAAACCGACGCAAATGCTAAACTCCCAGCAAGATCAACGAAGTTAAGCAGCGATGAGCCTGTTTAGATATTTTATTGGGTGATAATTTAAGCAACAGCAGGTACTGTAAGCAACCCGAGTCCGGTGCTTATGAAAAATGAGTTGATTCGGCATTAAATGAACCAAGAAGGATTGATATGCCGTAAAACAAAACAAGCAATCATATGCTAAATATACAATCCAGACACTTCATTTCTTTGAATTTTCCGTGAACATTTTTCGGTTTCGGGGAATTCTACGTGTAATATTGCAATGATAATATTACCAGGCCATTATCTCCGGGTTTTAGACCAACTTGTGGCGGTGCTATGGTCTTTTATAAAACTTTAAGCAATGCAAAATTCGAGACGCTCTTTCCAACATCTGCTCGTTTATCACCGTATCGATTACGACTGGAAACGCAAAGGAGGATAACAAAGCCATAATGCACTGAATTGGGATTGTACTACTCTTCTGCTCAGCTGAAATAGAGAAAGAATGAAACCTATCATCGAGGAAAGGAGATTCAGTTTCATCTCTGTTTCATTCGAATTTTCTGGGATATAACTTGATAAATCAGACGACAGCACACTGACAAACATTGGTTGTTCCGAATTTAAAGTCGATAAATTCGCTATAAAGATTCTACCAAAAAACGAAAAACATCAGCAAAAATATATATTGTAAAAGTGGCAATAATTGCTTTCAGTCACTTAATCTGTTAAACTCTTAAAGTCGATATTTTTAGTTGAGTGCAATTTTACTAGAGTAAAATAATAGTTAGACCGAATCTTTTATTTGGCACGTAGTGTAGTTTATTTTAGAAAAAAGTTTCAACTGTTTATACTCAAATGCGGGATCGCTATAGCTAGCTACGGTCAACTTAGTTTGATTGACGCGTAGTGACCGCCTAAGGTCAGTTGAAAGCTTGGATTTCATTGGAGGATTTCAAGTCACGTGACTACAAGTTCTAAAAGGTAGACATTAGATTTTAACTTTGAATTAGTTAGCCCGAAGGGGCTGAGACTAGCGCATGACCAAACAATTTTGATGTCATAATTTTCATCAATGTTCCTAGGTTGTTTCCAGGTGACGTACGAGCTAGCTAAACATAAAAAGGTGTACCCAAGTAAAGACTTTTATCATTTTTCCCAATTAAGAGATTAGAACAGTCAAAGAGAAATATGGTAGTTCGGTTGGTTATTTTGTTTAATAGCACATCAAACCTTGAGGACTATTCAATGTCAAATCTTGTTTTGTTGTACTTATAATTTTTAAGCGAATAGTTTGTAGATAAATGTTTTTGTTTGGTTTGGCTTTATGAATTGGTAGAAATAATTCTCATTACCTTCATTTACATTAATAAATTGGTAGAATTAATAAACTGGTTGTTAACCGTCAGCAACTCCATTCTAGCACCCATATGTTAAAAAGGCTTGGGTGTTTGTCAAAGTGGACCTATGAATAATGTCAGTGAAGGTGTACTCTACTTTCCTCAGAACTGGGGCGTCACCATCACCAGTTTAGTGTCATATCCTGGACACCCCAAGAGTTTGTTTTTACCCCTTTGTGGGGGATACAAGACAATGCCCGCGTTGTAAGCTCACGCTGACCCAGACGTAATCATTCATTTACACTGGGTTTATATTCCTGAGTTGGTCATATTTTTCGAATCAATTGTCTGTTTGAACTGTCCGTGTGCAAATGGAATAACAAAACGCGGATTTTCTGGTTGGAAACGAACAGATTTTTCTCCGTTCAGGTGTTACAATATAATCGACACATTTTCCAAAGCATGGCTGAACATGTGCCGGTGTCATTTCAAATGGTGAAAGTCGATTTATGCTGTAAACAGACGGTGCGTTTGAAATCCGCTAGACAGACGCTAATCAGTCGCAGTCAAAACGAAGATAAAAACAAGACAGTTCAATATCGTAGCCAAATGTCTTGAAAACTTGGAAGAATTATCTGCAAATTTAAGCACAGTAATAACACAGCATTAACTTTTGAAAACTTCCTCTTATACCTGAACCCTTTGGAGGCGTGTGATGTAATCGTTAGAGTCGTAGGAAATAGACTCATCGACCCGATTTCAAATCCTGGACGGGGCTGTTTGCATTTCATATTGCGCTAATGCCCTTGGAAAAGGTATGCATCCAACTACTCTCCCTCTTTAACCTTGGCTACGTAAGCAGTCTAGGAGAAGGAAAACTCCGAATTCAAACCTATTACCCCCTCCCCCAAAAAAAAACAACCCCAACACAAAGTGAATATATACACACAATCACTATCACCAGACCTTGCTTTTTGAACAAAAATAATGAATATTTGTTTTATATTTGTGAGGTTAATAAAAAGATAAAATGTAAATAGTGACATCATGGATTTTTTTTGCATTTAATATTTCAATTAGTAGACACTGATTTTTCTTTTCAGAGTGTCGGTGCACTTCTTTTTCTGACGCCTCCACCAGGCGAATCAACGTAAGGTCTTTTTTTTATATAGGGATTTTAATGAGGCATTCTGCGAAGATCTAACTCATGATTCGGTAATAATGGATCTGCGAGATTAACTTTTTACTTCTCCCTTACACCCAGGTGACGCCGAGTAGCCGTTTCTAGTCTTAACTAAGGAACAATCAATCGAGCTAGGAAAAATAGAAGCACATTAAAAAATAAATATTGACATTATTCTTTCTCGGCACGTAGATAACAATGCATTTCTGTCAATGCTTATTTTCCATTCATAAATGAAAACTGAATTCTTTCACGAAAATAATAAATGAATTATGAGAACAGACGCGGCCAGAAAAGAGAAGGGACGAACATTTTTAATTAAGCAAGTAATTCCATTATATGAAGAAAATCTAATAGTAACGTCTTGTTATTTAAAGAAAAAATTACTTTTCTCTTTCTAAAATAAGACTACTGCGTTGTTCCTTCAAATATATAAACGTTCTTCTTTGTTTCTCATTCTGTATTGTTCTGCGAAGACATCGGAAGAGTCTTCACCAACAAGGTGTAAAAGTTTTACTTTTTCCATGACTGGAATATTTTTCAAGAAACTATATATATATCTATATACTCGTGTTCCATAAAATTACGACTGTTATCATCTTGTAAAAAAACCCTCTGGTTAAAAATCAGCCCATCCGAATTGTCCAAGATGTAATGCAGAAATGTAAATCCCGATTATCTGATGTCGCTTATCCGCTAAATTCTTATTTGTTATAAGTGTCGTCACCTCAGCTAAATAATGGACCATTCAGTTTTTATCATAAGGAAAGAAAAATAAAAAAAACATGCTACACAAAAAAATATTATAAGAAAGAAAGAGAGTTAGGGATAAGACAGAGAGAGGGATGAGCGCGCGGAAACGATAACGCTAATCGGTTTCAATCGAACATAATGAAAAGATAAAAAGAAGGAACGAAAGGATAGATAGATAGAGAGTGAGAGAAAAAAAAAAAAGAGAGAGAGAGAGAGAGAGAGAGAGAGAGAGAGAGAGAGAGAGAGAGAGAGAGAGAGAGAGAGTGTTAAATCAAGATTATTATACTTTTTAGATATTGAACTATATTCAATAGCTCTGAAGTAAACATATCAAATGCTGTAATAATTAAATTATCATACTGTGGTATATCCACAGGTCGTGATAGTATATATTATTAGGATAACCAGTATTTATTGTGTGGTTAGACACTTAATCTTTTATTTTCTTCTTTGTTTTTAGTTTTTGTCATTTATTTAATGAAGCTTTATCAATTATAACAACTGTGGTGAAGTTAAGCTGAAGATTCTTTAGTATATATAGTGAACTGATCCACAAAAAGACAACTATGTTTGACTTCACCCCACTCTCAATGTAAATTTATCTTGCCCTGTCGGCAATGCTGACTATATCTCCTACAAAAATGAATGTGCACTAAACTGCAACTGATGGCGAGGCTCCAACTCAGAAGATCTGAGGAATGGAGAGCACCCCTTTTTGCCATTTCTTCTAGGTCAACTCCGACCTACGGTTCAAATTGATCAGTATAAAATTCATTCGTGTTCGACAGTGTGAAAAAGCCATCTTAAACAACTGAATAAAAATTCAAAGATGTATGTAAAATGAACACAATTCCCTAACCTCGAGGCATAAAATAACTCTAGACGAGTTGACATGCCATTAATATTAGCAAATCATAAACCTCTGCTCTTCAGTTCTTTCTTTACTCTGCGTCACTTTGAGTTATATTACTATTTTCAAATGTCTTTTTACTTCCAATTCATTTTCTTTGCACACTTCAGGTTCTGGTTTTATAAAGCTGGAAGCTACACCACCTAGCGCCTACTGGTAGACACATGAGGTAATTATCTCCCGTGTCCCTTAACATCAAATAGGGGAACCATGGTAAGTAAGGAATATAATCCCTACAATTCCACTGGCTCTCGCAGTATTAAAGCTAGTATTAGCCTTAATGACTAAGTCAGTATCAACCAGATAGCGAGGCAGTCTATCCCCTTTCACTAGCACTCAACCAAAGAGATTGTTTTGGCGTCTGAGGTAGAGCGACACACATACCATCAGCACCTCACTGATCCATGTGCTACTCATACGCTGAGTTGGTGAGGGTCGGTATCTAACCAGGAAACTTGTGGTTCATAGTCGGACGCTCTACTGACTGAGCTAAACCGGCCCTAATAACTACTCTAGAGCAATGCTCACATAATTATCAACATCAATAAAAGAGAATGAAGTCATTATGATAATATTGTAGGTGGATTAACTGAGATATTAAAGTAAAATTTGAAAATGGAAAAACAATTCATTTTAAAACAACCATAGCAAAATATAGCAAAATCAAAGACGTTTTTTTTTTCAACTGAACGATTTGCTTCCGGCGAATAATGCCATTTTCCCGCCTTTTTATGTTATGTATGAATGTTCATCTTGTTCCTTTTTTTGTTTCTTTCTCACCTGATCAACGATTATTACTGACAACAATCACACATGAAGAGAATCTATATATTAATACTCGTGTTCCTTAAAAGTACAACCGTTATCATCTTGCAACACTCTCTGGTTAAAAATCAGACCGTCCAAGATCAAATGCAAAAATATAAGTTCTAATTATCTGGTGCTGCTTATCAGCCGAATTCTTATTTCTAATGGACTATTACGTTTTTATTATAAAGAAAGAAAGGAAAGAAAAAAGACATGCTACACAGAAAAATATAATAAAAAGGAAAGAAAGAAAGAGAGTCGGGGGGAAATAGAGGGAGAAGGTGAGCGTGCTGAAGTGATAACACTAATCTATTTCAATCGAATGGAATTAAAAGATTAAAGAAAGTTGAGAGAGAGAGAGAGAGAGAGAGAGAGAGAGAGAGAGAGAGAGAGAGAGAGAGAGAGAGAGAGAGTCAAGGGATCCGTCCTACGTTGTAATAATTAAATTGTCATACTGTGGTATATCCACAGGTCGTGCTAGTACTCAAATATTTTTGTCAAAAAAGAACAACCAAAACCCAACATCTACCATAACTATTCCACAAAGCTTTGTCGACAGAGCTTAGAGTATGCTAATTGTATCCCCTAAAGAGGGGTAAGATCTTTCTAAAACGGATGTCCTGGGCATGGCACTAAACCGAATCTGATGATGACGTTCCGGTTCTGTAGATCTGGGGAGTGTGGGGGACCCCTTCATTGTCATTACTTCCAGAGCCACTCTTACCCAGAGTGGTAGTACCTTTTAAGGTCCCATCTATGGCTCAAATAGATCTGTTTTAAAATTATTCTTATTCAACGGGACCGTGTGCAAACAAAGGATTATTGATTACCCTGTCGACGGGGCATAGAATATGTTGACTATATCCCCAGAAGAGAGGTAAAAAAAACAAAAGGACTGTCCTAGGTAAGGCATTAAACTGCATCTGATGGTGATTCTCCAGTTCTGGAGAGCTTTGGAGTTTAGAGTACCCCTTAATTGACATGAGTCCCAGATCCACTTTGACCCGGAGAGGTAGTACCAGTTAAGGTCCCTTCTATGGGTAAAATAGATCTGTTTAAAAATTATTCGTATTCGATAGGACCGTGTTTTTTAAAAAAGCTCTCAAGAAACCAAAAAATGTAAATATGAACATACAATGAACGCGATTCAAGCACCTAGGCATAAAATAACGCTTGACGGGTCGTCATGCCGTTAAAACCAATCTATCCTAATCATCTATTTCGCTTAAGCTTACTCATCACGCACAAGGAAACATTTCTGACAGTCGATCAAAAGCGATTGAAAGTGGGCGTTGATTTAGAAGGAGGATGGAGATATCGTAATAATAGCCTGTCTTATGTAAACGCTTCTATACACACAGACAAACAATACTCAGTATAAATCTATGGTCATCTATACAAAGAATCTCAATAACTAATTTTGCTTATACAGTATGCTTATGAATTGAAATGTCCAGTGCTGTGGATTTTGACAGGCACTTAATCATCAGATTGATTTGGTTTGGTTTGTTTTGTTTTACGGCATATCAACCTCAGTGGGTCATTTAATGCCGATAAAGTTTTGAAATAAATCAATTCTTAATGGATAATACAATTTTTTATAAATACATTTTTCTATTTAACTCATAGATGGGACCCTAACAGGTACTACCACTCCAGGTCAGAGTGGACCAGGGAGCAATGGTGATGAAGGGGTGCTCCACATTCCCCAAACCTCCAAAACCGGAACCTCACCATCAGACAGAGTTTAACATCATTCCCAGGACATGTAGACCTAGCACCCATATGATAAAAAGGGTTCATCAGATTGAGTAACTGATTTTTGTGGCATGTCAACCAGTCTAGGGTTATTTTATGTCTAGTAGCTAGGGAATTGCGTTCATCGTACATTTGTAATTACATTTTTATATAATTGTTTCTTAAGAATTTTGCATACAGTTATATGATATAACTGGAGGCGCTCGTAGAGTAGCGGTTATTGTTATAAGAAGTGTACATGGTTACCCAAGTTCAGTTTCATCTCATATTGCATTAATACCCTTGTGGAAGGTATGCATCCAACTATTCTCTCTCCAGCTATAGATAAATAGTCGTTTACGGAGAAAAAATAACCAAATATAAATATGTCAAATTTATCCTGAATACCCTGTATATGAAATGGCTTATTTCGTCAGGTGTAATTTTGTAACCTTTGTTTCTTAATGGCCCAGTCGTATACAGTAAATGGATAAATGCTGACTAATCAGAATCAAAGAGAATGTAACTTAGAATGAAAACATATAAACTGGTTAATAAAATTCAATCACTTATAGGGTTAATATTTTTACTCTATTTTTGCTCCTTTTGTAACGTCATTGACTTCGGTGGAAGTAATTCCACTCTACTGCTACAGCTAAGCAGGCGTCTGGCACCGGAAGTAGATATGAACTATAACTTTATTATAGACTCACCATCCTAATAATCATTGTTAGCTGTTGCTAATATCTCTAATAATCCTTTAACAGTTTTCCAGAAGTTTCCTCACTGACACTTCCATTAACATCAAAGTTCTTAAAAGAAAAAAAGATTGAAGAAACATCTGAATCTGTAAGAAATATTATTTGTAAAGCTGTGCTTCGTTACACCATTGTTTTATATCGGTTGAATATAGAAAAAACAAAGAGAAGAAACACTTGATGTTTTAGGCTAAAGATAATTAAGGGTATGCCTTTCCACATTTTATGAGGAGACAATGTCTATGAGATTATATGAAGATATTTCAGGCTGGGTCTAGCACAAATTGAATAATAATAATAATAATTAACTCTATCTGGTGGTGAAGTTCCAGTTCTGAAGCTCGGTGAATGTGAAATACCCCTTTATTACCATTACTCCCAGGTCAACTCTGACCCAGCGTTAGGGTTCCATCTGTGGGTTAAATAGAATAAAATGAGTTCTAAAAATGTGTGTAAAAATTGAGTGCGCATCAGGAATGAATAAAACAAAACGTCTTCGTCATAAAATGATCCAATGGGTTGAAATACCATAAAATCCCACCAACCAGCCAACCAACCAACCAACCAACCAACAGCATATGACCTTGATCTATTCAACTCTAAGATCAGTAAGTACCACTTTGGTCATTAGACACCTAAGTCACACCCCGTCCAGACATTCATTCATATTCCAATCTTTACTTCTTCTCCCAGTCATTATTTCTATTCATTTATAACATCCCATTGTCATATCCTTATATCCCCTTTGTCGAATCGTGGCCAATTTTGCTTTGGTTAGGGTGAATCTGTAAAAAATCGATTTGATTTTCAATGGTTTGTATAGGCAGCTGCTTTAATGAGATTGCGATTCGATTGATTAAATATTTCTCTTATATTAAATTTAGAGGAGAGTCAAAGATAACGGAGAAGAACTTATAATTATAGAGTAGAGAGACACCTAAACACCTAGCAGAGAATCATCTTTTTACTGATCAATTGAAGAATGGGAATCTGTCCACTCATTCAAACTGGTAAGAGACTGTAGTTAATCAAACTGGGCACAGTAGAACAATGGAAGTGACTCATTTATTTTTTTTAAAGACAGGGGATCAATATAAGAAGTAGCCCTCGGATCAAAGAATTGACCATTTCACGGAACGATCATAGAATAATCTACCATATTCACATATAAATGACACTCTCTCAAGAAAAAAAATGACTTTATTTATTCAAAAGTTTTTTTGCTATAAACTAGTGGTTCTCAAAGTTTTTCAGGATAGCACACCCCTGGCTTCCCTGTGGATTTCTAGCGCTCCACTCACACAAACATGTGAACGAACGAACACTATTCATTTTTGGTATGCTTTAACTTGAAAACAACAAGATTAAACACAAAGATGTATTTGACAAATAAAACCTATTTTCACAATAATTTTCTTCATAAAATACTATGAAAATGAACAAAAAATAAAGGAAAAAAAAAGAAAAATAAATTTATCAAAATGAAAACGAAAAACAAAAACAAAAAACAAAAACAAAACAAAACAAAACAAAACAAAACAAAAACAAACAAAAACCCGGAATTTACCAAAAGTGGAAACGGAATCAGGGTAAATTTTAAACGCAAAATTGGGGGCCCTAAAAGATAGAAATTAACATTCAGAGATTATAAATCTGAGCCAAGCTTTGAATTTTGCAGTTGTCTGCTGACTCTGCTCTCGCCTGGTTGCACGGCATTAGTAACTGTTGCGCCTCTGTACGTGTTGTGTACAGGCGTCAAGCAAACGTTCAGACTTTTGACTCTGATTTCTGGACTACGTAACAAAACTATTATATAATTCTTATGTCAGTTTTATTCTGTATAAACAGCATACCTATTCATTTACTTTAGTATTTATGACATATTTTGTCATTTAGCTTATGTAAAAAACAAGTTATTTATTAACTGCTCCCAATGCCAACCTGCAACCCCCAAACAAACACTTATGCCTCACCGCCCTTGTCCCTTTAAGATTACCGCCCCTAGATCTTTCCACCACTTCCAGGAAGCGGTATTGCCCACTTTGGGAACCACTGATATAGACCAACTTTACAAGTGGTAGCAGTTCCACATAAGATTAGAATGAATTAAAAGAACAAGTCCAATAAAATCAAGTTCATCTGTTTTGATTTTTTAATTTCTTGTTATTTTATAAAAATCTTTTTGAGCCCTGAGATCCTAAGCCTAATAAACAGGTGGTACAGTGTTTGGGGAAGCTAGATGGTCTTGTGGGGAAGCAAGTCGAAAATATAAACTATCAGGCTTGATAATTTGCATCATTTAGATACTTTGAACTGTTGTCCTCATCTTTATTGTTATATACACAACGTTTCGAACGATTTACCCTCCGGCCTCCTTCGGGTGTTTTTGTCTAACTCGGAATCCTTGTCGAATTCGGGAGCCTTCATGTCGTAATCAGGAACCTTCACCGAACACCACACTGAATCCTTTATTTAATCCATTGGGGTAGATTGTCCCCATTCCTTTAACCATGACCGTGTATAAGTGTTAAGCCGTGCTAAATATTCTATGTTATTATCGCCCGTAGTCAGAAATGATTGTCACTTAGAACTGTATTAACTCAATTCTTATATCCATTGCACCATGTGTTCAACTGAATGAGAACAGTCTACTACAATGAAATAAATAAAGGGTTCGCTTCGAAGTTCCCTGAATTACGACATGAAGACTCCCGAGTTCGACAAGAAGGTCCCGAGTTCGACAAAAAACACCTGACGAAACCCGGAGGATATATCGGTCGAAACGTTGGGTAAATAATAATAAAGATGAGGACAACAGTCCTAAAAATGTAAATAATACTAAAATCATCATTTTTTTTTTTATGAAAGTTCCACTTTATCAGTTTAGAGTTTATTTGAATGGTGGAATTTCGAGAATTATGATCACCCCAATGTTTATTTGGTTCTTCCTAAAGAAGACTAAAAACGATAAAAACATCACTGAAAAATATTGATGATATGTTGTTCTCTGATGGAAATATTCACTATTTAGATAGTGAAAAAAATATCTTTACTCGGTGATTTAAAAAAATGTTTCATGAAACAGAGAGAACATATATAATATGTCGTGAGGAAGAAAATAGATAAGAAATCATTCGGGTATTGGTTAGTTTTTAAGTCAGTGTATCTACTTCAAACAATGTAAAATGACCCCCATAAAAACTAACAAAACAAAACAAAACAAAAAAAAAAAAAAAAAAACAACAAAAAACAAACAAAAACTAAAAAATCCCGTCCCCACCAAAAAACAAAAAAACAACAACAAACAAACAAACCAAAAATAAGAAAAACGGGGAAAATTGAGCGGAAAGAATAAAGAAGAAAAGAAAATTCTCGTGTGGGGAAAAAAACTCTATAAAAAAAACCAAAAAAAAACCAAACAAAATTAATCAAACAAAAAACATTTTGTTACCGTCAGTAATTGGTTAATTGGGACAAAATCGGAGAAGAAATTAAAGAAATTAAAAAACAAAAAGCAAAACAAAGAAAAATGAAGGAATGGGATAAAGAGACATGGAAAAAAGAGAAGAAATAAGGAAAGAAAGAAAGAAAGAAAGAAAGAAAGAAAGGAAAGAAAAAGAAAGGAAAGTAAGAAATAATAAGGGCAATAACAGATATGGAAAGAAAGGAAAGAAGAAATAAAGGATTAATGGAAAAGATTGAAGGATTGATTTTAACGGCATATCAACCAGTCTGTAGTTATTTTATGCCTAGAGATTAGGGAATTACGTATGTTGTACGTTTGTATTTTTACTTTTAGTTGTTTATTCATCACCATTACTCCCAGGTTCAGCCCGACCGGATTGGTAGTACCTGTTAGGGTCCCATCTATGGGTAAAATAGAAAAAACATGAGTTTAAGAATGTGCTTAAAATGACTTTTGAAAATGTAATACCCAACAAGAATGAATAAAACAAAATGTCTTCGGAATAAAATAACCCACCAATAATTAAATCTATCCATCAACCAACCAACGAACCAACCAACAAACCATCCACACTACCCAGAACTCCAGAGTACCAGATGCGGTTTAGTGCCATATGTAGGACACCTCTTTTTGGGTTGGGTTTCTTCAGGGGACACAGTCAGTGTATTACCAAAACCTACCGACATAACGAGAAGGGAAAAGAGAAGAAGAATTATGTAGTTGGATGAAAAGAAGAGAAACTAGAGGAAAGATTGAAAAAAAAAAGAGACAGAAAGAAAGAAAGTGAAGATGGTTTGGATTCTTTGTTTAATAGTGTATCAATCTTCGTGGGTTATTTAATGCCAATGCCATTCTCTTAGAAGAACAGTTATTAGTGCTATCTAATTCATAGCTGGGGAGATAGGAGAGTTTATACCTTTTCCAAATGAATTTAGTCCGAAAGTGAACGTAATTGCTCGACTGGAGTTCAAACTCGCTTACTGTGATGTTGCAGTCCAGCACATTAGCTATTATGCCAGCTATTATCTCCCCCAGAAAACGAGGACAAAAAATGGGAAAAACAATAGAAACTAAAGAGAAATTGAAATAAATGAGGCGAGGCAAACAAATTCAAAAAGATAGAAATATAGAAATGAGACAAAAAATATTAAAGAAAAAGAAATACAGAGAAAAAGAAATAGAAGGCTGAACAGAATGAGAAGAGAAAGAAAAGAGTAAAGGGAGAAGGAAAATGGAAAGGAAAATGGAAAGGAAATATGGAAAAGGCTACAAAGAAAGAAAAAGAAAAGAGAGAAGCAAGTAAAGTGTTACAACGACTTCGGCGAGGAGTAAAAAAAGAAAAAAAAAGAAAGAGACAACCAACAACAATAGCAACAACAACAGCAACGAAGACAAAAACAAAAAAAAAAACAAAAAAACAACAAAAAACAAATAAACAAACAAAAACAAAAAACAAAATCAAACAAAACAAAACACACAGTGCTAAGTAGGGAACAAAAATATTTCCTCGTGTCTTACAAAAGCGTAACGCATGAATGGACAAAAGAAAAAAAAGGTGCAGTTGGGCGGAAGTCTTTGAAATAAAAGATTAGTTGGTTTGCTTTCCGAAAACAATGGAATCGGTAAACACCGCAAAGAATAACTGTTCTCACTTGGGGAAACAAGGTGTGACGCTATTACAAGAGATAACTCTCATTGTCTTTAATCTAATGCACATATAATGCATTTTGATGGCACTTTGGTTTTGTTTGGTTTCTTTGTTTAATGGCATATCAATATTCATGGTTTATCTAATGCTAATACCATCCTTATAGAAGAACAGTAGTGCTACTATTTAACCCATCGCTGGGAGAGATGAGGGTTTTAATACTCTTCCATACTTTTCCAAAAGTAAACGTAATAGCGTGTGTGTAGTTCGAATTCGTTTACGACCATGTCGCAATCCAACACATTGGCCACCGGACTCCGCCTTGATAGCACTTGATGAAAGAAGCAAGGCAAACTTGGTCTTATCTAAAAGTTAAGAAAATCAGGGCATTAAAAGACATTGACTAACACTTACTTTTTACCATTTCCTTCGAAACTACACTTTTAGTATTTATATATCTAGCCCTGTCGGCGAGGCTTAGAATACACAGAGTTTAATCCATCCAGAGAGGAAAGGACCAACCAAATGGTATCATTGGTATGAAGCTAAAATTTATCTGATGGTGAGACTCCAGTTCTGGATATCTGGGGAGTGTGGAATACTCATTCATTGACATTACTCATAAGTCCAACATTTTCTTGTTGGTCACAATAATATACGTATGTACACTTTAAACGACAAATCGGAGAGGTTGCACATGAAAAAACTTGGACATGGTTAAGAAGAGGAAACCACAAGAGATAAACTGAATCACTAATACTTGCTGCACAAAATGATGCCATAAGAACAAATTATATCAAAGCAAAAATTGATAAGACTCAACAAAACAGTAAATGTAGACTGTGCATAGACAGCGATGAGACTGTAAACCACGTATTAAGCGAATGTGGCAAACTAGCACAACGAGAATACAAAGCTAGGCACGACTGGGTTGGGAAGGTGATCCACTGGGAATTATGCATAAAATTAAACTTTGACCATACAACAAAATGGTATATGCATAAACCAGAATCTGTTCTTAAGAATGAGTCGTATAAAATTCTCTGGGACTTCAAGATAAAGACATATCACTCAATCCCAGCCAGGAGACTAGACCTAGTGTTGATTAACAAAAAAAGAAAAAAGAAAAAAAAAGAGAACGTGTCAATTAGTGGACTTTGCGGTCCCAGCAGATCACAGGGTGAAGTTGAAGGAAAACGAAAAGATGGACCTTGTCAGAGAATTGAAAAAACTGTGGAATATGAGGTTCAAAGTGATACCAATTGTACTTGGTGCACTTGGAACGGTCCAAAAAAAAAACTTGGAAAAAAGACTGGAGGATCTGGAAAACTACTGCACTGCTGCAATCGGCTAGAATACTAAAAAGAGTCCTGGATACCAGAGGAGACTTTTTGTCACTCAGACTCCAGTGAAATACATTATTAGTCTACGTATTTCCGCTAGAACTGACGTGAAAAACTCATAACAACAACAACAACTATAATAATAATAATAATAAAATAATAATTCTGTGAGACCGTGTTTCACTTAACACTAAAGTCCTTGCAACATTTAGGATTCATTTTCTTCTCTCCCAGTTATATGTAAATGGTTGGAGACACAGAGCTCTTTAGTCTTTGCAAGGCAGCCAATTTAGGAGAAGAAAAGACTGGATTCAAACCCTGAGGAAAATCTATGGCACACTGGTACACCATCTCTCTGTTATCAGCTCACCCCAAAAGTTTGGCTGGTTCTACACAGTCTCTCACCGCTATAAACAATCTACTGTGTAGTTCATTTACTATGATTCGGCTTAGTTAAAGGTCAATGGACGAACAATATCATTACTATTTATAGTAGTGATAGTAGTTGTAGTAGCTGTGGTTGTGTTGGTTTATTTGGAGACGAAATGGTCGGAAGGGGGGGGGGAATAGTTTTAAGAGAATAATGAATTAGAAGTAGACATTTACGGACATAAATGGAGGACATTGCCTGGAAGACAGATGGAAAAAAAAGAAATGGAAAACAAATTATATTTTTAGCAGAGGACAAAAGTGAAGAGTAAAAGAGAAAAAAAAAAGCTTAGACAAGTGTAATAAAAGTAAGGAAGAAAGGCGAGGAGGACGGTGAGGAGAAAGGAAAAAATATAAAGTTAAACGCACATGAAGGAAAAAAGAAGAAAGAAAAAAAAAAAAAGAAAGGACAGGGAATATCGAAAGAAAAGGAAAAATAATCATTGAAAGATGATTATAAATAAATATGAAAGAAAGAAAGAAGAAAAAAGGAAAAAAATAAAGAAAGATGAGAATTAAGGAAAACATAAGACATCAAGGAAAAGATGAATGAAGGAAAAGATGAGAAAGAGAGAGAGAGAGAGAGAGAGAGAGAGAGAGAGAGAGAGAGAGAGAGAGAGAGAGAGAGAGAGAGAGAGAGAGAGACTAAGAAAAGGGTGAGAATTAAGATGAAAATATAAAACCAAAAGGAAAAAGAAATTAAAAAATACAATAAAAACGAGAACAATATCTGAATTTTGACTTTCCAGACAAGCAAGCAGTGGAACATATAGCAAGGGATCCCCTACTTGGAAAAGCGCATCACAATCTTCCTACCGTTTATGTCCACATTTGATCTGATGTCGCACAAAGTTAAACAAAGTAAATACCGAGGGTAGATCGAGACGGAAAAAACGCGAGCATTGATCCCTGTCGATACATTAAAGAATTTGGCTTCAGGGGGCCATCTCCCCAAATAGCACCGGCCCCCACATCTAAAAGGGAAAAGGTCTAGTTAATTGTCTGATTCCTGATGCCTATGGCGCCTACCAAAGTGGGGTATACCGATGGAGACAGCATTTCTTGGCACTGTTCTTATTCGTGCACATGTGCACGTTATGGGCCCCAATCTAAAAAAAATGACCTTGTGTCAAATCCTATCCCTGGTGGAGGGTTAGGTACATACTGAGGCAAAAGAAAAGAAACAGAAATAATAGAAATATAAATAAAATAAAAGGTGAGACAATAAAAACAAGAAAGGAATGAAAAGAGAGAATGAAGAAAAACAAACAAACAACACCCCCCAGACAAAGCAACAACCAAAAACAAACAAAAAATTCAAAGAAATACAGTGATAAAAATTAAAGAAACAAAAATCAAACTAACTATCAGATATCAACCAAATCAAAGTAATGAGAAAAGTGACAATAAAAGAAAGCTTACTCTTGAGAGAAAGTGAAAGAGATGGGTTGAGAAAGTGAGAGGGTGAGGTATAAAAACATTTCAGATGGCTGAACCCGGATATTATTACGGTTCAATCATGTCATTGTCATTTGGCTGCACAGCGAAGTTGGCGGCTCAAATTGTGATAATAATACAGGACGAAAATCAAGACGTTAACGAAAAACAAAGAACAGGAAGAAAAAAGAAAGAAAGAAAAAAGAAAAAAATACAAAAAAACAAAAACAAAAAAAACACACAAAAAACAAAAAACAAAAAAACAGAAAGAAAAATAGACGTTCCCTCCAGCAAACAGTAACAAATAATCCTGATTTTATTTACTCCAGTTCGAAAACACTTTTCCGTCTACCAAACTCTTTTTATTTTATTTTACATAAACACCACGTTTCTTTCTTTTCTTCTTAGTAATTTCAAACTCATTTTGTACTTTTTGTCTTTACTTCTTTCTCTATCTTTCTTTAAAACACACACACACACACACACACACACACACACACACACACACACACACACACACACATACACACACACACATATAAAAAAGACAAAATAATGATAATAGACTGGTTGTTCAAACTTTACACTTGACCGCTTCCTTCTAATGGAGTTTTCTTGATTAAACATCTCAAGAAAGGACAAAAGATGTTTAGCGATGATAAGGTCGATTCCGACCAATTATTGGTAATAAATGCTCATTGAGATGTTGGTCAGAAGTGAATCCGAGGTAAAAACCAGGGTTTCGAATGCAGTCATTTCTTTCTTTTATGTCAGGTCAGGACAAGACAGGTCTTTTTTCTTACCTACTACTAGTAACATGTGAACTAGTACTACCTGTTCCATGGTCGGGTTCTCGGCGACTAAACTAGCACCCTCATCAAGTACGCTTCGGTGTGTCTGGTGAGGTGGGTATATAGACACACAATATCACTAAAACAAGTGCTGTGAAAGGGTGGAGGAGCTTCACACACACACACACACACACACACACACACACACACCGATAGTAGTAGGATTAGGATATTTACTACTCACATAAATCCCCATTACAATCTGACGCTAGGATGCAATACAGGGGCTTCCTGGGAGGCTTGCCTCTCGTGAAGTGACTCAATATTACCTGAAATAGCACTCTGCAGCAGCTCGGCAGTCCAGTCGTCTCGAACTTTCCCTTGCCGAAGACAGCTGATGGAGGTCGGTGCAGCTGATGGAGGACGGATGAGGTCATCGTCGTCTTTTATAAGCATTTCCTTATCGCAATAAGAAGTGTGGTATACCCCTTCATTGCCATTACTCCCAGGTGCACGTCGAAACGGAATGGTAGTACCTGTTATGGTCTATGGGTCCAATAGATCTGTTTACAAATCATTCGTAGAGAACTGTGTGCACCCCACAAATAAAAAAAACTACGAAGAAACCACATAAAATTATGTAAATATGAATTTACAATGAATGTGACTCCCTAACATGTTGGCATAAAATGACCCTAGACGGGTTGACATGCCGTTAAAATCAATCAATCAATCAATCAGTAAAAGGGCTAGGCCTAAATAATAAAGTTCAGTAAATTATTCAGACATACACACGTACGAACATGTTTGTTTTGTTTTGGTTTGGTTTGTTTTACGGCATATCAACCACGGTGGGTCATTTAATGCCGACAAAGTTTTGAAATGAATTAATTCTAAATGGATACTCAATTAAACATTTTTTTTTCTATTTAAACCATATATGGGACCTTAGTCGTGGGAAAGGTATGTATCCCCTTATCCTCCCAGCTATAGGCTAAATAGTACCTCTACTGGATGTTCATATTTACATTTTTGTGTGGTTGTTACTTATGAGATGAGTTTCCGTGGCGTAGTGGCTAACGTGCTGGACTGCGATATCGTAGTAAACGAATTCGAAATTCAGTCGCGCGGTTACGTTCACTTTCGAACTAATACCATTGGGAAAGTTATGATCTGCCTCATCCACCAGCTATGAGTTAAATAGTACCACTACTTCTACAAGAATGGCTCTGACATTGAATAACCCACGAAGATCTATATGCCATTAGAAATCCAAGAAACCAAACAACAAAATATTTTATTCTATTCTAAAAAAAATAAACAAATATAATCATAACAAATAATGTTAACTAAAAACATGGAATTTCTTTTCTAAATAAGTTTACGTAATTTTGGTGGAGTTGATTTTTGAAATTCTTAATTTTTATAGAATATTGATAAATGTTTTTTAGGAAGTCAACATTGTTTTAAACGGAACTCTATTAACGACAATAGAAGGCTAATAATTTTTCATGTTTTTCGCTTCATTTTTCATTGGAAAATAACTCTGGGTGAATCATCATAGCATCCCCTTCAAGATGCTTGAATAAGAAACCAAAACGCTTAAACGTTGGCTCTCTATCAACATATTAACACATTCTTTGAATATTCCACACACACACACACACACACACACACACACACACACACACACACACATATATATATATATATATATATATATATATATATATATATACTACACAGACGAGTGTTTCTCCGTCTTGAACAGGGCCAGATCTAAACAGCATTTAAGTATTCTTGAAGCTGTTTATATTTTATTCCACCGCCCCGCCCTGTGTAGACAAAGACCTAGACACTCCCTTTACCTGCTGGGAGATATTTCCAATCCTAGCGTGACTTGAGGGGTTTAAAAATGTTTCCCTCTCCTCTAACTCACCATTCTCCCTCCATTTGTTCCAAGAATATTTCTTTTAATTTATATACAATCTGACTTTTAATCGCCACCGGTGACAATACCTGAAAAGAGCCGGACGAAAGGGCCCTCGTATTTCATACCCCCCATATTTCTTTTCGTAATAAAACATCGTTTTATTTCTCCATCCCTCATTTTTGTGTAATCTCTCGGCAATACATATGATTCCACTACTCGTAGTATTTTATAAATTCGCTTGTACCAAAAATCTATTCATATATATATATATATATATATATATATATATATATATATATATATATATATATATAACATACTGTTGTTGTTCTTGAAATGTTGTTCTACAAATATTAGTTTGTTGTCATCTATATATTTGATTCCGAGTCTGTATTTACTTAGTCTAAATTAAAATGGCCATTATGACTTTCTAATGTATTGTTTTTAGCAGCGGATGCAGTCAAGTAAAGGAATTAAATTTTTGCTTCGGCAATTAGATTCGTGGTAAATTTAAAAGTTTTTAAGTTGCTTCGTTGACTTGAGAGATTTTCAGCATAGGTTGTGGTTAATATTATATGGTTGGCAAAATTTAGGGGATTATATTGTGAACTTCTTATGGATTATTTTCATTCTAGAGTCTCTCTCACACACACACACACAATTATTTTATATATTTGACAAGGATATATTTTTTATATAATGTGCCAGTTGAGGTATCGGAGCACAATATATGTATTTACCGTCCCCTTCACATGAGAAGTATGTGACCTGGGAGCAATGGCAATTAAGGGGTAGTCCACGCTCCACAAATCTCCAGCATTGAACACCACCAAAAGAAGTTCAGAAAGAAGGTCGAAACATCTATTACATAAATAACAACTTTTGTCGGTGTATATAACCAGTTGGCGCCTACACCAGTGATCCTATTATGATAAAGATTTATACATATGTTAAGCTAATATGAAAAAATAGGACTAATTTTATTTCAATAAAAACCAATAATGAAAACCACTGGGAGACATCTTTACAATGTAACAGAAGAGAGAAGACATTTCAGTGAGAGTGAGGGAAAGGGAGTAATAGTACGTTGAAATCAAATAACAAGAGAATGTCAACTATGTTTTCAAAAATACTTTTACGTTATAAAATAAAATAATAATTGTAAAAAAAATATAATAACGTTGTTGTTTATTTTGTTGTGAATAGATACGCAAAATCAAGGATTGTTTTAAAAAACTAAAATATCTTTTAGTGAAATATCATACACAGGCCGTATTTAAGGGGATCTTATTTTAAAATTACAAGCATTTTTTGTGAAGTAACATTACTTTCTTTTCTTTCTTAATTTAATTAACATTTTCAGTCGCACTCTGGGAAAAGCGAATACATCCATCTTTCCAAGACATTACAGGGTACTGCAGCCAGGATATAAACGAAGTTGGGTTTTATGGCATGTCAACTCTCATTGGGTTATTTTATGCCGAAGATATTTTGTTTTATTCATTCACTTTGGGTATTCAAACTATTTTTTAAAAAACTATCTAACCCATAGATGGAACCTAACAGGTACTACCACTTCAGGTTAGAGTGGACCTGAGAAAAATGGTGATAAAAGGGTTAATCCAGATTCTCCAGAGTTTCAGAATATGAACTTCACCACGAGATGCAATTTAACCTCATACGCTGGACACATACAAACGAAAGAAATAGTCTAATAAAAAGAAAGATGAAAGTTTTTTAAAAAATCACCGTCAAACAAAATAACGACAAGAACTCACTATTATCGGTGGGGAGGGGGACTAAAATAGAGTGAAACCCAGTCTATAATTCACTATTGATACTGATTTGATTCATTTCGTAGAGTTCTGGCGCCAAAAGAAAAGGAAAAAAATTCCAAGAATAATCAGGAAATATAATCACCAAGAAAGAATAAATCATATGAACATGAGTCAAGTTCTTTGCTAGATTCAGTTTCCTGTCAATATTGTTCGAGACATTAATAGGGTAGAGTTTTGTTAAATGAGAAAATGATTGACTTTTTCCCTAATGTCACTCAAATAAGGTTACCAGCGTCTATTCGTCATCAAAGGAACAAAACTAAAAGAATCGAACCAAATACAATCTCATGCACGAGCAACAACAACATACCTACGTCCATGCAACACACAAAATACGAGTCGAAGGTACACACAAGTAGGTAAACTCTAATAATTACACAAGAACGTGTACATTTATATTAATCTACATCCATCCCAATATATATATATATATATATATATATATATATTACTAACAATGTATATATCTATACATATATACTAACAATGTATCTATCTATCTCTCTATCTATCTATATCTATATCTATCTATCTCTCTCTCTCTCTCTCTCTCTCTCTATATATATATATATATATATATATATATATATATGATATTTCATCCACAGAAAGCGATGTAAATACACGAATAGGAAAAGCATGGTCGGCGACAAACAAATTATTAGTAATATGGAAATCCGATCTCACTGACAAGTTAAAGCGACAATTCTTCCAGGCTGTGGTTATATCAGTGCTGCTGTATGGCTGCACCACTTGGACCCTAACGAGGCACCTTCATAATAAGCTAGATGGGAGCTGCACAAGAATGCTGCGTGCAGTTTTGAATAAATCGTGGAAACAGTACCCCATGAGGAAACAGCACCCCACGAGGAAATAGCTGTATGGCCACTTGCCCCCATCTCACAAACCATTCGAGTAAGACGGACAAGGCATGCTGGACACTGCTGGAGAAGCAAGGAGGAGCTCATAAGCGACGTTATTCTGTGGAAGCCAACACACGGATATGCTAGTGTGGGCCACCCACCAAGGACCTACATTGACTAACTATGCGAAGATGCTGGATGCTGCGCAGAGGACCTCTCTTGGACAATGAATGATATATATATATATATATTATATATATATATATATATATATAAAAGGAAGTTTGGTATGTACGTGTCGACGTATAAGTCCAAAACGAGTGGTCACTGATTCGAAATCTTGCATACACATTAATATCCTTCTAACTAGGAAACACGCCAAATTTGGTTATTGATTTTTACTAATTAAGGGATATAATCAATTAAGCCAAAATCATCCAATATGTAGAACTGTCCGTATACCAACTCCTACTGATAATAGAATATTGCACGTTGCCTGCTTTTTGTTACAGCGATTACAAGCAGTGATGTTTAGTTTTAGTGAATAAATTTCGCAGTCTAAGCCGTTCAGCTCGGAATTTATCGCCTATTTATGGTTCAATCTTTAAAATATTTGTATGGTTAGAAAGAAAAGAAAATAATCTTTCTAAATATGTAAATTGTATGAGTTTTTATCCATTTAATTATTTTTACAGCGAGTTAAAAAAAATATTTCGCTTCGGAGAGCCTATTCGAAGTATGATTTTTTTCATACTAAATTTTAACGAAAAATCAAATCTTATTTATCGCAATATTTTTATTCCTATCTTAAAAATATTCATTTGGTTAGAAATAAAATAAAATAATCTTTCTAAATATGTAATTTGTATGTATTTTCATACATTAAATTATTTTTTACAGCGAATTAAATAACAAATGAAACGAAAAATTTTTTTCTTAATACTTTCATTTTAGAATAATCAGTATAACTAAAATCTTTTTTGTAAGAAACTATTCATGAAATAAACATTATTAAATAAATACACGAAATGAGGTAATGTTTACTTATTAGCTACTTTGTTACTTTTCGGGGTTAACGAAGAAAATAAATCTGATAAAATTCGCATGCACAAAAGAGTTTTAGAAAATGAATAAATAAAACACTATTATACACACACAAAAAATGGAATACGGACAATTGTAAATATTTAATTCTTACTCCGCAACAGAGGTGCAGTCGGCGTATTATACAGCCCCAGCCGACAGACCTAAATAAATAAGGAAGTTTAATACATAGCTTCTTTAAATTTTTACCTTTTTAGGGGTAAGAAAGAAAATAAACTAAACGAATTTATTTTTATCACTTTAACGCAACAAGCAATTGAATTTAAGTTTTTGTCATGTATACAAAAAGTTTTTGAAAAAAATATATTTCAAAACACTCAAGTTTAGGAATACATTAAAAAAATGATATTTTAAATGTAAACAAAAATAAAAATATTTCCTAAAATAAAGCAACATTGTACAATACGAATTATCAGCGATTTTTAAAATTTGATTAATCATTTTCCTAACTTTAAAAAAATAAATTGATAAATCATATTCTCTCTCTTACTCCTGTTTTCTCTTTCTCCCCGCCCCCCGCTCTCTGGTGTTCCCAAATTTTTTTAAAAGTCCGGTCATGGACCGGGTATTTTTGCTAGTATAAGTATATATATATATATATATATATATATATATATATATATATATATATATATTGTTATATATATATATATATATATATATATATATTGTTAGTATATATGTATGTATATATGCATATATAGATATATACATTGTTAGTATATATATATATATATATATATATATATATATTATATATTATACTGCTCATGCATGAGATTGTATTTGGTTCGATTCTTTTAGTTTTGTTTGTTTGATGACGAATAGACTCTGGCAACCTTATTTGAGTGACATTAGGGAAAATACGCACATTCTGCACAATAAAAAAAAATAAACAAAAACGCCAAATACTTTACCCATAAAGAAATACAAACCATCCTTAAATAAAATTAATTTTCAATGCAGTACTAACATTTTAAAATGCCTATAACAATTTCCCTATCAATTCTCCTACTTAAACAGATTACTCAAGGCTTGAACAGAGATATATCATCAATTTATGATGTCTAAGGTGTGCAAATCCATTTGTACGTATTTATTTGACCTGTAGAAGGGACCATAACACGTACTGCCACTCTGTTTCAGAGTGTAACTGGGAGCAATGTCTATAGAATGCAATGTCTATAGAAATGCAGTTTAGTGTCATGCCCAAGATACTCTTATCCAAGGGATACAGTCAGTATAATCTAAGCCCCGACGACAGGGCTATTTATGTGTATCTTATTATAATGGAGATTTAGTGTCTGTCTGTAACCAAAATTACGTCACCTCCTATGTCACAATACCCTCAAGAATTGGGTAAGTTTATTAATGAGTATTTCATTTAGAGTCAACATCATTGATACATAAAATAAATATTATTTATTAACGATGCCTCTATGAAAATAAATTTGCCTCAAAACAGCCCATGTCCTTAATGCGTTTAAAATCCTGCAATGTGTCTTATATATCACTAAGAAATAAAAGTTTATATAATATATGGTGCCGATAATTTACATAATGGTTTTAACAAAACCAGGTTAAATAAATAATTACTTGGTGTTATTAATCTCTAATATTATTGTTTTATTCTTTAACGTATTAAAATCAATCCTATGAAGGATTTTATATAGAAATCAATTAAAATATTATTAAAATAAGTGTAACCTTTTTATATGAGTTCTTATCTAATTTCGTTAATTTTTCTAATTCAATATATTTCATTACATTAAAACTTAAATGCTTACGCTCGATGGGCGCATATTCTTGCCTGTCGTTATAAAGATGTTGGAACAATGACTGTACCTTATTTTTCGGACACCCTTCTTATATATGAACAAATACGTAATTATAGTTTGGTATGAAAACAAAATCACTCTCATATTTCCTCCTGGTAACACAAATACAACAATTCATCGGTTATATTGGCAAATGATCGCAACGCCTTTCTTCCGATTTTATTGGATAGATTCTGGCAACTTTCCCACTGTTACAATAGAATTTAATATTGTTTGTATCATTTACTGTCAGCACAGTTTCCCGCTTCCACGATCGCCTGATGATTAATTGTAGGAAGCTGACAACGGACGCTGATGCTGTTGGGCGCGAACAGCATCACTCTAGAGATAAGAAAGATGGAATTATCTGTTTGGTTTGGCTTGGTTTCTTTGTTTAATGGCATATCAACCTTCTTGGGTTATTTAGATACCAACGCCATCTTTATAGAAGAAAGAGTTGTGGTACTATCTGACCTTTAGCAGGGTGGATGAGGGCTTCCATAAGGTATAAGTCCAAAAATCAACGTAATACCGCGACTGGAGTTTGAACTCAATTACTAGGACTAGCAAATATATGCACCCTCTGGGTGCGAGTATTTAAGTTTTAATATAATTAAATATCATGTTAAATTAGAAAGGCTAATGAAACTGAATAAGAATTCAGATAAAAATATTTGGAACAGAGGAGGTATAAACGAAAAATAGAACAACTTTAAAACTAACTCTTCCATCATTTTCCATTACTCCCGTCTTTCAGTGGTAAATTTTCCTAATTTAACTATTTAGTTAAAGTAGGAAGTAAAGAATAATATTACAGTTATTTCTTCTTGTTAATGGATTTCTTTTAAGATTTATCCCCGAGATTTTTTACTCATATTCAATAAGATAAAACCAAACAATTAGAAATCAATAATACTCAGCATATATTTATTAAAATCAAATTTTTTAATATCAATATGCAAATTAGCCTTCCCATTCACACTGTGAACCGCTATTTTGTTGTATATATAAATACAATTGCATGTTATTAGTATGTAGATATGTTTAACAGTCTTAATGATGTAAAACAATTTTATTAATAATTGAGGTTTAAATAAAAAATAAAATCATGGACAATGTGGTGTAAATAACAAAGGGAATTGTGACTGGTATAAGTAATACAGTTTCGGTTACATACAGACAAATCCACAATCTCCATTATAATAAGATATTGCAGTATAGAACGTTAGAAAATACATCACGGGGACCCCACAAAGATGGAATTAAATTGGAAGCAGTTAAAACGAAAGAAAAAAATCATATACCTCAACTGCAAAATAACTACCATAGTGTTGTGTGTTTATAACATACACACACGCACACACATATACACACACATATATGAAGATAGGATGGATGGAGTAGAATCCGACAGTATAAGATATGTAAAAGGAATAGTGAACAAGAAATGATAATTCAAAACAAATCTAAGAGTTGAAATATTTCGTCCGATTTATAAGGACATCTTCAGTCAAATGATTTTTATTGAAAGCAAAATTACGTGCATGTACATGTGATTTGGTGAGGGAGTGAGTTAGTAGCGGAAGTGAAGGGCAGGAAGGATGGGGGCTAACATGAATGAAGTGTGGGGATAGTTTACAGAAAGTAGGGTGGAGGTTAGGAGTTAGATGGGCACAGGGGTAGCTCAAGGGATGAGGGTAAAGTTCATAGTAGTGGTGTGTTTGATGTCAGGGGAAGATAAGGAGGAGGGGAGAGTTGAGTGATATTAGGTCACTGGGTCAGTTTTGTAGTGGAGTGGGGGGGAGGGGAGAATTTTGATTCCTTATGTTTAGGGGGCGAGGAACGGAATGAAGCAAGGTAGGTAGTGAGAGTCTATGTGTGGGCATTCTTTTTAATTTATTTAATTATTTATTTATTTTATTAACCATATTCATGGTGAGTAATAATCTTATTCTCACGAATTATCGTTTTTGCGATCGATCTGTCAAGATTACCCACTGTGTGGTAAAGTGAGAAGCTGATGCTAGGTGTAGTGCTTCACCTCGGATGATAAAAAATCTAGCACTAGTGAAAAGGGGATATACTCCCTCGCCGTATGGCTGATACTGACTTTAGACCAACCCAACGACTTCCACAGAAAAATATAATGAGAGAGAGAGAGAGAGAGAGAGAGAGAGAGAGAGAGAGAGAGAGAGGAGGGTAGGAGAAAGATAGAGAGAGGTGGAGAGCGTGCGGAAGCGATAACGCTAATCTGTTTTAACTGAACATAATAAAAAGATGAAAAGAAGAAAATAACGAACAGACACACACACACACACACACACAGAGAGAGAGAGAGAGAGAGAGAGAGAGAGAGAGAGAGAGAGAGAGAGAGAGAGAGAGAGAGTTAAATCAAGATTATGATACTTTTTACATATTGAATTATTTAGTAATAGCTCTTAAGTAAAAATATCAAACGTTGTAATTATTAAATTATCATACTGTGTTATATCCACAGGTCCTGCTAGTTAAGAATATTAGTCAAACAAAACTTGAACCACCCGTTTTATTTTGCTGTGTTTGATTTGCAGGGAAATTTCACCCTCTCTTCTTCGTGCACACTAAAACGTGCTCATCGGCCAGCCATCCGTGCAAATATAATAGATGAGTTCCTGTCAATATCTTGAATGCGGAAGCCAAGACAAGCTACAAGAGAAGATTAATGACACGAGAACTTATGTTATATTCGAACTCGATTTATTGCTTGCAGTCTATCTTGATTTCCTTCTATACTATTAGCCGAAAACAAAATCACTTTCCGAGCCGAATTCAACAATCCAATCATATCAATATGAGGCAACCATTGAAGCATTTACAAAATAAAAATAATGTAAAAATATTGGGATTTGCTAGTTGCGAACCAGGAACTATGTGGACAAAAAATCATGATATTAATCTTATTAAGCTGTGCTGACATCTAACCTATTTTGTAAATTTTAGTGAAAAGAGCCGTTTTAGCTCAGTCGGTAGAAGGTTCTGAGTGCGATACCGGTCCCGCCAACTTATCGTATGAGTAACACAGATTGGGAAATCTGATCTGTGTGGTAAAGTGGCGAGCTGGCAATAGGTGTGACACTCCACCTCAGAAAAATCTCCCTGATCTAGAACTCACAAGATTCTGGGTGTAATACCGGTCCCAGGTTTATTTTATGCACATAGAGGTTAGCAAATTCCGTTCACTGCGCGTTAATATTTACATTTTTGTGTGGTTGTTACTTAAGGGGGAATCACTGTGATGTTGTGGCTAACGTGCTGGACTTCGACATCGTAGTAAGCGGATTCAAACTTCAATCGCGCTGTTACATTCACTTTCGGACAAATACCCCTGGGAAAGGTACAATCCCCCCATCAACCAGCTATGAGTTAAATAGTACCACTACTATGCTTCTACAAGGATGGATTTGGCATTAACTAATCCATGAAGTTGATATGCCGTTAAACAAAGAAACCATACTTGAAAGGTCTTTGAACTATAGATGGGACCCTATTTAACCTATATTTGGAACCCTAACAGGTACCAGCACTTCGGGTAAGAGTGGACCTGGGAGTAATTCCAATGAAGGGGTACTCTATTTGATAGTTGCAATGTAGGAAATATCTTGACAAAAAAGAAACGATATTAATCTTAGTAAGTAATATTGAGATCTAACCTAACTCATAAATGACAACGTTGTAAATATGTAACTAGAACAAAATTTAATATAAAATATAAACGTTGTTACGGATAGACTGCTATGTCGGTGATGACTATCCGTCAACTGGAGAGGGAAAAGCCACAAAACACGTATTGTTTTAACGTTCGGACCTTTAGTTGTTTTATTCGCTCTGTTCAGTCTCTGAGGTCGTGGAAGCAGGAAGAAATGGACAACAGGCATCAAGTGGTGAGCTTCTTTGTTCTGCCGAGAATAGGTCTTATCTCGTATATTTGTTCCTCGTTCTCCGTTCTCCAAACGGGCTGGGTAAAAAGATAGCGTCCCATCGTAATGTAATGGTTACGAAGCATATCCATTATTATTGAAAAGCGAGTTCGATCCTTGCGAGCTAGTGTCACATCCCACCCGCGAAGAACGGGTTGGGTAAAAAGAGAGCGTCCTATCATAATGTAATGTTTAGGCAACTAGTCTCACAGATCCATTACTGCTGAAAAGCTAGTTCAATCCTTGGTGGGTGCTCCATACTAGCAACCTTGTGTCACAACCTACCCGTGGCGAACGGGTTGGATAAAAGGAGAGCGTCCCAGCATAATGTGATAGTTTGCAAAGCAGATCCATTATTACTGAAAAGTGATTTGTATCCTTGCTGAATGCTCCATGCTGGTAACCTTGTGTCACATCCTACCTGTGGTGAACGGGTTGGGTAAATACCAGCTTTGAAGACCTGTACTTTAAACGTGACTTGACCGTAAGTCTTAGAAAAAAAATGATCCAATCTTTTATATTATTCATTGGTTCTTTTCAATGAACTTTTCTCTCCTATTTCTGAAATTAATTACTTCTTTACAACTTGTTCCTCTGCGTTTTTAATTAGCATTTTTATTTTACATTGATTTATTGTTGCACTTAATTGATTTCCTCGAATTTTAAATTGACATCTTTATAGATTTCAGTTTTTTTTTTTCAATTTTGTACTTGGATTCAGTTTTTTTTGTCTCCAATTCAGTTCAATGTCACCTCTTTGCGTTTAAATAATTTTCCCGAAGTTCTAACAAGTTTTTAAAACTTTTAATTACTTTTTCACATTGACAGATTTATTTCATATATATATATATATATATATATATATATATATATATATATATATATATATATATATTCATTTAATTTCATTTTACTGTATAAGATTTTCTCTTAGATTAAGTAAGTTTAGTAAACCCACACGTCAACTCACCAGTACGTACATGTGTACGCATCTTCATATATTGTTGTGTCTTTAATTTGTATATATATATATATATATATATATATATATATATATATATAGGTGCAAGTGATAACCTACTCGAGTTTCACCATAAGGATATTCACGGTTAAATCCACTGAATTAATCAAGATATTCATTAATTGCAGTCGACTACACGTGTGTGTTCTTCGTGATAAACGAATATTCACCATATTCACCGGTAAGTCACCTTTTCCATTATATATATATATATATATATATATATATATATATATATATATATATACCAACCCCTCCGCGCGTACAGGATGTGTCAATTTCTTAAGTGGAGTTTTCCTTCTCCTGTTTACCTAACCAAAATTAAAGAACCCAGCATGTTCTGCTATTTACCTATAGCTGGAAGGAGGATATTTGGATGCATTCCCAAGGGTATTAGCGCTATGTGAAATCTAAACAAACTCTGATTTGTACCGATGGAATTGATTTAGATGTTGGATCCCAAGTCCTCCTGCATCACAGCCAACTACTTTATGATGGCTGCTTTGCATTTCATTAAGGCCAGATTCCTATATTTACTGTTTTCATTAGACATTTGCTGGTTTCCCCATTCATACAGCTGCTTATTGCAATTGTTTAACAACTGCCCAAATGACTCATTTCAAAATTCAGGGTCGTCGTAGGTAGATAGAGATGGTCAGTCTAAGAGAGCTAGATGGATAAATAGATTGATAGGTAAGTATATAGACAGAAAGATATGAACAGTTTGATATAGAGATATGAAGTGTCTGAGATAAATAGATAAGTAGGTAGGTGAAGAGATATGAACCGTCGGAGATGGATATATAGACAGGGACATATTGAGATAGATAGATAGATGAATATAAACAGATTGATATAGAGATATGAAAAGTGAGATAGATAGATAGATCAATAGAAAGATAGATAGATATGTTGGTCGGTAGAAAGCTCTGAAAGTCTGACACAGATATATGAACAGCGTGAGATTGATAGATAGATATATAAGTAGGTATGTAGATAGATGTGAACAACCTGATATACAGAGATATGAACAGTGAGATAGATATATAGATAGGAACATACCGAGGTGGTTAGATAAATAGATAACAACATTTATATATATATATATATATATATATATATATATATATATATATATATATATATGTGTGTGTGTGTGTGTGTGTGTGTGTGTGTGTGTGGAGCAAGGTAAAATGTGCTAAACAAGTCTTACTGCGGCAGCATTGCTGGAAAAACGTAAGCTTTTCTTTCTTTCAACCCCCCCCCCAATCCAATGTCATCAAGTTCCTCTAATTGTGAACTTGATGTCCACAATTATTATCACTGTTGCATCTTTACACGCTAATTACAATCATTAGCTTAAGATTCTGTTGTTACATTGGCGCTTTCCTTAGTTTTCTGTGATTAGCAGCGGCCACGAGAAGATCTTCCTTAGTCTCTTGATAGAAAAAGCGCAATTGTGAATGGTGTTAATGGGAACTTCACTCTTTGTAGCCTCGTTACGTTTAT
The DNA here is from genome assembly GCA_023376005.1 of Doryteuthis pealeii. Classification (NCBI taxonomy): domain Eukaryota; kingdom Metazoa; phylum Mollusca; class Cephalopoda; order Myopsida; family Loliginidae; genus Doryteuthis; species Doryteuthis pealeii. Next base: position 49,529,209 of record CM042137.1, on the reverse strand, counting down.
TGCTTTGCCCATCGTTAAACAGACAGTTGTAATAGACTTATTTGTGTATTAATTGATTTTTAATTGATTTTTATTCATTTCATCTATGTACCTAGATGTACTGATATCCTTATCTATTATTTTTATTTTTTTATATAGTTATTTTTTTTACTTATTTTTTTTTATTTACTTATTTATTCCTTTTCTATTTATTTACAGAGGAAGAAAGATTATTTTTCTTGCTTTATTTTTGTATTTTAACACTATTATATTTTTATATTTTCTATTAAAAAACATTCTTATGCAATTTTACTTTGTTTAAAAAAATAAAAAAAAATAAGAGGGGAGAAAAAAAGAAAAGATTATTTTTGCTTTTTTGTCTTTTAATATTGTAATTCTTGTATTTTTAAAAGACTTAAAGTATTTTTTATTTCTATTTGTTTAATACTTTTTCTTTAATTTGAAACCTTTAAATTTTTTTTTTAATTTAATTTTTATTTTCAGAAATTACGAGAACGGGGTTGAAATATTCATAGGCTGAAAAAAATGATGACATCATATCTGCTGCTGCTGACTTTTTTGATCAATGAGATTCAAGCTCTGCAACACCGATGTTAGGGATGTGTGGAGCACAAAGAGGGACTATGTAGAAAAAATAAACCTCATTTGATCACATTCCTTGAGGGTATCGTGGTCAGCTTATAAACTTTTCAACCGACTCTCGTAGGTTTAGATATCCTATTACTATAAACACAAACAGGCACACACATACGCACGCACAGTTGCACACTCCCGCACGCACGCACACACATACACACACGCATACGCAAACACGCACACACGTAAACACAATTCATTTTTAGCGTTCAGTCGCTGTGACCATGAAAGCAAGAAGAAAGTGACAACGAAGAAAACCTGTGGAGTAAGGTTCGCCATTCTGCTAGGAAAAGTGTCTTCTCATACCTTTTATCCGTTCCTAATTCTGCGATTATCATTTTTTTTCCTCGCACTCGGGCCAATAACAGCGATGAGCCCGTTCAAGACTTAATTAGGTGACCACTTAAGCAACAGCAGGTAGTGCAAAGGACCAGAGTTCGATGATTATCAAAATTATTTCATTCATCATTAAACGACCAGAAAAAGTTTGATATGCCGTGAAACAAATCAGCCAACAACCAGCCCATCCACCGAAACCCGTGATAATGCCTTCCATTTCACGTACCATCAGGTTTATTCCAAACCAAAGCTATATATATTATATATATATATATATATATATATATATATAGAGCGAGAGAGAGAGAGAGAGAGAGAGAGAGACAGACAGACAGACAGACAGACAGACAGACAGACAGAGACAGAGAGAGGAAGTAAGAAGTTTGAATAGCGTCAAATAAATTAAAACAAATGTCTAAACAAAATATCAGAATGTATATCCAAATGTAGACATGAAAACTAATTCCTTAAAAGTAACGATTCCAAAGTCTAATCAAATTAAATGACAACAAAATAATAATAATAATAATAATAATAATAATAATATTTTTATTAATCAATACTAAGTATGGTCTCCTGGCTGGGATAGGGTTATCCGTCTTTATCTCGAAGTCCCAGTGAATTTTATGCGTTTCATTCTTCAAGAACAGATTCTGGTTTATGCATATACTATTTTGTTGTAAGGTAAAAATTAAGAGAACTTGTAAACTGGTGGACTTTACGGTTCCAGCAGATCACAGGGTGAAGATGATGGAAAACGAAAATATAGAAAAATACATGGACCTTACCAGAGAATTGTAAAAGCTGTGGAATATGAGGGTCAAAGTAATACCAATTGTAGTTGGTGCACTTGGAACGGTCCCAAAAAGCTTGGAAAAAAGACTGAAGAATCTGGAGATCAGAGGAAGAATTAAGACAATCCAGATTACTGCATTTTTTGAAATCGACTAGAATAATCAGAAGAGTCCTTGGGACCTGAGGAGACTTGTTGTGACTCATACTCTAGTGAAAGATCATCAGGTTATGCTGGAGTGAAAATATAATATAATAATAATAATAATAATAATAATAATAATAATAATAATAAAGGGAAAGATGATCAACTGGGAATTGTGAAAAAAATTGGACATACTACCAAATGGTATATGCACAAACCAGAATCCGTTAATTATCCAAAATAAAGACGTGGATTTTGCAGTTCCGGAATACCACAAAGTGAATGACAGAAAACGAAAAGATAGACGAATAGAGCTTGCCAGAGAAGTGAAAAAAACTGTTGGCGAAGGTGATACCGATTTTAGTTGATGCCCTCAGAATGATCCCCAAGGGTTAGGAAAAAAGATTGGAGGAATTAGAAAGGTTAGGAAAAAAGATTGGAGGAATTAGAAAGGAGACTTGCTATCACTCAGTCTCCAGTAAAAGATCTCTAGCTAACGCCGGTGTGAAAAACTCACGAGAAGTTAAATAACATTGGTAAAATTGAGAAGAAGAAGAAGAAGAAGAAGAAGAAGAAGAAGAAGAAGAAGAAGAAGAAGAAGAAGAACAACAACAACAACAACAACAACAACAAGTCTAGCAGCAGGAATATCATTAAGCCATAGATAGGTTTGTTTTGGTTCGCTTACCACAATGTTCCCGTCCAGGGCTTTAGCCACTTATGCACGGAGACTCCCGCCACATAAACTTGAAGACAATATCTAATCGCGAACGATAGCACAAAAATCCTACTACAGCTTGAACAACAATTATGACAGCGCTGATGAGTATTTCGTAAATATGAAAATACGGCTGAGACTTAGAGGAGATCACGTTTGAGAGTAATTGGAATCCTGTGAAATTGACATATGGAATCAGTATAAAAGAAAGAAAGAAAGAAAGAAAGAAAAAGAAAAAAGAAAAATCAGATGAAGTGAGAGAAATCTCGTTAGAAAAAAACGTGACCAAAATAATTGCTGTTCTCAACAGAACTAACGAACGGAAAGAGTTTAAAATGAAATGAAGTTGATTGCCTTTTAAAAATATGCGTTTGCTTTGACAGAATTGACGTTGGATTATTGCATCAGAACATTGTGCCTTTATTCAACTATGTCTCTCTCTCTCTCTTCTCTATATATATATATATTATAATATATATATGTATTTGAGTAGCATGGAAATGGAGTCAACACCTGGTTACTGACAGTTTCTCACATATGCGATGTTGGTCTGAATATCACATAGGCGAGAAACTGTCAGTAACCAGGTGTTGACTCCATGTCCACACTACCTTAACTCAAATATAAACGCACTATCAATGATATTGAACACTATCTACTTAGAAATATAACAACCATATTATACACAAAATATTATATATACGTGTATATCGTTCTCTCCCTGTCTATCTCCTGACTATGGTTTAAATACTACCACTACTGTTCTTCTACAAGGATGGTTTGGCATTAAATGACCCACGAAGATTGGTATGCCAAAGTGACGTTCTCCTATTGACACATGGATACACTAGTGTAGATAGACCAGCAAAACTCCACATCAATCAGCATTGAAGGGATTCTGGGTGCCATGCGGAAGACTTAACAGGGGCGATTACCGATAGGGACGTTTGGTGAGTGTAAGACATGGGAATCCGTATTGACAGCACAACCTGATGATATATATATATATATATATATATATATATATATATATATATATATACTAGCTTCGGCGGTACATATACTAAAATTGGAACGATACAGAGAAGATTAGCATGGCCCCTGCACAAGGATGACACGCAAATTCGTGAAGCGTTCCATATTTTTTAAAATTTAAAAAAAAATTTTATTTTTGAATTTTTTTTATGGAGGCACGTGGGCTAGTGGTTAGAGTCGTGGAAAATGGACTCGTTGATTCGAGTTCAATTCCTAGACGAAGCTGTTGGCATTTCACATAGCACTAATACCCTTGGGAAAGGTATGAATCCATATATTCTCCCTCCAGCTATGGATTAAATAGTAGGGCAGACTGGGCTCTTCAGCCTTGGGTAGGTAACCAGTCTAGGAGAGGGATAACTCTGAATTCAAAATTCCTGAGGTCGGTTGTTGATTGGGTTTGTGGCAACCTTTGATGCACCAATTCTTTCCTATCGACTGTGCCAAAAAGTGTGGATGGTCCAACACAAGCCTTCACCACTATAAACAAATCCCTGTGTGGGAGTTTATTGTGTGTATGAACCCTCATACGTCGAAAATCGACGGGAGAGTCCATTTATATATATATATATATATATTAGGCTATGGGCCCAAAGGTCAATATGGCTCTAGATTTTTGATTCAGTGACCTCCGTTTGGGGATGGGGAAATGTTGCAAAATGAATGTCTATAGACTCCTGAATATCATACTTTTTTGTCACAAGCGTAAATGTTGCACATTTGTGAGAATTGTAGCTATATCTAAATTTTGTCGTAGGTACCACCAATTTTCCCTGTAAAATTTACCCACCCCTATATTTAACAGAATAAAACTCGCATAAAGGTTAATATTATCTTGAAAATGTTTGTCCATTCAAAAAAAGAACCATTAAACAAACTCCTAACGATTTTTAAATCTTTTTTTCAGTTTACGAAAATAATGAAAATTATAAACGAAAAACAATGTTTATATTTTTGCACCGTTAAATCAATTGAAATTTAACGTAGCCAAAAACAAGTTATAACTCGAGGTATTTTTTAAAATTCTATGAAAAATCAATTAATAGTCTGATTTTCACGAAAATTTCCATAATTATTTACCTTTAAATGAAAATATGTCTGAAATAGGTTTTTCTAAAATATATCAGGGGAACTATTTTTTACGAGGTCTACTTCCCCCTAATTTATTTTATGAAATATGAAAAAATGAACCGGCAACAAACAATTTTTCCTTTTTTTCTATAAAGAGAATAGTATGAATAATTATATCAGAAGATTTTTATAAGTTTCAATGCCAAAGTTTTTTTTAGTAAAAGAACCATGAATACAGACTTCTGATAAAAATATCCATAAAGAAACTGACCGTGTTGTAAATAAACGGACTGTTTTATTTATTTTTCACGATAATGATGAGTAATTTTTTCCCAACCGGATAATTCGATCTTTGAATTAACAGTTTTTATTTGTAACAACTCTTTATGTTCGTTATTTCTTTTTGCGTGATTGTAAAACAAAGTTCAAAAATACTACGTTTCTTAATTCAATATGGCGTAAACTGATTACGGGACCTATTTTGGAGGTACCTAACAATCATTCAAATAAAACATGAGGACTTGCTTAAACCCAAGCAGCACTCAAACCAATAAACATACGAACATGTAGTTTAGCACATTTTATTCCCAATTAAATTCTGCACCATTTAGTATATATACATTGGACTTTATATTCATAGTCTGCTTCAAAGTTGAGAATGTTTGTAAAAAAAACTCTTTTGAGACATTTTCGGTAAAACTTGCAAATTGTCTTCAAAATTAAAACGGAAAATTTACGCCCCGAAATAACTATCTCTAAATCATGGATTTAAATTTTAAATAAGAAACAAAATGAAAGAAAATATATAGTTTTACAAAATAAACAAAAAGAAATAAAACTGGTACATTTCTACAACAATATGGAACTTAAAAAATAAGTATTTGATTTATACATTAAATAATAAATAGCAAATAAATTAGCATTTTTTTACAAGTAAAAATGTATTAAAAGTCTGAAGGTTTTTCAGACTAAAAACAAAGTTTAAACTTGCAAATCGTCGTTTCTTTCATTTTGTTTCTTATTTAAAATGTAAATCCATGATTTAGAGATAGTAATTCCTTTCGCTTTTCTTGTTTAATATTTACCAAATTTTTCGAATAGATATCTCTTGCTAGTTAGTAAATATTAAAATGAATAAGGTAGACTGTTAATTCAGGGGTGTAAATTTTCCGTTTTAATTTTGGCGACGATTTGCAAATTTAACCCATTTATCATTATATATTTGTAGCTAGAGACATCATTTTAATCTGAGATGTATTTGCGATTTTGTGTAATTCCAACGTTGATTCCTTCACCACAAAGTGGTAAAATATACAATCATTGTCAACTTTTATTCCAAAGTAATTTAGTCAATATTTCTTTGGTTTTTTTCATTCTTCAATCTATAAATAAAAACACAGGTTCTAAACAATTTTGTTGAGAAAATGGAACAATCATTTTGGTAGTTTATTGAAAGTTAAAGAAAACAAAATCTTAATAAAAAATAAGATCATAAATGTTTTTTTTTTATATGACAATGATGGGAATGATGAAGTGGCCTAACCATCAATTTTTATAGGATTTTGCAGTGAAAGATTGAAGAAAACTTTTGCATCATCAGTATTTTTTCCATGTTTTTCTTAGTTCTTTCAATTCGCTGAGAATCCATGAAACGTAAATAGCAAGTTTGGTGAAATCCACTTGACGCTTGCTTGTGAACCTTGTAAAAATTTCCATTTTGAGACATATTCTAGAAATCGCGTCCATGTCTCCTCTGAAAAAGATTTAACTTTGAACTTTTAAGACGGAAACATGCGCATAAAACACTTTTTTCTTGTTTGTTTACATCCTTCGCTGAAGGCAGCCATAACTCATGCCACGGTGATCTTGATTTGTTAATTATCAGCAGTCAATAAAAGATGTATTCTGATTGGCTACTTCGTTATACGAAGCGAGCGAAAATTTTAGCATCTAATTTGTGGATTAAAATACAAATTATTAATTAATATAAAAAGATATGGCCGTGGAAAAGTTACTGAATGTTTCTCATGATTTTATACGTATTATCGCAAAAAAATAAAATGCCCACCCATTTTATAGGTCATTAAAAGTCATCTTTTTCGCCTTGGGCAACCTACCTATATATGATAGGGTAGCGTAGATATAAAGTCAACAGCATTTGTTAACTTCCAGTTTCATGTTTATTCGATTTTCAAATATATGCTCTTGTCTGGGAATGATATGGAAAACTTTATTTCTGAATATAGCAAACTACTTTATCACACACACACACACACACACACACACACACACACACACACACACATACACACACACATATATATATATATATATATATATATATATATATATATATATATATATCCTTTAAGATTTTTTATCTGATGCAATTAATGTTGTTTTTTCCGATTATTAAAATGTATTGCCATATCCGTCTATATCAATTTATTCATATATATCCTAATCTATCTATCTATCTATCTGTGTTATTAGCTATCAAGATACGAATTTCTTTCTTATCCCCTGATAAATCATTCTACTGATATCTACATCAATCTGTTCTTATCTATATGCCTATCAAGCTATTACAACCCGTGTCCACCTAAGCTATACCAATTCAGGAATATCTATTTTCATCATCCTCTCTCTCTCTTTGCATCGGTCTCTATCGCTATTCTCATCTATGTATATGTATAGCAATAACAATTCAATCACACATAGCCCTGGATGACCTCGAGAGTAATCTGTTCGCAATCTTGGTGAAACATATTACTTTGAGAGAGAGAGAGAGAGAGAGAGAGAGAGAGAGAGAGAGAGAGAGAGGGAGAGAGAGGAGAGAGAGAGAGAGAGAGAGGTGGGTAGGAAAATTGTGATGTGCAGCTAAGCATCACTTGTATGGAGCTAAGTTCAAAGAAATTGCTTTTAAAAATCTTAATTTATGCTGACCATACAGCCATACTTGATTGATTTTCAACGAAATTATTCCTTTTTATCATTCCGTTCTACTTTCTATTTATTTCACACACACACACACACACACACACACACACACACATATATATATATATATATATATATATATATATATATATATATATATATTAGAGAAAGATGGAATAATAAATCCGACGGTATATAAATAAAAGATATTAAAATCAAAATATTTGAATATTTTGAGATATTCTTTATATAAGCATTGCTAGCCTTTTACACCTTATTTAGATCAGTGTTTTTTTAAAATCAATTATAGCTTAATTATATTCACGTTCAGTATCTTTTATGAGTTCTAAACAATAAACAAGATTTTTTAAAATTCTTTCGAACCCCCAAAAGTTACGTCAGTCTAGTTTGAAATGTAACGAGATCAACGTTTTACTGTTTTACATCTCGAGACTGGAATACGGTTGTTGGATATGGTTGTTGGGCTGGCTTGTATTCTAGCTCTTTTGAGGCTGGAGAAACTAGGGATTCATTGGGGATATCTTACCTTGTACCATTATAGTTCATTATCATAATACCAGACGTTCTTGTTTCTTCTCATGAGCTATTTTATTTTATCTCCAAATCTAGATGCCTTGGGTGACAGACACGTATCTTGCGTCTGACCCTGCTACTGCTTCATTCCAAACTGATCTTTCTCCTCCCTTTCTCTCACACTCTTCACTACCTTGTCCTAACCAATCAGATTCGACAGGTGGCCTAGTACTTCGTCATCAAAATCATTCCTCGTTAACTACACGCAATATCTTGGATTTCTGGCTTTTCCCATCTTATCATGTTACGTATATATGCATGAGGCGTAACAGATTGGGTAAATCTGACAAAATGTGATTTAATATTGAGGAAATACGGGTAAAACACAAAACAACTTTTTTCAATTGATATTTCGCCTCGGTGTGTAACGAAGCTTCGTCAGAATCTATTTGAGACACGGAGACTACAGTCTTTTTGTATTTTGAAAAAGGTAATTATGAGGGGGAGAGGATGGGAGGGCGGATGCATCGAAAGATGTGAGGAAAAAGAGAAAGGGGAATTGTCAACAGGGCTGTGGTAGTTTGGGGGTTCAAAGTGGTATGTGGGGGAGAAGGCGTCTGACAGTGGATTGGTATCTGTTTAGTACAAGTTGTGAAAAAGGGGTATTAGAATTTTTTGTTTTGATGTGTTTCAGAGATTCTGTGATTTTTGCGTTTTTCGTGTATCTATTTATTTATTTTATGTTATCCCTTGTCTATTTTGATTTTGTTCTGTTGAGTTATGATTCTTGTGATTGCTGGCACAAGGTGGAAGAAACCAGGCCTTTCTTTTATTATTTTTGGTTTTACAGTAGTCACTGTGTCTCAAATAAATTTTGACGAAGCTTCGTTACATATCTAGGCGAAATATCAATTGAACGAAGTTGTTTTGTGTTTTATCCGCATTTCCTCAATTTTCCATCACACACACACACACACACACACACACACACACACACACATATATATATATATATATATATGTGCCTAGATAGGATACTCTAAAACTAAATTCAAAAGAGAATCTGAATCTCATCCCTAGTAACAACACAACAAAAATCTCTAAGGACTCAAATATTTAAGAACCGTTGGGACATTTTGAAAGTAAACTCCAACTTAAAAGATATTTTTAAGAACCAGGCATACTGACCTATCGCTGACTAAATAACCCCAGAGAAATGTTAGAAAACAAGAATATACTAAATAATAAAGTAATCCACAAGAAGCCCACAATAAATTCATCAAAAGTTTGCCAACCATGTAATATTCAGACAAACTTATGCCGTAAACATCTAAAATCAACCAACTCATTCACTAGCTTCACAGCTAAAGCGAATTTAAGAATTTACCACGAATTTTATTGCAGGAGCCAAAATGTAATTTATTTACTGGACTGCACACGCTGCCAAAAACAATATATTGAAAAGTCAGAATGACCATTTTTTCTTTAGACTAAATAATTATCAATACAAAATCCAATCCATGGATTACAACAAAATAATACTTGTTGAACAACACTTTCATTCAAACGGTCACGATTTTGACAAAAACGGAAGGCGCACAATCAAAGTGTTATATCCCAAGATGTTAGGCATTACAAAATATAACAAAACAATTGAATATATTTTAAAAATACAACAATGTTCGTTTTTATTCTCTCACCGATCAGGATATAGCAAGATGGTTTGGATAAACAATTAACTGTCAACAAGTAGTGTATTCATCAGTTAGCCGTGTTGATGTCTATTGCTACACTTTCTTCAGTGAAGAGTCAAAAACTTCGTTAAGGGAATTAACTCTCCCCTAACACAAAGAAAATCTCAATTTATTTTTGATGATATTACTGTGATAATAAAAACATACGAAGATGAATGTATAAGACATTTGCAAACATTAACCCCAAATAGGCTTAACATAAAACTGAATAGCGCTGCTTTGAAACAGGATGGACAGTTTTGGGGTGACACATAATCACCTAAATAAACTAATAAACAAACCAAGCAGTCACGGCTAATTTGAAACACACTCCTTCCCAATGTCAAAAGATACATCCCAAAAGAAAAGCTCATTTGCCAAATGATTTGACAACACATATATAAAGGACAGATAATTGCATTTCACTTAGCGATAATACCCTTGGGAAAGGTATGAATTCTACTCTCCCTCCAGCTATGGGTAAATAGTAGGGCAGATTGGGTTCTTTAACCTTGGCTAGGTAACCGGTCTAGGAGAAGGAAAACTCTGAATTCAAACCTGTTGAAGCCCGCTTAAGAAATTGACCTTGTGTCACATCCTGCTCGTGCGGAGGGGTTGGTAAATATATATAGATATATAAAGGACAGATGAAGACACTTGGATACAATAAAATAATTTTCATTCAACAAATGGATATGCCATGAAACCAGTGCATTTTAGTTGCTTCTTTTATAGTATATAAAATTATTCAAGAAACCTTTTTTTCCACAAACACTTTTCTGCTAGTCAAAACTAGTTGAGATAACTAACAAAAGGAATAACACAAAATAAGTATTCCTTTTTATCTTATCACTTTTATTTATCTTCAAGGCAGACTGTAAAATAATTATTTCAGTAGTGTGTAATTTATGATTTAAGTTTTGGATTCGAAAGGAAAGAGAAAAGAAAGAAAATAATGTTGAAGAGATATTTAGCTGGAATGAAAGCAATGGTGGAAAATGTGTGAGTAATATTTAGTTTAAATAAAAACAACCCAAATGATGGAAAAACCGATGCTGAAATGGCGGTATCTACATCAGTTGATATTTTGATAACACTGACGTGCGCCAAACCGATTGAAGATTAATAAATAACTAAAATGTTTAGAATATTATAAAAAGCCCAGTTTTGGAAGAAGGGGTCACTCAGAGACAAGTGGCGAGAAACGAGAGACGAAACCCGCACGTCGTCACTCACAGTCACCCTGTCTTTCTTTTTTTCTATCATGGAAAAACGCCAACCGAGTCCTTTTGGAAAGAAACGCCACACCCCTTAAAAGAAGGGCCGTAACACAACAAGACGACTACTTTACTTTCGCTCGTTTTTTCAACCACGAATGCAGAGCCACATCGGGATTTTTCCACCTATTGATCTTGCTATGAAAAAATCAGAAATCATTAATAACGTAAAATTAGTTAGCTTTAATACTTTTTTGATAGCTGTTTTCGATTCCTTAGGACAAAAAAGCTTTTATAAACCAATTTTTCGGAGTAGGGAAACTCTATAACTCATTTTAAAAACAAAAATAGATTACAAAAAGTCGCCACTTTTGCCCCCCCCCCAAAAAAAATTGTTGAGCTAAAAATCGACATAACTCGGGCAATTTTTGGAATTAGAAAATCAAATTCTGGGGATGTTGTTACTTTAACATCGTTCACACATGGACAAAATCTTAGAAAAATTGAAGGGCGTGGATGACAATTTTACTTTTTTCTGGATGATTTGACATGGAATTACCCCCACTCTAACCTAAAAAAAGATGAACGAGACATACTGGACAATGCTGGGAAACCAAAGACGAACTCATAAGAGATGTTCTGTAAGACGAACAAGACATGCTGGATACTGTTGGAGAAGCAAGGATGAATTTTTGGGTGACGTTCTCTTGTGGCCACCTACGCATACACACACCAGTTTAGTTAGACCAGCAAAAATCTATATAAATTAGCTCTGTGTATATTCTGGATGTCAACTGGAGGACCTACCAGAGAGAGAGAGAGAGAGAGAGAGAGAGAGAGAGAGAGAGAGAGAGAGAGAGAGAGAGAGAGAGAGAGGTATTCTCCTATGGACACCTATACATCTATACATGGACATACCAATATGGGCCGAACAGCAAAAACCTACAAAAATCAGCACTGTATGGATACTGGATGCTCTGCAGAGAATTTCCCTGGGGCGATGACCAATTGGGACGAAGAGAGAGAGAGAGAGAGAGAGAGAGAGAGAGAGAGAGAGAGAGAGAGAGAGAGAGAGAGAGAGAGAACTGTGCTGCTGCTGATGATGATGATGAATAACCATAATATATCACTTATTGTACGAAGTTCTTTATGAGACACTAAAAGTATTACATGCTGTTCATTGTACAAAACTACAACAATTCAGAGTTTGGATTGAGAATCAGTATCAGAGCATGTGCTAGGGTTTTATGCGTCCCCGCAACCCTTTATCTATGATGCAACCCTTAATCTATGATGCACTCCCCTAAGAAACTATAATACATGTAACTTTTCATAAAGTAGTATTCACACAAAATATATAAACACCGTACTTTCGGGGATCCTAAGCAGGCTTGGGTCCACTCCAATAATGGATCTCGGGCGTATTACGCACCGGTCCTGACTAGTATACTAATTAATATTAAAAGAAAGAAACAAGTTTATTCCAGCTGCAAATATAATTCTGGTTATCATCAAGTTCCCTTTCAATTATTATAGTATTCTTATAATTTATTTTGACCAGTTCACATTCCTAGGTAGTAATATCTCATCAACAAAAAACGATGGCAATATATGCATAGGAAAGTCGTGGACTGCTATAGGCATATACTCGATAATATAGAAATCTGATCTCGCTGATGAGATACAAGGAAAAGTCTTTCAAGCTGTAGCCGTGTCAGTGGTACTGTACAGCTGCACCACTTTGGACTCGAAAAGAACGCTTTGAAAAATAGCTAGATGTGAGCTCCACAAGGAAGATGCATGCTGTTTTGAAAATATCTTGGAAGCAGCACCCAACATGAAAAAAGCTGTAGGGCCACTTACCCCCTATCACACGAGTAATACGAATAAGATATACCGGACATTACAGGAGAAGCAAGAATGAATCCATGTGACGTTGTCTTGTGAACACTTACACATTGACACACTAGTATATTTCGACCAGTAAACACCTTCATTTTCTGGCTTGCACCCTACAAGAAAGCAAGGGCGAACTCATAAGTGACGTTATCCTGTGGATACATACACATGGACACACGAGTGTCTTTCAACTAGCAAAAACCTACATCAATCAGCTTTGATGCCGAACGGAGGGCCTCCCAGGGGCGATGACTGATTAGGAGAGAGAGAGAGAGAGAGAGAGAGAGAGAGAGAGAGAGAGAGAGAGAGAGAGAGAGAGAGAGATTAGAGTCATGGATATTCGTGCTGATTATGATGATGATGATGATTTTTGTAATAATCGTAATTATTATTCCAATCATCGTTATTTATACACAAATAAGTAAAGTAAGTAAAGTTGGTAGAGTGGCCTATCGTCGGTAACAGCCGGACAGCGAGGGAGTATATCACCTTTTCGCTAGCGCTAGACCAGGAAGATTTTTTTTCTGAAGAGGAGCGTCATACCTACTCCCCATTTTACCGCACAGATAAGATTATTCAATCTGTACTACTCATGCACTGAGTTGGCGGGGACCGGTATCGAACCAGGAACCTTGAGATTCCTAGCAACTGAGCTAAACAAACCCCATATATTTATCTATTATTGATACGCAAACAATGCAGAAATTATGAGGAAAATAGTAATGTAAAAATAAAAAAAAGATGATAATGATATATCTCTGGGTGTAAAATAATCAAAGAGTTGTATCATTCATCTGATCTAATACTAATCTTATAATCGATAACTGATATTGTTTCGCATTAAATAAAATAACTGCAAATTACCTAGCCAAAAGACTATTACATTCAGAACAACTTCCGATAGCCACCCTCATATATATATATATATATATATATATATATATATATATATATATATATATATATATATATATATGCGTGTATTTCTCTGCAGTTAATTGGATAAAAATGTAACCCTGAAGTGAACTGTCATTAATTTGCCATGTTTCAGCTGTCACAGAAAAATTCAAAGACTCTTTAACGGCTGGTACAAGTCGTGGCTTTTCCCGCGTAACTTGTCAATGTTTTAATGGGGCGAAACAAACGTCCGACATTTTTTATGAGCATCAATTCGGAGCGTAATGTTTTGCTCGTAACTTTCTTTGTGCCTTTCTTTGAAAATCAGTAACCAAAGGAAATGATATTAAATTATGAGCAGACTCTTTGTTTCTTTTTTGTTACTTTTTTGTCTCTTTTTTTTTTCTTCTTTTTTCTTCATCTTCTTATTATTCATTTTGGAAATGTCTGCAACGAATAACTTTTTGTAAATTTTTTGTAAATCGTCCAAGATTCTTTTTTTTTTAAATGTTATCAATTTGCGTTATTTTATTTGTAATATTAATATTAATTCGAATTATCACTGGATTGAAGTTCACTAAGTTTATTTCGCTCTTCATTTTTGATTACCATAATTTATGGTATATTGGACGCATTCAATCATAATGTTGTGATGTAGTTAACGGAGACTGCTATGTCGCTGATGGCTGTTCGTTTTTTAATTAATTCTTGATGGGTACTCAATTTTTAAAAAACAAATTTTTATAACTCAGTTTGTCCTATTTAACCCACAGATGAGACCCTAACAGGTACGACCACACCGGGTCAGAGTTGACCTGGGAGATATGGTGATGAAGGGATACTTCCTATTACCCGAGCTCCAGAACTGGAACTTCCCCTTGGTATAGAGTTTAACGTCATGCCCAGGACAATAATACCTTTAAACACCGCCTCCTAACACATATATGATAAAAGGGGTTATGGCTTGCCAAAGTAGCCTTTGTGGTCGAGGGTCTTTGAAATATTAGAGCTAATATATTTTATGTTATTTTATTTACATTAGTTTAAAAAAACCCAATTGCTTCAAGGTTTTGAAGGCGTTTTTATTGTAATTTTTATACTTTATACCCGAATTTTTGGAGGTGGATGGTGTAATGTTTACCATCACAATGAATGGACAGGGCGAAACGAGTTCAAAACCTGGACGCAGCTATTTGCATTTCACATAGCGCTAATACCCTTGGGAAAGGTATGAATCTAACTATTTTCACTTCAGCTATGGGTAAATAGTAAGACATTCTTGGCTCTTTAACTTTGGTATGTGAAACGATTGAGGAGAAGGAAAACTCTGAATTCAAACTAAAGGGTCTCTCTTCTTGTAAGTCAAAAACTACTTTGAGAGCTCCACTTCTCTCTGCCTGTCGGCTGACAGAATAATACTACGACTGTACCTCTGCAAAGGGGTAACATTTCTCCAATGGGGATACATGTTAATCGTGGGGGATGACCCATGATGCTTAAGAACGGAATCTTGATGGATGAGCAATCCATGACATGCAACAATCCACTTTGACCCTTACTTGGGATACACTGGCGGTCATAGAGGACCCCTCCGATCAATCGGCTGGTCACATCTAGGCTTAGCATCTAAATGATTGTTCCAACCCTATTGCCCTTATGGCAGGCCCCCAACCCTTTTTATCATATATGTGCTAAAAGGTCTTAGTGTCTTAGGTAAGACGTTAAACTGCATCTAGGAGTGAAGTTTCAATTCTGGAGCTCTGAGGAATGCGGAGTACTCCTTCATCCCCATTAATCACAGATCAACTCTGATCTGGAGTTGTAGTACTTGTGAGGGTCCCATCTATGGGTTTACTAGAAAAAGCATGAAAAGTATGAAAAAGCATGAATTTAAAAAAAAGTTAAAAAAATTGAATACCGATCAAGAATTAATAACACAAAACGTATTCGGTATAAAATAACCCAACAATTGTTGACATGCCAAAAAAACAACCAACCAATCAGCCAACCAACCAATCCCCCTCCTCCTCCTCCTCCTCCTCTTGACCTCTAATAAAAACATGATATAGGATGTTAGTACTATAGTTGAGGAACTTTCGTAAATCAGCTGATATGAAATGTTACTTTTAGTGTTTTATCTTTAATAACTAACGCTACAGCAGACCACCAGCAATAAACCCTACCAAATAAATAAAACTCGTAACCATATATATTTGCTGGAGCAAAAGTAAAAAAAAGTGTTTTGTGGTCTTCAATCAAACATACTTAAACAATAAGTTGCTCTCAAAATATACACTATATATATATATATATATATATATATATATATATATATATATATATATATATATATACAAAATAAGCAAGAAACAAAACTTAAAACAACAAAACCTAATTTAGAAATAAAACTACAATAATTCCTTTACCAGATACAAACTCTTTTATTATCTACAAACATATCCAGGCAATATTCATACAACAACATAACTCTCATAATAAAAAGGGAAAGGAAATGGTTACTGTGTTTGATACAGTTGACAACCAAGATATCACCAAAACAGACAAAATATCAGATCGGATTTACTTCCTGTTTAAAGCGACAATTTAATTTTGATTTTCTGATTCTACCCCGAAATATTGTAAATATCTAAATTTATATATTTTTTATCATGCATCATAGTAAGTACATTTAATCTTTTCAATATTTTCTTTCATTTACATTAAATTTATAGGTCATACAATTGTCATCTATCTATCTATATGATTATTATTATAGTTGTAATTTTATGAGGTATTGAGCACTCTTGAATAAATTACTAATGCCACTACAACCTAAACGTTAAAGCGGCACCCAAACACTATATATATATATATATATATATATAGTATGAACAAAAAGTAATAAGACAAGCAGGAATATTTCTTATATGTTATTTATTCTCAACTAGTTTCGACCTTAGGTCATCGTCAGGAGAAAATTTCTTATTTGAAGAAATTGTTTATAGATTTTTTGAAAGAACTATAAAAATTGAAGTGTTTTTGAGGGTTTGACATGCTATTAAAATCCGGGTAGACGAGTGTGTTAGTAGTAGCAAGTCCATTTGTTCCGTGAAGAACCCCTCTCTCTCTATATATATATATTTATATCATTGCCATTACTAAGTAAAAAGACTGTTATCCTTCATGTCTTTCACAATGGTAACTATATGTTCCCAATCACCAGAATGTCTTAGTAGTTGTCAGTTTAGATGAAAAATGATCATGGGTCTATTCTTGTCTGAGAAAAGTTATTTTTGTATGAAGGAATAGTTTTCTACTGTTCATTTCCTCCTGGCTTTTGTCCCTCACATTATAAACCTGAAATGATTGGCAGTTATTCATTGTTAAAATAAGTTACCTCTTTTCTCTGCCCCCCCTCCCACACCAACGTCTCTCGTCTCTTACACCTCAGTTCCGCCAAATGTCGCCAAGCTAACTTTATCTTTACACAAAATCAATGCTATTAACTCTTCGAACATTCAGGCCGGTGAACTCGTAATCAACCGGCTATCACGGACATCTGAATGGTCGGGTCAAGCATTTTTCCGAAGAAAAAGCCCTTCTTTGAGATTGGACCTGATTGGATATTGAATCAGATGTTCTATGAACGAAAGGATCTGGACATTTTAGTAGAAAATGGAATTAGTCAGATGCTTAAGTCGATTACCTTAGTGAACACATCGGTAGTGGAATTATCAGCGTTTTTTTAAATATGAAATGCCCATATTAACTTGATATCTGGCACTTAACTATCTAAAAAGGTGGACTCCCCCAATTTTTATTTTTACCTATATAGGGTAAAAGAATGTCGACGCATGTGATCTAATGGTTACTGTCATGGGAAATGAACTTGGTGAGACGAGTTCAAATTCTGGACTAGGCTGTTTGCATTTCACGTAGTACTAATACCCTTGGGAAAGGCATGGATCAAACAATTCTTTCAGCTTTGGATAAATAGAAGGATAGACTGGGCTCTTTAACCTTGTTTAGGCCACCGATCTAGGAGAAAGAAAACTCTGAATTCAAAACTGTTAAACTTATATTGAAATTGATCACATCCTACCCGTGCGGAGGGGTTGGTAAATATGTATGCAGAGGTTGTTCGTTGGTTGTTTATCTGTTTTACGGCATATCAACACTTTTCCGGTCATTTAATGCGGAATGAAGTCATTTTGATATCAGGTTGCTTACAGTACCAGCTATTGCTTAAATGGTCACCCATTTAAATATTGAATAGGCTCATGGCTGCTTAACTTCAGTGATCTAGTGGGAGCCGGTGCTTTCAGCGTGACTTGACCGTAAGGTATGTATATAGAGTAAATAAAGTTAACATAAGAATATATAATCATTTTACAAGTTCTGATTCTGGTTACTGATTGCTAATACCATTCTCTGTTGATAAAGGAACGTGATTGGTTCTAAGCAAGTAATCTTCTCTTTAATCCTATTCTAAGGTTGAACATTGGCTTTTAGGAATAGATTGAATCTGTATAAAGGAATTCGTGGAAGCTAAGCGAACAATGAAGCAGTTAAATTCTTTCGAATTAGATGAACGAATTTAGAGCTGAGGAATATTATTTATTGCTCAGTTGTACGATTCTTCAAGTGAAACAGTGTCTCATAAAATAACCGACTGTCTCAGTAGCTAAATATACAACAGAGGAAATATTGTGCATAACACTATTTTTGATTGATTTTAATGGCATATCAACCGTCTAGGGATATTTTATGCCTATAGGTTAAGGAATTTACATTTCTTGTGTGGTTACATCTTAAGAGGTTTTTGTAAACAGTTATATTATATCAATTATTCCTATCTGATACACATAATTTGCACACAGTTGTATGGTTTTAAGTATTCTTATCTAATACTAATAATTATATGGTTTCAAGTAATTACTTCTTTTCAATAATTGTCATTTGTTTGCACACATTTGTATGGTTTCGAGTAACTAATAATAATTCTTAATACATGATTATAGCTTCAAGTCACTATTCCTAACGAAAAATAGTTACAGGTATATAGCATCCAGTATTCATATAGAATACAAATAATTTCTAAACGTATCAATTTGACCCATTGATGGGGCAGGTACTACCATCCGGATCAGAACGGATATGGAATTAATGACAATAAGAGGGTACTCCATACATCCCAGATCTTCAGAACTGGAGCCTCACCATAAGATGCAGTTTAGTGTCATACCCAGGAATCCTATTTCGGGGGGGGGGTATTTCCCCTCTGTGCAGATTACAGTCAGCGTAATCTAAGCCCCGCAAACAGGGAGACTCTACTGCTTTTTATAGACGGTACTGACAATTTGTCTGATTTTTTTAAGATGAGGCTTGATAGTTTGTATTATTTAGATTTCTTTTATTATTGTCCTAATTTTTATTGTTATATACACAACAATTCGGCCGCTGTACCAACCGGGCTTATTCAGGTATTTCTTGTCGAATTCGGGAACCTTCTCTTCAAAATCGGGAACCTTCTTGTCGAACTCAGGAGCTTTCATGTAATCGGGAGTTTCCATGTCATGATCGGGAGCCTTCACGCAACTTCGAGGCGAACTCTTAATTCAGTCCACTGGTGTAGACTGTTCTTATTCAGTTAACCATGACCGGATACAAGTGTTAAGCTATGATAAATATTCTATGTTATTATCACTCATGACCAGGATTGATTGTTACTTTCAATTGTATTGACTTCAACCCTTATATCCGTTGCGCCATGAGTCCAATTAGCACGTCAGCCGAAATGTTCTGTATATAACAATAAAAATAAGGGCAATAGTAAGAAAATCTAAATAATACGTATTGACAATTGTTCTCGAGTTTACGGAAATTTTCAACGCAAGTTGTGGTTACCGTACGAGCGATGTACAAACATATTTGCCTCTTTTTGTGTTTTCTTATGACTAATGAAATATTGGAAAAAGTGTGGGCGTGCCGTGACCGGAGCCTCTTATTTTTGTTTTCTGTTTATTTATTTATTTTTTAATATGGATTTGTCGTAAATATGACAAATACTCTTAAAGACACCATGAAGTAGCGTGCTGAAAGTTTCCTCTGAGATTCGCTGAAAGCCAAATAACATTTTCTGAGAGAGAGAGAGAGAGAGAGAGAGAGAGAGAGAGAGAGAGAGAGAGAGAGAGAGAGAGAGAGAGAGAGAGAGAGAGAGAGAGAGAGAGAGAGAGTTAAGTCAGGATTATTCTACTTTTTACATATTGAAGTATTTTACAATAGCACTTAAGCAAATATATCCCACATTGTAATAATTAAATCCTTATAATGTGGTATATCCACAGGTCCTGCTAGTCTAACATATTACCCATAAAAATGAATGGGCTATTTACGCGTGGATCGATCACTTCCGCCTAAAATAAAGTAGCTATCGTTGGGACAGGACTATCCTGAAATAGTTTTGCTTAAAATTGATCAGGAAGGCTTAATACAGCCATATATGTGTTATAGCAATATAGAACCCCACCCCAGAAACAATGATATGCAACCCTGTTACGTAGTTTCAACTTAAAATATATCTAATAAAGATTCGCCTAAAGTTTAGGCGAATCTTTGGGAGATATACATTTTTTTAAGCAAAATGGGAAGATATCCCGAGGCCATCTTCCCTGCATCAACATACGTTACGTACTTCCCATAAAATACACTATTCATCTATCTGTCGATCTATCAATCTATCTATTACAGTTTTTTTTATGTATCTATCTATTACTGTATGTCTATGTATCAATCTCTGCTGTCTATTTATTTATCTATCTATCTACTTATTGATATCTATCTATCTATCTATCTCTATTACCGTCTATCTATCTAACTATTTTCTCTTATTATCTATCTATCTATCTATTACTGTTTGACTATCTATCTATTACAGTCTGTTTATGTATAGATGTATCTATCTATTACTGTATATATTATGGACTCTCTCATCGATTTTCGACGCATGAGGGTTCACACACACAATGAACACCCACACAGTGATTTGTTCATAGTGGTGAAGGCTTGTGTTGGACCATTCACGCTTTTTGGCACAGTCGATAGGAAAGAATTGGTGCATCAAAGGTTGCCACAAACCCAATCAACGACCGACCCCAGGAATTTTGAATTCAGAGTTATCCCTCTTCTAGACTGGTTACCTACCCAAGGGCCCAGTCTGCCCTACTATTTAACCCATACCTCAGGGAGAATATATGGATTCATACCTTTCCCAAGGGTATATATATATATATATATATATATATATATATATATATATATATATATCAATCTCTACTGTCTATTTATTTATTTATTTATCTATCTATCTACTTATTAATATCTATCTATCTATCAACGCCTATTTAACTCTCTCTCTCTCTCTCTCTCTCTCTCTCTCTCTCTCTCTCTCTCTATCTATCTATCTATCTATCTATCTATTACTGTCTGACTATCTAACTATTACCGTCTATCTATACATCTATTACTGACTGTGTACCTATGTATATGTCTATGTCTCCATTGCAGTCTGCTTATCTATCTTAAATCAATTAAATCTGTTTAAGTATTTCTCTCACTTTCTCTCTTTCTTTCTTTCTTTCTTTATCAACCCCTCTTAATCTGTGTATGTATTTACAAAACCCATTTGACACAGGTAGGATGTGACACAAAATCACAAGTATGAGGCATCCAGTGAGGATTGGACTCGCGATACACTAGTAATGGATTTGCGTGACTAGCTTGCTAACCAGTACAACACCATGGGACACCGTAACCAATCTGTGTATATCAATCCATCTTTTTAGATTAAATAAAGATTTTCACATCTACATTTGATTAATATTCCTGGTCAACCCGAAGAGATTTAGCCTAAAAGTAAAAAAAAAAAGAAAAAAAAAAGAAAGAAAAAGAAAAAGCAAAACAAAACATTTACGCAGATTATTGGCCTGAAAATAATCCACTTGAAATTTGCATAGAAATTGCTTTTCAAATGGATTCTTACTTTAATTTAAAAAGAAATTCTTGTAAGAAAGACTTAAATATCTAAAGAATATCTTTCAATCAATTTGTCCCTACAAGTTCTTAGAGAAGAAATAACTTGGCATCAAATGATCCGAAAAGGGTTGATATGCCGTAAAACACAACAACATATACATACCTTTCGGTCAAGTCACGCTGAAATCACCGGTTCCCGCTAGATCCCCGAACTTAAGCAGCCATGAGCGTGTTCAATACTTAGATGGGTGATCATTTAAGCAACAGCAGGTACTGTAAGCAACCTGATATCAAAATGACTTCATTCGGCATTAAATGACACGAAAAGGGTTGATATGCCGTAAAACAACCAACCAACCAACCAACCAACGACTACCCTCTATATACATATTTACCAACCCCTCCGCACGAGTAGGATGTAACACAAGATCAATTTCTTAAACGGAGTTTGAATTCAGAGACCGGTTGCCTAACGAGGATTAAAA
This sequence comes from Doryteuthis pealeii, assembly GCA_023376005.1. Taxonomy (NCBI): domain Eukaryota; kingdom Metazoa; phylum Mollusca; class Cephalopoda; order Myopsida; family Loliginidae; genus Doryteuthis; species Doryteuthis pealeii. The sequence continues at coordinate 49,506,734 of CM042137.1, read as the reverse complement.
AGCCCAGTCTACCCTACTATTTATCCGAAGCTAGAAGGAGAATAGTTTGACCCAAATCTTTCCCAAGGGTATTAACACTATGGGAAATGCAAACAGCCTAGTCCAGGATTCGAACTCCTCTCACCGAGTCAAATGTCAATTTTCCTTGAAGAATGTTCAGCGCCAGTAAAAAGCAGGGATAAAATATTTGACAATTTGTATTGCTGCAAAATCATCGACTACACAAATAAATCAAGATGGTGCCATCTCCACATCAAATGGCAAACCTCTGAAATTTGCATACCTGTTCATATAACTTTATATATATATATATATATATATATATATATATATATATATATATATATAATATAAATATATATAAATTTATATATGATATATAAATAATATAAATAATTAATAATAATGAATAAATAATTGTAAATAAATGATAATTGAAATAAATTGAAAATAAATAATAATTGAAAAAAAAAAAAAATAAATATAAAATATATAAAAAATTATATAAAAATATATAAATATATAAAAAATATAAAAAATATATAGAATAAAATAAAATAAATAAATTGAAAATAAATAATAATTGAATATAAATAATTAATAATAATGAATAAATAATTGAAAATAAATAATAAATGAAAATTGAAAATAAATAATGAATAAATAATAATAATAATTAATAATAATTAAATAATATAAATAATATATGATATATAAATAATATTCGATATATAAATTTATATATATATAATATATAAATATTATATATATATTTATATATATTTATATATATATTTATTTATATATAATATAAATATGATATATTATATATATAATATAATATATATACCTTTATATATACCTGAGTAGCAATAAAAAGTAAAGTCGGCGGAGTGGTCTATTGTCAGAATCAGCTGAACAGCGAGGGCGTCTGTCCCCTTTTCTTTAGCGCTTAACTAGGGAGATTATTTTGCTGAGGTAGATCACCACACCTACCTTCAGCTCCCTGATGCTTTACCACGCAGATCAGATCACCAAATCTTTGCTACTCATAAGATGAGTTGACAAAGACCGGTGTCGAACCCGGAACCTTGTGATTCTTTGGCGGATGCTCTACCGCTCTCTTTTTCTTTTTTGGATGATCTTCGAGATAGGAGGTAAATGGCCATACAATTGCTGTTTTGTAGGGTGTTGCTTACAAACAACGCATCTGCTCAATAAATGACAAGTCTCTGAAATTAATAAATCAGTTCATATATCTCGGTAGAAATGTCTCATGTACTGAAAGTAGGTTAAATCGAACTTAACGGACCTAAATTCCACCATCGTATGTTACCTCGCCGAAAGAAAAAAACCCAACAAAAATCAAGGAATTAACCGAATTTAATGAAATTTTCAATGTTGATATATTAATGAATAAAAGATATAATGCACCAGTTATTTTATTTTAAGACCTTTACATTTTTTCAGGTCAATTAATTTTGAACCACGTATCTTTGAGAATCTGTGTTACCCCTAAAAAATGATGTCAGGATAAGCTAGATGGGCGATCTGAGATGCCCTCTCCAATCTATCGGCTGGTCACGGCAAGCCATAGCATATATATACTAGAAGGCAATGGCTGAGAGTCTTAATGTCTTGGGTAGAACGTTAAACTGAATCGAATGGGGAAGTTCCAGTTTTGGAGATCTGAGGTATGAAGAGTATCTCTTCATCGCCATTACTTCGAGGTCCAATCTTACCCGGAGTGGTAGTACCTGTTAGGGTTCCATCTATAGGTTGAATAGATAAAAAAGAGTTTAAGAATGTGTTAAAAAGAATTGAGTTTAAAAAAAATTGAACACCCAACAATAATGAATAAAACAAAATGTCTTCGGCATAAAATAACCTAACAGGGGTTGACATGCCGTAACATCCAACCAATAACATAAGCATTGATAAAGCATGGACTACTATTTACAGATTAACGACCATATGAAAATCTGATCGCTCTGATAAAATAAAACAGGAATTCTTTCAGGCTGTAGCTATATCAGTACTATTGTATCGTTGCATCACTTTAGCAAAACGTTTGGATAAAAGTCTAGATAGGAATTACACAAGGATACTACTTGGTGTTTTTAAAGATAAATCCTGGAAGCCCCACCCATTAGACAGCTACCTTCCTCCTATTAATAAAACTATCCAACTAAGACGAACAAGAAATGCTGGGTACTGCCGATAAGTAAGGAAAAACACATTAGCGAGGTTCTTCACTGGACTTGTACACATGGCTAGCAAAATTTACATTTATTAGCTCTGTTGACACTGGGTTCCGTCAAGTGGACTTACCAAGGGCTATGGCTGATAGGGACGGATGACATGAGAATTAATCAATGGAATCCGTGCTGTCAGCACGCTTTGATGATGATGGGAACCATAAAATATATGCGCTTTTGTACATATTAACCAATCAGTTAAAAACTATTGGATTACGGTTAAGTCACGTTGAAAGCACCGGTTCCCACTAGATCACCGAAGTTAAGTATCGATGAAACTATACAATAGGTAATTGAATGACCACTTAAATAACATCCGGTATTGTAATATTGTAAGCAACCTAAGTCCTTTCTTTATAACATGACTTTATTCGGCATTAAATGACCCGAAAAGGGTTGATATACTGTAAAACAAAATAACCAACCAACATATTAATCGTGCTGTTAAGTCACGCTGAAAGCACCGGTTCCCACTAGATCACCGAAGTTAAGCAGTGATGAACCTGTTCAAAATTTAATTGAGTGACCACTTAAGTAACCGTAGGTATTGCAAACAACGTGGGTCCTTTGTTTATAACAATGAATTGATTCGGCATTGAAAAGGGTTGATATGCCAACCAACCAAATCAACACATTTTGGACATAATTTCTCAGATTTCGGGAACCATTCCAAAAAATACGATAAAAATTCAATTAAAAAGGTCGTTCATATCTTAGTCAGGTTGAAAACTTTTCAGCCAGCTCTCGTTAAGTGTTGTGTATTGCCAAATTAGTTCTTTTAGCTTTAAAAATTACAAAAAAAAAAAAAAAGAAAAGAAAAGAAAAGAAAAGAAAGATGATAGAACAGACCGTTCAAAAGATTTGATGTTTTTAATCAAATTGATTCTTCTTTGCTTCACTAATCTGGTTTATAATTTAATTGACTCAGCCACAACTTTTCAAAGGAGAATTATTTCGAGTTATCCTTAATTTTCTTTTCTTCATAACTTAGACTGATATCTTCGAGGGAGTTGGCAAAATATTGGCACAATCCGGATAAAATGCGTGTGCTACACAGACGGACAGTAACATTTACAAATACATCTCTAAAATGTGTATATAGACCATAAACATATGTAAACAGATATTTGTAGGATATATATATATATATATATATATATATATATATATATGTGTGTGTGTGTGTGTGTGTGTAATTTTATAAAATATAAAATAACCCAGAAGTTTCATTCACGAGTGATGTTTAATAAGCCAATGCTATAGTGTTTCGGTTTGTTTGACAAACCTTCCTCAAGACCTTCGTTTGTTTAACGAAAAATAAATTATTGGTGAAAACAAAAGTCTGTGAGCTTCTGCTTTTGGCTGCTTTTATTGATATTAAAATATGTAAAAAAACGACACACTTTAAAACGCTGAGTAACGTCGACATCTCTATACGTGACATAATTTTTTCCCGAAAATTGTTGGAAATAATTTTAGTGAATGGAAAAATATTTAACGTCGGCGTCCCCATATAAACTACGTGATGTGATATTTTTTCTGAAAATAATTTTATTTAATGGAAAAATATCTTATTCAATTGGGTTAAAATGGAATATTATTGATCAACATAAGGTATTTTGTGATGATTAAGCACTGATTTAACTAGGTGAGGGGACACGTTATAAAATCCGGGTCTTTGTTTTATCGTATTATAAATCAAAATTATGCTAGATTCCACAACTTTTCTTACTTTTTTGTTGTGTATCCTAACATTTCGGATTCTTTAAAATTAAAGAGGTGGTTGCTTTCCAAAATGTGTTTAGTTAATGCATTATTAAATTGCCCGTTTTTTTATGTCTTTTTCATAAATTCGTTTGTATTTATTTCTAGTCGTCAGTAATATAAACAGTATATAGGTGAAACATCTAGAAATATCAACAAACAAATATAGGTAAATCCCAGGTTAGTTAGTGTTAAGATGATTCTAAGATGGGACTTTTTTTAACAAAGGAATGTTAAAGTTTTTTTGGCCCAAGTTGAGAGCTCAGTGTTCAATATGTCTGAAAAGAGCAATGTATTTGTTAGAAAAAAATCGGCCGTTTTAGCGGTAATAGATCTTTTTCTACCCATAAGTGTCTGTATGTACCTATGAGTTTCGTCAGACTACCAACTCTATTGAAATGGTAAACACCCATACACATATATATGCTTATATTATATATATACATATATGCATCATGCATATATATATATATATATATATATATATATATATATATATATATATATATATATAGTAAAAAAAGGTAAAGTCGTCGGGGTGGCCTAAAGTCGGTATCTACCAAGGAACGAGGGAATCTATCCCCTTTTCACTAGCGCTAAACCAAGGAGATTGTTTTTTGGCGTCTGAGGTAGAGCGCCACACCTACCATCACATTCTCACTTTACCGCAACTCATACGCTGAGTTGGCGACGCCCGGTATCGAACCAGGAATCTTCAGGTTTCCAGCCGAACACTCTACCGACTGAGATATGTATATCCTAAGAATACAGCTGAAACGTTGACTTGAAAACAACACAAATAAAGACATCAGACTGCAATAACAACAACGTTATGTATTGGGACAACATGAGAGAAAGACGTTACGACCAAAAGAACAAAGAAACAATAATGTTAACTTAGAATATAGAAAAATAACAGGAACGCTTAACGTCAATAGGTGATGTGAAGTACAAGGAGTTCAACAAGATGTTTTTTTTTGACAGATCTTGTCTCTTGTGAAACGCAAAAGAAAATGATAATGAAAACGTTAAAAATAGAGACGGTGAAATCGATTCAAAAAGTCAGAGACAGGAAAAGGGGGACATTTCGTTTCCCATGTTGTGGAAAGGCCAAGTTATATGGTTAAATGATTAAAGTGCAACATGCCATCTTAGCATTCCTGCTTGAGCATACTGACAAGTTAAAGGATGACATATCGGAGACTTACTTGTAAACCTTATATATATATATATATATATATATATATATATATATATATATATATAATTACAAATAAATATAGATATGTGTTATATATATATATATATGTGTGTGTGTGTGTATACTTGTATATATATCTATATCTAGATATATCTAGACATATATATACATGCATATGTATATATAAAAATATATGTGTATACACAAACACACACACACACACACACACACACACACACACACACACATACACTTTTTTTGAGGAAAAGTTATGGTAAAAGTGAATAATGAACTCAATTACGTTCAATTAATATTTTGCTTCTGTTGGTCTAAGATGAAGCCTCTAAGACTAACAAAGGCGAAATATTAATTCAACGTAATTGTCTGTGTTCGTTATTCACTTTTTTTCACAGCTTTTCCTCACTTTATGTCAGATTCTTCCTAATCTGCTATATATATATATATATATATATATATATATATATATATGTGTGTGTGTGTGTGTGTGTGTGTGAAGAAAGGAATTGAATCCGACGGTATGTAAGTATATTGAGAAAAATGAAAAAACACAGGTTTAAATGGGTTAAGTGGCCAATAAACTCACCACGGCCTATAAACTCACCACTTAACCGATTTAAACCTGTGTTTTTTTTTCATTTTTCTCAATATACTTACATATATATATATATATATATATATATATATATATATATATAAATAAATAGATATGTATGTGTGTGTGTGTGTGTGTGTGTGTGTATAAACTCAACGGCGCTTGGTAACAGTCAATTGCTCACCTATGCGATTTTCAAACTAAATGAATTATATACGTTCATATTTTTCATAATATACAGCTGTGTGGTGCATGGGAAGGCTGGTTAATGTTTTGGGCCATTATGGGAAGGCCGGTTAAGCTTTTGAGTCATTATGGTAAGGCTGTGTTTAGTTTGTGTGGTATTCTAGGAAGGGCGTTGTAAATTTAGTGATTTTTACATTATTTCTCATATTATGTTTAATTTATTCTAATGTTTTTATATTTTATTATCACCATTATTATTGTTTTTTATTGTTGTGGTTGTTATTATCTATATGTTAATACTTTTGTTCCTTAATATTCCGACCGTTATCATCTTGCAATACACTTTAGTTAACAATTGTTAAAAATGAGACCGTTCAAATCGTCCAAGATAAAATACGAGCATTAAATATCCTGATTATCTGATGTTTCTTAGCCGCCGAATTCTTATTTTTTATTAGTGTCATCATCTCAGCTAAATAATGGACCAAACCGTTTTATTATAGATAAATAAAGGGAAGAAAAAGTATATGCTACACAGAAAAAGAAATAAGAAAGGAAGAGAGTAGGAAAGAAAGAGAATAGGGGAAAATAGCGTGAAGGGGTGAGCGTGCGGAAGCGATAACGTTTCAATCGAACACAATGAAAAGATAAAAACAAGGAAAGAAATAAAAAAGTGAGACAGAGTTAAATCAAGATTATGAAAATTTTTACAAATTGAACAAAACTGTAAACAAACTATTATATTATTATTATTATTATTATTATTATTATTATTATTATTACTACGAGTAGGTGGTCTTTTACTGGAGTCTGAGTGGCAAAAAGTCTCCTCATGCCTCTAGTACTCTTCTCAGTATTCTAGCTGATCTTAACAATGCTGTTGTCTGGATTGTTCCAAAACTTCCATTGATTTGCAATTCCTCCATTTTTTCTCTCTTACCCTTGGGGTCCTTCTAATAGCACCTTCACCCTCATGTTTTAGATTTTTTTTGTTCCCTTGCAAGGTCCAAGTATTTGTTCATCTTTTCTTTTTCTTCCATTTTTATTCTGTGTCCACCGGGAAGGCATCATTATTATTATCATTATTATTTCACTTCTTGTGAGTTTTTCACAACAGCGTTAGCTGTTGTTCTTTCATGGGAGTCTGAGTGACAACAAGTCTCCTCAGGTCTCCAGAACTCTTCTGAGTATTCTAGCCGATCTTAAAAATGCTGTTGTCTGGATTGGCCCGAATTTCCAATTCTTCCAGCCAATTTTCCAAATTTTTAACATTGCTGTTGTCTGTATGATCTCAATTCTTCATCTGATTTCGAATTCCTCCCGTTCGTTTTCAAAACTTTTGGGAATCCTTCCAAGGGCACCAAATACAATTGGTATCACTTACACTATTATTATTATTATTTGGTGGGATAATTGTGAGGAAACTGAATAAGAAAACAATACAATGTAAAGAATTAGAATATAAGTCGTAGTGGTAGAAAAAGTAGCAGCTAAAGTAGTAGTCGTAGAAATTTAAAAAGAAGTAAAACACATATAGAAGAAGAAGAAGAAGAAGAAGAAGGAGGAGGAGGAGGAGGAGGAGGAGGAGGGATGAGGTGAAAGGGTAGATGGGGGGAGGTAAAATAGAGGTGGGGGTAGCGTGATGTAAGCTTAGTATAGGCAAAGATAAGCGTAGTCTCATTAGGAAGACAAGATATATTGGAAGAGTCTAATTTGAAAGCCTCACAATGTAGGAGTTAAATGGTGCAATCGGCAGTCGTCTGAAATGTTTTGGCCCAAAATTTCTCATCGATCACTTTAACCCACTCACTAAAAATGAAACCGATTGATTTTCCAGCGTTTATGAATCTTGCGCTTTGACCTTCAATGGGAAATGCACATCGAACCGTTGGGAAATTGCCCTTGATTTTAGTCGATGCAAAAAAAACGGGGCGGCCTAGAGTCGGTATCAGCCAGTCAGCGAGGGAGTCTATCCCCTTTTCAATGGCGCTAGACCAAGGAGATTGTTTCAGCATCTGAGGTGGAGCGCCACACCTACCATCAGCTCCTTACTTTACCGCACAGATCCCTGCGCTACTCATACGCTGAGTTGGCGAGGACCGGTATCGAACTAGGAACCTTGTGGTTTCTAGCCGAACGCTCTACCAACTGAGCTAAACCGGCCCATAAGTCGGATATAATTCTAACCTTTGACATTGCCGATGAAAGAAACCAACAATGTATGACTTCATATTTATCTATCTTGTTCTCTTCATTTACCTCATAATATATATATATATATATCTCAACTATTAATTTCTATTTATCTATCTCATACTATTCATTTCTATCATTCTATCTATCAATCAATCTAAGACTATTAAAGTACCTATCGGTAATTTTCACCTTTAGTTATCAAAATTCCTAGTAAATAAGGCAATTAGAGTAACCTCCCTTGACTTTCACTTTGAAACAACCCGGTAGCTATTTTGAAAGTCTCTGTGCGAAATAAACAAATCAAAAAGAAACTTTTTCGAAAACAATACAACTGCATGCTTTAACACAAAAATATCATAAAATGTGTTCTTAATAACAATTAAGTTCATTTCAGATAATTTTATGTTAGGAATTTAGTCAACTGACTTTCAATTTGAAAGAAGACGGTAGCCATGTTGAAGTTGTCAGTGCCAAATGAACAAATCTTAGAATCGTTTCGAAAACAATACAAGTGCATGCTTTGACACAAAATATCATAAAATGTGTTCTTAATACAATTAAGTTCATTTCAGATAATGCGTACGCACAATTTTTATTTTTTTTATGAATTTAATAACTAAAGGTGAAAATTACCTACCTATCTCTCTATCAATATATCTAAGATATTAATGTACCTATCTATCGATCAATCTAAGACTATTAATGTGCCTATTTATCAATTTATATATATTAGAATTATATGTTAGACTTATTTGCATCGACTAAAATCAAGAGCATGGCCAACCGACTGATCAGGTCGGGACTATCCGACCGTGCGTTTAGCCCAAGTTATGACCGAAGTGGAGTGTTGCATATCACGGGATCACTTAGTTATTAAGTAACAGACAAAGCCACCACAATTCTACCCCAGGTATTACTCAATATGTTTGTCACATCAAGCCCTAGCACCTAAATCATTGTCGCAACCCTATTGTCCTTATGGCAAGTCCCTACCCTTTTTATTATATATGTACCAGAGAGCGGTGGCCGAGGGTTTTCATGTCTTGGGTATGACGTTAAACTTTATCTTATGGTGAAGTTCTAGTTCTGGAGATCTGGGGAATGTGGAACACCCCTAATCACCATTGCTCCCAGATACACTCTGACCCGGAGTGGTAGTAGCTGTTAGGGTCCTGTATATTTATATTAAACAGAAAAAAATATGTTTAAAACAAATTGAGTAAGCATAAAGAATGAATAAAACAAAAACGTCTTCGGCATAAAATGACCCAACAAGTGTTGACATGCCGTAAAACCCACCCACCCAACCAACCTTAGGCATTAAGTCTCGTCACTTATGGTCAACAAGTGACCCCACTGGGGGTGGGTTAACCCTCTGCAAAGGTGCAGTTGGCGTATTCTATAGCCACAGTTAACAAAGCGAACAAGAGAATAGAGTTAGACAATATGAATAACAATATTAAAAAAAAACTGATTAAAAATAAAAATAAAAACAATCATAAAAGAGACTCTAATGAAGTGAAATTCTCTGACAGTTTCAAAGACGTTCATTAAACTCTCAAGTTTATACGAATAGATAATCACCGCACAAACATTAGTCGTTTTATACTAAAGCGTGCCATTAATAAAAAAAAAATGGAACTTCGGGTCAGACGTTTGACCTTTAAGCAATCTATAATCATAATAATTCTCACTTTATTTATCTCAAATTTCTCGATAAATTCTATAAAGCCAGCACCAACGACTAAATATGATACATCGATCGTTTAAGGCTAAGTGTCGACTCTGAGGTTTGATACAAAAGAGGAAACCTAAAATAAGGGAGAGTACTGGGAGTAATGCGGAAGAAAAGATTGACTGGTTGTTTTACGGCATATCAATCCTTTCAGGGTCATTTAATGCCGAATCAAGTCATTTTGATATTTGGTTTAGTTACAGTACCTACTGTTGCTTAAATGGTCACCTATCTAAGTATTGAACAGGCCAATCGTTGCTTAACTTCGTTGATCTAGCGGGAACCGGTGCTTTCAACGTGATTAGACCGTAAGCCAGAAGAAAAGGAACAAGGAACATTTAGCTGAGATGATTGTATCAGTTGTGTTGGAGAGTTGAAAAGGTAAGAGTATCGGTCGAATGAAATCCTTTCAAAACACTCGGCATATGGAGGGGAATAAGGTAGTTGTAGCCTATTCATAGAAGAGGAATTGTGCATTTTACAATCCTCGGGTGTTGATAAATTCCCCAATAATTGGCTTACGTTTAAGTCACGTCGTAAGCACCCGTGACCGCTAGATAACCGAAGTTAAGCAGCGATTAGCCTGTTCAATACTTATATGTGAGACCATTTAAGCAATATAAAAGAAACCGATTATCAAAATGACTTGATTCGGCATTAAATTAAAAAAAAAAGAAAGTTTGATATGCCGTATAACAAAACAACAATCCCAATAAACTTTTGCATACATAGAAGAGAAAATAAGTTAGAATAAGGAAATTGAAAAAACACGCTTTGACGCAGAAAAAGGAAATATAGAAAGTTATCTAACTCAGGTTTAGGTTTATTTGTTTAATGGCATATCAACTCCTAATGGGCTTTGTTAAATTCCGAAACTTGATTAATTTGTAGATGTTTGATTGTACTTAGAATATATATTTTCAACGTTCCATTACAATGTTTTTTTAATCATACTTTTTATTTGACTATAATAATCATTTGTTTGTTCAGTTATACAGGATATGTATGGTGAGTTAGCAGAAGGCTCCCGACTGGCAGGTAGACTACGCCTACACTTCAAAGACGTATACAAGAAAGACATGAAAAACATTCCATATTAACATCAACATATGGAAGGTCTGTGCAGTGTGCAGACAACCGAGTAGTCTGGCGCCTTACTGTCAAACAAGACATAAAAAGGAATGAAACAAAGAATAAAGTAGCCTCGTCAGCAAAGAGAGCTATAAGGAAGGAGAGACAACAGCAGCCCTATTAAGCAATACTGTTTGTGTGCAGACAGTGCATCAGACTGCCATTTAAAAAATGTCCGACTCAGTCACTCGCGCGGATGCAGATAAAAACGTTTTTTGGACACTACGCCATCGTCTCTAGTAGACGGAATGTTGCCAATAGTATCAATTATTCCTATCTAACACAAATAATCTGTACATAATCATATGGTTTAAAGTAACTATTACTATTTATTGATAGTCATTTGTTTGCACGCAATTATGTTATCAAAACAAAATTATTTTATCAAAATAAAAGTCATGGCACAAAGTGTAGACACTCCTCCGAAGATTGTCGTCAACGGGTGCAGCCTGGAAGCCGTGGAGAGCATCAAGTACCTCGGGTCCACCATTGCCAATTCAGTTTCCACTGACAGTGAAGTCAACAACAGAATAGCGAGAGCAGTGGCAGTTATGGCCAAACTGAGCCAGTGAGTCTAGAACAATGCCAGCCTTACTAAGAGAACCAAAGTGCACGTCTTCAAAGCGTACATTCTCAGTACTCTCCTCTACAGTAGCGAAGCCTGGACCACATACTCATGCCACGAGAGGAAACTGGACAATTTCCACCACAGATGCCTACGTCGCATCCTACGCATACACTAGCAGGACAAATTGCCCAACACAGGCGTGCTGAAACGAGCAAACATGAACAGCATGTCCGTCATCATCTGTGAGAGACGCCTGCGCTGGCTATGTCATGTCAGGAGGATGGACAAAGGCCGTGTCCCCAAAGACCTACTGTATGGCGAATTAGTAGAAGGCACCCGACCGGTAGGGAGACCACGCCTGCGCTTTAAAGATATCTGCAAGAAGGACATGAAAATATGCCACATCAACACCAACGCATGGGAGGTTTGTGCAGAAAACCGAGCGGCCTAGCGCCTTCTCGCCATACAAAGAAACGAAAAAGAGTGAAAAATAGAGGAAAGAAGCCGCTACAGAAAAGAGAGCCAGAAAGAAGGAGAGACAACAGCAACTCTAGCAAGCATCACTGTTTGTTTGCAGCCACTGCACCAAAGACTGCCATTTAAAAATTGGTCTGTTCAGCCACTCACGCAGATGCAGATAGAAAGAAAAAAGTGGACACTACGCCATCATCTTCAACAGACGGAAAGATGTCAATATACTATTTATTGATAGTCATTTTGTTTGCACGCAATTATGTTATCAAGGTTTGGTTTGGTTTCTTTGTTTAATGATATATCAACCATCGTGTGTTATTTAATGCCAGAGCTATGCTTGTAGAAGAACAGTAGTGGTACTATTTAAACCATAATTAGGGGATGAGAAAAATCATACCTTTCCCAATAGTATTAGTCTGAAAGTAAATATAATACTGCAACTGGATTTCGAACTTGCTTACAAACGATTACACTGTCCAACATTATCAACGCCACAGGAACTACCCCCTAATGTTATCAAGCATTCCTATCTAATACAAATTAGTTGCACATGTATATGCTGTTGAGTAACATAAACAATTTCAAAGATTAACTATTTTAATACAAATAATTTGCATACAGTTAAATGGCTTCAAGTATTCTTATCTAACATTGATAAGTATATTTAATAATAATTATCATTTAATTGTTTCACTTTATCAGACATGCTATTTTCTTATGGTTGATAATCTGTCAATAGCAGATTATTATATATAATAGCATCATTTACCTATGAGTATGTTATCTCTTTCGGTAGAAGAGATATTGCTACCAAGGTTTTTAAACTCGTCTACCCAAATTTAGAGGTTTGCCATCTAATGAGATGCCACCATCTACGTGTTTTTAAAACCATTTCTGGAAGCTGCAAACTTCAAAACATCAGATGTACGGACATTTACCTCCCATCTTGCAAATCACCCCAAAATCGGGCAAGTAAATGTGACTGGAGAAGTAAGGACGAACTCATAAGTGACGTTACCCAATGGACTCCTGCACACAAACACGCCAATTTTGGCCGACCTGCAAAAAATCAAGCAGAGGGTGTTGGGTGGAGAGAGAGAGAGAGAGAGAGAGAGAGAGAGAGAGAGAGAGAGAGAGAGAGAGAGAGAGAGAGAGAGAGTCAAAGGAATCCGCACTATTGCTGCACCTTGATGATAGACTCAGAATTACATTTTTGGGAAACCTACGCCAAAAGTTAGTTTTATTCAAATTAAAAACAGGTTATACCACCAATTGGTCTTTTGAACTGTAATAGAGAATGATGAGAAAAGCTAATCAAACGCTATTATTTCCCCAACGCATAATTTGTTAATGCAGTCTGGTGTCTACAGATAACAGAGCGTTCTATGATTTTTGAATTAGCAGACCCCAATCTTTCTGTTATTGACTGATTATAATCTATGTCAATACTTTTGTATGAAAATATGTGCATGTGTGTGTGTGTGTGTGTGTGTGTGTCTGTCTGTCTGTCTGTCTGTGTGTACGTGAGTGGACAGATTTCAGAGGTAGATAGAACCGCTATCTTTTTTATGTACTTCTTTACAAAATTATTTCAACATCTCCATCTCAGCCAAGAAATTATCCATCGCCTAAAAATGGGTCATTATCCTCTTTCTGTTGTCAATCGCTTCGTTTCGCTCTTTCTTTGACGTACTTAAGACTCATCTTTATCTGGTTTCCGTTAGATCAGCACAGCGATGAGTCTGTTCAATACTTATTTAGGTGACCACTTAAGCTACCGTAAGTACTATAAGCAACCTATCCTTTGTCTATCAAAAACGACATAATTCGGCATTAAATGACCCGAAAAGGGTTGATATTCCCTAAAACAAAACAACCAACCAACATCATTTTTATCCACGCCCAGTCGAATACGCTAATTGTGTAGCCCCAATCAAAGATCAATTATATATCCACCTGACTGTATCCCCTTCATCAAAGGTCAGATATCTTCTTATTATTATAATGGAGATTCGGTGTCTGTCTGTAACCGAAACTACGTTACTGCTTACATCACAATGCCCTCAGGAATTGCGTAGCTTCATCACTGATTATTCAATTTATAGTCAAAACCATTGATACATAGAATAAATCTTATCAAGATACTGCAATTCGTCTTATATATTATTAAAAATGCTATGTATTACATAATATATGGTGTGGCTAAGTTGCATACTGGTTTTAACAAAACCGGGTTTAAGGAATAATTATTTGGTGTTATTGATTTCTAATATTATTGTTTTAGACCAATTAAAATATAATTAAAATAAGTGTGATCTTTTTATATGCGTTCTTATTCAATTTCGTTAGTTTTTCTAATTTAATATATTTCATTACATTAAAACGTAAATACATACGACCGGAGAGTGTATATTCTAGCTAGTTTATTTGAAAAGTTATGCTTTAGTCTCTATTATGTTTGTTATTTATATCTTTATTAGTGATAAAAACAGTCACTTGGGTAGAGGGGGGGTACCTGGTATTTAATTATTATATATTAATTTTCTTAGTCTTCAGATTCGCAAATGCTGAATATCTTTAAGTAGTATTTCAATGTTATTTCTATGTATATATTAATTTTTAGATATCTTCGAATATAAATTAAATCTTCATAATTTTTGCACAAAAAGCAAGAACCGGTGATATTTAATGTGTATATATATATATTTAGTTTATTGTTAATTGTTTTATTTTCGTAGTTTCATTCGGACATACATACATACGTACCAACTGCCCTTTATATATGTACAGATTAATTGTGAAAAATCATGATATACACATGGACTTTGTTATTTTTTGTTTTAGCAACCGAACGCATGATTTACGGGGCAGTTTTTAGGCATTCCTTAAAAATTTAATACCAGGAAAAGAAATAGAAAATAGTGATCTTAAAATATATTATCAAAATTTTATTTTTTAAAGATTTAGAATTAATTTTTCGAAAAGCTGTGTTGCTATAGTAACTCTTGCGTTTCAAATAGGTTTTTATTTGATTTATAGGCTTATTGTTGTAATTTTCAAAAGAAAGTTTTGTAGAAAAAACAACAATGTATATATATATATACATATATATATATAATATATAGTATATATATATATATATATATATATATATATATATATATATATATATTAAAAGACTGAGATAGTTAAATCGATGAATAAATAAATGAATAGATAGATAAGTATATTGGCAGCTAGATAGATAGATAGGTCATCTATCTAGCTTGAGATAGTTTTACAGTTAGAAATAAACAGATAAAAGAATTGAGAAAAAACATTTGTCTATGTATCAGACAAAGCTAACATCTATCTATCTATCTATCTTAATTTTAAAACATTCTTTTATTTATGCTCAATTAGCAAAAATACCACTCCCCAAACATTTAATAAATAATTAATAAACTAATAACATGATTACATACTTTCATTACGTTTAAGCAAAAAACACGTAACAACAAGCCCAACACCAACCGTTGTATGTTCATATTCTTCGTCCCACTCTATTAATAATTCTATATACACATAAGAATTATTTGCATGTATGTGTATATATATTTACATGTGTGTGTATATATATATATATATATATATATATATATGTGTGTGTGTGTGTGTGTGTGTATGTATATATATGTGTGTGGGTATATGTATGTGCATGTGTATGCATACAAATATGCAGAATTTTTGATTTTTTAACTTCTAATTTACATTTTATCCAGTCTTAATTTATTAGACCTTTCAATTTTAATATTAATACAAAATCACCTAGATTATAATTCCACCCCTCACATATTCACATTATTTCAGCTTCAATTAAAATATATTCTAATAGATAAATTTAAACATTTTCTAACAAAACCAAAATTCATTCACCATGCATTGCCCTTTGATCTTATTTTTAATCTATTTTAAGCCTCGATTATAATAACTGAATTACCGTGAATACAATATACACCAATGCGTATAACACGCTCACTTTATAATAACTCTAATCAAAACAAAACAATATAAATAGATTTGAACACCCTCCCCCCTTTTTTTTAATGAAACCGCTTTTAAACATTATGACACATACAATTGTTAGACACTGCATCCTAGTAAATATATTAACACAAATCGATTCTAACTTATTGTTTACTTTTTGAATCTCACAAAAAATCAACTTCCGGTGTGAGAACTTTTTGAATCGAAAGTCAGCGTTCTTTCGCAACAAACATCTTAATGCAATGATCACACACGTGAAATCGTCTGCTATTAATCGGTGTCTCGATTAATTCAGTGGATTTACCCCTGAAGATCCTTATGGCGAAACTCGAGTAGGTTATCTCTTGTACCCATTTTATAATAAATTTGCTCTACTTAGTATTGAGCACTTTGTATTTGTTATACTGAATTCCACACTTACTAACCATCGTGACCAAATTCACCGGTAAGTTAACTTTTCCTTCATATATATATATATATATATATATATATATATATATATATATATATATATATATATATATGTGTGTGTGTGTGTTTTAGTTTATATTTATTTGCATAGAAACACTTTGCTACCATTGGTTTCTTGCTCTGTGACAATTATAAGGCGATGAAAGTGTTTTAAAAATGATGCAAATGATATAAATATGTTCAAATGTGTGCGTTTGGTTAACTGCATTCGAGTGTCACTTGTTTGTTTACGTGTGTAATGTCGCACCCGCCTACAGCAAAACATCGAAAGGATGCCTTCTTTGCCTGCACGAAAACCTCTCAATTATTACTCATCCATCACAACACACCCTACTAAACAAAAAATCAGAAATTGTATCTAAATACCGACATGAAAATAAACATTTACTATCACACTTCGACCCATACACATAACCCATATCCACCATCTAACTCAACTATTTTAAAAAATTTAAAAAAAATATTTACCAAACCACAATAAAAGATCTCGCAATAGATACGCCAAACCATAAATACCTTTCCCTCTACCACATTCACCCACAATTATCCTTATTATTATACATCATATGCTATATATATATACCAATTGTGTTTATCACAATCTCCACTCACTGTAACATAACAACTAGCCATTTTATTTATCATACCGTTATATTATGTCCAATACGAAATATTATACCTAATTATACTGTACAATAGTACTACACTAATACAATGTTCACGTCATGATACAAACGCATTACAGAACACGGTCATTACATGCACACATAATTGTTATTAATATTGTACTAATAATATTATATATTATATATAGCATTTCAGTCTCGGAAGACTATAATAAAGTTTTTGTGCCCCCGAAGTTACAGCGCCTCCTGTTACTATGAAGTCCGATGTTAGAAAAACATTCTCCACCACAGATGTCACATTTGAAGGCTGTCCCTGAAGAAGTTGATGTTCTGGTGCTTTGTTGCCGCTACCTTTTTCTAGACCTCTTAGCTTCATGGTGTTGCGTCAGGGTGTACTTCTGACATGGACAGTACTCTACGGAGATTCTGCCGCCACCGAGGGCGGCCCTGAGCCAAATTTTCCCAGCTGGAAGGGACAATGCCAAAGCACCTGATATCATTCTTGCAGACATCCTTGAATCGCAGCTGGGGGCGACCTGTCTTTTACCTTTTTGTAAGCAGGAGTGGTCTCTTCCAGTTGATAGAACGAATAGGCTGCCCCCAAACTTCTCCACATACTTCAGTCCTTTCACACCGACATGCAAGGCACTATCCAGTTTGATGGGTCCACCTCAGACTCATTCAGCATCCGTTGTGATCTCAAGCAGGAATGTGTGTTGGCACCCACTCTATTTGAGATCTTCTTTTCCCTCCTTCTGCGCCAAGCGTTTGGTAAAGCAACAGAAGGAGTCTACCTTCACACAAGGACTGATGGTAACCTGTTCAATCTCAGCCGTCTAAAAGCCAAAAAAAGGTCAGACAATTTGTCATTCGGGACATGCTATTTGCTGATGACGCAGCAGTGATAGCACACTCCCAGGAGCACCTGCACACACTCATGGACCAGTTCACCCAAGCCTGCCAGGACTTCAGCCTGACCATTAGTATAAAGAAAACTAAGTCGATGGGTCAGGGAACTGTAAATCCTACCTCCATCACCATCAATACCTACACCCTGGAAGCTATAAACACCTTCACCTACCTTGGGTTCACCATCACCGACAACCTGTCACTTGATACTGAACTCAGTTGCCGGATCGAAAAAGCTGCCTCAACTTTTGGGAAGCTCACAGCAAGAGTGTGGGACAAAGGTACAAGTGTATAGGGCATGTGTTATCAGCACCCTCATGTATGGAAGTGAAACATGGACCTTATACTCCCACCAAGAGCGGCAGCTAAATAACTTCTACCTTCGCTGCTTTAGATGTACTAATAATATACTCTATTAATCACACAAAACCTCATGCGTCACCAAATAAAAACACCAAACACAAATACGCAAATTCATACGCACACACTCACGTGGATGTGATCATGACGTCGCAGTCCTTACGTAGTTTCATGTGTACGCGCATGCAACATACGCACACCTACGAACAGAACAGGCGCATCCGACATTACACACGCAAACACGTAAACAAGTGACACGCGAATACAGTTAACCAAACGCACACATTTGAACATATTTATATCATTTGCATCATTTTCAAAACAATTTCGTCGCCTGATGACTGCTACAGAGCAAGAAACCAAAGGTAGCAAAATTGTTCCAATGCAAATAAATATAAACTAAAACATTTATTTATCTATTAACGCTCTATCATAGATATTGAGCACTCTTCTAATAACACTGTATGTTGGATTACTACCGCTTCTTCAAGTATAATAGTGCCAACCATACACATTGATATATATCAGCATCATCATGTGACGCTGATAACACGGAATCCAATGACTGTCTTTGCCTGCTCGTCCCTATCATTCACCGCACCTAGTAAGTCCTCACGACTTCCAGCCTCTGTATAGAGATGATCAATGTAGTTATTTGCTGGTCAGTCTGCTCTGTCCATATGTAGGTATCTAAAGTAGAACATCACTTATGAGTTCGTCTATTTTCCATCAGTTTCCAGTGTGTCCAGTTCGTCTTACTCGGGTGTTTTTTTTTTAGAATAATTTTGTTGTCTAGACTTATGGAATAAGCAACGTTTAAAGATTGTATTTTCAAAACTTTTGAACTTTTTTTTTATTTAAAAAAAAAATTTCATTTGAAAAAGGTTTTTTTTTCGGATGAAAAGAAATACATAATGTGAATATGTTGCTTTTCTTATATTTTCATGTTTGTAAACCGTCGGATTTACCGGTTTCGTTTTCCATGTTTAATGGCCTATCATCCTCTGTGGGTTATATAATGCCAATTCCATTTGCGTAGAAGAACAGTAGCGGTACTATTGGAGTTCAAAGTTGCTACGTCGCAGTCTAGTATTTTAGCCACTACGCCACGGAAACTCACCCCAGGATTTATCATCCAATCTAAATATATATATATATATATATATATATATATATATATATATATATAAAAATGGCAATATATGTCTGTCTTTGTTTAACCAGTTAGCGCCTACACCAGTGATCTGAGCATGATAAAACTTAACATACATGATAAGCTAATATAAAAAACTGAGCCGGCTAATTGGATTTCAATAAAACTTAATAGTGGAACCCGTGGGTATATCTTTACAATGAAGGATGAAAGAAAAGACGTTTCACTGGAAGAGGAGGTAACAGAGTTGTAGTGTTTTCAGTAGAAATCATTCGCTTTCGGCCAGATTACCAGCGTGATCAAAGGGGGCACATTCCCCAAGCAATGCCGATGGGAACCACATTTTGTTTGACTAGTTAAGCATGAGCTTTGGTTTGTGTGTGGCTTCCCACATTAAAAAGAACTTGTGGTACATCCTAACCTGTTGGGACGTTTTGGTGAATGCCAAGAGTTGTTGTGTCTATTTTCTGACCTCCCACTACGTCAGATGAATATAAAGTCCTATTATTGTGGAGAGCCACGCACAAACCGAAGCTTATGCTGTGGCCAGTGTAAAAGTTGCGTTTTCACTCTGTATTCCTCTTTTGATGTGCCTCAGGTACCGGGCAATAAACCCAGCCCATTTTCAAAGTAGTTGTCGTATGTTGATTTGCAATAAACACACTTAACAATTGGAAATCCAATATGGGCACCCAGATTCTCTAGCTTTTCAGGCGCATTCTGGAAACTGCGAATAACCACACCATCCCGGGTATTACCAGGGACTACTACTACTACTACTACCACCACACACACATACTATATATATATATATATATATATATATATATATATATATATATATAGAGAGAGAGAGAGAGAGAGAGAGAGAGAGTAGAAAATATCAAGAGGCCCTTGAAAAAAGTGGTTTCCAACAAAAACTAAAATACCATGATAAACCTATGGCTAGTGGGTATGACAGTACAACCAACAACATTTCTAACAGCAATGATAGTATTAATAGAGATATTAATAGTGATAATAATAAGGAATCTAAAAAATCTAAAAACAGAAAAATAAAGATTTTGTGGTTTAACCCTCCTTTTTGTATTTTATCGAACTTCCTTAAATTGATAGATAAGTACTTTAATAACACTCATCCTTTAAATAAGATTTTCAACAGAAAAACCTTTAAAATTAGTTATTCGTGCACAAACAACATCTCCAAGATTATTATTAACCAAAATAAAAAAATAATCGATGAGTCATTGGTGAGCACTCAAAATACGGATAAGGTTAACTGTAACTGTAGGATCAAAGATGAGTGCCGCGTAAATGGATTTTGCAACTCGGAGAAGGTTGTATACAAAGCAACCATTTCAACTTTGGAAAACAAAACTGAAGTAAAAGCTAATATAGGTATCTCCGCTGGGAAGTGGAAATAGAGATTTTATAACCATAAACATTCTTTTTCAAACCATAAAATTAAAAATCAGACTGCATTATTAAGTTATTATTGGGATCTGAAAGATAAAGGCTTAACACCTATTATTAAATGGGAATTTATTAAAACATCTTCCACCCCAAATGGATTTAAAGGTAGGTGTAACCTCTGTGTGGATGAGAGGATATGTATCATGAAATATAGACCCACTGTTCAGTTACTTAATAAAAGAAATGAATTGATATTTAAATGTAGGCATAGAAATAAATTTAAATTAGTGTAATGTTATGTGATCGGAAGTTAGTGATTAAATTTGAGGTGTGTTTGAGGAATGGTTTCTTAATTATATCTATATTTATAGAAACCTGATACTGTATTTAATCAGCCGTGTGCCCTTAAATTATATCCATGAATAGGGATATTAAAGTGATATATAATTGATTTAATTATTAATGTTTAATAATAATATTTATTGTCAACGGTAGTAGAATAATATTGAGTTATTTGATATTTACCTGTGTAAAAGGTCTTATATGGACTCTTATATGGATTTCTTAACTAACCATTAATATTCTTCCAGCTTTACTATAGAGTGTTTTAATTGAATTGATGTTAATGATGTTTATACATGTTTTTGGAGATTTACTGGACCAATGTATATATGGTAGATGTTGGATGCTATACGTATATATATATATATATATATATATATATATATATATATATATATATATATATATATATATATATATATTAACTGATAATATATTCTTTAGAAGTGGTTTGTATAGTACTCTAATACTACATTTGATATTAATTTTAGAATATACCTGCGATTCATTGTGGGTTTAATCAATCGGTAATTGATCTAAATGCAATATTTTTATTGTATTTATATAATTGATATCTTATATGCTTGGTTTTTTTATATAGAAAATAATTTATTAAGAACATGAAGATAGTACATTAATCTATGTGATACCTTTTTATATTACTGGACTCTATACAAATTAACGCATATGCATGATATGTAATAATTTATTAAATCCATGTGATGTACTACAATATTAAAATTAGTGGAGTTTGAATTGTTTATCAATGACATAATATTTTAACATCAGCGTTATGATTATATTAATGAGAGGCCAATTTTGCTATGGTTATATGTAATGCAATTTGATATAATATATAATAAAAATAATAATAACAATAATAATAATGATAATAATAATAATAGGAATACTAGTGACACTGGTGTTGTAAAATTGCAGTATGAACTGGATGGTATAAATATAAATATAAATATAATATTATTTTTTGAAAGGGCTATAACTAGTCTGATTTTAATTTTATTTATTTCAAACCAATTTATATTAATGTATTCTACTTATTTAATTTTAATTTTAAATTTAACCTGATTTATATTCTTACTTTTCTTTTAAATTGTTCTATATATGTGTATATTTTTAATTTTTATTTTCATTTTTATCAATATTATATTTATACAACATTATATTATATATTTTAAGGTTTTACTTTGTTTATTTGATTAATAGCAGTAATGATATTTTTGATATCAAACATTTTTTTTTTATATATCAAAAATCTTTTTATATATTTAAAAAATTTTTTTATATATTTTTTTTATTTTTTTATTTTTCACATATTTTTTTATATGTTGTATTTTTCTATATTTATATTTTTGTTTTATATATATTGCTTATGTATTTTTTTATATATATAATTTTCTTTATATATTTCTTTATATATTTTATATTTTATGTATTATTTTTTTGGTTTATCCTTACTCTATACTTTTTTTAGACTCATTCAATAGTTTAATTCATAGTTTAATTTTGTCTGACTACCATCCCCCTAAGAAACCAGACCCTTTTTCTCATTTGACTTCCTGTCGCCATGGTGACAGTCTTACAATGTAAAAAAAATGTTTTATTTTTTTATTTTTTGGGAAGTAAATTTTTCAGTTATGCAATTCAAATTATCTTGATCTACCATCTGATGAGACAAAATTTTTGGGGAGCTATATTAAATCAACTTAGATTTACAAAGGCCCCAATTTTGGTCGAAATAAATTTATTATGGAATTACGGTGTTGAGTTTTTCCTTCCTTTCTAAGATAAATATTGCTCTGTATATAATCTAAAAAGTTTATTATATATTGAGCTCTTTAGTGATTTAAAGATTCACTGTATTTATACATACTGGATCATACAATAATAATACAGTGTATCTTAGAAATCACATATAGAATCATCCCTTACTACCAAGTTTTGGATACCTCTCATCTATATATATATATATATATATATATATATATGTGTGTGTGTATGAGAGAGAGAGAGAGAGAGAGAGAGAGAGAGAGAGAGAGAGAGAGAGAGAGAGAGAGAGAGAGAGAGAGAGAGAGAGAGTTATATGAATAGTTTGATCGATAGAATGATAAATGAGAAAAGTTTTATATCAATATATGATAACCTATAAAAAAAAGATAGAAGAGAACATCTTAATAGAAATAATAAGATGAAGCTTTTTTACAACGACGGCCTTTGGCAAGATTAACTTTATTCACCAACTATTAATGGGGCCCGAATTTCATATCATAATGTATGAGCTCCCGCGGCAAGACCACGTCAAACAGCATCGCTTTCTTTCTCCCTCTCCAGGGGTAAAATTACAATTGAATATAAGCGACGGTGAATGTCCGAGGCTGCATATTTAGTCATGCTTCCGTGCAGAGTGTTTTTGCCTTTCTCGGCTTTGTACTCGTTTTGCATAATGCCGTGCAAATTATTAGAACGGCCGTTCGAAAACAAAAAATGGAATTTATGATAGAAGATAGTTTTTCGATGTATATACAGATAAGGCTGGAATGAGACAAGTTAATGATTCATCAATAACCTATGAATTCGCCTGCCCAATTGAGCCGACGATATAAACACATGTCCATACATACATAGGTACATGTATCTCACAATCTTTCATGCCTTTTATCTATCTATCTATCTATCTATTATAGTAATCCATTTATCTTAGTTCGTTTATATCTATCTATAAATTGGTGTGCGTGTTAATATAAAGTATAAAATACGTTATGTATGCATGAGTTTCACCGATCCACACATACACACATGTGAACAGACATATACATACACAAAAACTAATCAATCCTTGTGTTCAACTGACATGGTAAGATGTCAGTAAATAAGTACATAAAACCATACATATATATTCTAGTATATATATATGTACCTGTGTGTATGTGTGTGTGTGTGTGTGTGTGTGTGTGTGTGTGTGTGTACATCTGTCTACCATCCTGTACATTTTATGTTGGTTGGAAGGATTTTTACGGCGTGTCAACCCTTGCTGGGTTATTTTACGCTGAATACGTTTTATTTTATTCATTCTTGATGGGTATTCCAAATCTTTTTAAGACTCATTTTTAAATTATTTTTTTCTATTTAACCCACAGATGAGAACCTAACTGGTACAACAACTTCAGCTCAGAGTGGACCTGATAGTTATGACAATGGAGCTCCCCAATCGGAACTTCCCTATTTGATGCAATTTAACATTATACCCAGGACACTAAGACCCTCAGCTACTCCCTTCTATTACACATATGATAAAAAGGGTTGGTAAGTGCTGTGGGGTTTCAAGGGGTCAAAATAAGACAAAACGACGGGTAACAAATGTAGGAAAATGTATTAACAAAAGAGTAGACAATTACAGTAAAGAAAAGTGAGAATTGCGTCCGACAAATAGAGTTACGAGCTGACTCGCAATTGCTTCTATCAACCATAATTGTTCCTGTTACTTATAGTAACCGTCGGCGCATTCCACTATAGTCTATAGGTATATAACCTATAACTGTAAGGACAATAGGATTGGGACAATCATATAGGTGCTAGAGCTTTACGTGACCAGCCGATTGATAGGAGGGGTACACTCCGACCGTCTAGTAAGGGCCAAAGTGGAGTGTTGCATGTCATGGATTGCTCATCCACTAGGATTCCGTCTTTAAGTCTAACGGGTCGTCAACCACGGCCAAGACGAGCAGTAGGTGTATTCTACTGCCCAACCGATAGAACTGTACATTACATGTATATACACTATTATATGAAGCTGATATAATTCTTCAGTTAGCAGGCACAATCACACAGATACAATCATACGCACACATATATGTATGCATTTATGTTTATACACATACACACAAGGACACACACACACATAGATGTGTGTGTGTGTATACGTGTATATGTATGTATATATGAATATACATATATGTATGTATGCATGTATGTATGTGTGTGAATACGTTACGTTTCATATTTATAATTTCAAATTTTGAATAAATTTCGGTCGCTACACAAATATAAAGTAAGGGCAGTGACACAAGCAATATCTGAAAGTAATAAAAACGCATTTTCAAAAAATTCGAACATAAATTACGTCACATAGTTCTGAAATAGAACACTAACGGCTATAGAATGCTAAATTTTGTCTTTTTTTTCTTTCCATATTTATATTGAATATCATTCAGAAGCTGCAATATCACATGTTAACAATGCTGTAATGATGGTTTGATAAACAAACTGAAACGTTTAACATTGGCTAATACATCTAACCATGATAAAAATATCCCCTGAATACCTATATTTTATATTTACATACAGTTGAATTTAATTTTATATTTGTATGTACGTATGTGTATATGTATTTGCACACACACAAACAGACACACATATATTATATATATATATATATATATATATATATATATATATATATATATATATATATATATATATGCGGTATTTTCAACTAGAAAATAAAATAAAACTCACGATTTTAAGTTTCATATGGCCAATCTTCTATGAGACATATCAATACAAGCTGAAATGAAGATTGATCACGTGAGACTTTGTTGTGAATGTTTACAATTATGTTTATCATTTAAATTTATAATTGAATATATAATCAGATAACAATGTATTTTTCTACACAGAGTAGTGTATTTTACTGATTTAAAACGGTTTTAGCAGGAAATTATAATTATATATCTATATATCTATTTCTCTATCTATCTATCCATCTATCTATCTATCTATCTATCTATCTATATATATATATATATATATATATATATATATATATATATATATATATATATATATATATATATATATAAAACTAAAAAAGTGATTGTTGTAAGTTAGATAAAACAGAAACACTTATAATTTCAAATCTCACTTTCCATATAACTTTCCATAGAACCATTTTTGTTCGAATACGCATATTGTTGATGTGCCCATGAATTGAAAAAAATCAATGCTTAGCTGTGATATATACTTTAAATTACCATAATATTGCGTATCTGTCACCCGAACACAATAATATTATTCACTACAATTTTTTTATCAATCGATGGATAGGTCAGTAACTAATAAATACACCCTGTCTGAAGTTATTAAGCAAATTACATAGACTACGTACCATCGGATTCACTTCCATCTCTTCACACACACACAGACACAGACACAGACACACACACACACACACACACACACACACACACACACACACACATATATATATATATATATATATATATATAAGTATATGGTGTATACAATTAGTCACTGTACTCAGGTGAGATCAAATAGAATTAAGAGAGTATGCCTAAACTTTTTTCCAACGTTTTTTCTGTTAGTTGCTGAGACTTAAGAATCAAGCAAATAGACTTTCATGTAACACTAGTGTATCACTCTATTTGAAGCTTCCACTCGAGGTGATATGGCGTCAAATTACTAGTAGCAATACTTTTACTTAATAGATACTCCTTTCATTCTTGGCATATGAGAGAACGGCCTCTATCTGAATGAATATAACTCGGCATTCCATACATACTAAATAAAGTTTCTAGGAAATTAATAACAGATGAAGTCGGACATGGAAATACAAATATGTAGCGAGAATATTCATCAACAATTAATAACAAGTACAGATTACAAAGAGCCGTTGGGAGAGATCTTAAATCAATACATATATATTCTATCGGTCTAGTAGCTTTTATTACCTTCGGGAGGTCGATAGAATTAAGGTTTTTAATTCAGCACAAACCCTGCATATTTTCTTAATGTCATCAGTTGACAATGGGAGATTTCTTGACCTTACAAAATGCAAAGAGTCTTGATAGCACTGGGTGGCATAATTCTTCGCGTAAATCCCCAAGAGTCGAACCTTGAGAAATTACAGACACACAATGAATTTAACTAAAAGCTTCCAAAGCTACGTTACTTTCCCCTTTTCTTTAATTGATACTTACCTGACCTTCGGGTCTTTTGTTCAGTGGCTTCGGCCATTGGGCCGGTAAGATATTCAGTAGCGTGATCCCAGGGTGCTACCCCCCCCCAGACAACACCTGCCGCCTCAATTTAAAAAGGCGGGGCTGGGTTTATTTCCCAGTGCTAAGGCGCATCAAGAGAAGAATGCCGACGAGATTCAAGCAATTTTAAAACACTAGCCACACATGACCTTCAGTTTGTGCGTGGTTCCCCACAAGATGCTGTTTAGCGTCATACCCAGGACACTTAGTGGAAACCGATTAACTTTAATCAAAGGACGAATTTTATTTGAAAATTCGGGTATCTATTTTGTGTAGTAAGCAGACATCTCCCTGATTCTAGTAAGTGTTCCCATATCTTTAGGGTGGGGGAACTGCATTTCTTGTTATGGCTTCTTACTTACACGACTCACACTGTGACTTTAAGCATCATTTGACAAAGAAAATTATTGACACGGGAAACTTAGTCTAAGTGATACTATTGTAAATAACCACTTTCTAGAGGAATTCTTTTTGTATACGAAGGCTGGTTAAAAAGTTCATAGGGTCGCGAAGATACTCTCATGGAATCGAACCAAATGAGGTTTATTTTTAATACAGTCCCTCTTGCAGTCCACACACTTCTTCCATCGTGTTTGGATTTCATAGGTAAAAACAGTACATATGATGCGAACATACAAATCTTCCAGCGTATGAAATTTTCAACAAACGCATATATATATATATATATATATATATATATATATATATATATATATATTATATATATATATATATATATATATATATATATATATATATCATGTCGGGTCAGTAGCGCGGATATCCATGAAAATCTCTCGCCAACATATGAGTTCATCCTTACTTCTCCAGCAGTGTCCGGCATGTCTTGTTCGCCTCACTCGGATGGTTTGTGTAACAGGGGGCATGTGGCCGTATAGCTGCTTTCTTGTGGGATGTTGTTTCCACGACTTGTTCAAGATAACACGCAGCATCCTTGTGCTATAAACAGCCTGTCAGCTATATGGAAGTCAGACCTCCCCGAAAAGTTGAAGCGACAATTCTTCCAAGCCGTGGTGGTATCGGTGCTGCTGTATGGGTGCACCACTTGGACCTTAACGAGGCGCCTGGAAAATAGACTGGATAGGAGCTGCACAAGGATATATATATATATATATATATATATATATATTTATGATGAGAGAGACATTCTGATGAGTATTAGGAGAGCACAATAATCTTCTTGTGTAAATTGTGCCAATAAACTTCATCTATTAGAAAGAAATCGCTTTCTTTCTCAAGTTATATCTCAGGTTACCAAAAAACTTATTTGTAATATAAAAAAGGGGTTGTTTTGGCATCAATAGTACATGTAAACCCTTTACTCGGACAAACTGACGAAGAAATGAACACACACACACTATATATATATATATATATATATATATATATATATATATATATATATATAAAAAACCCTTTGCACGAGTAAAATGGGACATAATGTCAATCTTTTAAGCGTAGTTTAACAGGTTTGAATCAAGAATTTTCTTTCTCCTAGATCGGTTAATGGAATTTGACCAAATCAAGCTTATTTTACAACATTTTCCCCTTGCGGTCCACGCACTTCTTCCATCGGTGTAGCTGTCCTTGGATAACATTGGTAATCTAATTCAACAACTGTAGATACGGCGTCATCATATGAAATATATATATATATATATATATATATATATATATATATGTGTGTGTGTGTGTGTGTAAGTGAGTGTGTGTGTGTACTATACTAATTCTATTAGTAAACTCTTGAGGTAAGGAAAAACCCCGGCAAATAATTTGTTAGTAAAAATATACTACAAAATATTGACAGGGAAAAATGAAAAAAGAAAAGACTATCATCATCATGTCACGCTAATAGCTTGGGATGTCCTCTCCGCAGCATCTAGTATCTGCGCAGAGATGGTCTATGTCGGTCTTTGCTGGACGCCCCACACTGGCATGTCCATGTCCTGGTTTAGGAGGACGTCACATATGTTCATCCTTGCTTTCCAACGGTATCCAGGGTGTCTTGCTCGTCTTACTCGGGTAGTTTGTGTGATAGGGGGCAAGTGGTCGAACAGTTGCTTCATTGTGGGGTGTTGTTTCTACCGACTGAGCTGGGATATATATATATATATATATATATATATATATATATATATATATATATATATGGGAGACAAATAGGGAATTAAACACAAGAGTATGTAGAAAAATACAAAAACACAAAATGGATGACTTTCTCAAATTTCTCAAGTCATCCACCATCTCCACATAACATTTCACCACATGTCCTGATGAAGGTTACATAAACCGAAGCGTTATAACATCGATTTTACCACCAAGAATAAACTCATCTTTTGAAATACTTCGTATTCTTGCATTTTTCTACCCCCATATATATATATATATATATATATATATATTTGCTGAATTTTTTAAATATAAAAGTTTTTCATAAGCAGCTACCAAGGTTTCAGGTTATTTCACCATCGTCAGGTTGCTCCTGGTGTTTCTTTGAAGAGATTTTGCGTTGTTATGTTTATGGATCGCAAATTACGTCGGTTGATTATTGCGCACGATCCTTATGTATTCGATTTCAACAATCGTGAAATAACCTGAAACCTGGGTAGTTGCTTATGAAAAACTTTTATATTTAAAAAATTCAGCAAATAAATATAGTTCGTACAGATTTGTGGTTGAGCACTGTGATTTCTTTGTTTCATCCCAAAACAAATTTTTAAATCTATCTATCTATCTATCTATCTATCTATATATATATATATATATATATATATATATATGAAAAGAAAAGAAAAATACTCATAATGTGAATATAATAAGTGGAATGTCGATAATGGCATAAAAGGTTAAAAAGGCCAACGAGAAGACAGTGTATCAATTACCTTGAAATCCCACTCATAAATAATCGAATCTTTTTCACCGAGCATGCACGCCCACGCTAGGTCGTTAGCGAGCTAAACCATGCGTTTACACAAACTCTCCATCTTTATTCTTAACTGCGAAGCATCAAAAGAGGAAAAGCAAGTTCTACGCCACAAACCCGGTGGCCAATGGTGGGTAAACGTGTAGTGTGGTTTTAGATGCAGTGATTGTTGTCTGAACTGGAGACCTTCAGCATGACTGGAATATCTTGTTGGTGGGGAGGTGGTTCTTTTTTCTTTTTTCTTTTTGGTTTGTTTTAATTCCTGGTTTGCATTCAGAGGTGAAAGTTTAATCAATGTTTCTGCTCGATTAAATATATACACACATAAATGATTATCTATGTATGTATGTATGTATCTATCTATCTATCTAAGTCTGTTTTTCTGTGAATTTTTAGCTATCTATTCTAGTGTGTTAATCTCTGTTTTAATCTATGAATTTTATCTATCAATCTATCTATCTATTCTAGTCATCTCTGTTTTATCCTGTGAATTTATCTTTCTCCCTCCCCCTCTCTCTATATATATAGATATATAAAGTTTGGGTAGGATTGTTGGATTATTTTGAGTATATACGGTATCCCGCAATACACCACCTAAATTTATAGACTCGGCGAGGTCACGTGGTTTATTCTTCCGCCAATAAACAGCCATAAACCTGACCAGATTAACTACTTAAACACTGATACTTTCATAGTCCATTTACAACCATTGACGAGGAACCTATAATACTAAGGAGAACCAAAAGATTCTTTATCAGCAATTTCCGCTGGACAAGCACTCTTGCTTGAAGCCTAAAGGATGACCCATAAAATTGTAACAGAAGACAGGAACGGCGTTTAGTATCTGACAGTTTCTCGCATATGTGATTTCCAAACCAAGTGTTGGTTTGAAAATCGTATTGGTGACAAACTATCAATTACCAAGCCTTGTATTCCCGTTGTGCTTATTAGCATCATTATTATTACTAGCAAATATATGCACCCTCCGGGTGCAAGTATTTAAGTTTAATGGAATAAAATATTATATTAAATTAGAAAGGCTAAATAAGAATACCGATAAAAAGATTTGAAACAGAGGGAGTATAATAAAAAATAGAACAACTGAAACTTACTCTTCCATCACTCTCGTCTTTCATTGTTATTTTTTCTAATTTAAGTATTTAGTTAAAAAAGGAAGTAAAGAATAAAATGACAGTTATTTTATCTTGTTAATGGATTTCATTTAAGATTCATTGAAGAGATGTTTGCTTATATTCATTAAAATAAAACCAAACAGTTAGAAATCAATAATACTAAGCATATATTTAATAAAATCACATTTTTAATATCAATATGCAAATTAGCCTTCCCGTTCACACTGTAAACCGCTATTTTGTTGTATATATAAATATAATTGCATGTTGTCAGTATGTAGACATGGTTAACAGTATTAATAATGTAAAACAATTTTATTAATAATTGAGGTTTAAATAAAATTACAATCATGGAAAATGTGATGTCAATAACTAAGGGAATAGTGATATGAGTAGTAATATAGTTTCGGTTACAGACAGAAAAGCACACAATCTCCATTATAATAAGATTATGTTCCTTTTCCTAACTGTGTCCAGGTCTTTTCATGTGCAATCTTCCCAATTTGTCGCTTGAAGTATCTTTATAATTGTTTTTCTTCCCATATCTGTTTCTGTTTTGGGAATCAAGTATTCCTGTGTACAAAACAATGATAATAGACAAATAAAGTGAAATTTTTTAAAAATCTATGGAATGTTGAAAATATAGATTGAATCAAATTATCAAATCTAGAAGACGTAATAATCCACAAAGCATTGATTGTAGTGTTGCGGGCGTCTCGAAGAGGTAAAAACGAGATGACAACGAAACGAGTTTGTTTATATCAAGAAAGGAAAATTCAGACACATGGTCACAGAAAAAAAATCCACTCAATTTATTGCTGATGTTACAATTTACCTCTTTACCTGTATCAAAACAAGAGGATATAATTTGGTATTTTCAAGTCAATCAAGGAAAGATTCATTCTTTCACAAATGGCTCAGTCTTCATGAAAAAGGTGTGGTTTCGCTTAGCCCCGAAGAATTAAGTCGTGACTTGTCGCTCACTCGGTAACTAACTGACTGCCTCTTTTTAAAAAAAATCTATAGTTCTCGTGATTGACCTTCTGTTATCAGTCACACAGCTGGGATTTTAGTGGGAGGCGGTCATTATATAACAAAATATCTACAGATAGCTATTATTGAAATTTGATATTCGATCAGTCATGCAATGTAAGCTTACTCGTAATGAACAAGCTCTCGCATGTTTATTTCAATGATTGATTGATTGTAATAGCATGCCAAACCATCAAGGGTTATTGAGGTTAGGGAATCGCGTTTATTGCATCTATTCAAAGTTGTATCTATTTCTAGTCTATTTTTACATACGGTCTCATTGAATACTAATAATTTTTAATCATATCTATTTGACCCATAGATGGGATCATAACAGGTACTACCACTCTGAGTAAGAGTAGACCTGGGGGTAATGGTAATAAAGGGGTATGTCACAATTCTCAGAATTCCAGAATTGGTGCCTCACCATAAGATACAATTTAGTGTCATACACAGGACACCCCTTTTTGGGGAAGGTCTTGCACCATTACAGTTTTTACAGTCATCGCATTCAAAGTCCCTCTGGTAGGGTGGAAATGGGTTTGCGCGATGGAGTAGCATCTCGAGACAACGAATAAATTGCTAACCTTTATCAATGAATTCAATGTAATTGATTCCTATTGTATTCTTCAACTCTAAAGTTTGCTAAACTATATAAATATAAAAGAGTAAATGTCAAATATCCAATTTTTCTTTGATTAATCTAATTCACAAAGTGGAAAGTCGTGAAGTAAAATTGCATGACTTAATGCAAAATGGTCGAACAATTAAGCTTTGTTTTCGCTGTTGAATACCATCAGACAACCTTAAGTTGTACTTGATATTTTCTAATATATATATATATATATATATATATATATATATATATATATATATATATATATATAAATCCCCTAAGCCAAACGAACGTAGTATATAGATTCATTTGCCCATTCCGAGAGTGCCTCTCGGAGAATAAATTATACACTAATAGCTACATTGGCTATACAACAACAACACTATCCCGCCGTCTCACATACCATCTCCCCGACACAAGCTCCATAAAACAACACTTAATTAAAAAACACCCAGAAAAATCAACCTCCCCCGAAATTAGAAAAATCTTAAACGAAAATACTAAAATTATCTACAAAAATAATAATAAGAAACGCCTACAGATCCTAGAAGCCATATGCATAAAAAATAACATTAATAAAATATCATTTAAAGTCGGAGACAACGTATTAAATATCTTCAATAACTAACACTTACCTACCCCCCCCCTCTTTAAAGTAATAGACTCTCCGAATTTGATAAAAGCATAGATAACAGAACTAAAAATTAACTAAAAACCAAATTACGTAACCCCATGAAGACGACTGGAGCAACAGTCGAAAGCGCTCGGGAAATTAGTATGAAAAATATCAAGAATCAACTCGATCTAGATTCAAAAAGGATAGCCAGAAGACTGGAAAAATATCTATACAAAAAATGAAAAAAGAATACTCCGTGTTGTTCAATAACACATGCCTTCAGAATAATTTGCTGCCAAAATACACAATATATATATATATATATATGTGCTCCCAACCCCGGTAGAGCTGTTTGGAAGGGGATGTAGCTGACGGTTAGCGTATTTCACATAAGCAAGGCTCTCTGTTATTTACGGATATGAGCTCTCTAAGTGAATGTAACATATGTAGCTATGTATGTATCTATCAGTTAAAATTCTGCTTCTGGCCCACATGTACTGATTGCCGAGTGGTTAGGAAATCGGACTGATGAAAAATCAGTCGGGTTTCGCTACCGGCTGGAGGTATTCTGCTAAGTTTAGCCACACTGAAGAGACGTGAAACGTCGAAACACGGTGTCTGTAGATGACTATATATATATATATATATATATATATATATATATATATGAGTTAAGGTAATGTAGACATGGAGTCAGTACCTGGTTATTGACAGTTTCTCGGCTAATGGATCATCAGATCAAATGTAGCAAATCATTTAGCGGTTTGTTTAAATACCTAGTGGTATGTTCCTTTACATTAAACGCTCAAATGTTTCAATATAAACAAGATAAAACGTAGAGGTAATATTGCTGGATTACAGTAAATAATCATATACACAAAACAATGCTCAGGTTACAAAATAGCGCTATGCATATATTGCAATCTAGTCATAATTAGCATCTTCATTTAGGGTATTGCAATTCTATTTTCTCTGTGTATATATATATATATATATATATATATATATATATATATATATATATTTACCAACCCCTCCGCACGAACAGGATGCGACACAAGGTCAATTTCTTAAGCGGAATTCAGCAGGTTTGAATTCAGAATTTTCCTTCTCCTAGACCGGTTGCCTAACCAAGGTTAAAGAGCCCAGTCTGCCCTACTATTTACCCATAGCTGGAAGGAGAATAGGATTCATACCTTTCCCAAGGATATTAGCGCTAAATGAAATGCAATTACCACGTCCAGGATTTGAACTTGGGGCAACGAGTCCATTTCCCATGACTTTAACCATTACACCACGCGCTTCCCATATATATATATATATATATATATATATATATATATATATATATATTTATTTATTTATTTTACAAAGTTTTCACAGATCAATGTTCATTACAAACAGCGACCCAGGTTTCATGCCAAGGGGCAATCATCAGGCTGTTGAGCAAGATCCCATGGTGTTTGTTGAAGATCTTTACTCAATTTAGTAAATTTTAGTAAATCCGAACTACAATAGCGTCCGCGGAACTAACCGACGTTATTTGCGATCCAAAATGTGACATTGAGTAAAGATCTTCAACAAACACCATGGGATCTTGCTCAACAACCTGATGATTGCCCCTTGGCATGAAACCTGGGTCGCTGTTTGTAATGAACATTGATCTGTGAAAACTTTGTAAAATAAATAAATATTAGCTCTCACAATTTGTGATTGAGCACTGTATTTTCTTTGTTTCATCACAAAAAAAATTTGTTTTTACATATACCTATATATATATATATATATAATATATATATATATATGTGTGTGTGTGTGTGTGTGTGTTTGTGTGTGTGTGCGTGTGTGTGTGTGTGCGTGTGTGTGTGTGTGTTTGTGTGTGCAGTGGTGCCTTGACTTACGAGTTTAATTCGTTCGCAACACAATTTATTCGTATTTCAAATCAATTTTCTACATTGAAATAAACTGAAATACCATTAATACTTCCCAGCCCTCCCCAAAACACTATATCTTTATTAGTATAGAAATATAGTACTGTATTGTATAAAAACATGATAAAATAGAATCTAATGAATTATCTACTTTAATATGTTTTCATTTCTTTTATAAATGATATTTTTCTTTGGCCTAATAAACTGAAATGTTTTAGTGAACTTATTAGCATAACCATATCTGAAGGTCTCTTGTACCTCAAATATTAGTTCTAAAGACGAAGCAAAAAACTGACCAATTGACAGCGTGTAATTCGGAAAACTCATAACTGGGAAACTTGTAAGTCAAGGTACCACTATATATCTATGTTCACTGAATAAGATTTATCGTTGGATGAGACCAACGATAAATCTTATTCAGTGAACACACGTGTAATCGGCTGTAATTAATCGGTACCTCGATTAATTCAGTGGATTTAACCCTGAAGATCCTTATGGTGAAACTCAAGTAGTTTTCTTTTATATCCATTTTTAAAAATAAATTTGCTCTAATCCGTATTGAGCACTTTGTATTTATTATATCGCTGACTTAACCCCTGAATGTTGCACCTTCTATGATCGTGCCCATTTTCACCGGTAAGCAACCTTTATCTTTATAATATATATATATATATATATATATATATATATATGTGTGTGTGTGTGTGTGTGTGTGTGTGTTTGTTTGAATGCTAATGATGCAAGAAAATCTAGTCAACTGTATATCATTTTTACCTGTATCTTTTTCTCCCCTTTTTTGAGATAACCTGTTACTAGATTAGTGAAAACACCTGCAGGAATATATTACCACTTTTCATATGTGCAATCTTCAAACTGTTGCATTTTTCCCTTCTTTTTTTCAATTCATTTAGTGAATTCTCAATTCGTGTGAAGGCCAAACGTAAAACACTTATTTCCTCATCTTGAAAATATTTCTAGGCTAATATAGAAGTATGTTTCGAATCAGTGTCACACAGTGTTTACGCTCGGTTTGATGCAATAGATGACATAAGGTGGTATTGACATCTTTCAAGTTATTGTGGGTTTAGAAGCACATGAACATGTAAACTGTTCTACAGGCTTATGAGATTCCTAGATAAAATCAATGATTCTACGTGTATTCAAATCAATAGGAGGGAAATGTCATTTCACAAGAGCCTCTGCAAGCACTGACTGACAATCTGGGTCAATGGTCGATGGACATTTGCGAATAATGAAAAATAAAATAATTAAGAGAAAAACACACACAGAGACACAGACACGCACACACACACACACACACACACACACACACACACACACACACACACACACACAAGAGCGCGCGAATGGATGCGCACAAAAATGCTCTTCACAAAAATTCTCACACGATAGGTATATATCAGAAGTTTTCAGCACCCGCCTCGTAAACGCTAGGTTCCCTGTTCGATACCGGTCCCCGCTAACTCAGCACATGAGTAGCACACATTTGGGAATCTAATTTGTGTGTTAATATGGGGGAGATGACGGTAGGTATGGCGCTCCACCTCTGAGAAAAAACAATCTTCCTGGTCTAGCGACAATGGGGGAAGAGTCCCTTATTGTCCAGTTGATACCGACAAAAGCCACTCCGCTAACTTTAGTCCAGGCACAGCAAGAGAAACCAAAAGCCAAACTCTTTTTAGACTTTATTTTTCTATGCAGGTATCACTGAGATTCGAGAAAAGCCAAAGCCTTGCCTGCTTACCAAAAATTTCCTCATTCCCCAATGATACCTGCATTGGAAATCTTTAAAAAATCCATATCTATATTCTCAGGCACCTTGGATAGCATAATGTTTTTTTAATTTTTTAAATTTTTTACTTTTGTCACCAAGATCAAGTGACAACCAATTCGTCTCCTCAGTATTTCTTCGACGAACTTCGTTAGTTCATAACCAACACTAAAACCTTATAATACATTAGACACACTAACACTGAAAATTTGGTAAGGAAAGACAGACAACTAACTCTCATAAACAACATGCGTATGAATGATTAAAGTCATAACACGCAATAACAAATAACAGAATGCATATGTCCCAAATACCCAATTCTATTATATGCTACATGAAAAAAATTGCTTATAAAAACTTACCTTGTCTTCCATGGTTTTCATGGTGTGAAGTAACAAATAGTGAGAATGTTGTAGACTAATCGTCTCAATTCTGCTCTACGAACTGATAAATATATCCTTTTCACTCAGTGAGCGAGGAACGAGACGAGATAGGTGTTCTTTCGAAGAGAGGAGATAAAAGAAAGTTTCAAGGGGCTGAATCATCACGTGACCAAGGGACATGTGATGTGGGAAGTCACGTCCACAATCCAAGAGAAGACAATCATCTTTGTCTCCCTACACTCCCATTAAAGCTTTTCCCCTATGATTTCCCCTGTCACCAGAAAATCAACTTAAAAATTGTTATGGTTATATTGACATTTATCCAATGAGCAGTGCCCCCATACCACATTTTTTTAGATTGTATGTATTACTTTGAGTTTTCAGACTTTCATCCTCATCTTTCTCGAGATATTTAGAAACACAACGTTTCGGTCGTTGTACCCTGTAGCTTTCTTCAGGTGTGCCTTGTTCGTCCGATCTTCAGCAATGATCCAACATAGGAAATCATTTTGTGTGAACTTGTAGACTTGTTCCGATTTGTATGAACATCTAACTTTCAATGGTTATGTTTTTAAACAAATCTTATCTCTTTTATGATGCATAATGTATTTCATAATTGATGTAATTATTCTCTAAACTTTATATGCAACTATCTCTTTTTTCATTTACTAAAATAAGCGTAAACAAGCGATACAACTCGGAATTAACAGTACAATACGGTTTGAATGATACAGTTATTTTTATAGATGATGTAAATATAATATTTTATATAGATTTTAATATCTTAACATTTCAATATTTTTGAAAAGTGACGTATCTTCGAAAATGACGTAAGTCGAAACAACGTAAATAGGGGTAACCGTAATGTCAAAAATAAATCGTTAATTTTTTTTACTCTATACCTATCTTAATTTAGGACGTGTGTGGTGTAATAGTTATCGTCGTAGGAAATGGACTCGGCGACCAGAGTTCAGATCCTGTATAAGGTTGTTTCCGATTCGCATAGCAAAAGTATTCTAGGGAAATATATGCATTGAACTATTCTCTCTCCAGCTATGGGTAAATAGTAGCGCAG
Source organism: Doryteuthis pealeii (assembly GCA_023376005.1). NCBI lineage: Eukaryota > Metazoa > Mollusca > Cephalopoda > Myopsida > Loliginidae > Doryteuthis > Doryteuthis pealeii. Next base: position 49,467,712 of record CM042137.1, on the reverse strand, counting down.
AATGGGGTCTTTAACTGGTTAGGCAACCACTTAAGGTGAATGGAGACTCTGAATTTAAACCTGTTAAACTCCGTGTTACATACTACACGCGTGTGTTGCAGATTGACTATTGTTCAGTTTGTTTTGCGCGGAAAGTTCGAAAAGACAAAGGAAAATTGAACTGAGAAGACAATGGCTAAGGTAGACAAAAAGACAAAAGACTTCATCTGGACAAACGCGAATTTGAACAAAGAGAAAGGACTTCCGGTCAAGGAATAAAAGGATGTGTGGGCGGTCGTCAATACTTAAGCGGTCATCAGTGAGCCCAGAGGAGACCCCAGAGAGACAGCGGACAGAGCGGACTGAGTGACCGCTGACACGGTCGGTCGCTGCCAGCGAGCAGTGAGGCGTGCCCACCACCTTCCACCACACCAGCAGTAGTAGTGCCCATGATCAATGCCCGTCACCCATCCACCACATACAGCCGAGATGAGAGAAATAAAGTCAAAGTTCCTACTACATAGAGCATGCCTTGTGAGTTCATTTAAGCGACCACTAGATACATCGTCTAGGGGTTAGAAACGATCTCCGCTGTATACCAGCAACAGTATATAACATGTACGATTTTGTTGCCTGAGTCGAGCGCTATGCAACAGCGTGGATGTGTTGGGTAAATATGTATACCTGAGCCTGAAAATTATTTTAAAGATTTTACTTACATTTTGATGATAGATATACTCGCAAAAGTTTTGCAATGACTTTTTCGATTCAATTTCAAAACACTGTAACTAAAAAACAAAAAACAAAACAAAAACGAAAAAACAAAACATAAACAAAACAAAACAAAACATAAACAAAACAAAACAAAAACAAATACGATAGAAATAAAATGTAAAACGGTGTCTTCCCAAAAATTAAGTATTAAAAATATTTGCGTGTCCTTTTATACGATCAATCTTCCCAAAATACCCAATGTCTGGTCCTAGCCCACAGTAGGGGGGATAAAGTCTATAAATTGAATTTAAATTCCAATTACCTTAAAACTTATAAAATATATAAATGAATTCAGTCTGAAGAGTGTTAATATTTACACCAAGCTGCAAATCATATAGGATTTAATTTCAGAATGTGTTGGAATTTGCCAAAATGAAATAACTTTATTTGAACAACATGCATGGCGTCTTAGAGAAAGATGATAACCTTGAGTTAATATAAATGTCAATTCACCTGTCACATAGCCTTACCAATATAGCGTTTTTTTTTCACTCAGCACGCCTGGATATTGGATTTGAAAAATCAAATCTCGTTGTATTTGCATGCAAATCTGTTGTTGTTGTTGTTCTTTCTTTGCTCTTACCTTCTTTTTTACTCTAGTTTTCTTCTTTTTCTTCTATTCTAGCCCCCCTCCTTTTATTCTAGACTCCTCCTCTTCCATCTTCTTCTTGCCTCCTCCTCTTTGTCCTTCTTCTATTCTAGTCTCACCCTCCTTCTTCTAGCACCCTCCTCTTTCTTCTAGCATCCTCCTCCTCTTTCTAGCATCCTCCCCTCCTTTTATTCTAGCCTCCTTCTCCTCGATCTTCTTCTTGCCTTCTCCTCCTCGTCCTTCTTCTATTCTAGTCTCCCCCACGTCCTTCTTCTAGCATCCCCCTCCTCTTTCTAGCCTCCTCCTACTTTTATTCTAGCTTCCCCCTTCTTCTTCTTCTTCTTCTTCTTCTTCTTCTTCTTCTTCTTCTTCTTCTTCTAGTCTAGCCTCTTCCTTTTCCTTCTTCTTCTTCCCATTTAGCAATAACGAATGTCAACAAAGCAATGTTTACGGCTAAATTAAAATTCCCAGCTTTGTTAATCACCTAAGAAAATAATAACAATAACTTTCATTTTAATATTGGTTTTAACCTACAAGCAGCTTAACTTGTAAATTTTGACGTCTTTTCCATAAAAGCGAATCTGGTTGATCAGGTCAGAACTAAATAAGCTGCTTACAAAGTCTTAATACAGAATAGTAATTTTCTAAGTTTATACATTTACCAACCCCTCCCCTAGAATGTGACTCAAGGTCAATTTCTTGATCGGAGTTAATCAATTTTCTTTCTCCTAGACTAGTTGCCAAAACAAGACTAAAGAGTCCAATCTGCCGTACTATTTACTCTTAGCTAGAGGGAGAATTGTCGTATGCATACCTTTCCCAAGCGTATTAGGGATACCTGAAATACAAACAGCCTCATCCAGGATTTGAACTCGTCTAGCCGTGTCTATTTTCTATCACGATAACTATTACACCACACGATTCCATTTACTAAGTTTACCATGGTTTAGCACAAGGTCAGAATTATGGGACACCCTGTGAGAATCGAACTCAATATAATTGGTCTTCTAGTTTAACTGACTAACACTGCATTATACACGATTTAAATTAATGATATAATTGTTAAAAAAAATTAACTGAACTGATCCAGGGGCAGAAAAAAATATGTTTGACATTACCGCAAAAAACACTTAACAATTTATTTTGTGTAAAGATTATTAATTGTTTCAGTAAATCATGATAAAACCAGGAATTTCAGATAATAGCGTGAATCTAATCAACCGTCAATAAGAATCAAGATAAATAGATTATTTTCGCATTTTTTATTTATTTATTTGAAATTAGGATTTTTAGATTCATAAACAGTTTGTATTTCCGCTTATACTGTTGTCTATAATATCCGGTGTTTATTTTTTTAGATTGCCATAGATGAACAAATACAATGTAAGGAAATGAAAAGTAGTTAAACAAACAAGCTGATTCCCAAATAAATTCGAAATTAGATTAAAGAAGCATTTCTAAAAAAAGATTAAATTGCTATTTACATAATTTCATTGATCAACTTCAAAATCGATCATAAATAGATTTTTATTTTTGATATTTATGATCACAAATGTGTTTTAATAGGTTGATTAATTGATTAATTGATTTGAACGGCATGTCAATCCGACTATGGTTATTTTATGTCAAGAGGTTAGGGAATCGCATTCATTGTACGTTTTTTTTGTGTAGTTGTTTCGTGTAGTTGTTTTTGTGGAGTTTTTTGCACACGATTTTATCAAATACAAATCCTTTTTAAACAGATTTATTTTACTAATATATGGACCCTAACAAGTCAATGCAACTAGGGTTATTTTATGCCAAGAGGTTAGGGAATCGTGTTCATTGTACGTTTATGTCTACATTTTTGTGTAGTTGTTTGTTATGGGCTTTTTGCACACCATCATATCAAATACGAATCCTTTTTAAATAGATTTATTTGACATGGGACCCTATCAGGAACTACCACTCCGGTTCTGTGTGGACCTGGGAGTAATTGTAATGAAGGGGTAGTCTAGACGAAAAAAAAATAGCCAGAACTGGAGCCTCACCATCTAATAGAATTATTTGGAAAAAAGAACAAACAAAAAATACAACTTGTTTTAGCGTTAAGACCTTTCGATATTTTATTCTTTCTGTTCAGTCTCTAAGACCATGAAGACAGGGAAGATACATAACAGATATCACGTGATTAGCTTCTTTGTTTTTTTGTGGGAAAAGGAATCTTCTCGTATCTTTATTCCCCGTTCATAGCAAACATGTGTTTCCTTGCACCACTGCCACCAAAAGTGAAAAAGAAAAGGTGATAGAATCACGAAACCCATTATTTCGATACTGGTCCTCACCAACTCAGTGTATGAGTAGCATAGGGATCTGTGTCGTAAAGTGACCAGCTGGTGGTAGGTATGGCGCTCCACCTCAGACGCTAAAAACAATCTCCTTGGTCTAGCGCCTGTGAAAAAGGAATAGACTCCCTCGCTGTCTAGTTGATACCGACTTTAGGCCACCCCGACGACTTTTTACTTTATATATATATATATATATATATATATGATATATAAATAAATAAATATATGGTTTTATTTGTGGGAATGGGTGTAATATATTTAAGCTTGGAAATGTCAGTTTGATCGTAGACAAGGTATACAGATACTACACTCTCATCCAGGCTGAACTTATGGACAGACAAAGAAACAAGCAAAAAAAAAGTCACACTCTTCCTTATAGATTCCTATTGGCACTTATCCATTTCTACAACGCTTTTAGAGTCTGAGAAATTTGGCCATTAATATTCTTAGTGAATTTAGAGTTTGAATCATTCTTTTTATTTATTTAGATATTCCAGGAAGTAAAAATAAAATGCAGAATCTATTTAGGATTAACATCTTAAATCAACCAGTGAAAAAAACCAAAAAACATTCATGTTCAACCGAGAGAGTAATTTCTTTCTGCTACTTGAACATGTTTATACAAGTAAACAACAATCATTTGGTTGTCTTGGAGTTTATCTTACGGATTGACATTATTTTAAAAGATAAAAAAAAATTAATTCCCTATGGAAACACAAGTATGGCCTTTCTTCTTCTATTCCCTCCAAATATATCCCTCCGGTTCTCACAGGATTTTTCAATTCCAAATTCCATCCTTATATCCTGGTTATATATTCTAATAGTTTGTACTAGGGTTTCTAATCCTTTTTCATTTTTTGCAAAATTTTTTATGTCATCCATGTACATTAGGTGGTTTATCTTTTCTTGTGAGTTAGTGAATTTGTATCCCCCTGTACATTAGGTGGTTTATCTTTTCTTGTGAGTTAGTGAATTTGTATCCCCCGGTACATTAGGTGGTTTATCTTTTCTTGTGAGTTAGTGAATTTGTATCCCCCTGTACATTAGGTGGTTTATCTTTTCTTGTGAGTTAGTGAATTTGTATCCCCTGTACATTAGGTGGTTTATCTTTTCTTGTGAGTTAGTGAATTTGTATCCCCCTGTACATTAGGTGGTTTATCTTTTCTTGTGAGTTAGTGAATTTGTATCCCCCTGTACATTAGGTGGTTTATCTTTTCTTGTGAGTTAGTGAATTTGTATCCCCCTGTACATTAGGTGGTTTATCTTTTCTTGTGAGTTAGTGAATTTGTATCCCCCTGTACATTTTTTAAGTATATGATTGAGTGGCATAATTGCTATGATAAACAGTAATAATGATAACGAGTCTCCTTGGAAGATACCTCTTTGGATTTTTTTTACTTCTGCCAGGGATTGTCTTCCGGCTTTTAATTGAACTTGCCAGTTTTCCATGGCTTTTTCAATGCAGTTTATGATGTTGTTGGAAATTTTGTACATTTTTAGACATTCTAAAATCCAGGTATGTGGGACCATGTCATAGGCTTTTCTGTAATCGATCCACACCATTGCAATATTTTCCCGTCTATTTTTTTTTTACTTCTTTAAGAATGTATTCGTGTGTTCCTCTTTTTCCCTTGCGGCATCCTTTCTGTTCTTCTGGGAAAAGTTTCCGCCAATTGAGTGAAAAGTATATTTCTTCTTTTATAACAGCAGTCAATATTTTCCACATCATGGGTAGACAAGTTATTGGTCTATAATTGCTGGGAATGTTTCCTTTTTGTGTGTCTTTCTGGATTAGGGTGGTTATCCCTTTTGTCATCCATTCGGGTACTTCTGTTTCTTGTAGACATCGGTTCAGTTGCTGTGCCATTCTTTGGTGGATAGAAATAAATTTTTTGAACCAGAATCCATGTATGCCATCATGGCTTGGTGTTTTCTAATTTGCTACTTTCTTGAGTACTGATTTGAGCGTAATTATATGAACAGTTGCTACAGGTCCTTCCTCAGTTTCCATCAGTTCATTCTTAATATCACTTATCCATTTCGATTTCATATTGTGTTCTTCCCTCTTCCATATATCACTCGAAAACTTTTCTGTTTCTGTTGCATTTGGGTGTTCACCCGTGTTTGTTTTTGATCCATTAATTTGTTCATAAAATTTATTTTCATTGTTTTGGAAGGTCCTATTTTGTTTGTACTATTTAGTTATTTCTCGATATCTTTTGAGTCTTCTTTCTATAGCCGATATCTTTTGATTTATTTCTTCCATCTTAATTTGCTGTTGTCTTTTAACCTTTTTAGCTACATGTGTATTTGTGTTTTTGTTTAAAGTATTTGTTTGTTGTATTTTTTTTATTTGTTCATCCAATCTGAACTCCCACCCAGCTTTTGTGTTTCTGTTTGTTTCTCTGTTTGTGTTAGTGTTTCAAAGGGGTGCACCAATTACTAGTTTTGGTCCTGCATAATAAGGTTGTTGAGTTCAGTGATATTGTTTGTTGGGATGTTCACTTATATTTTGTTTATCTTTTCAGTTTCTTTCTTGACTTTTATTATTATTATGTGTGCGTGTTTAATATTGTTGTTGTTATTATTATCTTGTGATGTGTTATGCGGTGAACACGTGCATACATACATAGACAGGCACACATCATCATGCATACTCACACGTACACAGACATATAGGCATACACATATGCACGCAAACACACACATATGCGCCGGTACACTCATGCACGCACATACATACAAAGACATAACCATACATGTATATATATATATGCATATGCACACAAACACAGGGATGCATATTCATATATGCGCACACATACAAGCATATATACATGATTTTTTTTGCTAAGTAATGTCTTGTTGTTTGTTTGGTCTGTAGCTGTTTATGATGGTTTTACCTAGGTGTGAGGAAATATTGAAGAAGCCGGATCTAGAATTAACATCAGGTGTGTTGCTAATGGCACTGGCTTCGAATATTTGTCGTAATCTTTTGTTGTGGATATATGCGATCATGGCTGCATTGCAGAAATTAAACCTATGTTCTGTTTTAGATATGTGTTGGAATAAACAGTTGTTGCTGTCACCTAATTTTATGTTGCGTTTGTGCTCGTATATGCGTTTTTTTAAGTTCCTTGAGGTTTCGCCAATGTATTTCTTGTGTCAGTCTGCATATGGAATCATGTATACGCCAGCTTCTGATTTTACTTGTTGTCAGGAGTTTTTGTTTAGTATGTTGTGTATAGTTTTGGATGCTAGACTGACTGTTTTTATGCCTAGGTTGTTCAGATTTTTGCTGATGTTGCTGTTGGTTTGGTTGTTCGGTAGAATTATGTATCTGTGTGGGAAGTCGGACTGGATGGGGTCTGGAGTTGGTTCCTGGTGTGGATTTTGAGAGCTTTGGCCATGGCATGTTGTATAAAGGATATGGGATATTGGAGGTTCCGGACAACATAATAATATGGGCAGTTTTACGGCAAATCTAACCCAGCTAGACTTTAATAGAGACATTGTTAATAAATAAGATGCTAATTAAGATTAAATAATAACTATTTCATAATCATTGAGAATATAACTTAAATTACTAAGGAAATTGTGACGTCAATGGTGACAATTTCGGTTACAGACAGACAATTACATAATCTCCATTATAATAAGATAGTCACACAATTTTTATATATATGAATATATACTATTCATATTATATAATCACAAAATTGTCATGTTCATCCATATCACAGCCTTTCATATTACTCAGCAACTGATGAATGGAATATTGATTCTTGTGTAGCCCCTGATAATGCCATTTATTTGGCTTTGCATGTTGATAGAGCCACAGTTTGTTGTTTTTGACTTTACCATGAAATCAATCGGATAATCCATAAGATCATCAGAAACAGTACCCAGATATATTTATCCTGTCTTTGGATAATCCCCTATTAGCATCAGATAATCCAATTAACTTTGATGGATAATTAGACTTTTAAAATCATAAAATATCCTTCATTGTCTCTTTGAGATACCATAATGTATATTTAGCCAATATTCAGTTGAGGATTAGTAGGATTTGACGTGTGTTGTAATAATTTGGGGTAAATAGATAGCATAGATCTAGTTTGGTATATGTGATGATATAGCATAGATCTATATGTGATTTTATAGCATAGATCTAGTTTGGTATATGTGATGATTTATAGCATAGATCTAGTTTGGTATATGTGATGATTTATAGCATAGATCTAGTTTGGTATATGTGATGATTTATAGCATAGTTTGGTAAATGTGATGATTTATAGCATAGATCTAGTTTTGATGATTTATAGCATAGATCTAGATGTGATGATTTATAGCATAGATCTAGTTTGGTAAATGTGATGATTTATAGCATAGATCTAGTTTGGTATATGTGATGATTTATAGCATAGATCTAGTTTGGTAAATGTGATGATTTATAGCATAGATCTAGTTTGGTATATGTGATGATTTATAGCATAGATCTAGTTTGGTATATGTGATGATTTATAGCATAGATCTAGTTTGGTATATGTGATGATGATGATTATAGCATAGATCTAGTTTGGTATATGTGATGATTTATAGCATAGATCTAGTTTGGTATATGTGTGATTTATAGGATGATTTATAGCATAGATCTAGTTTGGTATATGTGATGATTTATAGCATAGATCTAGTTTGTAAATGTGATGATTTTATAGCATAGATCTAGTTTGGTATATGTGATGATTTATAGCATAGATCTAGTTTGGATGTGATGATTTATAGCATAGATCTAGTTTGGTATATGTGATGATTTATAGCATAGATCTAGTTTGGTATATGTGATGATTTATAGCATAGATCTAGTTTGGTATATGTGATGATTTATAGCATAGATCTAGTTTGGATGTGATTTATAGCATAGATCTAGTTTGGTATATGTGATGTAGATCTAGTTTGGCTGATGATTTATAGCATAGATCTAGTTTGGTAAATGTGATGATTTATAGCATAGATCTAGTTTGGTATATGTGATGATTTATAGCATAGATCAAGTTTGGTATATGTGTTGATTTATAGCATAGATCTAGTTTGGTAAATGTGATGATTTATCGCATAGATCAAGTTTGGTATATGTGTTGATTTATAGCATAGATCTAGTTTGGTATATGTGATGATTATAGCATAGTAGCATAGATCGTATATGATTTATAGCATAGATCTAGTTTGGTATATGTGATGATTTATAGCATAGTATATGTGATGATTTATCGCATAGATCTAGTTTGGTATATGTGATGATTTATGCATAGATCTAGTTTGGTATATGTGATGATTTTTATAGCATAGATCTAGTTTGGTATATGTATTGATTTATAGCATAGATCGCATAGATATGTGATGATTTATCGCATAGATCTAGTTTGGTATATGTGATGATTTATAGCATAGCATAGATCTAGTTTGGTATATGTGATGATTTATAGCATAGATCATAGGTATATGTGATGATTTATAGCATAGATCTAGTTTGGTATATGTGATGATTTATCGCATAGATCTGGTATATCATGCATATATACATACAGCCAACAATTTCTCTATATAATTTCATGTTTGTCAGTTTAATGGAATCTTTATCTTGGATTTTATTAGCATTGATTTCACATGATTTTTTTCTTTGGTTTACAATCTGTCATAATGCGTAGCGTGCCAATGACTAATATAGCTTTTGCCTTGAGTGGCACTAACTGGGGCCAGCAAATTTTGAAAAAAAGTTGCTTCGAAGAAAGGTAAATAACGAGTTGAAACTTTTAAACGGATCTCAAACAGAATACACACCATAAGATGCTAGAAGTGTTGGGAATTTACGAACTTAGTACATAAGAATAAGACATACCATTTTAGCAATTTAGCCGAGATAAAAGGCATGCCTTATTTTGATGTGAAATTAGATATATAAATTCCCAACACACCTTTGGATGAGCTCTTAACAAGAGTTGCAGTCAGTGTATTCTACAGTCCCAGCCAACTGGGCGATGATCTGAAATATTCATTGTATGTAATAATGTTCTTCTCTAGTATATGCTGACGACCCTTAAAAATTAAGAGAAAATAAAAAGCAACAACTTGAAATAAAACCTGAAGACGTTTCCCGGGTTCTTGGGTGGTGCGGGTTACTTTGAACACGGACCCAGAACACAGATGACAGTAGAAAAAGTCAATCATTAGGGGTTTTAGGAAAAACCTTAATGCTTCTAAAGAGTTCATATTCCTGACTCTCAAGGTAAAAGGAAAAGTTAAAAATTATGTTCTAATTGTCAAACACAAAGAAAAGAGATAGCTGTTATTGAAATAGCCGTAGAGGGCGATTAGAAGTCCCTGTACACCACATGTATTTAAAAATTACCTTCATATTTTTGCCTCATTGATTGAGTTAAATTATCCTGTCTGAAATATGAAGATGAATAACTGCATTTACCTGAAATAAAAGGTATGTCTTATTTTCACGTAGAATTATATTTATAAATCCCCAACACGTCTGCCGACCAATCACTGAAATAATTCTGTGAGCGCATCACCATTTTCGCTTTCTTCTATTGGATTATCTCCGGGAAGAATTGTTTCCAAAAGTTGTTGCAGTTTCATTAGTCTAAGAAACTTCACTTTCAATAGTAAAAAAATTGTTATCGTCAAAATATATCCTTTTGCAATTCTGGTGCCATCATAATTTAGTTGATTTTTATACATCCCACTTTTATCAGTTGCTGCTGACCCCTTAAATTTACTGTGGTTTATAAAACTAAAAAAGGAAATGGGTAAGGGAACCAAAGAGACTTGTTAACGTCTTGGTGGAGACAATATCAGAAAAATAAATGACAAGACAACCAGATCGTCATTTAGCAAGGACCCTTATGAGCTTGAAGATAAGATAGAGTTTCAGGATGCACAGAAAATATTATATCAAAGTTTTTAAAAATAAAGCGGAATGGCCTATTGTTGGTATCAGCCGAACAGCGAGGGTGTCTATCACTTTTTCGATAGCGCTAGATCAGGGAAATTGTTTTGCGTCTGAGATGGAGCGCTACACCTACCGTCACCTTCCTATTTTACCGCACAGATCAAATTGCCATAGCTGTGCTACTCATGTGCTGAATTGGTGAGGGTTGTTATAGAATGCGGAACCTTGTGATTCCGAGGCGGATGCTATGTCGATTGAGCTAAAATTGTTTATAAAAAGAATACCAGAAGAAGTACAAATTATTCAGAGGTAATATGCCATTAAACAACAGAAAAAGACTTATTAGTTCATAGAGAAACTTGGAAATTTTGAAAAACAATAATTTACAAATTAATCTACTGATAAAGCTTGATGTAATCTTTATTTTCATAATGTTTTCAAAATGAAATCATTACGATCACAAAGTTAATCTTATACACCAAAAAACCGACAGTGAGTTGTTGAGGGTACAAATCTTACAGTGAAATTCTATAAGAACCACAGGAGGGGGATATATTTGGAGGGAATGGAAGAAGAAAGGCCATACTTGTGTTTCCATAGGGAATTTTTTTTTTATCTTTTAAAATAATGTCAATCCGTAAGATAAACTCCAAGACAACCAAATGATTGTTGTTTACTTGTATAAACATGTTCAAGTGGCAGAAAGAAATTACTCTCTCGGTTGAACATGAATAGGTCTTTTTTTTATTTCACTGGTTGATTTAAGATGTTAATCCTAAATAGATTTTGCATTTTATTTTTACTTCCTGGAATATCTAAATAAAAAAAAAATGAATCATTCAAACTCTAAATTCACTAAGAATATCAATGGCCAAATTTCTCAGACTCTAAAAGTGTTGCAGAAATGGATAAGTGCCAATAGGAATCTATAAGGAAGAGTGTGACTTTTTTTTTGCTTGTTTCTTTGTCTGTCCATAAGTTCAGCCTGGATGAGAGTGTAGTATCTGTATACCTTGTCTACGATCAAACTGACATTTCCAAGTAAACATTTTTAGGATATATGAGAATTCAAAAATGACATAGCTATTTTTCTGCCTACGACTAATCAGCTCGGTGCGGATTCTGGATGCTGTGTAGAGGTCATTCAAGGGACGACGGTTGATCGGGTTGATGAGCGTTATTATCACCTTCGTTATCACCATGAGGATCATCAGGTCATGCTGACAGCATGTATACCACATGCTGTCAGCATGACCTGATGATCCTCATGGTGATAACGAAGGTGATAATAACGCTCGGAATCGTATTTGTGTCCTTTATTCAACAAAAAATTGTTGACTGAGGTATAGCTGTTTTAGATGCACGGGACCGCATTCTTTCTAATCTAGCATTCCTGCTTTACCCTACCGTATTTTCTATTTGCCTGTCACCTCTTTATTCGTCAGTTTCTCAACGGATGGGGGTTCGTATATTTTCATTGCTACATCGTTCACGCGTTCAGATGTTTGCCGTAGGTGGTGGCCCGTGATGCTTAAGGACGAAATTTTGGTGGCTGAGCAGTCCATGACATGCAATAATCCACTTTGGCCATTATTTGGACTAGATGAGCGGTCGGAGAGGCCGCTTGATCAATCGGCTGGCCATGTCAAGCCCTAGCACCTATATGACTGTCCCAACCGTATTACCCTTGTGGCAACCTCTAACCCTTTTTGTCATATATGTACTAGAAGGCGATGGCTGAGGTATGACGTTAAACTGCATCTAATGGAGAAGTTTCAGTTTTGGAACTAGGGAGTGTGGAGTACCCCTTCATCGCCATTACTCTGACCCGGAGTGATAGTACCTGTTAGAGTCACATCTATCTGTCAAAAATGAGTTTAACATTTAAAAATTAAATACACATTAAGAATGAATAAACAAAACGTCTTCGACATAAAATAACCCACCAAGGGTTGACATTCCGTAAAATCCAACCGTTCCTTTTTTACTCTTGATCTGTCTCCATGGTACGTTGCCCACGTACCCTGATGCGATTGGCTTTATGTCATTCCTGCGACTGCTAATCTATCTCCATGGCACGTCGTTCTGACCCAATAGGCTTTACACCGTTCCTGCAACTGCTCATTGGTCATCATAGCATGTCGGTGAATCGTCCAGACGTGACAGATTTCACATCGTTCCTGCGACTGCTCGTCTGTCTCTTTGGTATGTCGGCAAATCACCTGATATGATCCACCTCACGCCATGCCTGCTACTGTTCATTAGGGAAGGTCGATTTTGGAACTGTGCAAGTGCACTCATAGTGATAGTTGGGGTTTGACATAAAAATATTTTTTCCTAAATCGTTACCGTTTTTTGAGGAAATTAGTTTAAAGGTTGAAAATTTGAGCGATGGAATGTCGGTGATAAATTAGACCGATGGAATGAGGGACATAAGTGAAAGATCTACCGCCGTCAAAAGATTCCGTAATGTTGGTGAAATATGTTTAAATGTCATTTAATAATTCTATTTTTTCAATTGAAACATCTCAATTGATCTCAATAATTCAAATAAAAATAGATAAGGATTATAGATAATGAAAAAATATCCACTGGTAGACGACAGCGATAAAAATATCGCCCACTTTTTCTCTCTCTCTCTCTCTCTCTCTCTCTCTCTCTCTCTCTCTCTCATCTCGAATTCAGGATTTGTTATTTTTCAGCGAAAAAAATAGACTAATTTTGATTATCAATGAAACCAAGAAATTTCTTAATCTTAATGATAAAATAAAACAAATATAGTTTATTTATGAAAATTATCCCCGGAATTATCTTTAAGGAATATTATTCCAGTTAACACCACTTTAAAATGCTCGTTTATTTACGGTATAAAATTCGTTTATAATAGCAAAAATAATTAGTAATTTTGTATTTTTATGCAAGAGACTTAATTATTTGAAAAAAAAAAAAAAAAAAAAGAAAGGAAAAAGCTTGTTTAATCTACATAATTTTGAATTTTAACTGACTGGCAAACAACAAAACAAAACGGATTTTGTTTTTTCTAGTGTCAAATTACCGTTTCCTTCTTTCTATTTGTTTTGTTTCAAATTAAATATTATTTTTGAAATTATTAAAATACGGTAATGTTTCAGTTTCGTATCAGAAATATAGCTGATACTATTTTATATTCGAAATCCTTAAACAAAATATTGTTTACGTACACTTCTCATGATGAAAACAAAAACAAAAGAAAAAAATTTTCCTATACTTTTTGGATTGTTTTAAAAATAATTTTGAGACCTGATATTTTTCCACAGAACTTTCCAGTGAACAAACAATGAATGACAGTTTTGAGCCAGGGACAAAGTTTAAGAAAACTTACAGCCTTTTAAAAGTTCATAGATATTTCAATTTCATGGAACTTATTAGGGGTCATGTATCTTCAAACTTCGGGGCCTACCTTACTAATAGCATACTATTAAATCTACAGAATATGGGTTTTCTTGATCAAACATTCACTTAAAAGACATTATTCTAGACAAATCTAAAATAGGGAAAAGGCAAAACTAAAAGTAACCAGCCATCAGAAGCATATCTAGGACTATGACAATCTCATCTGTATTGGAGTTGATTGTAGAATGGATAAGGATACTTTGCAATACAAGGAAGTTGTAGAGGAAAATGGTCACAAAAAGATTTTAAAAAGCAAGGTACCAGAGCACCACTTAACATTCACAAGAAAGATTGACACTTCAAGTGAATATCTTAGCCACCGAATCACACCCAACATAGATGCAACTGATGTTCTTCTAGCAGAGGATGTTGCTACTGTAAATACTGACAATGCAGTTCTGGTGGACAATACCAATACAAATACTGGTTGTGAAGCATGAATGGTGACAGCTCTATAGAAAAGAAACTAAAAAGAAAGATATACATAATTGGCTATTCACTTCATGAAAATTAACTTTCATTTAGATTTATCTTTAAAACAATTAATGGAACTACATTAAACCCTACTACTTTCATTGATACTCTAGGGGAACTTTGTGGAAGTAATTACCACGATTTTCCCCTAGTAAGTGGTGACCAACGATTACTTCTTGAATATGCTGTAGACATTTCTCAAGGGAAAGTGAAAACTAGATTTGTTTCATGAAATATTGGACCACTGAGTCAAGCAAGATGGCTAACTTTAGCCATCAGGTTAATGGGTTTATGGACCAGAAGTGCATATCCACCAGAACTCTCAGATAAATTATGCGACATTGTCCAATTTGTCAATCAATATGCAGTTAGTATATGTAGTTAGTTGGTTCAAGATAAAAAGGGACAATCATTTCTATAACTAACAACTGTATATCTTTAATATGATCTACAGAGTAAAGCAAAAGTTAACTGAAATTCAGAATGTTGCATTAAAAGAATTTACAGCACAATGCTTTTGCTTTGCCTCCAGAAAACATTTTGTTGTTAGTGTTGGAGTCCAATGAATTGGATGGGAGGGAAGAGGCCATAAAAAGATTTTGTTGATTAGGTAAATAAATATTTATTCATACATAATTAGTTATGTCAATTTATAAGAATAATCATGTTTTCATATTGCATTGCAAAAATATAATCAAGGATGGTTAAATTTTTCAATATTTTTTTCAGTAGTAGCAAACTACAAATGAAAAGATTTAAAAAATTACATAATTCAATTTTAAAGCCACACATTGGTCAACTTTGACCTCTCACAAAGTGGGGTTTGTGAAACTGCACTTACAGAAGGTTTTTCAATGAATGAACTAGAATGTCTACTGAATGGAACAGAATTAAAATTTCCAAATTTACCTGCCCACTCACGAACTGTGGAAAGAGCTGTTAAATCTGTTATTGAATTACCAAAAAAGTGAAAAATCAACCTGCTCTACTATTCATCTGTCTCCATGGCTCAACGCTTACATGCTGATACGATCGGCCACCCGGCTTTCCAGAGACTGATCATTGCTTTTATTATGCCGTTGTCTTTTTTGTGCAGTTTTCTTCCGTCTATTTTGGCTACGAGATGACTTTTTGGGAGGCATTGGATTCAGTTTGCTAAAGAAAATCGTATGTAAGTTTTAAGCACAAGAACAATGCGAATTTAATAACAAAAGTGGGAAAGGTAGGTGGTTGAGGTGGTGGGGAGAATAAAACGAATAAAGTCTTAAAAACTTGAATAATTGTCCTAAAAATGGGCGTTAAATTGGGGGAAATTTAATGATATAATTTTTTAAGGGGGTGAAATTCAACTCAGAATCATTTATCCAAAATGAGGGGTAAATCAAATGAAATAATTTTTTTAAACTGAAAGTTTTCTATATCTATCGTAAAATTATTTTGAAATAATTAAATTGAGACCGGAAGTAAAAAATATGTTGATATTGGGGAGTCGGGATGGGGTTTATGACCCTCGTAGGAAAACAATGTTGCGAAAAAAACAAACTCTCTTTTAACTTAAAGTTTAGTTTATTTATCGTAAAATTAATTTAAAATGTAAAAAGTTTTAAAACATTAAATGGAAGTGAAAGTAAAATGCCCTTATCGAAAAATAAAGCAATTTGCAATGGGGGGGGGGGGTTAATCGTAGGGAAATTTAACTCAGATTAAATTGAATAAATTGAAAGAAAACCGTAAAATAGAAAATATAATGAATAGAAAATGTAAATAGTATTATTTTATGTTTAGAGCAGTTAGCTTCCTATGATAGATAGATTGATTTTAACGGCATGTCAGCGTATATAGGGTTATATTAGGCCAAGACGTCAGGGAATCGCGTTTATTGTACGTTTATATTTATAGTTTTAAATCTAATACAAATAATTTGCATACGTTTGTATCGTTTCACGTATTCCTATCTAATACAAATAATTTAAACACAATTGTATGGCAGTCGGTTAGAGTGCCCCGCCCAATAATCGCAAGGTTCCTGGTTCGATAGTGGCTCCCGCAAACTCAGCACATGAGTTGCACAGATTGGGTAATCTGATATATGCGTCAAAGTGGGGAGTTGACGGTAGATTTGGCGCTCCATCTCAGCAAAAAATCTCCCTGATCTAGCGCTAGCGAAAAGAGGATAGAACCCTTCGCTGTCCGGCTGATACAACGCTGTTTCTGAATCATTCTCGACATTAATTGGAGCAACACCATCACAAACAGCTCTGTTGGCTGTGGCTTTAGAATACACCGACTGCAACTCTGCAGAGGGGTAAGATCCCCAATGGAGCCACTTGTTGACCATGGGTGGCGACCCGCAATGTTTAAGGATGGAACCCAGGTGGCTGAACAATTCCAATCAATCGGTTGAACACGTCAAGTCCTAGCACCTATATGATTGTCCCAACCCTTTTACTCTTGTGGCAACACCCAATCCTTTTTATCATATCTGTACTATTAGGCGGTGGCTGAGGTATGACGTCAAACTGCATCTAATGTTGAAGTTTCAATTCTGGAGCTCTGGAGAGTGTGGAATACCCCTTCATCGCCATTGCTCCTTGGTCCTCTCTGACTTGGTGTGGTAGTACCTGTTTGGGTCCGATCTATGGGTTAGATAGCAAAAATGAGTTTAAAAATGTGTTTAAAACAAATTGAATTTAAAAGAAAAAAAATGAGTACCTATCAAGAATTAATTAAGACATCTATGGGTTGAATAAAAAAAAATGAGCGAAAAATTGAGTTGAAAAAATAGATTTTATTTAAAACACAGCATCTTCGGCATAAAACAGCCCAACAAGGGTTTACACGACGTAAAATCCAAACAACCAACCAACATACCATCCGCCCCGTCGGCTGGGGCGTTAGAATGCACCGACTGCACCTCTGAAGAGGAGTAAGACTCCCCCATTGGGACTGTTACATAGTTAGTAGATCCTTAATGCTTTTATAAGGTATTGTAGAAATCATAATGGCGATTAGTATAGCTGATGGCCTTGAGAGTGAGTGACAGCGTTTGACCATCACTCTGACCTTGCTTTCCGGGGATGGATCATGAGAACCGGAAGGCAATAGAAGGCCCTCTTTCGGTTTAAGGATACTAAGTAAGTAAGAGTCAGTTAGAACTTAGAAGCCGAGCTAGCAACATGTAAGCCTCATCTGCGCAGATTGTCTGGGTTGGGAATTTGGAATAAAGTAACATCAACGTGAATCGAAGTCTTGTGTTTATTACCTAAAAACTAACAATGACACAGGGCTTCTGATAACGAGAGATCCCCAACAGAAACCAGACCCGGAATCCCAAGAAGACCAGACCTTAGAAGATATACCAGACCAAGATAGATAATAGACGATCAGAACCAAAGCCGGCCAGAAGAATAGACGACAGAGTAAGAAGTAAGAAAGGTATATAACGTTATATAGATTTGGTAACGTGAAAAGACCAGTATATAACAGGCTCACCTGTTGGCCGTGGGTGGCGACCCATGATGCTCAAAAATAGAACGCAGGTGGATGAGCAGTTCATGACTTGCAATACTCCACTTTGGTCCTATCTTGGGCTAGACGGGCGTTCGGGGAGGCCCCTCCTATCAATCGGCTGGTCACATCAAACCCTAGCACCAATATGATTTTCCCAACCCTATTACCCTTATGGCAAGCCCCAACCCCTTTTTATCATATGGGTGCTAGAAGGCGGTGACTGGGGGTCTACATGTCCTGGGAATGACGTTAAACTCTATCTGATGGTGAGGTTCCAGTTTTGGAGGTTTGGGGAATGTGGAGCATCCCTTCATCACCATTGCTCCCTGGTCCACTCTGACCCGGAGTGGTAGTACCTGTTAGGGTCCCATCTATGGGTTAAATAGTAAAACAGGAGTTGATAAACAAAATTGTATTATCTATTAAGAATTGATTTATTTCAAAACTTTATCGGCATTAAATGACCCACTGAGGTTGATATGCCGTAAAACAAAACCAACCAACCAAACAAACAAACAACCAACATACCATATTTATATTTATATTCTTTCAATGGGATGAATCATGTAAGATAGCTGATTTAAGCACTGAAAATAAAAGAACTTCATATCTATGAATGATATACTGACAAACTTACCTGATATTTGATGGATTTGAAAAAATATATAAAAATGATCATAAAAATATATCAAAGTATATACAATATAAAAAAATTATCTTTTATCTTATTTTCATATTATATATTCATTTTATATTTTTTAATATAAGATGCAAAAAATATGACATCATATCAAATATGTACTATAAATATAAATATGACATCCTATTAAACATATATATAAAATATCATAAAATTATCTTATATCAAATTATATTTTTTGATATAGAATATCATAAAAATATGACATCATATTAAATATGTACTATAAATATAAATATGACATCATATTAAATCATCATCATCATCATGTCGCGCATGCAGCACGGGTATCCATGACAATCTTTCGCCAACCCTCCCTATCATTCATTACACCTGGAAGCTCCTCTGCGGAGCAGCCAGCATCTTCACATAACTGGTCAATGTATGTCCTTGCTGGGCGCCCCACACTTGCATGTCTATGTGTTGGCTTCCACAGGAGAACGTCGCTTATGAGTTCATCCCTGCTACTCCAGCAGTGTCCTGCATGCCTTGTCTGTCTCACTCGGATAGTTTGTGAGATCGGGGGCAGGTGGCCGTACAGCTGTTTCCTTGTGGGGTGCTGTTTCCACGACTTATTCAAGACTGCACGCAGCATTCTTGTGCAGCTCCCATCTAGCTTATTCTCAAGACGCTTTGTCAGGGTCCAGGTGGTGCAGCCATACAGCAGCACCGACACGACCACAGCCTGGAAGAACTGTCGCTTCAGCTTGCCAGGGAGATCGGACCTCCATATGACTGATAATCTATTTGTGGCCGCCCATGCCTTTGCTATTCGTGTATTAACATCGCTCTCTGTGGAGGAGATATTACCACCTAGGTATGTGAATTGTTCTACTGGCTTAAGAGGCTTGCCGTCGAGTGTGGAGATGTCTCCTTTATTTTTGAAATTCATGAACTCTGTTTTACCGGAGTTCACATAGAGGCCTATATTCTTTGCTGCCTCCTCCAAGCTATGTAGCAGTGATTCAGCCTTTGCCGGTGTATCTGCAAGAAGTGCAAGGTCATCAGCATAGTCCGCATCTGTGATTGTTTGTGCGGGATATCGCCTGCTTCTTGCCTTTTTTAGTGTGAAACCTTTTTCTTTTATGGTATCTAATGATGTTCTGAGTACGTAGTCTAGGCATATTATAAATATATATGGTGCCAGTGTGTCTCCTTGAAGGACTCCAGCGGCGATGTCAAAGAAATCTGTGTCGCCATCAGGTGAACGTACCATCGCTTTAGTGTCTTTGTATAACATCATTATAGCTGATACCGTTTCATTGGGGAGGCCATATGCTAATAGTATTTGTTCCATTTTTTTTTTTTTTTTTTTTTTTTTTTACATATATAAAATATCAAAAATCATCTTAAATTATATCAAATCATCATAAAAAGAGGCAATACTGTGTCAGATGAAATGAAACTATTAAAATAATTTGAATAAAATTCCCAAAAATTTACTTATTAAGTCTTCTATAAAAATCTTTTGGTATTTTACTTGCATAAGTTTGATAAATGTGAAATACTTATCAGTATCATAATAAAATTGGAAAGACCCTTACTAATTTGAAAGTAGTGATTAAGAGTTTTGTATGTGCGATTATGTTGTTTTTATGTCCTGTGAGATCTTGAGGAATTTACATAAACAAGTAAGAATTTTATCTTGCAAATTACCTGACAACAATTGATTTGTTTTGGTAAAACGTTTAAAAAACAAACACAAAACAAAAAAAAACAAACACAATAAACAAAACAAAACAAAACAAAACCACTGATGCCAACAACAGACAAGATTGCACATGTAAAAAGAAGTTGAAAAAACATGTCAGCTGAAAAATTTCTCTTGAATGCAACTTTAATTGCATAATTTATTTACATATCAAGATAGTAGAGATGACACTATAACAGGGGGAGGGGTTTATAACTGGCTTTCCATTACAAAGAAAGACGTGATATACAGGGTGTCCATAAAGTCTCGTTACCTCCCCTAGACTTCATTATGTGGGGTTATGCTAAAGATATCGTGTATCGAACAAAGATGCGGGTCATCACTGACCTAAAGTAAAATATCATTAATTCCACTGTGATCACTGATGAGGCTATGCTACAGTGGAAATGGGAAAAAATCAAGTACCATCTTAATGTGCTTCGTGCAAGTAATGATGCCCATGTAGAAGTGTATTAAATGTGGCAAATAAACTTCAATATCGACTCTTCATTTTGTAATAATTTCCACGTATTTTTCGGTTCATTTGCTTTTGTTATATTTTTAAAGAGACTTTGTAAAGAGACTTTGTAGACACCCCGTACAATGTCAAAATGATGTAGAAAATCCAGCGGAGATGAGGTAGTATTGGCACGGCTGCGCATTGGCCACAAAAGGTTTACGCATTATTTAATACTTGAACAAGAGGAACAACAACGATGTGTAACATGTCAAAAACCCTGCACTGTTAAACACTTCCTCATAGAATATGAAGATTATACTCCTTCCAGAAAAAAAAGAAGATTTTTCAACGCAAATAACATGAAAGATTTGTTTGAAAATGTTAATATAAATATCATTTTGCCCTTCTCGTGAGAAAAAAAAATATATCGAAATTATGAATCGGATATGAAATATGGGAACGCACCTGAAAGACAAAATAGATTATTAACTGTAATTTCGCACTCTAATAATTTGTTTTTCGAAAGAAAAAGAAATTAACCACAAAATAATCCCTTGTAAAACATTTTATATATATATATATATATATATATATATATATATATATATATATATATATATATATATATGATGTTATGTTAAATCATACGTTAAGTTATATAGGTTATGTCATGTGTGTTATGTTATATTATATACATGATATTGCACATTATGTTATATTATATATATTATATTGTACGTTATGTTATATTTTGCGTTAGGATATATGATGTATATCATATTATGCTAGCAGGACCTGTGGATATAATACAGTATGATAATTTAATTATTACAATGTTTAATATGTCTACTTAAGAGCTATTGCTAAATAGTTCAACATGTAAAAAGTAAAATAGTCTTGATTTAACTCTTTCTCACACTTTCTTAAAAAAATACATTGATTTGCGATAACAATCTGGGGTGAGGCATTTAAAATATCTATCTACATTAATTTGCTGAGAAAAAAGTGACAAAAATACGACTCGGAAAATATCTAAGTTGGGCCGGAAATTCACATGACGCCAGCTCGCTAAAACATAGCGTAATCTATGGCAGGAGGCTGGGACGATATAAGATCAAAATTAATAAAATATGTTCTGTAATTCACAATTTCAATATTACAAATAAAACAAGCATGTAACTTTTTTTTTCAAATCATTTTAATTTTACGTTGGGCATTTAAACGACGCAAGACCATTTGGAATATTTCATTTTTAAATAAAAATAAAAGGAAACAAACAAGAAATTAAGCGACACCAGATAATCTGGATTTAAAATTTTAAACGGTCTCCTTTTTAACCAGAGGTTATAACGGACGGAAGATTTAGGAACAAGCGTATTAATATATATATATATATATATATATATATATATATATATATATATATATATATATATATATATATATCATAAAGAATTGGCATTAAATAACCCACACGGTTGATATTCCATTAAACCAAACCAAACAATGTCAATATACATTGGTATTGGAAGTTCAGTTTCAGATTAGTTCATAAGAATTGGTAACATTTAAGTAGAATAAAATACTTCAAACCTTAAAAGATCAGGTTGTATGAAAGTAGTTGAGAACAATAATTTTGATATTTCGGACTGCTGTCCTCATCTTTATTGTGTATGAACACAACATTCAGGTCACAGTAACCTCGGGCTCTGTTCAGATGTTTTTTTTTATTATCTTAAAATAAGTAATCTTTAGACGATTTCCCACGAATTCAAACGTAGTTTCAGAGCTCAAATCGTTTGAATTCATGGGAGATCGTCTGAAGATTACTTATTTTAAAGTAATTAAAAAACAACAACATCTGAACAGAGTCCGAAGTTACTGTGGTCTGAACGCTTTATACTCAATAAAGATGAGGACACCAGTTTGAAATATCAAAATCATTCATATCAAGCCTCATTTCATAAATTCATTTAAGTATACCCTGACCACTACCTCCTTTCACTCATGATCAAAGATGTTCATCACTGATAGAAAGAGAATTGAACTCTCCAACACAAGACCTCATCTCGTCCTGAAGAAGGTCATAAAGAACGAAATGTTATAGTGTCGACATTATCACCAACAATAAATATTTATCCTTTGTAACATCCCGTGTTTATCTACCTTTCTTCACATATAAGTATAAGTATAGTTGAGAACTATTTAGAAGAGTGGAAAAATTAAAATACTGGAAAGAAAAATTGCAGATTGAAGTGATGAGAAATGAAATAAAAAGCATTTAATATTTGTCTTCATAAGAGTAAAATTAATTCATGAAAAAAATTGTTTTGGATCATTTCGCTTTCGTTTGACCCATGTAATTTAGAGCATGTTGTATTTGGGATAAATTGGACATCATTAACAATATTCCTTACCCAACAATTCAGAAATGTTTTCAAAGATCCTGTTCTGAATTTTTACAAATATTCTTATGTTTGTAAATTAAACAGAGTAACTAATTAAACTGACAAACTGAAAATCTAAATTACAAATTTCTTGAAACGATTTACAGGGAATTGTTTTGCAATAGCAAAAAAAAAGAAGAAGAAAAAACAAGAGTCTCAACTTTTATACAGTTTTTCAACCTGCATCAAATACAGCTTTTTCTTTTTTGTAATGATTTATGATAACAATAAAAATATCACGCAAACAGGTACACCTGTTCTTATCTAACTGCAAAAAAAATCCAAGGAAATACTTTCAACTTTAATATGCACTAGAAGCGACTATCTAGAGATTTTTTTAGGTTAGTCTCGCAGATCAATTATTACTGAATCGAAAGTTTGTTCCGTACAGGATGTCCCATTAAAGTCCCCACGTAAAAAAAAGACCTTGCACTGACCCATCCATCTGAAAAGAAACGTTTATTCACAATATTAAATGCAAAAAAAAAAAAAAATCCACGCTATTATCATTTAAATTTTATTTTTTGATTATCTTCACCAATATAAATCAAATCTTTATTATTTTTGCTCAAAAAGCAAGATCTGGTGAAAAAAAAAAAAAAGATTGAGAAAGAAAGGAATAACAGATTTAAGAAATGGAACCATGACTTGTAAAAATGCAATAAAAGTAAGGAAAAAAGTATTCATACATCCCCCTCCATCGATAGTGAGAGATATTTTCACTTTGGGTTCTTTTTCATTATTAATTGTTTTCTAGATAACAAGGAAAGAAAGAAATGATCTGATTATGTCACTTCTTACAGATACACCTGCATTAGCAGAATCACTGCTGTATGGCCTAGTGGGGCGACAGGTGGCATTGGCCTCTATGTGAACTAAAGAAATTGAGTTCATGTGTCTTAAACAAGATGGACTTATCTCCACAATGGGTGGTAAGCCTATAGAAGTAGTAGACCAGTTCACACACCTCGGTAGTAAAATCTCATTTACAGAAAGCGATGTCAATGTATACATATGTTTAAATTTACATTTGGAAAAGGAAAATGAGGTCCCAAATGAAGATAAGAAATAAAAAGATTTAGAAAGAAAGAAAAGAAGACAAAGTAAAACTATATGAAAAAGAATGAAAATAAAAGTAAGAGAGATAAAAGGAATCAATGTAAGAAAGAATAATAAATAGATAATGATATGAATAAAAGGAATAAAAAGAAAGAAAATAGTGAAGAAATTTTGTCTAAAGGATGAAAAATTGATCGAGAAAGAAAGGTGTTTCTTGTTAAATTCGCGAACCTTCTCTTTGAACTCGGGAATCTTCTTATCGAACTCGAACATGAAAATTCCCGAGTTTGACAAGAGGGTTTCAGAGTTCGACAAGAAACACTCGAAGGCCGGAGGACACATCGCCTGAAACGTTGTGTATATAACAATAAAGTTGAGGACAAGAGTCTGAATAATACACATTTTCAAGTCTCATCTGAAAATTAAACCATAAGTAAAAAGAAAATGAAAGTAATGAAAAGAAAAGAAAGACATTGAAAAAGGTATTCATACACCCCTCCCCATTCACAATGAGATATATTTTCACTTTGGGTTCTTTTTCATTATTAATTGTTTTCTAGATTACAGGGAAGGAAGAAATGAGCTCTATTTATGGCTGATAAAAGACCGTTGCTAAGTACAACAACGATTTTTGAATCTAATACATTGAACTGTTTTGATTTATTGGATTATCTGTAAAATAAATTAGGCACGTAAAATAATCAATGCATTTTCACCAATTTATATAGAATCATTAAATCTTCACAACTTGGCAAGGGTTACTGATAAGCTTAGTGGAAGGTTTTGATTGGTTATACAATTTCCTGTTCGAGTTAACCAAAATATATTTAAACTCGAGATTTGATCCATTTGATCAGTGAGTGACTGAACAAAAAAGTCATCATGAAATTTGCCGGTCAATTTTTGTTGATTTGTTTCATTGGCTTCGTGCTATGTAAGTATTGAACACATTTTAAAATTATTATCTTGAAAATTAATAATCTATTTGTTATTTTTTTGTGTGTAATTTTCCTTTCTAGATTTGAATGATATGGAAAGGAATTTTGGTGATTTTTAAAAATTTTCAATTTTTTATTTGTGATAAAAAAATAGCTAAAAGAAATTCTAAAAGAAATGGATTCCAGTATATTGGTAAAATATGTACATAAAAAAGAATTTAATTAGTTTCTCTAAAAATGTAGGACTATTTTATGTGTTTACTTTCTACTGAAATACATGACAATTTTATCTTTTTAATTTCAACACAAATAAAATACCTGGTAATTTTGTCTTTTTAATTTCAACGCAAATACATGACAATTGTTTTTTTTTCTACACAAATACATAAGAATTTTATCTTTTTACCTTCGGCACAAATACATAAGAATTTTATCTTTTTACCTTCGACACAAATACATGACAATTCTTTCTTTTTTCTTTCTATACAAATACATGACAATTTTGTCTTTTTTATCAAATTTCGGCTGGAAATAACCACAATGTGATATGCCGTTATAGAAATAAACGAAACGAAACCACAAAGATACGAATATGATTTGAAATTATTTATCTGCAGATGATTAATACTAGGGTCAAAAGTTTTCGAATATTTTGGTAATTCCGGATGCTTTTCCCGGGATCGTAAAGTAAAAGAACCACATTGGATTGTAGGGTGTCGAGTTTGGCTGATTCTCTTCAAGTGCTACACGGTAGATTTGCCTTTTGAAATTGGATTACGACATCGAAATCTATGGTTTTGGATATACTTTAACTTGCCTGATCGTCAAGGTCTATTTTTTTCATTATTCTGAAATGGGACTATCTTATAACACACACACACACACACACACACACACACACACACACACACACACACACACAACAACAACAACAATAAAATAAATATGACACTAATACTACATAATATAATATTGTAGAAATATATTAATTATTTATTTATTCAATAAAGTCAATAATGTTAGTTTTACTTGCCTAGAGAAGTCGAAGTGTGAAATGTTTTTTTTTCATTGCCATATCTAATAGCACAGGTCTCCGTAGCCGAAAGTATGTAAATGGAAGAAAAATATAAATATGGTTGCTTGGTTGGTTGTTTTGTAATACGGAATATCAACCCTTTTCGGGTAATTTAATGCCGCGAATCTAGTCATTTTTTAAAGAAAAGAACTCAGATTGCTTACTGTACTATAAATGTGGATGCAAGTAATTGTATTTAGATATCTAATCTTTGTGTTGTTGTCAGCAAAATATTGGTAGCTTATTTATTTATGGATATTTAAACGAGATACAATATAAATGTACGATTGAAAATATTTATTCTGCACACTGATTGATTATATTCTGTTACATTTCTTTAAAGATCCAGTTGGAGATGGAAAAGGTGAGTACTTGGATTATTATATATTTTGATTATTATATATTTACAACATAGAAGCCATTCATAAACTAATATAATGTTATCAATACATTATCATTGACAAAAATAAAAAGCTTCGTGTTTCTTAAAGGCGAATTTTGCAAAAGAATTAGTGAACAACTATAAGCTTTTTTAATAAACAGAAAAAACAGTTTGGGTATTTGTGAAACGTGTTATTTGTCTGTGCTTCTCGTTCTTTACAAGAGAAAATAATTGTCCTAAGAGCGTAGGTTAGAATGTTGTTTCTAAATTATTTGCATGTCACAGATTATGATTAGTAGAATGGAAATGATGATTTCACTTTTAGAATATGATAAATTTATTACATAAAATACATAGTATAGACAAACAAAAACTGATATTATGTCTTTGAAAATAGTAGAAAATGCATTTACCTCCGACATTTCTGACTTGAGGAATTCAACATTAGCACGTAAGACATAAAAAGGACACTTACGGGAAAGAAGACCTGAGAGAAATAAGAAAGAGTTTGGATATTTTTAAGTCATCTCATCCATCTGTGCTTCTCCTCATGAAATGAGTTGAGATCAGAAGTTTGAGATGGCTTTAACAAAACCGGGTTTAATAAATTATTACTTGGTGTTATTTCACAAGCGCTTTCAAACTGCAAAATCTATACAGAATTCAATACAATAATGCACAGCAATATAACAATATATAAATTAGGAAAATAAGACAGACTCATGACTTCAAGTTTCACATCTCTGATCGTCAGGTGAAATGGTAATCCTCATATATATATATATATATATATATATATATATATATATATATATATATATATATATATATATATATATAATTATGATAATACAATTATCAAAAACCAAATATTTAAAAAAGTAAATGTATAAAATTAGAATTATTTCAATGTAATTGTAAGCCTATCAATTTTTTCTATTTGTATTAATACTAATTTTATTTCAAATTCTCTCCATTTTGAAGTTGAAAATGAAAGTTTGGGCAGCGGTCTCACTACTGAATAATAAGAAATTCTTTTTTTATAATAACATGTGTAATGTTCAGTACAGAATTATATATTTAGAATAGCAATTTTTCTTTCATTATTCTGAAATGGGACTATCTTATAACACACACTCACTCACACACACACACACACACACACACACACACACACACACACACATAAAACAGCAATAAAAATAAATATGACACTAATACTACATAATGTAATATTGTAGAAATATTTTCATTATTTTTTTTATTCAATAAAGTCAATAATGCTAGTTTTACTTGCAAAATCCAATGTGTAGAAACATGATTAAATTAAAAAGAAAATGGGCAATCGTTTTACATGTATCAATCTGTGCCTTTGCTAATGGAAGATAATGTTTAATCTTAGAGTAAACATTAAAAATATATTTGTCAGTTTTAGTTGTGACTAGTTTTACTTGCTTAGAAAAGTCGAAGTGTGAAATGTTTTTTTTTTCATTGCCATATCTAATAGCACAGGTCTCCGTAGCCGGAAATATGTAAATGGAAGAAAATATAAATATGGTTGCTTGTTTGGTTGTTTTGTAATACGGAATATCAACCCTTTTCGGGTAATTTAATGCCGCGAATCTAGTCATTTTTTAAAGAAAAAAACTCAGATTGCTTACTGTACTATAAATGTGGATGCAAGTAATTGTATTTAGATATCTAATCTTTGTGTTGTTGTCAGCAAAATATTGGTAGCTTATTTATTTATGGATATTTAACCGAGATACAATATAAATGTACGATTGAAAATATTTATTCTACACACTGATTGATTATATTCTGTTACATTTCTTTAAAGATGCAGGTGCAAATAGAAATGGTGAGTACTTGGATTATTATATATTTTGATTATTATATATTTACAACATAGAAGCCATTCATAAACTAATATAATGTTATCAATACATTATCATTGACAAAAATAAAAAGCTTCGTGTTTCTTAAAGGCGAATTTTGCAAAAGAATTAGTGAACAACTATAAGCTTTTTTAATAAACAGAAAAAACAGTTTGGGTATTTGTGAAACGTGTTATTTGTCTGTGCTTCTCGTTCTTTACAAGAGAAAATAATTGTCCTAAGAGCGTAGGTTAGAATGTTGTTTCTAAATTATTTGCATGTCACAGATTATGATTAGTAGAATGGAAATGATGATTTCACTTTTAGAATATGATAAATTTATTACATAAAATACATAGTATAGACAAACAAAAACTGATATTATGTCTTTGAAAATAGTAGAAAATGCATTTACCTCCGACATTTCTGACTTGAGGAATTCAACATTAGCACGTAAGACATAAAAAGGACACTTACGGGAAAGAAGACCTGAGAGAAATAAGAAAGAGTTTGGATATTTTTAAGTCATCTCATCCATCTGTGCTTCTCCCTCATGAAATGAGTTGAGATCAGAAGTTTGAGATGGCTTTAACAAAACCGGGTTTAATAAATTATTACTTGGTGTTATTTCACAAGCGCTTTCAAACTGCAAAATCTATACAGAATTCAATACAATAATGCACAGCAATATAACAATATATAAATTAGGAAAATAAGACAGACTCATGACTTCAAGTTTCACATCTCTGATCGTCAGGTGAAATGGTAATCCTCAGAGTAATAAGTTATATATATATATATATATATATATATATATATATATATATATATATATATATATATATATATATATATATATAATTATGATAATACAATTATCAAAAACCAAAATATTTAAAAAAGTAAATGTATAAAATTAGAATTATTTCAATGTAATTGTAAGCCTATCAATTTTTTCTATTTGTATTAATACTAATTTTTATTTCAAATTCTCTCCATTTTGAAGTTGAAAATGAAAGTTTGGGCAGCGGTCTCACTACTGAATAATAAGAAATTCTTTTTTTATAATAACATGTGTAATGTTCAGTACAGAATTATATATTTAGAATAGCAATTTTTCTTTCATTATTCTGAAATGGGACTATCTTATAACACACACTCACTCACACACACACACACACACACACACACACACACACACACACACACACACACACACACATAAAACAGCAATAAAAATAAATATGACACTAATACTACATAATGTAATATTGTAGAAATATTTTCATTATTTTTTTATTCAATAAAGTCAATAATGCTAGTTTTACTTGCAAAATCCAATGTGTAGAAACATGATTAAATTAAAAAGAAAATGGGCAATCGTTTTACATGTATCAATCTGTGCCTTTGCTAATGGAAGATAATGTTTAATCTTAGAGTAAACATTAAAAATATATTTGTCAGTTTTAGTTGTGACTAGTTTTACTTGATTAGAAAAGTCGAAGTGTGAAATGTTTTTTTTTTCATTGCCATATCTAATAGCACAGGTCTCGTAGCCGAAATATGTAAATGGAAGAAAATATAAATATGGTTGCTTGTTTGGTTGTTTTGTAATACGGAATATCAACCCTTTTCGGGTAATTTAATGCCGCGAATCTAGTCATTTTTTAAAGAAAAAACTCAGATTGCTTACTGTACTATAAATGTGGATGCAAGTAATTGTATTTAGATATCTAATCTTTGTGTTGTTGTCAGCAAAATATTGGTAGCTTATTTATTTATGGATATTTAAACGAGATACAATATAAATGTACGATTGAAAATATTTATTCTACACACTGATTGATTATATTCTGTTACATTTCTTTAAAGATGGTGAGATGGAAAGTGAGTACTTGGATTATTATATATTTTGATTATTATATATTTACAACATAGAAGCCATTCATAAACTAATATAATGTTATCAATACATTATCATTGACAAAAATAAAAAGCTTCGTGTTTCTTAAAGGCGAATTTTGCAAAAGAATTAGTGAACAACTATAAGCTTTTTTAATAAACAGAAAAAACAGTTTGGGTATTTGTGAAACGTGTTATTTGTCTGTGCTTCTCGTTCTTTACAAGAGAAAATAATTGTCCTAAGAGCGTAGGTTAGAATGTTGTTTCTAAATTATTTGCATGTCACAGATTATGATTAGTAGAATGGAAATGATGATTTCACTTTTAGAATATGATAAATTTATTACATAAAATACATAGTATAGACAAACAAAAACTGATATTATGTCTTTGAAAATAGTAGAAAATGCATTTACCTCCGACATTTCTGACTTGAGGAATTCAACATTAGCACGTAAGACATAAAAAGGACACTTACGGGAAAGAAGACCTGAGAGAAATAAGAAAGAGTTTGGATATTTTTAAGTCATCTCATCCATCTGTGCTTCTCCCTCATGAAATGAGTTGAGATCAGAAGTTTGAGATGGCTTTAACAAAACCGGGTTTAATAAATTATTACTTGGTGTTATTTCACAAGCGCTTTCAAACTGCAAAATCTATACAGAATTCAATACAATAATGCACAGCAATATAACAATATATAAATTAGGAAAATAAGACAGACTCATGACTTCAAGTTTCACATCTCTGATCGTCAGGTGAAATGGTAATCCTCAGAGTAATAAGTTATTATATATATATATATATATATATATATATATATATATATATATATATATATATATATATAATATATATATAATTATGATAATACAATTATCAAAAACCAAAATATTTAAAAAAGTAAATGTATAAAATTAGAATTATTTCAATGTAATTGTAAGCCTATCAATTTTTTCTATTTGTATTAATACTAATATTTATTTCAAATTCTCTCCATTTTGAAGTTGAAAATGAAAGTTTGGGCAGCGGTCTCACTACTGAATAATAAGAAATTCTTTTTTTATAATAACATGTGTAATGTTCAGTACAGAATTATATATTTAGAATAGCAATTTTTCTTTCATTATTCTGAAATGGGACTATCTTATAACACACACTCACTCACACACACACACACACACACACACACACACACACACACACATAAAACAGCAATAAAAATAAATATGACACTAATACTACATAATGTAATATTGTAGAAATATTTTCATTATTTTTTTTATTCAATAAAGTCAATAATGCTAGTTTTACTTGCAAAATCCAATGTGTAGAAACATGATTAAATTAAAAAGAAAATGGGCAATCGTTTTACATGTATCAATCTGTGCCTTTGCTAATGGAAGATAATGTTTAATCTTAGAGTAAACATTAAAAATATATTTGTCAGTTTTAGTTGTGACTAGTTTTACTTGCTTAGAAAAGTCGAAGTGTGAAATGTTTTTTTTTTCATTGCCATATCTAATAGCACAGGTCTCCGTAGCCGGAAATATGTAAATGGAAGAAAATATAAATATGGTTGCTTGTTTGGTTGTTTTGTAATACGGAATATCAACCCTTTTCGGGTAATTTAATGCCGCGAATCTAGTCATTTTTTAAAGAAAAAAACTCAGATTGTTTACTGTACTATAAATGTGGATGCAAGTAATTGTATTTAGATATCTAATCTTTGTGTTGTTGTCAGCAAAATATTGGTAGCTTATTTATTTATGGATATTTAAACGAGATACAATATAAATGTACGATTGAAAATATTTATTCTACACACTGATTGATTATATTCTGTTACATTTCTTTAAAGATGTAGCTGCAGTGGAAGGAGGTGGTGAGTACTTGGATTATTATATATTTTGATTATTATATATTTACAACATAGAAGCCATTCATAAACTAATATAATGTTATCAATACATTATCATTGACAAAAATAAAAAGCTTCGTGTTTCTTAAAGGCGAATTTTGCAAAAGAATTAGTGAACAACTATAAGCTTTTTTAATAAACAGAAAAAACAGTTTGGGTATTTGTGAAACGTGTTATTTGTCTGTGCTTCTCGTTCTTTACAAGAGAAAATAATTGTCCTAAGAGCGTAGGTTAGAATGTTGTTTCTAAATTATTTGCATGTCACAGATTATGATTAGTAGAATGGAAATGATGATTTCACTTTTAGAATATGATAAATTTATTACATAAAATACATAGTATAGACAAACAAAAACTGATATTATGTCTTTGAAAATAGTAGAAAATGCATTTACCTCCGACATTTCTGACTTGAGGAATTCAACATTAGCACGTAAGACATAAAAAGGACACTTACGGGAAAGAAGACCTGAGAGAAATAAGAAAGAGTTTGGATATTTTTAAGTCTTCTCATCCATCCGTGCTTCTCCCTCATGAAATGAGTTGAGATCAGAAGTTTGACATGGCTTTAACAAAACCGGGTGTAATAAATTATTACTTGGTGTTATTTCACAAGCGCTTTCAAACTGCAAAATCTATACAGAATTCAATACAATAATGCACAGCAATATAACAATATATAAATTAGGAAAATAAGACAGACTCATGACTTCAAGTTTCACATCTCTGATCGTCAGGTGAAATGGTAATCCTCAGAGTAATAAGTTATTATATATATTATATATATATATATATATATATATATATATATATATATATATATATATATATATATATATATAATTATGATAATACAATTATCAAAAACCAAAATATTTAAAAAAGTAAATGTATAAAATTAGAATTATTTCAATGTAATTGTAAGCCTATCAATTTTTTCTATTTGTATTAATACTAATTTTTATTTCAAATTCTCTCCATTTTGAAGTTGAAAATGAAAGTTTGGGCAGCGGTCTCACTACTGAATAATAAGAAATTCTTTTTTTATAATAACATGTGTAATGTTCAGTACAGAATTATATATTTAGAATAGCAATTTTTCTTTCATTATTCTGAAATGGGACTATCTTATAACACACACTCACTCACACACACACACACACACACACACACACACACACACACACACACACACACATAAAACAGCAATAAAAATAAATATGACACTAATACTACATAATGTAATATTGTAGAAATATTTTCATTATTTTTTTATTCAATAAAGTCAATAATGCTAGTTTTACTTGCAAAATCCAATGTGTAGAAACATGATTAAATTAAAAAGAAAATGGGCAATCGTTTTACATGTATCAATCTGTGCCTTTGCTAATGGAAGATAATGTTTAATCTTAGAGTAAACATTAAAAATATATTTGTCAGTTTTAGTTGTGACTAGTTTTACTTGCTTAGAAAAGTCGAAGTGTGAAATGTTTTTTTTTCCATTGCCATATCTAATATCACAGGTCTCTGTAGCCGAAAGTATGTAAATGGAAGAAAAATATAAATATGGTTGCTTGGTTGGTTGTTTTGTAATACGGAATATCAACCCTTTTCGGGTAATTTAATGCCACGAATCTAGTCATTTTTTAAAGAAAAGAACTCAGATTGCTTACTGTACTATAAATGTGGATGCAAGTAATTGTATTTAGATATCTAATCTTTGTGTTGTTGTCAGCAAAATATTGGTAGCTTATTTATTTATGGATATTTAAACGAGATACAATATAAATGTACGATTGAAAATATTTATTCTACACACTGATTGATTATATTCTGTTACATTTCTTTAAAGATGCAGTTGGAGATGGAAAAGTGAGTACTTGGATTATTATATATTTTGATTATTATATATTTACAACATAGAAGCCATTCATAAACTAATATAATGTTATCAATGCATTAACATTGACAAAAATAAAAAGCTTCGTGTTTCTTAAAGGCGAATTTTGCAAAAGAATTAGTGAACAACTATAAGCTTTTTTAATAAACAGAAAAAACAGTTTGGGTATTTGTGAAACGTGTTATTTGTCTGTGCTTCTCGTTCTTTACAAGAGAAAAATAATTGTCCTAAGAGCGTAGGTTAGAATGTTGTTTCTAAATTATTTGCATGT
This sequence comes from Doryteuthis pealeii, assembly GCA_023376005.1. Lineage (NCBI taxonomy): Eukaryota > Metazoa > Mollusca > Cephalopoda > Myopsida > Loliginidae > Doryteuthis > Doryteuthis pealeii. The sequence goes on along the minus strand of CM042137.1, from coordinate 49,433,044 downwards.
CACAGATTATGATTAGTAGAATGGAAATGATGATTTCACTTTTAGAATATGATAAATTTATTACATAAAATACATAGTATAGACAAACAAAAACTGATATTATGTCTTTGAAAATAGTAGAAAATGCATTTACCTCCGACATTTCTGACTTGAGGAATTCAACATTAGCACGTAAGACATAAAAAGGACACTTACGGGAAAGAAGACCTGAGAGAAATAAGAAAGAGTTTGGATATTTTTAAGTCATCTCATCCATCTGTGCTTCTCCCTCATGAAATGAGTTGAGATCAGAAGTTTGAGATGGCTTTAACAAAACCGGGTTTAATAAATTATTACTTGGTGTTATTTCACAAGCGCTTTCAAACTGCAAAATCTATACAGAATTCAATACAATAATGCACAGCAATATAACAATATATAAATTAGGAAAATAAGACAGACTCATGACTTCAAGTTTCACATCTCTGATCGTCAGGTGAAATAGTAATCCTCAGAGTAATAAGTATATATATATATATATATATATATATATATATATATATATATATATATAATAACTAATTAGAGGAAGACATGAAAAGGACACTTACGTGAAAGAAGACCTGAGTGATAAGAGAGAAAAAATGAAGAGTTTGGATATTTTGATATCATCTTATCCATCTGTGTTTCTAATGAGATGAGTTGAGATAAGAAAGTTAACGAGGGGAAATTTAAGAAAACTTATTTAAGAAAATATAAACTGTAGAAATATTATCAGTATTATCTATTCAATTGAATCAATGATGTTGTATGCAAAATCAATGCGTATAAACATGATTAAATTCAAGTAAAATGGGAATTCGTTTTATGTGTATCAACCAGCACCTTTGCTAATGGAAGGTGATGTTTCATTTTAGAGTGAACATTAAAAAGATTCTTTGTCAGTTTTACCTGTAATTAGTTTTACTTGCTTAAAAAATTCAAGATGTGATATATTTGTTTGATCAGAGCCAAATTTAAAGTCCCAGGTCTCAGTAGCCTGAAGTATGGAAATGGAAGAAAAAATATAAATATAGATATAAGTAATTGTATTTTAATATTGTCATTATATGATTACTATGTTTTTGTTTTTGCATATTTTTATATCTTACATATCTAGGGATATCTGAATGAAATAAAATATAAATGTACGATTGAATATATTTATTCTGCTTACTGATTGAATATATTCTGTAAATTTCCAGATCCCGTTAATACATTATTATTGACAAAAATAGAAAGTTGCATGTTTCGCAAAGATGAGTTTTACAAAAGAATAAGTGAATAAAGATAAGATTTGTAATAAACAGAAAAAAACAAACAATTTGTGGCCTGTAGGTGTTTTGCATGTGATTTTACAACTGCGTGTGTTAACTATTCTTTCATTGCATACGATTCTGAACCAGTGTTTTCTACAACTATTTAGTTTGGCTTCAACCTTTTATCTAACTTTGCACGTATTTGGTGGTTCCTATCATAGACCATATCTCCTACTTTAAAGTCCACATCCTTGGTTTTAATACTTAATCTATCGGCTTGATGATGCTTTGTTTTCTTTAGAATGATCTAAACCAAATTAAAAGCACTGCATTGTTCTTGGAGATGATGCCTACCGTCACAGTATAATTGATGAGTCTTCAATATATTTTTAGATGAAAGGATAAACTTACTTTTATAATTGTAAATAAAACGGTGAGACTTTCGTAGATTCACCGAAATGTAAACTAAAGACTGAAATAATCTGATTGATAAACAGATCACACGAACTTTCGTTATTCATTATTATCTGAGCTTAAATATCGTTCGTAGTCATAATTATATAGTTTCTATACTTACCGTCACACTAGGGGAGGTTGTAGTAAAAAGAAGTGGTTACATGATGTATGTTCAATTCTTCTAGGTTTTTCTTCATAAATTTATTGATATTGTTCGGGCCATGATCAGTTACTGCTTGGGTACCAAATCTAAAAAGTATTTCTCATATGAATGGGTTACTGACGGTCTCCGCTTTCTTATAAGGGACCGAGAAGCATTCACACCACCCACTGGATATATCTATAAATGTTACAATATATTAATTTCTACTTACTTTAGAATGAGAGCATGCTGAAATTGATATCAAAATGTTATAACTATCAATGGAAGAGCGATTTCTGCGTTCACTACAATAGTTTGCAAAAAGGAAGACTTTGCTTGGCACTGCATTGACATGTTTCCAAATCTTTGTCAAGATCGTCCAAGTTAGTCTGGTTACATGCAGTTGGTATCTTAAGGTATATTCCCTGGACCAACAGAAACGATTCTACTTATTATCGACCTGAAATCAATAGATTGTTTATTCAGCAGCATGCATAATTGTTGAATATAGTAACCCCGTGCATTACTTTCGACCAGCCTCTATGGCTTAAAGCAGTCGAAATTGCTCACTCCAAAGAAATGGATGTGGTGTGTCACTTAGGAGGCTTTCATATGATAATGAGTTTCCTCGGAAATGGTTAAGGACTGCAAGAGTTGCTGGAAACATGCTATGGCACGAATTCTGTTGACCATATGCTTAGTGGAAAGTCAGTGTCGAGAGCCGTGCGTGGACATTTCTTGGTAGAGGCAGCATTGATGGTAAAGCTAAGTGATTCAGTACTGACCGATACCAGTTTTGATGATAGTAAACCAGCAGACAATGTCAATGACATACTAGATGACAAGGTTATATACGAATCGACCAAAAGTTCATGTGCCCTAGACAAATCGGAAGTATCAGAACTGCAGACTATTGTAAGTGACCTTCTCAATGGCCATACAGGCATTGAAAAGGCTGGAAAATCTACTACTTTTCATTCATTGTCAAGAGCCCTTTCTCTACACAAAACTTTTCTTGCAAGCAAGTCACGAACGGTGAAACTTTGGTTGCAATATCTGAAGAACATTGAGATTCTCAAAGTTTTCATTTGTACAGAAAGGACAGGAGACTGGAATACTCATCTGTATGCTAGTGAGTAAATATTAAATTTGTTTGCAGCTATGGGACATGGCAATTATGCTATGTCCATCCGCCTTTATTTGAAAATGATTAGAGATTTGCTGAAAACCCATCCTTGGTTGCTTGAGTAATTTATGTTGAAAGGCTGTCATACTGTATGCCAATCGGATCGTTACAGATTTGGAGATAGAACAAATAATGATATGCATAATTACATCAAGAGATGGTCTCACTTGTGGTTGTGGTTTTACGGAGGCTGTTCGCACACGCTGGGTGTACAGTATGCACAACTGTGCAAGCATCCATGAGGCTATGAGTGAACTGATAGGGCTTTAGCAAGTAACGAGATAGTAGCATGCAGATATGGCTCGAAGTAGAGTAGAAAGAGATTCCAAGGACGTGTCCACGATGGTCTCTTGGCTAAACTCGCATAATCCGTTTGACACTAGTGATATCACCTTGCATTCTGTATCCTCTGGTCTTTCTGCCTCGCAAGACGATGGTATCAACTGTGATGATGTAAAAAACGTTGGGATGGAAATACAAGAGAAGATGGACAACATCTCATACGCTAAAATTTCTCAGATGGGCACACTATTTACCAGGCTAAGAATGCTGCTGACACATTGATAGTTTCGTGTGCACTAGAACTGTGACAAGAAAATCTGACTGTTGTAGTATCTGATGATATGGACGTGTTGATGCTTATGGGTCACCATTTCAGGGAAACCATGAAAGAGCTGTACTTCTTCTCTGAAGCATCTGCAAGATCCAAAAAAGTATTACATTACACCAGAACTTCTGCACTACGAGAGAAATTTGGTAATCAGGTATCAAAGCACCTTCTCTTTGCTCACGCCTGGTCCGTCTGTGACACTACGTCAACAATTTTCGGACAAGAAAAAGCTGCAATATTGAGGCTACTGCAACAGTGAGTGGAAGTGCTCGAAATCGCGAATGTGTTTTTCCAACAGAGCTATAAGGCTGCCATAGTGTGTGCAGGTAATGACCTATTCATCAAGATGTACCATCAGAAAAAGGGGGATTCATTGTACGAGCTTAGGTACGCTAGGTACATGAACACTGTAGCTAGTTCAATGCTGCACGGTTTCATTTTCTGCGGGTGTTCCTGCAATTACAGATGTGGAGGCAACTTTCTATAGAGACGACGCTTAGAGCAGTGAGGGTAGAAACGATAAAATGGGCATCTAGAACATGTCATGACTGACAGAGAGTCAGTTCCCTCTGAACTTCTGAATGTCATTCGCTGTAAGTGCAGTTCATCATCCTGCAGTTCCAGTTCATTCTCATGTTGAAAGTATGGACTGCGTTGTGTGTTGGCCTGTCTTCATTGTTGTTCACAACTGTGAAAATACTAGTGAGCAAGAGAAAGTTTAAGAAGCTGCCTATTCAGATGATACTGAGTTTGAACGAAATATTTTTCACATTTTTTAAGTTTAGACACAGTATTTGTTTTTGTTGAGAATGAAAGTGGACACAGCGGTTTTACCATTTAGGACTTTTTATCAGCTTTATATGAAGTTTATATTGGATTGACTGACTGCCTCTTGAGCATGCCCTTCTTTTTCATCTGGTTTCACTAAGAATCACATATTAATATGATAAAGCAAATACAGATTACCGTTTTCTTCATTGCAAAAGCCATAACTCGAGGCCACAGCAACTTTTGTCTATTGCTTGTAACTCAAAACTACTTTCAGAATTTATTGAATTGACTGTGGTTTAAAGTGAAGTAAACACACTTAAACCTATATCTGTTCTAATACACTTTTATCAGGGTGTGGGTAAAACCTGGCGTACCTCATGTGGGGACCCACGTGGAGTGGTCTGTGGGGTACCTAGATAAAGTGCTGCTCAGGAGGGAATTCCCTTGATTCGTTTGCACACTGATCTCAGTTGATGCATATTTAGAACTCAGAAAACCATGTGGAAAGCCAATCATAATAACAATTTGCCTTTTTTGAATCTCGGGGAAACTTATTTACATCATGTAATCAAAACAAAATTCGATGACTGTTTCTACATTTTTAAACAAGAAAAGCCATTTTGAAGGTATTTTCGTGGTACCCCACTGACCATCCCACGTAGAGCCCAACAGGTTTTACCAACACCCATTTTATCATGTCGGAGTGCTAGACTTGTAAGAAAAAAAGAAATGATGTGTTAGAAAATGTATTTATTACAGCCTACCCAAGGTTGCCCGGATTTGCCCAAACTTGCCCTAATTTGTATGGACGGACAAAAAAATCTCGTTACTTACAGACAGCTCTTATTAGTTTTTATTTCGACGATCTTGTTATGATATTTTCATCTTTTTTTACTTGAATTCAGCAGAAGCATTTTCCTCATTTTAACCAAATATTTGAGAAATATCAAGTTTTTTGAAATCAATAACTTTTTCCCTCATTCAATTTGAGAGGATTTTGGATATATCATTGTAGACCATATGCCCTTTACTTGGTGTAAATTTTAGCTTGACCCTTTTTTTCCGGGTCGAAACCTATTTCTACTGGACTATAAAAGCATTAGGAGGAACTAGAAGTTGCCTCCCCTCTCCATCTTGCTACTTAGCGAGAAAGATATACCCACGTAGGAAAATTTCCCCAAAGAGTTCGGGAGATTTTCCTCCTGTCCAAGAGACATTTTATTAACAAAAGGACAGTATATTTCGTAAGACTACACGAGGCTACATATTTTTCTCGACCAAGTTTGAAGCAGGCAGGTCAGGGAAGAAAAAAAAGGAAAAAGTATTTTATTTATTATTATTTTTCTTTGTATTCTTCCTTGTATTCTTTTAAAACATGTTTTGTATTTTTATCGGTTACCTTAGGAGTTTTTAAGATTCCCACAGGAGGAAAATTCTTGTAAGCGTAATAGTATCATTTGTATCTAATAAATTTGTAATTTAGGTTTACAGTAGTATTTTGTCATTTTTCAGTGGAACCATTTTTTTTTTGTTAATTTTAAGTCGGACGTCGGCTACTACGTCGGTTGGTTAGTTTTATTTTGAGGTGCCAACCTCGAGAATAAAATTCCGACTCGACATCTCTTTATGGAAATAATATAACGTAACTAAGAGAAACATTTGTAAAACAAAGAAATCAATTTGATGTGTGTCATGTCAACTTTGCATATTACAGGGTGTTTATAAATACCTGTAGCATATTCAAATTATATCAACAAAGTCATGGTCATGTTATATTGCAATAATAAAAACGTACAACGCATAATTAGTAGAATGGAAATTTTACTGAAGTTGTTAGATGAGCAAAGATAATTAACATTTGCCCTGAATAACAGCATTTTACAACAAAGTCATAGGCATGTTAAAGTGTAATAGTAAAAAAGTACGACAAATATAAAACTGTAAGAGTTGAACTTTCATTTGTTTTTTACTAAATGATTCTATCATTTGTATAATGTGAGTTATCAAGTTTTAATTTAAACGGTGTTTTCTCGACATCTCTAAATGAAAATCAAATAATGTAATTAAGAGAAACATTTAAAAAACAAAGGAATCTTTTAGATGTGTGTAATGTCAGCTTCAGTTATGATATAAAAGTTGTCATATATCAATAATCAAAGAAATCGGAACATAAACGTCCAAGTGAGAAACGGGACTCTTACTTAAAGGAGACCCCTGTGTGAGAAGAGAGAAAAAATAAACTGTTTCGATATTCTCACATCATCTTACCCGTTTGTACTTCTCACACACGAGATGAATAAATATAAGAAGGTTAACGATGGAAAAGTCATTTAGAAATATTGAATGCCTTTATTTCAGAAAAACTGTCATTTGTTTTATGTGTATTAAAACAACAATAGTTTCAACAAAAAGGCGAAATTTATATCTAGAAAAAGTATATGTTGTCAATATTATTTGTACATAGCCTTTAAGGGGAGCGAAGGAACTAATGACTGTGGAAGACGTGCAGGAGTTAGGAGAATAAAAAATATCCATTGTGTAAATAATATAAAGTCTTCGAGTGGCCTAAAATCGGTATCAGCCAATCAGCGAGGGAGTCTATCCCCTTTTCACTAGCGCTAGATGAAGGAGATTATTTTTGCATCTGAAGTAGAGTGCCACACCTACCATGAGCTCCTTACTTTACCGCACAGATCCCTGTGCTACTCATACGCTGAGTTGGCGAGGGCCGGTATCGAACTAGTAACCTTGTGGTTTCTAGCCGAACACTCTACCGACAGAGCGGTTCTATTTATATACTTTTGGTGGGATTAAGACAGCATCCACAGCTTCAGTCTGCAGGACTTTACGATTGACCAAAAAGAAAGCATAATTCTATGTCACGTCATTTTTTGAAAATTTAATTGGGGACAAACTTCCAGCTTCACCGGTTAGCAGCCCTTTGGGGGACAACCTTTTTTACTCAACCGGTAGCCGCAGTAGCTCCTAATGGTCACGTGGATGAACTTATAAAAGTAAGCACACAGACTGCCTCTTCCTTTCTTACTCCTTTAACCCTTTACGGGACAAGGTGGACACACAGCGTTTCTTCTACTCTCTTAATCAGTTACCCTGATAGAATTCAACTAAGCTCACAAAGGATAGATTCTTTGCTTACAACCTACGCGAGCCGAGTACGCACTAAGAGTGGTATATATTTTCAAGTACCCAAGAAGATGATAAGCCTGCTTCCACCTAGGAGTTTAGTGCCTTCGGCAACCAAATCGTAACATTATTTTGCCGTCGTATTCTTGTCTTTTAAACCATACCGCCTATCTTTGTCTCTACACCACAGCTACTTGAGAATTATGCCCCCGAAATTCCATGGGGGTCTATTTCTAGTTTATTCATTTTTATAGATTTGCTTACCAGTCATCATGCAGTAACCTCCAACGGCCTACAGACCGTTCTATCTTTTGACCTCGATTGGGGGTGGGATTAAAAATAATAACGAATTTTGACTTAGAGTGTAACATGTCTTTAACAGCATCATATTTGTAGCTTATTTACTTAAGGATGTTGAAATGCCTAAAATATGAATATATGATTGGAAATGTCTATTCTACTTACCGATTTAATATTTGCCTTTTAGAAACACCCACCAAACCAACGACTGAAGGATAGTCCATCATTTCTTAATTATTTGCATGTTACAATGTATAATTAGTATAATGGAAATTATGTTATCATTATGTTTAAGTGATAAATTGATTATATTAAAAACACAGCATAGATTGATATATTGTTATTGAAAAAGACATAAATTTTGTTACGATTTTTGTGGCCATCCTTTGGCTTCAAGCAAGAGCACTCCCCAGCGGAGATCCCTTGTGTTAAGCAGAGCATGATCCTTAGTGAAGAAACATTTGGTTGCTCCTTGGTGTCCCTCAGTGCTGGGTATGATCCTTCGGTTGTTCCTCGGTGTCCCTTAATGTTGAGTATGATTCTTTGGTTGTTCCGACGTCTCTAAATGGAAATCAAATAACGGAATTAAGAGAAACATAAAAAGCAACCAAGGAATCTATTAGATGAGTAATGTCAACTTATGAAAGCAAGCACAAGGCCTACCTCTTCCTCTCTTACTCCTTTAAACATTTACGGGACAAGGTGGACACACAGCGTTCCTCCTACTCTCTTATCCAGTTACGCTTGCGGTGGGCTGATAGAATTCAACTAAGCCAACGAAGGATAGATTCTTTGCTTACCACCTACGCAAGCCGAGTAGGCACTAAGTGTGGTATCTATTTTCAAGTACCCAAGAAGATGATAAGCCTGTTTCCACCTAGACGTTTAGTGCCTCTTTAAACAACTTGCTACTTATTAACAATAACACTATTTTGCGCATGCGTGTTCTCCGTACTGGTCAGGTGTCCTCTGCTAATTCGCCATACAGTAGGTCTTTGGGGATGCGGCCTTTATCCATCCTCCTGACGTGACCAAGCCAACGCAGGCGTCTCTCGCAAATAATGGTGGGCATGTTGTTCATGTTTGCTCGTTCCAGCCCTTCTGTGTTGGGTACTTTGTCCTGCCAGTGTATGCGCAGGATGCAGCGTAGGCATCTGAGGTGGAAATGTTACAGTTTCCTATCGTGGTATGAGTATGTGATCCAGGCTTAACTACTATAGAGGTGAGTACTGATAACGCATGATTTGTAGACGCGCAGTTTGGTTCTCTTAGTAAAGCTGGCATTGTCCCAGACTCTCTGGCTCAGTTTGACCATAACTGTCCCGCTTTGGCGATTCTGCTGTTGACTTCACTGTCCGTGGAGACTGAATTGCCAATGGTGGACTCAAGATACTTGAAGCTCTCCACTGCTTCCAGTCTGCAGTCGTTGATGACAATGTTTGGAGGGTTTTCTACACCTTGTGCCATGACTTTTGTCTTATTTAGGCTCATGGTTAACCCGAACTCCTTGCAAGCATGTGTGAGTCGACTGACAAGCTGCTGCAGGCCGTGCTCATAGTTTGACGTTAAGGCCGCATCATCGGCGAATATAATTTCCTGAATGAGGACCTTCGAGACCTTGGTCTTAGTCGATCGATGTTGAACAACTTGCCGTCAGCTCTGGTGTGTATATAGACTCCTTCGCTGCAGTCCTCGAAGGTGTACTGGAAAAGCAAGAAGAAAAAATATCCCGAACCGTGTAGGATCAAGGATACAGCCTTGCTTCACTCCACTGTTAACTGGTGATGCCTCGGATTTTGCACCATTAAAACAAACTGTGCTGTCCATGTTTTCGTGTAAGGAGCTGATGATCCTAAGAAGTCTGGGCAAGCAGCCTATCTTCTGTAGCAATTTAAAAAGTCCGCTTCACCTGACCAGGTCGAATGCCTTCGTTTGGTCTATGAATGCTTTGTAGAGTTGCATCTACTCTCCTGGAATTTTTCCTGCAGCTGGGGTAGTGAGAAGATCTTGTCCACAGTTGACCAGTTTGCTCGGAAGCTACACTGTGACTCCGGATAGATGCAAGGGTCTGTAGACACGCCAGCGTAACACGCGCAAAGACCTTTCCAACTATACTGAGGAGGGAAATGCCCCGGTAATTGTTGCAGTCGTTCCGATCTCCTTTGTTCTTGTATAAAGTAACGATGGTGGCGTCCCGCATATCCCGAGGGATGTATCCTTGTTCCCAGCAGCTGCAGATTAGTTCGTGTAGTGGTTAGAGCAGCGTTGTCCTTCTGGTTTTCAAGACCTCTGACGGTATGCTGTCACTCCCGGTTGCTTTCCTATCAGCAAGGCGGTCGATGTTTTTACCGAGCTCTTCTTCCGTTGGTAGTGTATCCAGCTAATTCATTGCTGGCAGATCAGAGATGGCACTTAGGGCGTTTTCTGTCACTTCGTTTTGCAGCTGTCTCTATGCCGCGGCATAGGTTCAGCCAGTAGGTGTTGGCACAGTGTCCGGCTAGCATTATAACATTCATTTATTAATATATCAATAGTGAAAATTTCATTAAATCGGTTAATTACTACTAACTACTCCCTACAATGATCTTCACATGTATCGTCCATATTTTCATCATCTCAATCGTTATAGTAATTTCTCGTACACTTATTAGTATCAGTATCCGTCATTTCCTTGTCGGCTGTTTTGCCTTCTCTACTGATCGACCAGCATCGGGTGTATGTTATTCGTCGACATTTGCTGCATGTAGGTGTTTTGAATGTGTTTGTTACCACCGTGTGTGTTAACTGCTTTTTCATTCAATATGATTCTGGACCGGTCTTTTCTACAACTATGTAGTTTGACTAATTTTCCACGTTTTTAGTGGTTCAAATTGTCGACTCAATTGTAGCTATTGGCAGATATTTCATGTCCCCTAGTGTCAAAAAGGAAAATCGTGACAAGCAAGGGACATAATCCATCCACTGTTATATATCAATGGTCAGTCAAAGGAATTTTATATGAGTGTTTGTGAACCAAGAGAAGATATTTAAAGTTTGTCCTTGGCAATTGAATTTTATCGAATTCTACAAATAAAAAGGAAATAAAGTGACTAAGAGGAACGTTTGAAAAACAAAGGAAGTAATTAGATGTAATGTCAGCTTTAGTTATGATATAAAACCTGTTGTAGAAGAATAGTTGAATATCGTTTCCATGTACAGAATATATGTGAGAAAAATTCACATACAAAGAATATTCTATTGCCTGAGCAAACGCACAGAATAGAATACGAACATAACAATAAGATACAAGTAAGAAATTATACAGAGTAGTATGAGATAAATGTCCTAATATAAAATGGAATTAGTGTTTAGTAGAGAAAGGGTTGATTTCTTTATATGTAGCTGGTACAGGAATACTGTATAAGAACTTACGGGTTAAGTATTCTATCATGTTCCGGTTACATGGGTTTGCTGGGGTGCAAAGCCACCCTGTCCAATTGGTATACAGGAAGACCTCCGTTAGTGTGCATCCTGTTTGTCGCGACTGAAAGCGCTAAGCAAGAGTTTTGATTTTTGCCGCTTCTACTTTTATAATACTACTGGCCACGTCAGCTTGTGGTTATATTCAGAAATGAAAAGTAATTACCTTTCGTGTCCCCTAGAAACAAAATGAAGACTGGGGCAAGTAATGTATATAATAGCTACACTGTCTTATATCAATGGGCAGTCAAATAGGAACATAAACGTCCAAAGAAGGAATCGTGAATAGCAGAATAGAAAAACTGAAAGATTAACCACAAAAATGATGGGTAAAATACATTTACCTTTGCGATTGCTGACGAGCAATTGAACGTTGACACGTAAGACATGAAAAGGACACTTGCATGAAAGAATACCTGAGTGAAAAGAGAGAAATAATAAATAGTTTGGGTATTTCAAAATCATCTTATCCATTTGTGCTTCTCACTCATAAGATAGGTTAAGATCAGAATGTTGACGAGGAGGAGTTTTAGAAAAATATAATCAAAATGTAGAGATATTATTTATTCATTCAATTAAGTCAATGATGATAGTTTTGCATGCAATGATCAACACGCAGAAACTTGATCAAATTCAAGAAAAATTCTTGTTAGTTTTACGTGTGTCAAATGTAGCTTGCTTAGTGAAGTCGATGAGTGGTATGTACGGTTTATCCACTACCATATTTGATGTCTCATATTTTCGTAGTCTAATCGATGTAAATGGAAGTCAAAATATGAATGCGGATATAAATAATTGTATTTTAACATTGTCATTACATGATTACTGTCTTTTTATCTTTGACAGCATGAATTTTGTAGCTTATTTACTTAGGGATATTAACACGAGATACAATATAAATGTATGATTGAAAATATTTTTCTACTCTCTTAATATATTCTGTTACATTTTTGTTTATAGATACCAACAACAAAAAGGACACAGGTGCGTACTTTGATTATGATATAATTACAATTTAGAATTATTACTTATTTATGTATTCAAATTTTATTGAAAATTTATCAACAAAGTCATGTTCCTTTTAAAGTGCAATAGTCACAAAGTACAACAAATATAAAGCATTACGAGATGAACATTCATTTGATTTTTACTTTTAGATGAGTTAAGATCAGAAAGCTGACGAGAAGGAGTTTTAGAAAAATATAATTAAAATGGAGAAATATTATTTATTTTTTCAATTCAATCAATGATGATAGTTTTGCATGTAAAAAGAAACACGCAGAAAATTGACTAAATTCAAGAAAATTTCATGTTAGTTTTACGTGTGTCAAATGTAGCTTGCTTAGAGAAGTCAATGAGTGGTATGTACGGTTTATCCACTACCATATTTGATGTCTCATATTTTCGTAGTCTAATCGATGTAAATGGAAGTCAAAATATGAATGCGGATATAAATAATTGTATTTTAACATTGTCATTACATGATTACTGTCTTTTTATCTTTGACAGCATGAATTTTGTAGCTTATTTACTTAGGGATATTAACACGAGATACAATATAAATGTATGATTGAAAATATTTTTCTACTCTCTTAATATATTCTGTTACATTTTTGTTTATAGATACCAACAACAAAAAGGACACAGGTGCGTACTTTGATTATGATATAATTACAATTTAGAATTATTACTTATTTATGTATTCAAATTTTATTGAAAATTTATCAACAAAGTCATGTTCCTTTTAAAGTGCAATAGTCACAAAGTACAACAAATATAAAGCATTACGAGATGAACATTCATTTGATTTTTACTTTTAGATGAGTTAAGATCAGAAAGCTGACGAGAAGGAGTTTTAGAAAAATATAATTAAAATGGAGAAATATTATTTATTTTTTCAATTCAATCAATGATGATAGTTTTGCATGTAAAAAGAAACACGCAGAAAATTGACTAAATTCAAGAAAATTTCATGTTAGTTTTACGTGTGTCAAATGTAGCTTGCTTAGAGAAGTCAATGAGTGGTATGTACGGTTTATCCACTACCATATTTGATGTCTCATATTTTCGTAGTCTAATCGATGTAAATGGAAGTCAAAATATGAATGCGGATATAAATAATTGTATTTTAACATTGTCATTACATGATTACTGTCTTTTTATCTTTGACAGCATGAATTTTGTAGCTTATTTACTTAGGGATATTAACACGAGATACAATATAAATGTATGATTGAAAATATTTTTCTACTCTCTTAATATATTCTGTTACATTTTTGTTTATAGATACCAACAACAAAAAGGACACAGGTGCGTACTTTGATTATGATATAATTACAATTTAGAATTATTACTTATTTATGTATTCAAATTTTATTGAAAATTTATCAACAAAGTCATGTTCCTTTTAAAGTGCAATAGTCACAAAGTACAACAAATATAAAGCATTACGAGATGAACATTCATTTGATTTTTACTTTTAGATGAGTTAAGATCAGAAAGCTGACGAGAAGGAGTTTTAGAAAAATATAATTAAAATGGAGAAATATTATTTATTTTTTCAATTCAATCAATGATGATAGTTTTGCATGTAAAAAGAAACACGCAGAAAATTGACTAAATTCAAGAAAATTTCATGTTAGTTTTACGTGTGTCAAATGTAGCTTGCTTAGAGAAGTCAATGAGTGGTATGTACGGTTTATCCACTACCATATTTGATGTCTCATATTTTCGTAGTCTAATCGATGTAAATGGAAGTCAAAATATGAATGCGGATATAAATAATTGTATTTTAACATTGTCATTACATGATTACTGTCTTTTTATCTTTGACAGCATGAATTTTGTAGCTTATTTACTTAGGGATATTAACACGAGATACAATATAAATGTATGATTGAAAATATTTTTCTACTCTCTTAATATATTCTGTTACATTTTTGTTTATAGATACCAACAACAAAAGGACACAGGTGCGTACTTTGATTATGATATAATTACAATTTAGAATTATTACTTATTTATGTATTCAAATTTTATTGAAAATTTATCAACAAAGTCATGTTCCTTTTAAAGTGCAATAGTCACAAAGTACAACAAATATAAAGCATTACGAGATGAACATTCATTTGATTTTTACTTTTAGATGAGTTAAGATCAGAAAGCTGACGAGAAGGAGTTTTAGAAAAATATAATTAAAATGGAGAAATATTATTTATTTTTTCAATTCAATCAATGATGATAGTTTTGCATGTAAAAAGAAACACGCAGAAAATTGACTAAATTCAAGAAAATTTCATGTTAGTTTTACGTGTGTCAAATGTAGCTTGCTTAGAGAAGTCAATGAGTGGTATGTACGGTTTATCCACTACCATATTTGATGTCTCATATTTTCGTAGTCTAATCGATGTAAATGGAAGTCAAAATATGAATGCGGATATAAATAATTGTATTTTAACATTGTCATTACATGATTACTGTCTTTTTATCTTTGACAGCATGAATTTTGTAGCTTATTTACTTAGGGATATTAACACGAGATACAATATAAATGTATGATTGAAAATATTTTTCTACTCTCTTAATATATTCTGTTACATTTTTGTTTATAGATACCAACAACAAAAGGACACAGGTGCGTACTTTGATTATGATATAATTACAATTTAGAATTATTACTTATTTATGTATTCAAATTTTATTGAAAATTTATCAACAAAGTCATGTTCCTTTTAAAGTGCAATAGTCACAAAGTACAACAAATATAAAGCATTACGAGATGAACATTCATTTGATTTTTACTTTTAGATGAGTTAAGATCAGAAAGCTGACGAGAAGGAGTTTTAGAAAAATATAATTAAAATGGAGAAATATTATTTATTTTTTCAATTCAATCAATGATGATAGTTTTGCATGTAAAAAGAAACACGCAGAAAATTGACTAAATTCAAGAAAATTTCATGTTAGTTTTACGTGTGTCAAATGTAGCTTGCTTAGAGAAGTCAATGAGTGGTATGTACGGTTTATCCACTACCATATTTGATGTCTCATATTTTCGTAGTCTAATCGATGTAAATGGAAGTCAAAATATGAATGCGGATATAAATAATTGTATTTTAACATTGTCATTACATGATTACTGTCTTTTTATCTTTGACAGCATGAATTTTGTAGCTTATTTACTTAGGGATATTAACACGAGATACAATATAAATGTATGATTGAAAATATTTTTCTACTCTCTTAATATATTCTGTTACATTTTTGTTTATAGATACCAACAACAAAAAGGACACAGGTGCGTACTTTGATTATGATATAATTACAATTTAGAATTATTACTTATTTATGTATTCAAATTTTATTGAAAATTTATCAACAAAGTCATGTTCCTTTTAAAGTGCAATAGTCACAAAGTACAACAAATATAAAGCATTACGAGATGAACATTCATTTGATTTTTACTTTTAGATGAGTTAAGATCAGAAAGCTGACGAGAAGGAGTTTTAGAAAAATATAATTAAAATGGAGAAATATTATTTATTTTTTCAATTCAATCAATGATGATAGTTTTGCATGTAAAAAGAAACACGCAGAAAATTGACTAAATTCAAGAAAATTTCATGTTAGTTTTACGTGTGTCAAATGTAGCTTGCTTAGAGAAGTCAATGAGTGGTATGTACGGTTTATCCACTACCATATTTGATGTCTCATATTTTCGTAGTCTAATCGATGTAAATGGAAGTCAAAATATGAATGCGGATATAAATAATTGTATTTTAACATTGTCATTACATGATTACTGTCTTTTTATCTTTGACAGCATGAATTTTGTAGCTTATTTACTTAGGGATATTAACACGAGATACAATATAAATGTATGATTGAAAATATTTTTCTACTCTCTTAATATATTCTGTTACATTTTGTTTATAGATACCAACAACAAAAAGGACACAGGTGCGTACTTTGATTATGATATAATTACAATTTAGAATTATTACTTATTTATGTATTCAAATTTTATTGAAAATTTATCAACAAAGTCATGTTCCTTTTAAAGTGCAATAGTCACAAAGTACAACAAATATAAAGCATTACGAGATGAACATTCATTTGATTTTTACTTTTAGATGAGTTAAGATCAGAAAGCTGACGAGAAGGAGTTTTAGAAAAATATAATTAAAATGGAGAAATATTATTTATTTTTTCAATTCAATCAATGATGATAGTTTTGCATGTAAAAAGAAACACGCAGAAAATTGACTAAATTCAAGAAAATTTCATGTTAGTTTTACGTGTGTCAAATGTAGCTTGCTTAGAGAAGTCAATGAGTGGTATGTACGGTTTATCCACTACCATATTTGATGTCTCATATTTTCGTAGTCTAATCGATGTAAATGGAAGTCAAAATATGAATGCGGATATAAATAATTGTATTTTAACATTGTCATTACATGATTACTGTCTTTTTATCTTTGACAGCATGAATTTTGTAGCTTATTTACTTAGGGATATTAACACGAGATACAATATAAATGTATGATTGAAAATATTTTTCTACTCTCTTAATATATTCTGTTACATTTTTGTTTATAGATACCAACAACAAAAAGGACACAGGTGCGTACTTTGATTATGATATAATTACAATTTAGAATTATTACTTATTTATGTATTCAAATTTTATTGAAAATTTATCAACAAAGTCATGTTCCTTTTAAAGTGCAATAGTCACAAAGTACAACAAATATAAAGCATTACGAGATGAACATTCATTTGATTTTTACTTTTAGATGAGTTAAGATCAGAAAGCTGACGAGAAGGAGTTTTAGAAAAATATAATTAAAATGGAGAAATATTATTATTTTTTCAATTCAATCAATGATGATAGTTTTGCATGTAAAAAGAAACACGCAGAAAATTGACTAAATTCAAGAAAATTTCATGTTAGTTTTACGTGTGTCAAATGTAGCTTGCTTAGAGAAGTCAATGAGTGGTATGTACGGTTTATCCACTACCATATTTGATGTCTCATATTTTCGTAGTCTAATCGATGTAAATGGAAGTCAAAATATGAATGCGGATATAAATAATTGTATTTTAACATTGTCATTACATGATTACTGTCTTTTTATCTTTGACAGCATGAATTTTGTAGCTTATTTACTTAGGGATATTAACACGAGATACAATATAAATGTATGATTGAAAATATTTTTCTACTCTCTTAATATATTCTGTTACATTTTTGTTTATAGATACCAACAACAAAAAGGACACAGGTGCGTACTTTGATTATGATATAATTACAATTTAGAATTATTACTTATTTATGTATTCAAATTTTATTGAAAATTTATCAACAAAGTCATGTTCCTTTTAAAGTGCAATAGTCACAAAGTACAACAAATATAAAGCATTACGAGATGAACATTCATTTGATTTTTACTTTTAGATGAGTTAAGATCAGAAAGCTGACGAGAAGGAGTTTTAGAAAAATATAATTAAAATGGAGAAATATTATTTATTTTTTCAATTCAATCAATGATGATAGTTTTGCATGTAAAAAGAAACACGCAGAAAATTGACTAAATTCAAGAAAATTTCATGTTAGTTTTACGTGTGTCAAATGTAGCTTGCTTAGAGAAGTCAATGAGTGGTATGTACGGTTTATCCACTACCATATTTGATGTCTCATATTTTCGTAGTCTAATCGATGTAAATGGAAGTCAAAATATGAATGCGGATATAAATAATTGTATTTTAACATTGTCATTACATGATTACTGTCCTTTTATCTTTGACAGCATGAATTTTGTAGCTTATTTACTTAGGGATATTAACACGAGATACAATATAAATGTATGATTGAAAATATTTTCCTACTCTCTTAATATATTTTGTTACATTTTTGTTTATAGATACCAACAACAAAAAGGACACAGGTGCGTACTTTGATTATGATATAATTACAATTTAGAATTATTCCTTATTTATGCATTCAAATTTTATTGAAAATTTATCAACAAAGTCATGTTCCTTTTAAAGTGCAATAGTCACAAAGTACAACAAATATAAAGCATTACGAGATGAACATTCATTTGATTTTTACTAAATGATTCTATTATTTGTAGAATGTGAATTATTAAAATTTCAGTTTTAAAACTGCTGCAAGACTTTATGAACACCGTGTATAGATACAATTTCGAAACTATAAATCGACTAATAAAATGTTAACAATACATTATCATTGTTTAAAATAGAATGTTCCATGTTTCATAAAAATGAATTTTACAATAGACTTTGTGAATTAAGTGAAAATATGCAATCTTTGTTATTGTTAATGGTATTAAAAAGATATTGAAATATTTTGATATTGGTGGGATTTGACTTGAGTTTTCCCTTTCATTCATTATTTCTATTGACGTGTGGCTAATGTATTTATCTACTTTGCTGAATTTGACTGTTTATTACTCGGATCCCGGTGTTATTTGAGATGTCTATGGGTATTTGAATTAACCTGTTACCCTGATAGAATTCAACTAAGCCCACAAAGGATAGATTCTTTGCTTACAACCTACGCGAGCCGAGTAGGCACTAAGAGTGGTATATATTTTCAAGTACCCAAGAAGATGATAAGCCTGCTTCCACCTAGGAGTTTAGTGCCTTCGGCAACCAAATCGTAACATTATTTTGCCGTCGTATTCTTGTCTTTTAAACCATACCGCCCATCTTTGTCTCTACACCACAGCTACTTGAGAATTATGCCCCCGAAATTCCATGGGGGTCTATTTCTAGTTTATTCATTTTTATAGATTTGCTTACCACTCGACCAGTCATCATGCAGTAACCTCCAACGGCCTACAGACCGTTCTATCTTTTGACCTCGATTGGGGGTGGGATTAAAAATAATAACGAATTTTGACTTAGAGTGTAACATGTCTTTAACAGCATCATATTTGTAGCTTATTTACTTAAGGATGT
Source organism: Doryteuthis pealeii (assembly GCA_023376005.1). Classification (NCBI taxonomy): domain Eukaryota; kingdom Metazoa; phylum Mollusca; class Cephalopoda; order Myopsida; family Loliginidae; genus Doryteuthis; species Doryteuthis pealeii. Next base: position 49,413,713 of record CM042137.1, on the reverse strand, counting down.
TGAAATGCCTAAAATATGAATATATGATTGGAAATGTCTATTCTACTTACCGATTTAATATTTGCTTTTTAGATAAAATAATCGAACCAAAGAATACAGGTTAGTCCATCATTTCTTAATTATTTGCATTATGTTATCATTATGTTTAAGTGATAAATTGATTATATTAAAAACACAGCATAGATTGATATATTGTTATTGAAAAAGACATAAATTTTGTTACGATTTTTGTGGCCATCCTTTGGCTTCAAGCAAGAACACTCCCCAGCGGAGATCCCTTGTGTTAAGCAGAGCATGATCCTTAGTGAAGAAACATTTGGTTGCTCCTTGGTGTCCCTCGGTGCTGGGTATGATCCTTCGGTTGTTCCTCGGTGTCCCTTAATGTTGGGTATGATTCTTTGGTTGTTCCGACGTCTCTAAATGGAAATCAAATAACGTAATTAAGAGAAACATAAAAAGTAACCAAGGAATCTATTAGATGTGTAATGTCAACTTATGAAAGCAAGCACAAGGCCTACCTCTTCCTCTCTTACTCCTTTAAACATTTACGGGACAAGGTGGACACACAGCGTTCCTCCTACTCTATTATCCAGTTACGCTTGCGGTGGGCTGATAGAATTCAACTAAGCCAACGAAGGATAGATTCTTTGCTTACCACCTACGCAAGCCGAGTAGGCACTAAGTGTGGTATCTATTTTCAAGTACCCAAGAAGATGATAAGCCTGTTTCCACCTAGACGTTTAGTGCCTCTTTAAACAACTTGCTACTTATTAACAATAACACTATTTTGCCGTCGTATTCTTGTCTTTTAAACCATACCGCCTATCTTTGTCTCTACACCACAGCTACTTGAGAATTATGCCCCCGAAATTCCATGGGGGTCTATTTCTAGTTTATTCATTTTTATAGATTTGCTTACCACTCGACCAGTCATCATGCAGTAACCTCCAACGGCCTACAGACCGTTCTATCTTTTGACCTCGATTGGGGGTGGGATTAAAAATAATAACGAATTTTGACTTAGAGTGTAACATGTCTTTAACAGCATCATATTTGTAGCTTATTTACTTAAGGATGTTGAAATGCCTAAAATATGGATATATGATTGGAAATGTCTATTCTACTTACTGATTTAATATTTGCCTTTTAGGAACAACCGCCACAACAAAGAAGACAGGTTAGTCCATCATTTCTTAATTATTTGCATGTTACAATGTATAATTAGTATAATGGAAATTATGTTATCATTATGTTTAAGTGATAAATTGATTATATTAAGAACACAGCATAGATTGATATATTGTTATTGAAAAAGACATAAATTTTGTTACGATTTTTGTGGCCATCCTTTGGCTTCAAGCAAGAGCACTCCCCAGCGGAGATCCCTTGTGTTAAGCAGAGCATGATCCTTAGTGAAGAAACATTTGGTTGCTCCTTGGTGTCCCTCAGTGCTGGGTATGATCCTTCGGTTGTTCCTCGGTGTCCCTTAATGTTGGGTATGATTCTTTGGTTGTTCCGACGTCTCTAAATGGAAATCAAATAACGTAATTAAGAGAAACATAAAAAGCAACCAAGGAATCTATTAGATGTGTAATGTCAACTTATGAAAGCAAGCACAAGGCCTACCTCTTCCTCTCTTACTCCTTTAAACCTTTACGGGACAAGGTGGACACACAGCGTTCCTCCTACTCTATTATCCAGTTACGCTTGCGGTGGGCTGATAGAATTCAACTAAGCCAACGAAGGATAGATTCTTTGCTTACCACCTACGCAAGCCGAGTAGGCACTAAGTGTGGTATCTATTTTCAAGTACCCAAGAAGATGATAAGCCTGTTTCCACCTAGACGTTTAGTGCCTCTTTAAACAACTTGCTACTTATTAACAATAACACTATTTTGCGCATGCGTGTTCTCCGTACTGGTCAGGTGTCCTCTGCTAATTCGCCATACAGTAGGTCTTTGGGGATGCGGCCTTTATCCATCCTCCTGACGTGACCAAGCCAACGCAGGCGTCTCTCGCAAATAATGGTGGGCATGTTGTTCATGTTTGCTCGTTCCAGCCCTTCTGTGTTGGGTACTTTGTCCTGCCAGTGTATGCGCAGGATGCAGCGTAGGCATCTGAGGTGGAAATGTTACAGTTTCCTATCGTGGTATGAGTATGTGATCCAGGCTTAACTACTATAGAGGTGAGTACTGATAACGCATGATTTGTAGACGCGCAGTTTGGTTCTCTTAGTAAAGCTGGCATTGTCCCAGACTCTCTGGCTCAGTTTGACCATAACTGTCCCGCTTTGGCGATTCTGCTGTTGACTTCACTGTCCGTGGAGACTGAATTGCCAATGGTGGACTCAAGATACTTGAAGCTCTCCACTGCTTCCAGTCTGCAGTCGTTGATGACAATGTTTGGAGGGTTTTCTACACCTTGTGCCATGACTTTTGTCTTATTTAGGCTCATGGTTAACCCGAACTCCTTGCAAGCATGTGTGAGTCGACTGACAAGCTGCTGCAGGCCGTGCTCATAGTTTGACGTTAAGGCCGCATCATCGGCGAATATAATTTCCTGAATGAGGACCTTCGAGACCTTGGTCTTAGTCGATCGATGTTGAACAACTTGCCGTCAGCTCTGGTGTGTATATAGACTCCTTCGCTGCAGTCCTCGAAGGTGTACTGGAAAAGCAAGAAGAAAAAATATCCCGAACCGTGTAGGATCAAGGATACAGCCTTGCTTCACTCCACTGTTAACTGGTGATGCCTCGGATTTTGCACCATTAAAACAAACTGTGCTGTCCATGTTTTCGTGTAAGGAGCTGATGATCCTAAGAAGTCTGGGCAAGCAGCCTATCTTCTGTAGCAATTTAAAAAGTCCGCTTCACCTGACCAGGTCGAATGCCTTCGTTTGGTCTATGAATGCTTTGTAGAGTTGCATCTACTCTCCTGGAATTTTTCCTGCAGCTGGGGTAGTGAGAAGATCTTGTCCACAGTTGACCAGTTTGCTCGGAAGCTACACTGTGACTCCGGATAGATGCAAGGGTCTGCAGACGCGCCAGCGTAACACGCGTAAAGACTTTTCCAACTATACTGAGGAGGGAAATGCCCCGGTAATTGTTGCAGTCGTTCCGATCTCCTTTGTTCTTGTATAAAGTAACGATGGTGGCGTCCCGCATATCCCAAGGGATGTATCCTTGTTCCCAGCAGCTGCAGATTAGTTCGTGTAGTGGTTAGAGCAGCGTTGTCCTTCTGGTTTTCAAGACCTCTGTCGGTATGCTGTCACTCCCGGTTGCTTTCCTATCAGCAAGGCGGTCGATGTTTTTACCGAGCTCTTCCTCCGTTGGTAGTGTATCCAGCTAATTCATTGCTGGCAGATCAGAGATGGCACTTAGGGCGTTTTCTGTCACTTCGTTTTGCAGCTGTCTCTATGCCGCGGCATAGGTTCAGCCAGTAGGTGTTGGCACAGTGTCCGGCTAGCATTATAACATTCATTTATTAATATATCAATAGTGAAAATTTCATTAAATCGGTTAATTCCCTGATTGGTAATTTTTGTTTATCGAGGTTGGGGGCATTTTTTACTGTCAGATATGTCTTTAACGTTTGAATTGTCGGTCCCTAACTACTCCCTACAATGATCTTCACATGTATCGTCCATATTTTCATCATCTCAATCGTTATAGTAATTTCTCGTACACTTATTAGTATCAGTATCCGTCATTTCCTTGTCGGCTGTTTTGCCTTCTCTACTGATCGACCAGCATCGGGTGTATGCTATTCGTCGACATTTGCTGCATGTAGGTGTTTTGAATGTGTTTGTTACCACCGTGTGTGTTAACTGCTCTTTCATTCAATATGATTCTGGACCGGTCTTTTCTACAACTATGTAGTTTGACTTCAGCCTTTTATCTAATTTTCCACGTTTTTAGTGGTTCAAATTGTCGACTCAATTGTAGCTATTGGCAGATATTTCATGTCCCCTAGTGTCAAAAAGGAAAATCGTGACAAGCAAGGGACATAATCCATCCACTGTTATATATCAATGGTCAGTCAAAGGAATTTTATATGAGTGTTTGTGAACCAAGAGAAGATATTTAAAGTTTGTCCTTGGCAATTGAATTTTATCGAATTCTACAAATAAAAAGGAAATAAAGTGACTAAGAGGAACGTTTGAAAAACAAAGGAAGTAATTAGATGTAATGTCAGCTTTAGTTATGATATAAAACCTGTTGTAGAAGAATAGTTGAATATCGTTTCCATGTACAGAATATATGTGAGAAAAATTCACATACAAAGAATATTCTATTGCCTGAGCAAACGCACAGAATAGAATACGAACATAACAATAAGATACAAGTAAGAACTTATACAGAGTAGTATGAGATAAATGTCCTAATATAAAATGGAATTAGTGTTTAGTAGAGAAAGGGTTGATTTCTTTATATGTAGCTGGTACAGGAATACTGTATAAGAACTTACGGGTTAAGTATTCTATCATGTTCCGGTTACATGGGTTTGCTGGGGTGCAAAGCCACCCTGTCCAATTGGTATACAGGAAGACCTCCGTTAATGTGCATCCTGTTTGTCGCAACTAAAAGCGCTAAGCAAGAGTTTTGATTTTTGCCGCTTCTGCTTTTATAATACTACTGGCCACGCCAGCTTGTGGTTATATTCAGAAATGAAAAATAATTACATTTCGTGTCCCCTAGAAACAAAATGAAGACTGGGGCAAGTAATGTATATAATAGCTACACTGTCTTATATCAATGGGCAGTCAAATAGGAACATAAACGTCCAAAGAAGGAATCATGAATAGCAGAATAGAAAAACTGAAAGATTAACCATAAAAAATGATGGGTAAAATACATTTACCTTTGCGATTGCTGACGAGCAATTGAACGTTGACACGTAAGACATGAAATGGACACTTTTATGAAAGAATGCCTGAGTGAAAAGAGAGAAATAATAAAAAGTTTGGATATTTCAAAATCATATCCATCTGTGCTTCTCACTCATAAAATGAGTTAAGATCAGAAAGCTGACGAGAAGGAGTTTTAGAAAAATATAATTGAAATGGACAGATATTATTTATTTTTTCAATTAAATCAATGATGATAGTTTTGCATGTAAAAATAAACACGCAGAAAATTGACTAAATTCAAGAAAATTTCATGTTAGTTTTACGTGTGTCAAATGTAGCTTGCTTAGAGAAGTCAATGAGTGGTATGTACGGTTTATCCACTACCATATTTGATGTCTCATATTTTCGTAGTCTAATCGATGTAAATGGAAGTCAAAATATGAATGCGGATATAAATAATTGTATTTTAACATTGTCATTACATGATTACTGTCTTTTTATCTTTGACAGCATGAATTTTGTAGCTTATTTACTTAGGGATATTAACACGAGATACAATATAAATGTATGATTGAAAATATTTTTCTACTCTCTTAATATATTCTGTTACATTTTTGTTTATAGGTACCGAGAAAAAAACGGAAGGTGCGTACTTTGATTATGTTATATTTACAATTTAGAATTATTACTTATTTATGTATTCAAATTTTATTGAAAATTTATCAACAAAGTCATGTTCCTGTTAAAGTGCAATAGTCACAAAGTACACAAATATAAAGCATTACGAGATGAACATTCATTTGATTTTTACTAAATGATTCTATTATTTGAACAATGTGAATTATTAAAATTTCAGTTTTAAAACTGCTGCAAGACTTTATGAACACCGTGTATAGTATCGGGATTAGCGCCGTGAAGCACCAATACCAACATGGGGGATATCTTCTAACTCCAGAGTACGGGTAAATACGCTTTGTAAATATACCGGGAAAAATCTCCTAGTTCCGATATACAAGCGAATATACATTTCCAAGTACAAAGGGAAGATAATTTCAAGGGGGCGGGAAAATACGCAAATTCAAATCGGATGCTGAATGAAAGAAAAAAACGATAACAAATACTAAAGGTTTAACAATTTTGATGTAACAAATAAAAAGATAGAAGAAAGAAGAAGGAATAATTGTCAATTTGATAGAGGGTGGCGTAGTAACTAATAGATAGATAGAGAAAGAGATTTAGTTGTAAGGGTTTGCAAAAAACGATGGTTTTGCGGGGGACTTAACTTTGGGTGAGCCCGGTAACAAGTGTTCATTTTTGTCGTAATTTCGTAGTTGTCAGATAGATGAATTTCGTAGTTCTTTGGTCGAAAGTTCTTTGAAATGTAGATTTCTTGTTACAATAAGGTAGCGTATGCTACAAATTTCCTTATTGTTCTTGGTTGTTGAATTTCGAGTGAGTGCCGGCTTATCCTTTTTTCATACTTGAGGGAGTTATACTCTAATTCCTCAAGGCGTGTTGATTTTATCGACCTGTGAGGTAGCATTGCTACAAAGATCCTCACAGGTGGCTGTCTGCTGCGACACTGCTTGGTTGATTTTCCTAACCCAGTGTGGTAGCGAAACGCTACGAAGTTCCACCCAGGGTAATGGCCAGCGCGACACTGAAGTTTCAAAGGCGAAATTCTCCCTTGCCCCTATCCGTGACGTCACATTTCTCTGTAAGCTTGGCCCTTTCCTTTTCCCAAAGGCGTACGTGTCGAAGGAACAATTATAGTGGGAGTTGTTCGCTTGGGTCAAATTCTAGGACGAATCAGCAACCGTGACGTCATGGGCTTTTCTGAAGATTCTTCATATTTTTAATTTTAATTTTAATTTTAAAAACATAAATTTTGATAATAGATACAATTTCGAAACTATAAATCGACTAATAAAATGTTAACAATACATTATCATTGTTTAAAATAGAATGTTCCATGTTTCATAAAAATGAATTTTACAATAGACTTTGTGAATTAAGTGAAAATATGCAATCTTTGTTATTGTTAATGGTATTTAAAAGATATTGAAATATTTTGATATTGGTGGGATTTGACTTGAGTTTTCCCTTTCATTCCTTATTTCTATTGACGTGTGGCTAATGTATTTATCTACTTTGCTGAATTTGACTGTTTATTACTCGGATTCCGGTGTTATTTGAGATGTCTATGGGTATTTGAATGAACATCTAACTTTTAGATTTCTTGTTAGTGCTTAGAGAAATCCCTCACTCCACAGTTATGACGTATTGAATCAATCGTAGGGTACCCCTTTCTGTTGGGTGATATTTTTGGGTGCAATGTCCACGCGCAGTCAACACAGGGGTTCGGGTAGCTGAATACTGAGATGTCTGGACTAGAGGAAGATGGTGACGCTTGTATCCGGAGCGTTGTGCAAATAATGGCGTGAACGATAGAGATAGCAGGTAACACAGGTTAGGCCATCGTTTATTAATTATTTGCATGTTATAATGTATGATTAATATAATGGAAGTTTTGGTATTGTTGGGTCAGTAATGTCACCGTAAAGGAATAAAGTGGGTAATTTGATTACAATATATTCATAAATTGACAATATATTTTATTAATCTTTTTTACATGTACTGATAATTAGGTACACATGAGTAAACAAGATATAAATATGTGATTGAAAATATTTATGTGTTCACTGATTCAATATGTTTCTATTAATTTTCTTTACAGGAAACAACGGAGGTGAGTACATTCTTTATAAACATAAACGTCCATGGTAGAAATCATTAAATCTGAAATGCATTCACCTTCGACATTGCTGACTTGAGGAATTCAACATTGGCATGTATGACATGAAATGGACACTTTTATGAAAGAATGCCTGAGTGAAAAGAGAGAAATAATAAAAAGTTTGGATATTTCAAAATCATATCCATCTGTGCTTCTCACTCATAAGATGAGTTAAGATCAGAAAGTTGACGTGGCTTTAACAAAACCAGGTTTAATAAATTATCACTTGGCGTTATTGATCTGTAATATTATTGTTTTATTCCCCAATGTATTCAAATCAATCCTATGAATGATTTTATATAGACACCAATCAAAATATAATTATAATGAAATAATAATTAATATAAAATATAATTAAAATAAGTGTAATCTTTATATATGCCTCCTTATTTAATTTCGTTAGTCTTTCTAATTTAATATATTTCATTACATTAAAACTTAAATACTTACGCATGGAGGGCGCATATTCTTGCTCGTAGAATTAATATTTAATCCATTACAAAGTCGTTCCGAAAGACTCACTTATAAGCCAGTGAATATTAGAAATTCCGCCAGTTTAATATGACCGAAGACTTTTGCACGGGACTGTCATTGCTTCTTCAATAGAAGCAATGACAGTCCCGAGCAAAAGTCTTTTATTTTATTTTTATCATTTGGAAGTAAATAAATTCATTGTGTGATTTTAATCATGAAACATTAGATCAGGCAAGAAAAAAATAAAATATTTGCAGAAATTTTGCATCCTAATGAATTCCAATAGCTTTCTTTTGAATTGGTCATTGATTTATATAAATGTTCATTGTGCATTTTTTTCTATTTGTTGTGATAGGAGACAATATTTAAAAAAAATTAAAATTTAAAAATTAAACATTTCTATTATAATCTGATCCCTACTAGATTGTTTGAAAAGAAATGTCATTGATTTTCCCAAGATACTGAATGTAGCCTAAATTACTGACAGGAAACCAAAAAATCAGTGATTTTAGCTGTTTGAAGGCATTTTTAATTTGTTGATTTTAACGCCTTGAAAACACACACACACACACACACACACACACACACACACACACACATATATATATATATATATATATATATATGCCTTCAAACCACTAATAAATATATTTTAAAAAGGGTGGGTTAAAATATTTATAATGATTGTCGATAAAAACAACTTGGGAGGGATGGTAAAATATCGCTTTCATATCGCTTTAATTTGTCGGTAAAACGCCTTCAAACCGTTAAGCGGTTCATAACTAAGTACACATTTTCAGCAGGCGTCGCCTAGCATTTTTTTAGGGCAGGAGATCAGGACGAGAAAATCCGAAATGCACCTAAAAATCTCCAAACATCATATTTTTGTACCCACTCCTTTCCAAAATGGAGGCAGTACAAAAAACTTTGACGATTTAGATTATGATTATTTTCTCTCGTGTGGTCTGTGTAACGTTTCTTTGTGAATTTGGCGGAGAGTTTAAGAAAATGAACAGTGTGTTTTGTAAAACAGTATTAAAAAAAAAAGTTTTGTTAATAGAATGTCAGTCTGAGTATTTGATGAAATCAGAGAGCGTTATTGAATGATTGAAACATTGGCAACACACACACACAGAACGAACGAACGAACGAACGAACGAACGAACGAACGAAGAGAGAGAGAGAGAGAGAGAGAGAGAGAGAGAGAGAGAGAGAGAGAGGGGGAGAATGCGGTAGCGATAATGATAATCTGTTTCAATCGAAAATAATAAAAAGATGAATAGAAGGAAAGAAAGAGATAGATTAATATATATATATATATATATTGGGCGCGTACGTGTGTGTGTGTGTGAGAGAGAGAGAGAGAGAGAGAGAGAGAGAGAGAGAGAGAGAGAGAGAGAGAGAGAGAGTTAAATCAAGATTATTATCATTTTTACATATTGGACTATTTGCAATAGCTGAGAGCTATTAAGATATCAAAAGTTGTAATAATTGAATTATTATACTGTAGTATATACACAGATCCCGCTAGTGTCAATATATTCTACATGTTTTTAGTATTAATATTGTCATTATCTAATTACTATATTTCTGTCTAAGAGCATTGTAGCCTATTTACTTAGGGACACATGACGAAACAATATATAAATACGTGATTGAAAATATTTATTGTTCCCTGATTCAATATGTTTTTATTCATTCTCTTTATAGCTCCAGCCGGTGGTGAGTACACCTATTATTATACTAAAGCTGAGTAAATCAATGATTGTTTGCTAAAGGCCTTTTTCCTATTTAGTTTAATGACACAAAATACATTCCCAAAATATTCCTTAGTTTTAGGAATAAGTTATGTTTGAACAAAAAATTCATTTTATTTGGTTATAATTAGTCGTAACTTGCAATTAGGTTAAAAACTCACCCGTCTTTTACTTCACATTCTGTCTTTCACTTTCCCCATCTCTATATATATCTTGATTGACAACTCCTTATATATGTTAGTTTTCTTAGTGAGTATAAAGGGGGAGATTGGAGAGTGTGAACGGTAAATTGAACTTCCCACTTTATTCGTATGTTAATTTTCAGCAACTGACGGCTGGCTTATATATAAGACGGATCAGTTTTTGATTTAATTGCAAATTTTAGCGAAATGATTTTAATACATATATTTTTTAATTCTCCGGTCGTATTTAAAAATTTTTTTTGCAAACTAAGTTTCTTCCCGATCACAATTATCTACCCAGAGCTCAATAGGTGACCCAACAAGTTACGTTCTTTCTTGTTGTTTATAAAGTATTTACGAATTCGAAGTTATACTTTACTGTAATTATTCATTAGTTGGAAATACAATGAATTAAAAATTTGTATGTGTACTAATATTTGTTTCCTTCCACTGTATATAACAAGAGATACGATTTCTATAATTTTTAATAAGATCCCATGTCAAGTATTAAGTACATAAATTGTTCTTATTTTGACCAGTACTGTATATTATCGATTGAAAAAGAAACAGAATTATGACAGGCAACAATCCAGTGGGTATTTATAATATGATATCCTCTTTGTATATTTTGTGAAAATTGATTTAGTTTGAATAAAGAAATAAAAAAAGGGGATTTAAAAATATCTACACTGTTAAGGGTGCATTATCTTCACTTTGATATTATACTGATATTGTTTTCTGCATGTGATATCTTTTTTAGAAGTTACACGATGATTGTTGGAAAAGAAGTGTTATTAATTTCTTGAAAATGATGAATGGAGACTCAAATGCAGACATAAAAACAAAAATTTACTAACATCACTTTACTGGGGAGGGGCGGTTAGCGGATGATTCTGAGAAAATAAAACCTCAAAAAAAAAAAAAAGATACAGTGGTACATTGACTTACGAGTGCCCCAACTTACGAGTTCTCCAAGTTACGAGCTGTCAATCGGTCGATATTTTTGCTTTGTATTGAGAGATAAAATTTCAGGCACAAAGGATGTTTTTTGTGTATCCACTCCCTTCCAAAAGGGAGTACAAAAATTATGTTTTTGTACGTATTCTTTTCTAAAGGGGTACGAAAAAAAATGGTGTTAGCAGATCTTTGTTTTTTTACTGCATTTTCAGGTTTATGAAAAGAAAACAAAAGTGATATTCTATGTTAAATTTAATATTAATCTTGTCAATTCATCAAAGGTATTCAGCTGTTTATCATTTTGTTTTTGTTTTTAGGTGGAATTACTCTCAAAGCTTCTATATTGATGGCGTTCATCTCTGTTGGAATTTTGACCAAAATATAATGTATTCCGCTTGAAAAAATGTTTTTTTTTTAAAATTAAGATTTCAATAAACATATTTTATTAGCCAACGTCTCTCTCTAATGAAGTCATATTGCTGAAAGGCCTTTAGATCTTTTTAAACTTAAAAAGAAATAGAAAACAAAAATTATATATATATGATTTTAACTATAGCAATTGATTTTAAGAATTTCATAGCAACAGTAAAATAATTGATTGTTAGTTTATTTTATATTTAAAAAATAATTTCACTAAAGCCATGTAATAACAAACGATAACACCGATATACTTTGGAAAGCTTTATTCTACTTAGAATAATTGGTACACTTATTGAGAGTGTATATAGTCTATTATTCACAAGAGAGTTCCTCAAGGGGGAGATAATCATAAAATAAGGGAGGTAACTCACTAATACTTATTACAAGCCACTAAGATATTTCTAAATTTAATTTTCCTTTTAAATAAATTTTTGTATGATTCATAAACTTTTTTTTTAGTTTGTAAGTATATATTTTTTAGCAATAGTGAAATGATGACCTTTTAATAATATTGACATCTGAGAGAGATGTATTTTTAAAATTATATATATATATATATATATATATATATATATATATACTCTTTAACTATAAATCATTAAGATATATATTTTGATGTGTGAAATTGACTTCTCCGTTGATAAGAAATCCAGTTTATAATCTCATTCTTTCTGACAAATAGATAATCAAGGTATATTTTCTTCTATAAACTGGACTGATTGTGGATAAACATGTCCATAACATTCTAGTTTTCAATTGATGATTATTGATCCTGTGAAATGAAATTGTCAGAATGAATTTTTATTAAAATAAATTTGCTGTATAAAAAGTCAAATACTTTAAATGATCTGTTAATTCACTATGTGGTCATTGTAAGAAGTTATTATTTTACTGCCAATGTCTGCTATTTAAATAGTAGCATTGCATCCAACAAAGCTTTCATCAGATGATGACTCTGGGTTCAGGTATGGTTTCGGGGCCGAATCATCATTACCACTAACTCAGAACGCCCCAGCAGTATCTCACGATACCACAAGACTTTATTGGTTTGTTGTCAGACTGTGAGATTGCCATATCAACGCTGATGCGGTTAGAGCCTTATCCTGGATCTTTTTGATGTATTTTCTCTTGTATGGTTGAGAAAGATCAAGTTTAGTCAAAAATGTGAAAGTTGCGTTGGAAATTGACCTATTTTGTTTTATTTGATGTTTTAAAAAATTGTTAAGAAATAAAATATTCAAGCATTCTATTTTTTCTTATTTTTTCTTTGAAATGTCTTAACATACCTTTTGTTAATTTAATCCCTAGATCGTAGCAGTATAGTATACTAGTTTAAAAGTCGGCCAATCGGGTGGCAATGAAGTTAGCTCCCGTGGCAGGCTCTTGGGACTTCAGCCCAACACTGACACTTCATGAATTGACCACATATTAAATGTTATTAACCTTGAGCAATATTTTTAACCTTTTTCATCAAAACAATTGTATAATTTGTCTATTTGTAACTTATTGCAAAGCTGCATGATAAACAACATTTTTTGATTTTCTCAATCGCTTCCAAATTGATTGTAAAAAATACATAAAAATCACCCAAAACAATCGCAGTAATTAAAATCTGGGAAGCCAAAATTTCAAGATTCGGCCCGGAACGTTTTTAATTTGGTTCCAAAATGGTATTATATGTTAGGCTACGGTCTTTATGAATAAAGTTGAAAAAATGTGACACGCTGATATACGCATTTATCATTATAGATGATATTTGAAATTCAATTTTGAAACATTTGTTGGCTTATTTAACCTAGAAGCGTTTAAAAATCATTGTAAAAAAGAAGCTGTTTAAAATCATTGTAAAAAAGAAGCCGTTTAAAATCACTGTAAAAAAATGCTGTTTAAAAATCACTGTAAAAAAGAAGGTATTTAAAAATCATTGTAAAAAAGAAGCCGTTTAAAATCACTGTAAAAAAATGCTGTTTAAAAATCACTGTAAAAAAGAAGGTATTTAAAAATCATTGTAAAAAAGAAGCTGTTTAAGATCACTGTAAAAAAGGTGTTTAAAAATCACTGTAAAAAAGTAGCTGTTTAAAAATCACTGTAAAAAAGCTGTTTAAAATCACTGTAAAAAAGTAGCTGTTTAAAAATCACTGTAAAAAAGCTGTTTAAAATCACTGTAAAAAAGCTGTTTTAAATCATTAAAAAAAGAAGTTTAAAATCACTGTAAAAAAGGTGTTTAAAAATCATTGTAAAAAAGAAGCTGTTTAAAATCACTGTAAAAAAGTTGTTTAAAATCACTAAAAAAACTGTTTAAAATCACTGTAAAAAGAAGCTGTTTAAAAATCACTGTAAAAATAAAGTGTTTAAAAATCACTGTAAAATAGAAGCTGTTTAAAAATCACTGTAAAAATGAAGAAAGAATTCGTGGTCTTTTCCATTCACCTGAACATCATTAGTTTTCCTATTCATCATATCTTTTGCTCTATAACTATTATTTTATACTGCTTTCTTTAACATTTCATCATAGAGCTATTATATTGCTATTAGACACTTGCACATGATAAAAAAATCATCATTTAACATTCAACTAACTTGATGGAAAAATGTCCTTATTAAGTATTTTCTTTGTCTATTGCACAGTCCCGGGTCTGCTTACTGCACCTGCTGTTTTTATAGTCACACATCTAAATACAAAGTAGGTTCATTGCTGCTTAACTTTGGAGGATCTTACGGGAACTTGTGCTTTCAATATAATGTTGGAAATTGGGTTATCTGCCCACCCGGAAGTCCGGACAATAGGGCCTGAGGATAGAACCCTGAATCAGCAGAACCAATACTGCAGGCACTAGCAGAAGACCAGAGTCGGCACGCTAGAGAAAAACGTCAACTCCAACAAGCAGACAACACCGAGACAACAAGATAAGTGCACACAAATCTCTTGTATTACTTTCATATATCCCGCCAGTAGAAATTCTCTGGCAAACACTTAAAGACAATTGCACAAGAATTATACACACTTTAATAACTAACCCTCAAATAAAACTGTTAACCCATTTATAAACTTTATAAATTGCCTTGTCTCCTTCCTTTACGACTGAGATACTGATTCACCCCAGTATTTCTGTTACTTTGCCAGAGAATTTCTTCAAATACTGCAAAAAAAGTATTACTGAGCGAATAATCCCTAAAAGGAAGACGAGAACAGTCTAGACGAAAAAAAAAAAAAAGACAAATTTTGAGGTTTACTAAAGAGCCCTTAAAATACTCTTGTTCGGAAAGCGAACCCAAAAACAAATTTTAATATTGTCTTAAACTTTGTTTAAAAAACAAATTTTTTAATATTGTCTCAAACTTTGTTTAAAAAACAAATTTTTAATATTGTCTCAAGCTATTGTGTAAAAACAAAACCCTCTTGTGTCAGGAAAAACTAACAAAAAAAAGATTTACCCAAAATTGTCTGCATTGAGAAACAGATAATTAAAACCTTGTCTGTTCGGAAAACAAATTAATACGTCTGCTAACAAAAAACGTTTTTGAAAAAAATTTAATATTGTCTCAAACTTTGAAACTAACAACTCCCTCTTGTGCCTGAAAAATTTGAAAAGAAAATAAATTTTTTTCTTTGAATGTTATTCTAAAAAACAAAAAAAAGCTATACCAAAAATAGTCTTGAATTTTGTTAAAAAAAAAAAAATTTTTTTAAAATACACGAACTGTTGAATCAAATATTTTTCTGTCCGGAAAACAACAATTTTGATACGTCTGCTAGAAAAAAAACAAAAAAAAACGTTTGAAACCTAAAAAAAAAAAAACCCCAAAAAACAAACCCTTTTGTGCCTGAAAAAGAGAAAGAGAAAAAAAATTTTTTTTTTCAACAAGTAGGCAGAGAAAAAGAAAAAAAAACAAATGTCTGAAGTCCTTCTTCATTAAACAAATTTCGCGCCGTAAAACAGCATAGGCCAACCTCCTCAGCTGACGTCATCGACTGACAGAAGGGCTTCTCCCACTGCCATTGCGACGGCTACGGCTACTGCTACTACCAAGGAAAGGGACACTAACTAAACGGGACAAGTATTATTGAAATAAAAGAAAAAAGTAAATAAATTATCCAACATGACTTCCGAATTAGAAAGCATGAAAGGGATGAAACCTCATATCGAAGCCAAAGAATCGATAGAGGAGGATATCTTGAGAAAAATTGAAATGCTAGAGGAAACACCTTTGAATAGTTGTGTCCTTTCGGAGGAAAAGGATTCTCTAAGATCCGAATTCGGCAAGATCAAGGAGATATATGCAAAAATGAAACAGATTAGTTTGAAGACCCCAGCGGATGCCGGAAAAAGTGAACTAAAGGAGCAATTGTGGAAAAGCGACAAGCTCCGTATAAGAACATGGGCTAGAATAGGGGATTTAGAACAGTCCCTCAAAGAAGAAGATAACCGCCCCCCAACGACGGCGGACGCAAGGGCCACCGAGACCAGTCAATGATGATGTTTCCTAAAATGGAGTGCGTAAAATTCAGTGGGGTAAAACCCACTAAGTTTGAATTTAAAAACTTTCTAGCTCAGTTCCAGAACTGTGTAATGCATGTAGAGTCGGATAAAATTAAATTAAACTTATTAAAGGGTTATCTTATAGACTATGCACTACAATTGGTATCTCATTTAACCTTAGAAGAAGGCAACTACAACGTTGCTATTGACCTGCTTAAGAAGGAATTTTTGAATGAAAACCTTATAATAAATGAGATATTCAGTCAAATAATTTCATACAAACCCAAATACGACCCGGAATATGTCAAGATACGCCAATTCTTGGCAGAAATTCGGGCTGACCTTTCGGAACTTAAGGGGTCATACGAACTGGATTTCTTTAAACAACCCAGTGAAGGTAACAAAATTATGACTCACATAATTTTCGAAAAACTTCCCCCACCACTAAAAAGGGAAATCACCTTAAAGGCTGGTCATAACTATCCGACTCTGAACGACATTTTCGTGCACTACAACGAATCTATAAGATCGTTGTTGATGTCAATCTATAGAAAACAAAGAAGTCACTCATTATGACAGAAGAAGCTGGAACAAACCAAAATCATCATTCCAGAAAAAAGAGGATTTAAATGAGGAAAGGGCAGCACTGCAAAATTTCTCAACATTTTCACAGAAGTATTGCAGGCTGTGTAAAACAAATGGTCACAACCTGAATTCTTGCAAGGAATATACTTCATATAAAGAAAGGATAAGACAATGCGAGAAATTGGGACTATGCACTAAATGCTCAGGAACAAATCACAAAGAAGAGGACTGCTTCGGAAAAAAGAAAGGGCTTCGGTTCAGCTGTCAAAAATGTAACTCAAGGAAACACATCACAGGACTATGTGATAAACAAAAAAACACCACCTTGTATACCAGCATGGGAATACAAGGTTGTGAAAAATATCTTCTGCCAGTGGTCCCTATTACCCTTACCAAAGGGAACAGGAGAAGCCACATAAATTGTTTACTTGACACAGGGAGTCAGAGGTCCTACTTCTCGGATAATATAGTCAAGTGGTTGAGACCCAACAAAGAACAAATCAAAGAGGTGGAACTGCCCTTAAACACCTACAACAGTTGTTCCAGGAAAAAGTTTAAAACTATGCAAG
The DNA here is from genome assembly GCA_023376005.1 of Doryteuthis pealeii. NCBI lineage: Eukaryota > Metazoa > Mollusca > Cephalopoda > Myopsida > Loliginidae > Doryteuthis > Doryteuthis pealeii. The sequence continues at coordinate 49,396,643 of CM042137.1, read as the reverse complement.
TAAAAGTTGGTCTGACCGGTGGAAGGGAAGTAACTCGTCCCATACTGGTAGACGAAGCATTTAATATCCCCTACGAGATGCCACACCTGAAATCCATCCAGGAAAATCTGAAAAGGCGCAACCAAAAACTAGCACTATTCAGCAATAAAAACGATACTAAGGTTAAGATATCAGGGTTGATAGGTGTGGACGTCATCGAACACTTGGAAGACTTAAAGGTTGTGAATTGCCTTAGAGGGAAAGCATGGCTAACGCCAACAGGACTTGCCCCTTTCGGAAATTCTCTCAATTTTGTCCACATTGACCAAAAATTTGTAGCTAATAAGCCACCCAAACCGCTTCTAAATTACTTTACAATGATCGCAGAACATGCTCATTGCCCCACAAAATATTGGAAGCAAGCCCTGAGTAGTGAAACCGAGAAAATCGAAGAAATCCTCGACCTTTCCCAAGTCGACTCAGACTTACAGAACATGTTCACATTGGATTCAGCTGTCCAGGGGGATACGGATATTGATGTCAGTGACTTCGACAAGAAAAAAATAGAAGAATTCAAGAATTCTATTGAGTTCAAAAATAACTCCTACTATGTCAACCTTCCGTGGTACGAGGACAGAGTCCATGAAGTGCCATCAAATTACCAGGTGGCTCTTAAAGTGCTTGACAGGACAATGAATTCACTGGAGAAAAGAAAGCTGGACAAAGAGTATAATGAAGTCTTCTACCAGCAAGAAAAGGAGGGAATCATCGAAAGGTTGGACGTAGGACCGGAGGATTTCAGCAAATTCAAGTGGATCCCCCATAGGCCAGTCATAAAGAACACCGAACAGGTGACCACAAAAATCAGACCTGTGTTCAATTGTTCCTTGAGGACTGGAGGAAAATGTTCCCTGAATGAAGCAGCTTATCCGGGAATAAATCTCATCAGGAACCTAATCGAGGTTCTGTTGAGATTTAGAACCAATAGATTTGTGATGTTGGGGGACATAAAAAAGGCATTCCTCATGATTAAATTAAAAAAAGAGAGGACCAAAACAGATTTTTTTTTTTCATAAAGAAAGAAAATGAACTCATCTGCTACCGCTATAAGACGCTGTTATTCGGGTTCAATGCTTGCCCGTTCATTCTCAACTTCATTCTGCAACACCACATCAACCGATACGGCGATGATGAATGTACGAGAATGATAAAGAATAACTTTTATGTCGACAATTTAATTGTCACAGACGATGACAGTAATAAACTGAAGCACATTTACAAAAGCGCAGTAGCAAGATTACAGGAAGGAAACTTCCTTCTAAGGTCCTGCAATTCCAATTCTGAGGAATTAAAAACATTGATGGGAAAAGACAACTCCCTAGTACAGCATAAGGCAGAACATGAAAGAGTGCTAGGATACAATTACAACCCTAACAAGGATGTATTAAGCACAGCATCCTGCTCTATAGACATACAAGCCAAAACGAAGAGGAATATACTGGCACAGAGTGCCAAAGTCTTTGATCCCTTATCACTTTGTGCCCCTGTCACTATCAAATCAAAATTAATCCTTAGGACATTATGGAAACTCAAAATAGAATGGGATACTGTGATCCCCCAAGAAATACAATCCCAATGGGCTTCCTTAGCCAGTGAGTTGTCCAAATTGAATGAATTTAACTTCATACGAAAATGCTTCAGCAGAGGGCAACCTGCTAAATTATATGTGTTTTGCGATGCTTCCCCTCAGGCTTACGGATTTGTGGTATATGGAGTGCAGAACGACCATTCACAAATTATCTTTGCTAAATCAAAGGTAGCACCCATAAAATCCAAATCACTGCCTACATTAGAACTTCTAGCAGTTTATTCTGCTTTCAAAGCACTACTGACCATCATAAAAAGCTATTCTGACACCACAATAACAGATATATATATATTTGTAGATGCTCAGGTAGTGTTGTCCTGGTTGTTAAAAGACAATATAAAAATAAAAAATATATTTGCAGGAAACAGAGCAAAGGACATCAACAGTATAAAAAATCAAATAGAATCAGACACTGAAATAAAAATTAAATATAAATATGTACATACATCAGACAACCCTGCTGACCTTCTGTCAAGGGGGATAACCCTTGCTAAATTTGAAAATTTATTTGAATTCTGGTCACACGGACCACACTGGATAACAAAGAATGAAAGTGAATGGCCTCAGGGAAGGCTTGAATGCCTCTCTGCTGAATCAAAGGATATTGTTTCCTATAGGATTTTTTACAACAGCGAGGATGTACCAGAGAGACCTTTGATTCCGTACACTAAATTCTCTAGTTTGAAAAAATTAATCAAAGTCACATCTTTGGTATTTAAATTCATCCACAACTGCAGGAGAAAGACGCAAATGGATCACTTGCTCCAAGCAAAATTGTACCTGATACAAACAATGCAAAAGGAAATGTTTCGCGAGGAATTGTCCTTTTTGGATGGATCATTGGGAGGCAATATTCCTCCTCTAGTGAAGAACCTCAACATCTTCAAGGATCAAAAGGGTATTTTAAGGGTGGACGGAAGAATCGCAAACTCTGACAGATATGGATACGAAGTCCTATACCCAATTCTGCTAGCAAAACACCACCCTTATACGGAGCTAGTGATCAGCGAATTTCACCTGCAATCCAGGCATCTGGGGATTGGTACCACCATAACCAAAATCAGGATGGCGGGGTTCTGGATCCCTCAAGCAAGACAGGCAGTGAAAGGGGTGCTAAGCAAATGCAACATTTGTAGGAGATACAATACCTTGGCGTTCAAGTACCCCAAACTGACCAATTTGCCCAAACACAGAGTGAACTTAGTCAACCCATATGAAAACACGGGAATTGACTACACGGGACATCTTTGGGTGCACCAAAATGGGAAAACAGAGAAGATGTATCTCTTGATATTCACGTGCCTCGCCATAAGGAGCATACACGTGGAAATTGTTCAGGACATGGGTACTGGAGCCTTTGTACAGGCCTTGGTTAGATTCTGCAACAGGTATGGAGTACCAAAAAATATCTACAGCGACAATGCAAGGTCTTTCGACAAGGCTTTGGGAAGGAATGTGATTGAAGGCCATCTGGATAGTAATGAGTTCAACGAAACCTTCATGAACCAAACTATTAAACATGTAAAGATTCCTCTATATTCCCCGTGGATGGGGAGTGTATGGGAAAGAATGATAAAAACAACAAAATTATGTCTTTTTAAGGCCTTGGGCAGGGCTAAATCAGACTACTTCCAACTCCTGACACTGATTTCTGACATACAAAGAGCTATTAACTCCAGACCATTGACGTACCAGAGCATGTCTGATACCGAGTTATTACCATTGACACCCAACGCCTTTCTACACCCAAATGTCAATGGAGAAATTGCAGTGAAAACTGATTGTGGAGGATCCCCCGATATTGAACCCACTTCCAGGATTCAACTATTAGATTCTCTCTCAGAAAGGGAGAAATTGTTAAACAGATTCAAAGACCTGTGGAATGAGGAATATCTTTTGAGTCTTAGAGAGAGCTGTAGAGATCTGCATGACATGGAGTTTGACAACAAAATCCAAGTGGATGATGTGGTGTTAATAAAAAATCCTGCAAAATCCAGGCCATTCTGGAAACTAGGCAGGGTAACAGAGCTCTTTTTAGGAAATGATGGAAATGTGCGCTCAGTACGCATAGCTAGAGGAGATGCCTCTTATGAGGACCGCAACATACAACATCTATTTCCGATGGAACTCTCATTGACTCATAATGTTAAAAAGAGGCCCATTACGCAGAGTGCCTCCAAATCACAAAATGCAAGTTCAACAATTGCTATGAGAACCAAAAGAAAAGGCAAGAAGAAGCTCAACAAGGAATTTGTATATTATTAATGCAAAGGGTCCTGGGTAAGACCTAAAACTGCATCTGAAAACAAGACACCCAAGCTAAATGACCCTTGAACCAACCTCAGGACTCGATTTTCTCTCTCAGAGAGGGAGAAATCGTTTAACGAATGAAGACCTGGGTCCTGGGTAAGACCTAAAACTGCATCTGACAGAAAGTCCAGGGCCAAGACTTTAAACTGCTTCCATACTGGCTAAATTACAAGGCCAAGAAAGTCCAGGGCCAAGACTTTAAACTGCTTCCATACTGGAAAAAAATAAAGGCCAAACTAGTCCTAGCAAGACTTAAAACTGCATAAATCATGGACCCCAAAGTTCATTTTTTAAAAACAAAACAAAATACATACAGGGGTTCCAACACACACAAATTAAAAACCTCCACACCTAGTGGAGTTAGACAAAAAAAACATATTCGGCCATAATAATGCCGAAAGGACATAGTCCTAAAAACCTCCACACCTAGTGGAGTTACACATAAAAACCTCCATACCTAGTGGAGTTACACAAAAAAACCTCCACACCTAGTGGAGTTACACATAAAAACCTCCACACCTAGTGGAGTTACAAATAAAAACCTCCACACCTAGTGGAGTTACACAAAAAAACATATATTCGGCCATAATAATGCCGAAAGGACATAGTCCTACAAACCTCCACACTTAGTGGAGTCACATACAAGGACAATGTCCTAACAACCTCCATACAAGTGGAGTTACAAAAATCAAACAGGGAATATTTTAGTAACCACTAATTACATGGTTACAATTATGCAAGAGACAAGTAACTTGTAAAATTAAAAATTGTAAAAAAAAATTAAAGATAGAATAAAACGAACAATAAAATAACACATCAAACATGCAATGAACAAACATTGCCTGTTTCTCCGTCAGTTAGGAGAATGTTGGAAATTGGGTTATCTGCCCACCCGGAAGTCCGGACAATAGGGCCTGAGGATAGAACCCTGAATCAGCAGAACCAATACTGCAGGCACTAGCAGAAGACCAGAGTCGGCACGCTAGAGAAAAACGTCAACTCCAACAAGCAGACAACACTGAGACAACAAGATAAGTGCACACAAATCTCTTGTATTACTTTCATATATCCCGCCAGTAGAAATTCTCTGGCAAACACTTAAAGACAATTGCACAAGAATTATACACACTTTAATAACTAACCCTCAAATAAAACTGTTAACCCATTTATAAACTTTATAAATTGCCTTGTCTCCTTCCTTTACGACTGAGATACTGATTCACCCCAGTATTTCTGTTAATAATTTGACAGTCTACTTGTTATATCTTAAGTAATGTTTTTGCATTCTGACACTTAGAATTGTTTATGTTTTATCACAAAATAACTGCCAATTGCTTAGCCTTTCCTTTGTACTTCTGGGTATAACCCGTCTTGATATACAACGATAGCTATCGTATACTTCTGGCTTTGTGCCGCATCTAAGCTACGCTTAGTAAATAACTATACTATCGTACGAGGGACACCCGTGGTTGTGTCTCCCATATTTAATCTACTTCTGTACTTACTTTTTCTATAGTTTGGAGTAGCTATCTTCATGGCTTCTTCTGTATTTACTCTTACTTGTGAGTCTGTACTTAACAATTCATATGTAGCTTGTCTGGTATTTATTCGTCGATAGCTGGTTCTTCTAACTTCTAGATTCGGCCTTTTCTTCATTTTAAGATGGCTCTGCGTAGCTGGTTCTTCTTTTGATTAACGACATAAAACATTTCTTCTGTGAATCACATATTTATTTATTTAGATTTGGGACCCAATAACCACGCGCGTGCGAGCCCAGCTAATTACGTCTTTACATTATGAAAACTAGCAGCAGACTGAGTATCTATTCCCACACTTCACCTCGCAACAGGAAGTGGAGGTTAGAGCTAAGGTTACGACCCATCAATCAATCTCCCTGCTCTAACAGGCCAGGTTTGAATTTAAATAATATTTTCCTGATTTGAATTACAATCTATTTGCTACACTAACCTTGCATAATTAACAGATTACCCGTCAATTATGCAACATTCTTTCTTAAAACAATACAAAGATTAATAAGGTTCTGCTGCTTATCTAAAGCTGGAGGAGGAGCAACGAACCGATTCATGTTTTACCCCACGGTATTGAGAAGTGATACAGTCGGTTTAATGCGGTGGCTCCATGTGAAGAAATCCCCCCGTTAAGTGGTGTTAAACATTGCTTGTTCCTCCTTCCGGGCACCCCAGGAACTGGGCAATAAACTTAGACACCAACCCTTTTAAACAAAGGGGTAGGTATTTACTTACCATAAGATCTAGATTACATGGTATCCTTCGAAGTACAATGTCGGACGATAAAAACTATTGTTGGGGTGCTACTCATAAAAACAAAAAAAGAACAAAACAAAAATCAAACAAAAAAAACAAACAAAAAAGACAAAAAGAACAAACAAAAACAAAGAAAAAAAATCCCCAAATGAAAAAGATTTTGTATTTCCACGAAAGCAAAAGAGAAACTGGTACAAGTTTGGATGAGCGGAAATACACTCGGTAATCAATGACACAGTAAGACATGATGTGTCACCTCTTTTAAATATCTCATCTCTTTTTGAATAAAAGGGCAGGTGCTGCCTAGTGGGACAGCTCATGTAGCCAAGCTATTCAAAGTAGGAAGGAAGCCACGTGGCTTTAATAAAGGTACTGCATAGCTCATGATTAACGCTAGGGAATTAGCACGAATGGAAATGTAAACAGCCTCATCCAGAAATTGAACCTTACACGCCGAATCCATTTGCTACGAAGATAACCGTTATGCAATAACCTCTTTTCGCTCGGTGCAATCAGATAACTCGTCTGTTGCAGTAACCGACTAGAGAAACGTGAAGCTTGTCTTTCTTTATCTCTAGCTTTCACCACGCGTGATTCTGCCTTTCTTTATCTCTAGCTGTCACCGCGTCACTCTTGTTGCCTAACCCGGACCCTGACTTTCCAGATAGCAGTCAGCCGGTGAAAGCGATTGCATTCATGAGTTAATGACGTAGTTGGGTTTAAATTGGCGGTTTCAAGGATTGTCTTGTCTGTTTCTTTGAGATTTCATAGACTTAGATTGACAGAGATGGGCTTGGGGAGGAGGTAGTTTTGAAGTAGTGTCTTATGTATGTAGGTTGTAGTTTGGACCTATGAATCAGTGTTAATAGCTCACACAGATATGTTAAACGGAAATTATATGTATCGGGGAAAGAGGGGTTGCATTCAATGAAGACCAAACATTTGTTGTTTTAAGGGGAACCATTACGAATATATTCAGTGTAGTATATTAATAGAACAGTAAGGATACATTATGTCATAAAATTGTATTTATCATTGATTCATTTGACGCCACATCAAAAATGTAACATTTGCTACTTGGGCCCTTTGTTGCCTTGTGCCCTTGGGCACTACCCAATTGCCTGAATACTCAGTCCACTCTTGCATCATTTAGATGTTAACAAGTAATATCAGGAAGCTATGAGAATCTCTTGATTTTTGAATACCAAGCCAAATTGATGTTATTTGACAGCAAACCTGTTGTAGTATAGAATCCCTGTGAAATTGAATAATAAAACCAAATAAAATAAAAGATCAATAAAAACAAATAAATAATGAATAAAAAATAAAATAAAATAAAATAAAACTAAAAAATCAAACAAAAAAACCCAACACAAAATAAAGTAAATGAATACAAAAAAAAAAAAAACAAACAAAAAAAACAAACAAAAAAAAACAATATCCCAGGAGGTCTCTGAGAGGAAAACATCTGGGCATGCTCGGAAAAAGGGGCTTCCAGGTGCCAAAAATAACTTCGTGGCATTTTCCTCGAAGACCGTGACAGGGAACACATGGAAAGAAAATTCCTCTGTAAGAAATAGCCATGAACCGGGAAATTATTCCTTGTCTTTTGTTTCTTTCCCTCTCTCCATTCCTTTTCAGCCCTACAACCAGCAAGAAAGAAAGAGTACGCATATTGGGGTTAAAGAAAAACAAGCAACCACCCACCTAACAACCTAACCCAATACCCACCCGCGCTTACTTGTCAGTATCACAAAATTGTGCAGTTCCTTCGGCCAGCCTTTTCTTTTTCCACGCCAAAAGCTATCTTAGAATAGCCGTGTTCCTTGTCATTTTGTACGCAGCACCGTAATGGTCTGCGTGACACATGTTCGTGATCAGTGAAAGAAAAATCAGGTGAAAAAAGGATTTAAGTAAAATCAATTTTGGAGAAGTAAGTTATTTTTCTAAATTATATCATTATACTAAACTAACAGGACCTGTGGATATAACACAGTATGATAACTTAATTATTACAACTAGCAAATATATTCACTCTCCGTTTGCAAGTATTTAAGTTTTAATGGAATAACATATTATATCAAATTAGAAAGATTAATGAAACTAAATAAGAATGCAGATAAAAAGATTTGAAACAGAGGGGGTATAATCGAAAAATAGAACAACTGAAACTTACTCTTTCATCACTCCCGTCTTTCGTTGCTATATTTTCCCAATTTAACTATTTAGTCAAAATAGAAAGTAAAGAATAAAATTACAGTTATTTCTTCTTGTTAATGGATTTCTTTTAAGATTTATCTCAGAGATGTTTGCTCATATTCATTGAGATAAAACCAAACAATTAGAAATCAATAATACTAAGCATATATTTTTTAAATCAAATTTTTAATATCAATATGCAAATTAGCCTTCCTGTTCACACTGTAAACCGCTATTTTGTTGTATATATATAAATACAATTGCCAGTTGTAGATATGGTCAACAGTATCAATGATATAAAACAATTTTATTAATAATTGAGGTTTGAATAAAAAATAGAATCATGGAGAATGTGACGTAAATAATAACGGCAATTGTGACTTGAGTAGCGATATAGTGTCGGTTACAGACAGACAAACACACAATCTCCATTATAATAAGATACTTGATATGTTTACTATTGCAAAATAGTTCAATAAGTAAAAAGTATAATAATCTTGATTTAACTCTCTCTTTCTTAAAAGGAGGGGTGGGGGGTAAAACATTTACATTGATTTGCCGATAAAAATCTAAGGGGACACATTTAAAATATCTATCTATACTAATTTGCCGACAAAAAGTAACAAAAACACGACTCGGAAAAGATCTAATTTGGGCCGGAAATTCACCAGACGGTGGTTTACTAAGACATAACGTAAATTAAGGCAAGAGGCCAGAATGATATAAAATCAAAATTATCAAAATATCTTCCGTAATTCCCAATTTTAATATTACCAATAAATAAACATGTAACCCCCTTTTTTTCAGTTCATTTTAATTTTACGTTGAGCATTTAAGCGACGCAACACCATTTGGAATATTTCATTTTAAAAATTGGGTGAAATAAAACTGAACAAATAATAAATCTACGATTAAGCAACACCAAATAATCCGAATGTACATTTTTGCATTACATCTTGAACAATTTGGACGGTCTTATTTTTAACCAGAGGGTGTTGCAGGATGATAACGGACGGAAGATTTAGGAACAAGCGTATTGATACATAGATAGAATTCTGAATTGCAAATCAATTTAATATGAAATGAAAATTAGCGAAGTTGATTGCAGTGGAATACGGAAAGTTTATTACCATTAACCCAGATTTCAGTTTTAATGTAGTTCATCAAAGATGGACTCTTCTAAAATCCTATCAATCTCTAAAAGAAGAATATCCAGTTATCAGCTGAGGCTATTCTACAATTTCTAAATAAGCAGGATTTTCTACATATGCACCAATAAATGAATGTGAACGGAAGAATAACAGAGAGAGAGAGAGAGAGAGAGAGAGAGAGAGAGAGAGAGAGAGAGAGAGAGAGAGAGAGAGAGAGATCAGAAGAAAGTGAGAAAGTGGTGAGAAATCCAGGAAAGAAAACAAAACAGGATGAAAGAGGAGAAGATTGGGGAGATGGGAAAACGGTGTAGAGGAGATCAACAAGAAAAGGAATTGGAAGGAATGGAAGAAAAGGAAAAGAAAAAATAAGACGAATCAGAAAGAAATGATTAAGAAAAAAAAGTGAAGAACAAACAAAAGGAATGCATTGAAGAAGAAGAGAAAGAAGAAACAATAGGAATGAATAGAAGAGGAAGAAGAAGAAGAAAAAAAGAAGAAGAAGAAGAAGAGAAAGAAAAAGAAGAAGAGGAGAAAGATGAAGAAGAAGTGAAAGAAAAAATAAACAATAGGAATGCATAGAAGAAGAAGAAACAACAGAAATGCATAGAAGAGAAAGAAGAAGAAGAGAAAGACGAAGAAGAAGAAGAGAAAGACGAAGAAGAAGAAGAAGTGAAAGAAAAAGAAGAAACAATAGGAATGCATAGAAGAAGAAGAAAAAGAAGAAGAAGAAGAAGAAGAAGAAACAACAGAAATGCATAGAAGAGAAAGAAGAAGAAAAAGAAGTGAAAGAAAAAGAAGAAACAATAGGAATTCATAGAAGAAGAAGAAGAAGAAGAAGAAGAAGAAGAAGAAGAAGAAGAAACAACAGAAATGCATAGAAGAGAAAGAAGAAGAAAAAGAAGAAGAAGTGAAAGAAGAAGAAGAAACAATAGGAATGCATAGAAGAGAAAGAAGAAGAAAAAGAAGAAGAAGTGAAAGAAGAAGAAGAAACAATAGGAATGCATAGAAGAAGAAGAAGAAGAAGAAGAAGAAGAAGAAGAAGAAAAGAAGAAGAAACAACAGAAATGCATAGAAGAGAAAGAAGAAAAAGACGAAGAAGAAGAAGTGAAAGAAAACGAAGAAACAATAGGAATGCATAGAAGAAGAAGAAGAAGAAGAAGAAGAAGAAGAAGAAGAAGAAGAAGAAACAACAGGAATAAATTGAAGAAGAAAAGGAGAAGGAGGATACTAAATGCTAAAAAGCAGATATAAGAATGCAACCGTTTACAATTGGACCAAACTTCAAAGAGATCTATAAACAATAATGGAACATTATAATTTCTCCTAAAAAAACTTTTCTTTCAGTCCCGCTTTTAAAATGAAATCATTTACTAAGCTTTGTGTTTAGACTGGAAGTAAGGAGCACCCAGTGAGAGAATCGAAGTTGCTATTAAATGGACTACTACTGCTATAGTATCTTCCTAACTATTACATCACGACGTGGTGGCTTGAAAAAAATTAAGCGTTGGTTAGATTTGGTACAAGGCCATGAGTATGGAGCCCCAGTCGAGTATGGAGCCTACTACTCAGTAGTAAGTAAAGTCATCGGGATGGCCTAAAGTTGGTATCAACCAAACAGCGAGGGGGTCTATCCCCTTTTCACTAGCGCTAAACCAAGGAGATTGTTTTGGCGTCTCAGGTGGAGCGCCACACTTACCACAGCTTATCACTTTACCGTACAGATCCCTGTGCTATTCATACGCTGAGTTGGCGAGGGCCGGTAATGAACCTTGTGGTTCAATTTTCCTGCAAGACTTGTTTCCTAACAAACAGAAAATTCCCCCCCCCCACTCACTTTAGATTGTGAAAAAATATTTTGATAAATAAATAAATAAATAAATAAATAAATAAACTAGGTTCTGAAAATTTGTGATATTTTCTTTTTTTTATCAAATTTTATTTAAAATTTTTACTCTAATCTCTTAATCGTCACAAAACTCTATCAGGGTTCGTAGGAAAAATAAAATAAAACAAAGTTTTAGTTGGTTGGTTGGTTTTACGGCATATCAAACCTTCTTAGGTCATTTAATGCCGAATCAAGTATTTTTGATTCAGGTTGCTTACTGTATCTACTGTTACTTAAATGGTCACTCATGTGAATATTGAACAGGCTCATCGCTACTTAACTTCGGTGATCTAGTGGAAACCGGTGCTTTAATGTGACTTGACCGTAAGCCGCTGCCCTGTCGGCTAGGATTTTAGAATACACCGACTGCAGAGGGTAAGACCCCACCTCCACTGGGGCCACATGTTGGCCGTGGGTGTTGACCCATGATGTTTAAGGAAGGAACCCAGGTGACTGAGCAGTCCCTGACATGCAACACTCCAGTTTTATCTTTACAATCAGCTGGTCATGTCAAGCACTAGCATCTATATGATTGTCCCAATCCTATTGCCCTTATGGCAAGCCCCAAACCTGTGGCTGAGTGTCTTATTGTCCTGGGTATGGAGTTAAACTATATCTAATGGTGAAGTTCAAGTTCTGGAGATCTGGGGAATGTGGAGCACCCACTCATTACTTTTACTCCCAGGTCCACTCTGACACGGAGTGTTAGTACCTTTTAGGGTCCCATCTGTGGGTTAAATAGAAAAACTGAGTTTAAAAGATGTGTTAAAAATTGAGTACCCATTAAGAATGAACAAAACAAACCGTCTTCGACATAAAGTAACCCAATAGGTTGACATGTCGTAAAAAGAACCAACCAATCAAGATATAGATGTCTTACAAGAAGGCAAATAGGTTTTATTGATAACTAATTACGAATGATCAAAGATGGAACATTGTATTTATCAAACTCCATCAAGCGGAGAGCTGGGAGTATTGTTCTTTACTTTTTTTTCTTTTGCGATTAGGCCTCAGCCATCGCCTTCTGGTACCTAAAATTAAGTCCTTGAATAAAGGATTAAAAAAAAATAATAAAAAGAGCAATATCAGGCTTCTCCGATCGCCCGTCTACCCCAACTATGGGCCTAAGTGGAGTGTTGAATGTCATGTGATCACTTAGCACCCAGGTCGCAGACCGCACAGTCACAAGGATCTCGTCCACGAGCCTTACGTATCGCCACCCTCAACCTACTGGTGACCCCATTGAGAAGGGGACATAAACTCTCTGCAGAGGTACAGTCCTACAGTCCCAGCCGACAAGCGGAGAGATAGGGTATTGTTGAGGCGTGAGGATCTCTTGAAATTACAATAGAGTTTCGTTCGGACTATTCTAAGATCTGTTTTATTTTAGGTGGGTGTGTATGTGGCAATCACCCATGATTTTCATTCTTTCTATTCATTAAAAGAAACAAAGAATTTGGTATAGACTTTGCAAGAAATATACGGAGTCAGATGACGGTGTCCTGCCAAGCTAAGCCTATCAGATTCCATAGGTTTTTTAAATTGATATTTAAGGGGCTCAAATTGTTGCTTTTTAATATTTGAAAGAAAAAAAAAGCCGCTAACATGACATCCCAGGGTCAATTTCCTTTGATCTATCAAAACATTAATAATCCTCCAAGTGTTTCTCACAAGATTAAGCCTATGAGTCTGAATGAAGAACGAAGGAAGCGACAAGAAGCAGGTTACAACCTTGTAACAATTGGTCGCCAAAGGCGTTTAAGTTCGGAAACCATTTCTTTGGCTATTGTCACTTTAAACCGCTTTTACATGCACCGATGCTTCCAGGACTTTTCCCACAAGTTGGTGGGGATTACCTGCATGCATTTAGCTGGCAAAATTGAAAGCCAACCTATTCCTTTGACACGATTGATCAAAATGAAAACTCCCCATGAGGACTATCGGATGAGCAATACCATTTATTGTCTGGAAGAAATAGTACTCATGACGATCGGCTTTACAATAAATACTCCCAGCCTAAGTAAGTTAGTAATTGATGTGTGCCGTATGATTCGCATGGATAAGAATTTCATTAATCAGTGTATTCGTGTGCTACACTTGAATTTGGTAATGACCCCCTTTAGTTTACAATACAAACCGGAGGTCATTGCGTGTCTAGTCGTTGAAGTTACTCTCCATTGGGCACGTTTTGTCCCGCCGATCTCTACCGAGGACAAATTGTGGTACAAGTATGTTGATCCATCAATCAATACATCGTTATTGAAGTCTTTAACAATGTCTTTCTTGGATAAAGTTGAAGACGGAAATGCCTATTTTCGATCAAGAAAACCAGATTTTAATCTATACGATATCTATTAAATTGATCAACCTGTACTTTGTCATTTAGCGTGCTTGACTTTTATCTTTTGAATTAATCAAATTCTTCAAAAGGCAAAAACCTCTGAGACTGCTCGTCTCTTAATAGGATTTAAAAGAAAAACAAATCTTTTTAGTTAACAAATTTCCATTCCAAATTTTAAAAATCCGAAAAAAAATTTAAACTATAAAACAACAACAACAACAAACAAAACTTTTGACAATGAAATACAACACTTCTTTAAAAAAAGAAACAGTTTCCATATCTTCATGCTAGAATGAATAAATAAAGGTTTTAAATTTAAAGAATTGCAGGGTTGTAGTTTCTCGCTTGATGATCGCAACTGGTTGAATTTTACAGTATGTCAGCCCACTCGTTTATTTTATGCCGAAAACGTTTTTTGTTTTATTTCTTCTTTGTGGGCTATGATTGTTATGTATATAGCTATTTGAGTATCATTTTAGATTTTGCCTCTATTAGAAATTGGGTATGTATGTTTATTTATCTGCCTAAATCAGCATTTCTGCTGAGGATTTGTATATCAAGTGTTTATGTAGGTAATGTTTGTAAGTCTATGAGCCTACATCCTTGATAGGAGGCCGGTTTATTTTTAGAAAGTTCAATGTTTTTAGGATCTATTTTTCCAAATAGTTCGTTTATATTGTTAACAAAGAACATTCTTGAAGTGCGGGTGAGGTTTGTGTATACGATCAAAATGTTTTATCGTGTATTGGTTTCCACATGAATATTTAGGTGGAGGTTCTTTCTTGTATAGCCAATGCGTAGCCGGGTAATAGTGGTTTCTTGTATTTTAGTATTATTAGGATCATGTGTCCTTTTTTTTTTTCTTTTTGTTTTTTTACAGTGGGCTGCAATTGGTAGAGTTTGTTGAGGCTATTTTCATACCATTGTTGTTGCCATTTCTTTATTTTCTTTATTTTTGATTTTAGATCACTGTACGGCATCTTGGAGTTTTTTTCTGGTGTGGATTTAGAAAATTGAATCAGCATTTTCATTTCCCGGGATTCCTACATGGCTTGGAATTCAGCGGAATATTATCTTTTTTTTTTCTATGGCTAATGGAGTTAAATTTGTTTAGGTGTTAGACGATTAAAATGATTATCAGTTTTCTACTTTTAATAGATTGTAGAACAGATGGAGTTTGAATGAATAATTTTTTTTTTTTTTAGTTCTTTGTTGTGCTAGATAATTTTCATAGACTTCGGTAGTAATTATGGAAGCTTAGTTTGGAAGGCATTTTTTCATGTTTGTTTTACGGCATATCAACCTCAGTGGGTCATTTAATGCCGACAAAGTTATTAAATAAATTCATTCTTAATGGATACTCAATTTTTTTTTATAAGCACATTTTTCTATTTAACCCATAGATGGGACTCTAACATGTACTACCACCCCGAGTCTCAGTGGACCAGGGAGCAATGGTGATCAAGGGGTGCTCCATATTCCCCAGACCTCCAGAACTGCAACCTCAACATCAAATAGTTTAACGTCATTCCCAGGACATGAAGACCCCCAGCCATCGCCTTCTAGCACCCTTATGATAAAAAGGGTTGGGGCTTGCCATAATGGCAATAGGGTCGGGGAAATAATATAGGTGCTAAGGCTTGACGTGACTAGACGATTGATCGAAGGGGGTTTCTCCGACCGCCCGTCTAGCCCAACTAAGGGCCAAAGTAGTGTTGAATGTCATGTGACCACTTAGCACCCGGGTGTCTTACGTGTCGCCACCCACAATCAACAGGTGTCCTCATTAAGAGTGGAGGGCATTAACTCTCTGCAGAGGTGTATTCTACAGTCTCAGCCGACAGATATTACTTTCTTTGGAGCCATCTGTGTAGATGTGCAAGTAATTAGGGTATTTCTCCTGAATTTTGTAGAGTTTCTTTTGATAGATTAAGGGGTGAGTATTCTTTTTAGTGAGCTTGCTTGGATCAAGGATCACAATTGGTTGTTTAAGAAGTCAAGGGGGAGAGCTTCATTGTACGGTATTCTTGATGTTTTAGATTGATATGGCTTCATCTTCCAGTATGGGTTTCTTGTGGTGATCGCAACTGAAATGAAAGACAAACAAGGTAATTATTTTACTTAAGTTTGGTTCAATATAACTTAACTGGTCCAGGTAATATGCAGGTTTTTTTTAGTATTTATCGTGGCCGGTTTAGCTCAGTCAGTAGGAGCAACCGGCTAGGAACCTCAAGGTTCCCGGTTCAATACTGGTCGCCCGCCAACTCAGCACAGATTGGATAATCTGATGTAAACGTTAAAGTGGGGAGCTGATGGTAGGTACGGCGCTCCATCTCAGCAAAAACTATCTAACTGATCTAGCACTAGCGAAAAGGGGATAGACTCCCTCGCTGTCCGGTTGATACTGACAATAGGCCACTCCACCAACTTTATAACTTTTAGTATTTAAAGTGAACTGATCCAGGGGAGACAACTATGTTTGACTTCACCACAGCAACTAATCATCATCATCATGTTAGCAGCACGGATATCCATGACAATCTCTCACCAATCGTCCCTATCATTCATTGCCTCCGACAGGTTCTCTGCGTAGCATCCAGTATCCGTACAGAGCTGGTTAATGTAAGTCTTTGCGGGACAGCCCACGCTGACGCTCCCATCTGCTGGCTTCCACAGGAGAACGTCATTTATGAGTTCATCCTTGCTTATCCAGCAGTTTCCAGCATGACGTGTTCGTCTCACTCGGATGGTTTGTGTGATAGGAGGCAAGTGGCAGTACGGCTGCTTTCTTGTGGGGTGTTGTTTCCACGATTTGTTAAAGATCGCACGCAGCATTCTTGTGCAGCTCCCATCTAGCTTATTCTCTAGTCGTTTTGTTAGGATCCAGGTGGTTCAGCCATACAGTAATGTAGGTAGTAATATCTTATGTACAGAAAACGATATTAATGCACGCATGGGGAAGGCATGGTGTGCTATAAACATATCAGTCATATGGAAATCCGATCTCACTGATAGCAATTAAAGAAGTTTATTTATTTCCAAAGACTTTTCACAAGTCGATTCGAACAGATAATTAAGTTCATTTAATTTAACATATTGGATCTTGGAAGGAGGCGACGAACGTATTGTTTCTTACAAACGAAACGGATCCTCTCTTGCATCCCTCATCTATCTAGGCATACGCAAAAATCGGAATGGGAGGTAATAAATTTTTTTTAAAAGTTTTAATTTTAAAACAATTACCAAAATCCAGGGAATTGTTCTATTCTAATGACATTTTCACCAAATTACTATTCAAGGACTTAAATTTTATAACGAATAGCTTATTTTATTAATTATTTTTGATCAATTCAGAATGCAGGGGGTTGACCTTTTTTTTCATTTGAAGAAAAAAAAATCCCGGTCCCTAATTTTTACATTGCTTGAAAGATCAAATCCTGAAGAACAAAAAAAAAAAAAAAAAAAAAAAAAAAAAAAAAATTGATTTTAAAATTTATTTTCTTAAAACTAAAAAAAATTTATGTAGGATGTTTTTTTCGTAGTTTTAAAAATAATATTTTTCTTTGAATTGATGAAAAAAATTTTATTCAATTGTCCTATTTTATTCACTTAAAAAATTAATAGTGAATTTCTAACGTCTGGAAGCATGCTTTTTGAATACGATATTTAAACCCTAGAACAAGATTTAATATATCTATTTAAAAGTGTAAGTTTAAAAGTGTGCAATTTTACGCAACATATTATATTTTATATATTTAAAAAAAAAAAAAAAATTACTAACAATAGTATTTTTCTTACGGAAGACTAAAAGGACATAAGTTATTCCTTTTTTTTTTTTTCAAAATATCGTGATTTTTTTCTAGAAGTTTGAACGAACTGTTCCGTGCGTGTTCAGCGTTTTATTTTCTTACGGGTTTTGACTACGCCGTGTAACTTTTGTAGAAAATTTTCACACATGAAGGCTATCATAACTTCCCGAAATTTTAAATCAAAATTATTTGTGAATTTTAAGAGAGCGATAACTCCTGAAACATTACGAGTTACCCCCCTTATTGCATATCTCTCTCATATATATATATATATATATATATATATATATATATATATACACACACACACAATATTGGAAATAAGTACAAGACACCCTATTAAATTGTTAACATTCTTATTACTTCACAAATTCCTCTGGAAAAGAATTAAAGAAAGTTAATGAGAAAAACAAGTTTTCGAAGGTGGAAATAAATATAGGAAGTTTTGAAAGATTGTATTTAACAGCAGAACTGTACAAAATTCAATATTTACATTTATACCCATTCAATTGTAATACTTCGATATACCTGTTTTGCATTGAATCAATAAGTTTTCTGAGAGTTTTAGATGGAATTTCATTCCAATACTGTTTAATGCAAGATTTTAAAGTTTCTCTATCTTCAAATTGACTTATTTTTGTATACTCTTCTTGAAAGAAATTCCCCACCAATTTTCTATTGGGTTTAAATCTGGAAACTTAGTAGGCCAGTCCAAAACTTCAATATATTGTTTTAAACCAGTCTTTCGTGAGCGTAGAAAGTGTGTATTGCTGCGTTGTCCTGTTGAAAATGGCATTATTGGTGGCTAGACGATTCATAAATGGGACAAGACTTTTGTCGAACACATTGATATATCGAGCAGAGTTTTGTTTCCCTTCCATCAGTACTAAATCAGCCTTTCTAGACGCAGAAAAAGCTAGTCAAACTATAACCTGCAAATGGTCTTTTTGAAAACAGCTGCTTCTTTCTTAAATCATGCCAATAACACTGGGAGTCATCGGGCCGATCCAAATTAATTTTCTCATCAGAAAACATCACTTTATTACTTTTCTCTTTACCCAATCTACGCGCATCTGTGTTTAGCAGGACTGTCTTCCTGTTTCGATATACAAGATTTAGCGATTCATGGAGAAGACGAACTCTTCTTAGAGTAATGGAGAAATTGAGATTTTTGTAGATCTCTTGAGCTTGATTGTCCTTTAGAAGCTTCTCGAAAAAGTCGACGTCTGGTTACATTTGTAATTTTAGGTGGACGACCTGGACGTTTTCTGGTGCCATACGATTCAGTCTTTTAAGTAAATTCTCACAACTGTTCGGTACCTCGATAGTTCTCTTGCAATGAAACTTATAGATTTTGCTTCCAGTTTATAGGCAAAAATTTGTCCTTGTTAATTTTCATTAAGGTGGTAGTTCCTAGGCATTTGGCAGTAACTGTATTCAATTGTGAAATGTTTAAATATTACTCACGCTGCTTAAAATCATGATAAGAGTCTTTATATAATCTGCGCATACACTTATTCTTCCTTTGGCATTCTGAAGTAAAAACAGATATGCAAATTTTCAAAACTGTTTTATACTTATTTCCACCCTCGAAAACGAAGTTTTGTTAATAACCTTTTTTTTAGTTATTATAAAATCGAATATGTATATTAATACCATCGGATTTAGGTACCACGCACAAATTTTCAGAGGAATTTGTGAAGTAACAAGAAAATCATTAACAATTTAATGGGATGTCTTATACTTATTTCTACCAGTGTGTGTATATATATATATATATATATATATATATATATATATATATATATAAAGGACAGTTGATGTGTGTGTTTGCATGTCCAGAGGAAACTACAAATATAAAGCAATTAACGGCGAAGTAAGTATATATACACATTCACAATCACCAGAGCTTGCTTTTTGTGCAAAAATAACGAGGATTTTTATTCATATCTGGGGAAATATCTAAAAATTAGGATCTGAATAGTAAGAGAAGGGAAATTCGTTGATTGTGTTCGTGATTAAAACAAACCAATTACGTAAGAACAAAACAATAAATGGATATCTAAGACTAACTTTTAATTAACTCCCCTCTACCAAGCCAAAGTTGGGTAGCCACTTTTAGTACATATACAAAGGGCAGTTGGTGTGCGTGTATGTATGTACGCATGTCCAGATAAAACTACGAAAATAAATCAATTAATGACAAAGTAAATATATATGCACATTAAATATCACCGGTTCTTGCTTTTTGTGCAAAAATTATGAAGATTTGATTTATATTCGAAGGTATTTAAAATCAAAAGAGAAATAGCAATGAAATTCAACTTAAAATGTCCACCGTTTGTAAATCTCAAAAGTAAACAAATCGATACATTCGGGTTTCTCTCCTCTACTTAGGTGACGCTGGGTATCCACTTCTAGTAAATCTATAAAGGACAATTGGTATGTATGTCCGGATGAAACTACAAAAATAAAACAATTAATGACTAAGTAAATATATACATTAAATATCACCGGTTCGTTCTTTTTGTACAAAAATGAATTCAGTTATGCTTTCCTTGGCTTCATTTTTATTAAAAGTATTTAAGTTGAGAAATTAAAGATATATACATTGGACTTCATTTCATATTTCACTAACATCTGTCCGGTACTGTGTTAAAAATCTAAGCCCCTGAATTCACAGTCTACCCGTTTAATCAATCTAAACGTTTCTTATAAAACTCTCATTCCGTAACAATAATTCCAGAGAAGAACAAATTGCCAATATGTAGATTTTAGGTTCCGGCATGGGAAATGCGCAAGTGTTTTAAGATATTATTTTCTTTGTAATTGAACAGTGATACTACTCTATGGCTTTTGTAGCTTTACTAAATAGGCATAAGCAAATGGTATAAGCATGGGGCTTTAGAATACAACGGCTGTACCTCTGCAGAGGGGTAAGACTCCTCCCCAATAGAGCCACCTGTTGGCCGTAGGTGGCGACCCGTGATCATTAAGGATAGAATCCTTATGGAAACACCTCAACATATATGTACTAAAAGGCGGTGGCTGATGGTCTTATTTTCCTGGGTATGGCGTTAAACTCTATCTGATGTTGAAGTTCCAGTTCTGGAACTCGGGGAATGGGGAGTACCCCATCGTCACCATTATACCCAGGTCTACTCTGACCCAGGGTGGTAGTACCTGTTAGGGTTCCATCTATGGGTCAAATAAAACAAAATTAGTTAAAAAATTGTAGTCATCAAGAATTAATTAAGCAAAAACGTCTCCGGCATAAAATAACCCAATAGGTTGATATGCCGTGAAACCCAACCAACCAACCAACCAACCAAGTGGTATATAATCTTTGTAAGTATTAGATCGGGGGATGGTGTGAAAGTTTAGGTACCGGACATGTATACCGATAAGGAAAAATTGTGATTTTTGTAAAAAGAACCTGGTACCTCTAAAGTAGGGGCATTCCGAAAATGAAGCAACCAAGCGAGTATCGGTACTATTTGTATTTTTGTAATTTGACCATTCTAGTTCTTTTAACAATAATAAAATAGATAAAACTATTCTAATTAATTATTCTTATCTGGATATATAGATAAATTATTTATATTATATCTACATCAAGATAATAAACATTCTGCTTCAGGTATTTTTTACAATATCACAATTTTTCCTTAAGGGAACCCCCTTTTCGGCATACATGTCCAGTATTTAAACTTTGTTCTCCCTCCCATGATTAGAGTCGATTTCGAGAAAATAAAGTCCTAATTCTTTGCAATTTGGTTCTACGGTGACACATATGTTAGACAATAGAGTAGGTCGATTTTGGAATTGTAACATGTCCCATGTGGTAAAAGTTGCAAATTCACATAAAGAATTAGCACATAATTTTTTTTCTTCAAAACTTTGCCTTCGTTTTAGGAAATAGATTTGAATCTTTTAAAATGTTATCACTGTTACGGCTTAATCATTAGGTAAAAAGCAGCATATCGGAGGTGTCGGTGGCGGTGGGGCATATTTTCAATTTGAATTCTAGTTATAATATTTTATTCATTTTGTTTAAAATGACAACCTTTTCTGTTTTAAATATTGAAATTGCTACATTTTCTAACCAAATTCTAAGCTAAATGTTGCCAAAACGAGTATTTTTGGTGCATTTTAGCAGACAATCTTTGATGCTATTTCATCAACTAATAATGCAAGTAAGAAATTTAGTTTTTGGTATGAGTATTCATTATACGAACACACAAATTTTAGCAGTTGGAGAGAATTTGATATTTAAAAGAAAATGAAAAATCAACCTCCCCTATTGGACAATGACTACTGTTTTAATATCAAGATAATAAAAGAGTTAAAAAGATTTGATTAATGAAATATTGATTTCTAGCATTTGTTGAAACAAACAAAAAAATCAATGAACAAGAAATAGCAGTAATTGCTTACGAACACATCCGGATAAATTTGATCAATCGTTTATGTTTTGGGAATAGTCTTCCATTTAAAGATTTATTTTGATTGGTTTGTTATTGGCGTGAAGTTGTCTATAATATAATCTTCCAGAAATTGTCTATAATCTGTCACATTTTCTTTTTGGAAAGGATTTTCTAGCTTAACCTCTAGCTAAACCCTCTGCAGGCGCCTGGTATAATGTTTATCGTCGTAGAAAATAGACACGTCGAAACGAAGTAAAATTCTGAACGAGGCAGTTGGCGTTTTACATTGCACTAATACTCTTGGGAAGATATTAATCCAATTATTCTCCCTCCAACTATGGGTAAATAGTAGGGCAGACTAAGTTCTTTAACCTTAGTATGGCAACCGGTCTAGGAAACGGAAAAAAAACTCTGAATTCAAACCTATTATACTCCGCTTAAAAATTAACCTTGTGTCGCATCTTGCTTGGGCGGAGGTGTTGGGTAAATACCTACAGCTAAATCTTCTTAATGAGAACTCAAGCGCCCTTTTTGATACCACATAAATGTTACATTTCAAAATAGTTTCTAAGAAATCATTATCGCAATCGAAAAAGCCTAATCTTTGCTTTTAACCTACATACATGACATTTTCCACTAGTTTAAAAAAAAAAAAAATACTACATTCGATTTAATCGAACTTAACGGATCTAAATTCCACCAACGTATGTCACCCCGCCGAAAGAAAAAAATACCAAAAATCAGGAAATTAATCGAATTTAATAAAATTTTCAGAGTTGATATATTAATAAATAAAAGATATAATGCACCAGTTATTTTATTAAAGAACTTTTACATTTTTTCAGGTCAGTTAACTTTTAACCACGTATCTTTGAGGCGTAACACAGATTCTAAAGATACGTGGTTGTATTTTTGCTAGGTACATAAGATTCCGTGTTCGATACCAGTCTCCGCCAAATCAGTGCATGTGTAGCACAGCTTGGGTAAACTGATATGTATGGTAAAGCATTTGGGAGCTAACGGTAGGTGTGGCACTTCACCTCAGTAAAATAATCTCCCTGATTTAGTGGTAGCAAAAAGGGGATATACACTCTTGCTGTTCGGTTGAAACCCATAATAAGCCACACCGTAGACTTTACTACATAAGGTTTTAAGCGTTTAGACTGGTTGCAGGGTAGATGGGATTTTCACTAAAAGTTTGATTGACTGATTGGATTTTACGGCATGTCAACCCTTGTTTTATGCTGAAGACGCCTTTGTTTAATTCATTCTTGTTAGGTATTCAATTTTTTTAACTTATTTTTAAACACACTTTTTAAAACTCATTTTTTAATCTATTTAACCCATAGATGAGGTACTAACACGTACTCCATACTCCCCATAGCTACATAATTAGAATCTCATCTCTAGATACGGCTAAGCATTATACCCAAGACACTCAGTCACCGACTATGATAAAAAGGGTTGGGGGTTGCCATAAGAGCAAAACGGTCGGGACTATCGTATTGGTGCTAGGTCTTGACGTGACAAGCGGATCTATCGTGACCAGCCGATTGATGGGAGGGGACCTTTCCGACCGCACGTCTAGCCCAAGTAAAGGCCAAAGTAGAGCGTTGCATGTCATGGACTGCTCAGCCACCAGGATTCCGTATCACGGGTTGCCACCCAAGGTTACCTGGTGGTCCTCATTTGTATCATTCATTGAGAGAAAAAATTATGCCGTGTTTTGATCCATTATTAATTCAACTTAAAAAAATAATATTAAAAAAAAAACTTTTTGTGTGGGGGTGGGCGCGGAAAACTCAGCCTCAGTTTAAAATATCTTTGAAACGAGAAACAAAGTTCTTTTTACTTTTACTAAATTTTATAGATGAGTTGCAAAATGTCAGCAGATAGTTGTGATTAGAAGAAAATAAAGAGGAAAGTACTTAGAGATAATGGTATATATGAGTTTATCCAAACCCATTCGCACGAGCAGGATCCGACACATGGTCAATTTTTAAACGGAGTCTAACAGGTTTGAATTCAGAGTTTTCCTTTACTTAGACCGGCCGCCATTCCAAGGATAAAGAGCCCAGTCTTCCCTACAAAGCTTCCCAGCAATGATATATATAGAAGGAGAAAGTATGGATACATTTTTTTAGCTATTTCGGCAATATTACAATGTACCTACACGCATATACATTATATATACTTAATACAGCTAAAGGCCACACACTGGTAAGATATCCAGTGGAGATTATTTTCTAACAACACAGCGAATGAAAAACAGAATACCTGATATAATATATATATATACCAACTAGTTAAACACTGATAAAAATCAACATGTTTTAATGCTAACCATGGTACACTTGCTTTTATATATACGGTCATTGGTGAGTGCAAAATTTGTCTTATTTCTGTTAGGAAAGGTTTTATTTTCATTTATTTTATTACTTTATTTTATTTTTATTTTGTTTCACATGCGAAATGACTCTCTTCCCCTCCTTCCTATTCCACGACGACCAGATTAGAAGATAAATAGAAATGTCTGGGACAGACTCCTGTTAAACACTGATAAAAATTGCCATGTGGACTTATACAAAGTCATAGCTTAGATAATTCAACAGCATCGCTAAACCAGTATATGTGCACATGTACGTACATCTGTATGTATGTATGTATGTATTATGATTATGTATGTATTTTATGTATACATGTGAATGTATCTATACATGCACGTGTGTGTACATATGTAAATGGGTATATAAATGTGCCTAATTTGTTTTTTTCAAGGGCGGATGGGCTCTAGGGAAGCCAGCGACCATCCACACCGACAATAGTATCATTGGGGTGCTTACTACTCACGTAAATCCCCAAATGAGTTAGATGGGACTCCTCAGCTGGTCGGCAACCCATCTAGGACAAGGAAATGTTATAAAACCACCGCTGTCTAGCGGCTTTACTTCATCCCAAGGAAAGGCTAGGGGAGTAAACTCCGAAAACAAATCCGGAGCTGGAGTTCCTAAGGTGGAGTGATGCTGAACTTTAGCGCTACCTAGCAACGTCTGCGACACTGTCGCTGCCAAACTGCATTGGTTTCTTACCTTTCCTTTGGACCAAGGCAGCTGTGTGAAGATGGGGGGGGGGGGCTGTTGTTTGGGCGACAGCTCATCCTCCATATAATGTGCCCAGGCTACTTAGTTCCACTATTAAATGGATGTATGTGCCGACACAACACAGAAAGTGGCAGTTTACCGGTTATAAGCTCTACCGATGGGCGAAGGAAACGCCTTTGTTACCCTTCCTGTTTTACACTAAGATATGTAAATCAGGACTTGTGCTAAGTTTTCACTGTGTGATGAATGTTTTCTTTCATAATACAATGTTAATTAATATTGATAACAAGCTGGGAGTTTTACAAAGCTGAAATGAAAATATCTGACACCTGGCAACACTGAGTACAGCAAAATGTATAGGCTTGGTATATGGATATTTAAAAACTGACCTTGTGTCACACCCTGTTCGTGGATGAGAAAATACATAATATATATATATATATATATATATATATATATATATAATCATATTTTTAGAAAAAAAAAACAAACTTCTGTCACTGAGTAACCAGCATGTTGATAGATTGATTTTAATGGCATGTCAACCCACCTTGGGTAATTTCATGCCTAGAGAATTGTGGTCTTTGTATGTTCATATTTACATTTTTTATGGAGTTGTTACTTATTTTTTATTGCACATGGTCCTATCTAATCTTATTACAGTGGAGATTATATGCTTTTCTTTAATGCAAGCTACGTCACCACCAATTTCACAATTCCCTTAGTTATTTATGTTTTATTTTCAATGACCATTAAATAATCATTATTTAATTCTAATTAGCATTTTATTTATTAACAGAGACTCTATTAAAGTCGAGCTGGGTTAGATTTACTTCAAAACAGTCCATGTTATTAGTCCGTTTAAAATCCTGCAATGTTTGTTGTATATCACTAAGAAATAAAGGTTTACATAGTATATGGTGTAGATAATTTACATGTTAGTTTTAAAAAACCGGGTTGAATAAATGATTACTTGGTGTTATTGATTTCTTATATAATTGTATTATTTTCCTATGCATTAAAAGCAATCATATGTATATGTTTTTAGGATAAAGAAAATTAAAATAAAATAACAAATTTTAATATTTTTGCATGAGTTCTTATTTAATTTTATTAGTCTTTTTATTAGTCTTTCTAATTCAATGTAATATTTTAGTACATAAAACTTAAATACTTGCACCCAGAAGCTGCATATTTTTGCTAGTATGAATAATTTTGAAACGGATCCATTTGAACCATAAATGGGACCCTATATAGCGTGGTCAGTGGTGACTATTGTGCTGGTGAGGTTATTTGTCGGCTGGGGTGGGAACACAAAAAACACAACTCTACTTTTACTGTTAGGCCTTTCCTTATTTCATTCTTACTCCATTTAGTCTATGAGGCTGTGGAAGCAGCATATGGCAAAGTGTATGATAACCATAGAAAATGACCTCAAGATCAGTCATTTCATACACAAATGATTATAATTAATTCAAAGGTTTGAGATATGCTTATGTATCTCTATTATTAACCAAATATTATTTTCATTATAGCTCAATAATTTTTAAGTTGCCCTTTTTGTTATTGCTTTAGAATTAATTAGACAATAGACTAAATTACCAGACTGTATGTTGGTATCTAACACATATTTTATAAGAATATATATATATATATATATATATATATATATCTACTACATAAGTAGTAATTTTCTGTCTGTCTCTGTATAACCAGTTGATACCTACACCAGTGATCCGATCATGATCAAACTTTACAGACATGTTAGGCTTACATTCAGATACAGGACTAAAATGGGCTTCAATAAAAAATCAATAATAGAAACCCCAGGCGATATTTACAAAGAGGAAGGAGAAGAAATTTCATTGAGAAAAGGGGAAGAGGAGTTACTACTACGCTTCTCCTCCCTCTCTCATTGTTTACCGTAATTCTTGAATGTTTCATTTGTTACTACTACTCCTACTACTACTGTATAATCTAATTGTTAAAAAAATACCTTTACGATAAAAAATGAAATAATCAAACAGTTTATCTTTAAAATTAATGTAATAATGTTATTTACTTTATTGTTAATGGTTGATAGTTTTTAGGGCATTAATATATCTTCTCGGTAAAATATGTTCATCGGTACCAGTGATGCTGATAGCTTTCTGATTTAGTGCGTCCTGAGACGCACATATTTGTTTTTGAATGAGTCCCCGGGAAAATTTATGGGTCCCAACTAAAGCCGTCTAACTCCTACCTTGTAACCTATCCTGTGTAATTCGTTTCTAAGAAAATATTGAAATGTATTTACAGTTAGTTTGAAACCGCCAGGGATGCAGGACAGGTACCTATCAGCATCTCTGGGTCCGGTGGTTGTTCGAAGCAGCGATTATTTCTTATGGGAACCCTTTATTGGAATCAGAGTCGTAATGTTCATAATCTACGTCTATACGGGCAATGATTAAAGGAATCATTTTAAGAAATTAAAACAATTTTCTTTTAGTTAAATAACGTAAAACTGGATGGAAAACGGACTTATAAATTAAACAATTATTGATAGTTCCACACACAAAAATTATTCTGCCGTAAACACACCTAGCAAAGTTTGCTGTTAAAAATCCAGTGTGGGCACCCAAGTTTGCTAGCATTTTCAGACGCACTCTGGGAACTACGAATAACCCCACCTTTCCGGGTACTGCAACTAGTTTTAGATAAAACAATTATTTCATAAATAAATATTTTGAATCTTTTTTTGTTTAATGATACAATATCTAAACAATCTTTGACACTGGCATTGTCTATCTATATATTAATATGCTAGTACCTACCTACGCGTGTCACACTTTACCCCCTCCGATCCGTAGATTGAAAAGATGAGAGAGAGAGAGAGAGAGAGAGAGAGAGAGAGGGTTAAATCAAGATTATTATACTTTTTTACAAATTGAACTATTTTATAAAATATCCATATCAAATGTTATAATAGTTAAATTATAATTATAATTATAATACTCTTGTTCCTTAATCTTCCGACCGTTAACATATTACAACAACCTCTGGTTAAAAATGAGATTGTCCAAATCGTCCAAGATGAAATCCAAAAATGTAAATCTTGATTATCTGGTTTCTCTTATCCGCCGAAATCTTGTTTTTTTTCTATGAGTGTCGTCACCTCAGCTAAATAATAGATCATTCCATTTTTATCATAAAGAAAGTAAGGAAAGAAAATGGTCATGCTACAACAAAAAAAAAATAAAATGAAAGAAAGAAAGAAAGAGAGTAGGGGAAAGAGAGAGAAGTGGTAATGCTAATCTGTTTCAATCGAGCATAATGAAAATATAGAAAGAAGAAAGAAAGAAAAAGTGAGAGAGAGAGAGAGATTTAAATCAAGACTATTATACTTTTTACACATTGAACTTTTAGTAATAGCTCTTAAGTAAACATATCAAACGTTGTAATCATTAAATTATCATACTGTGATATATCCACAGGTTATGCTAGTAGTTGAATGATCATACTGTGGTGTATCATCAGGTCCAGCTAGTATCCATTATTTTAGGAACTAGGATTTTTTTTAAAGCAAAAAGATAACCAGCCCGCATCAACGTTATTAAAAGTAGTAATTAATTCCGATAAATCTACAATTTTAAAGCCATTTATCCAGTTGGTAATTTCCTATAGATAGTGAATGTAAAGATCCAAAGTTGAGGAAAAAAGGTTGGGGAGGGGGAATAGTGTGGCATCAAAACCACTTAATAATCACCACCTTTTAAATCTTATTATAATGGAGATTCGGTGTCGGTCTGTCTCTAACCGAAACTACGTCTCTGCTTACGTCACAATACCCTAATAAATTACGTAAGTTCATCAATGAGTATTTAATTTATTGTCAAAATCATTAATACATAGAATACATCTTATTCATTAACTATGAAAATCTGAGTTTGATTTGCCTCAAAACAGCCCATGTTTTAGTGCGTTTAAAATACTGCAATGTGTCTTAGATATCACTAAGAAATAAAAGTTTGCATAATATATGGTGTGGTTAATTTGCATACTAGTTTAAACAAAACCGGGTTTAACAAATAATTACATGGTGTTATTGATCTCTAATATTATTGTTTTATTCTCCAACATATTGAAATCAATCCTATGAATAATTTTATATAGAAACCAATTAAAATATGATTAGAATAAGTGTGATCTTCTTTATATGCGTTCTTACTTAATTTGTTAGTCTTTCGGATTTAATACATTTTATTACATCAAAACTTAAATACTTACGCCCGGAGGGGGTGCATATTCCCACTAGTAAAAATAACATATGTTCTACAAAGAATAAAATTAACATAAAAAGCTGCTTTTTAAATCATTTTGGGGTTCAAAGTCTAATCCTTTGTATCTTTGTGAGTTAGTCTAAACAGGACATGTGTCACATTCCAATCAGATCAGATAGCAAAACCAGTTGGGATTGATGGTTTCTTATCTGCAAGGATCAATACTATCAATAGGTATGATTATAAAACTTATTGCTAGATTAGTTATTGTTTAAAATTTGTCGACCTAATACAAAGTAAAGTGTGTGTGTGTGTTGCATATGTGTATAGGGGAAGTGCAAGGTTCCTGGCGCGGGAATCAAGAGGATAGCACTCTAAAAATGTTTGGGAATCACTTTTTTTAGGTATTGTTTTGGTTAGAGTCAATTCTATGGTGATTTGTTTTGCACCTTTTTATCGGGCAATTTGCTCCGCACTCTTTCAAATGCGTGGCCCCAAAAGCAGGGGTTGGCAACCTTGCTCCCTACTGTTGCTATGTAATTTTTTTTAATGATACTTACCCGGACCCACATACTTACCTGATTTAGGAGTCTCGGTGCCTGATCCGGTAGGTGAGCTAAAAGAGATCGCGTGGTCCCAGGAAGCCGCCCCTCCTAACAGGCAGCATCTGTCCCTCGTCTAAAAGGGCTAAGGGTCGGATTTATTGCATAGTGCCCGTGGCGCCCCTCAAGGAAACGATACATTTTTTTGCACTGGCCATCACATGAGCTTCGGTTTGTGCCTGACATTAAAAAGACTTCATGTCAACTAGGGACGTCCAATCTGACGTGTAAAATTTACCCCTATATTTAACACAATGAAACTTGAATAAAGGTTGATATTATCTTCGAAATTTGTGGATCATTCAAAAGAAAAAACATTTAAAAAATTTTTTTTCAGCTTACGGAAATAATGAAAATTATGAACGAAAACAAAGTCTACATTTTCGCACCAGTAAATCAATTGAAATTTAACGTAGCCAAAACCAAGTTACGACTACAGGCTTTTAAAAAATTCTATGAAAAATCAATTAATGGTCAAATTTCATGAAAAGTTCGATACTTATTCACTTTTTGATGAAATTATGTTTAAAATAGTTTTTTTATTAAAATATATTAGGGGAAATATTTGTTACGAGCTCTCCCCCACCCTATTTTATTTCATGAAATCGGAAAAAATCAAGCGATAAAAACGATTTTTAATTTTTTCTATAAAGAGCCTGAATAATTATATCAGAAGATTTTATGAATTTTATAAAATATAGGTTATTTATTGTAGTAAAAAAAAAAAAAAATCATGAATTCTGAAATAAAATTTGCTAAAAAATGTCAATATTATTCTTTGAAAACCTTTTGCTTTTTTAATTGATATATATTCTATTGAATTGTCAAGAAAAAACTTTTTTTTCAAAGAAATTAATTTTTAAGAGATTTTAATTTCTTTATGTGATTAAATAATTTTTTTTAATGTTTAAAAATCTATTTATTTGTATACAAATCTAATTTTTCACTAATATTTAGATATAACACTGAATTTTAGAATTCTGGCTAACGAAAAAAATTGACCTAACCACGATATATCAGTATTTTTAAGAGAATTTGTAATTTTCATTGTTGAATAACAATGTTTGCTTCTTTAGAATGTACGGAAGTGCATTGTCTCATTGAACATTAGTTATGTTTTTGAATTCCTTCACAAAGTACAAGCGAGGCGAGTTGCATTTTTGATTCCAGTTTGTTTTTTCGCGTAAAATATTCTGTTTTAACTACCTTTTTGCAAGAAAAGTACTTTAAAAAAATTATTTTATCAGTTTTTCACTTTTAAATTTTTTTTTCAAATTTTAATATTATTGTTACAATTAGTAAAACACTTAATGTGTTTTTTTATTTGGAGCCTTGCATTATTTGGTTCAGTTAGACTATAATTTCACTGTTTTGACTGTTACTTCTATTGGATTATAGATTATTTATTAAAACAAAACAATAAAAAGGAATTTGCAATTTTCAACAATACTCAATTTTCTGATATATCTTCAGAATTATTCATCAATAACAGATTTGATAAATCTACTTTTGAAGATATTTTAAAATCTTTTCTCACTATATGAAATGCCAATATTTTTGGATTGCTGGACTTTTTGATTATTCTTACCACTTCATTGATCTATAATAATAATAATAATAATAATAATAATACAATTAGTAAAATACTTATGGTCTTTTCTTTGTTTCAGTTTGACTATAAGTTCAACAACTAAAAGAATATTTAGGAGTTATTCCGAAACTCCACCACATTTAAAAAAGATTCTTTAAAAAATCGCTGAAAACAATAATCGGTTATTGCTTAATGCATAAGAAAACAACTGTTATGTCGATTATAGTTCACCCGCAGATTTAAAAGTATAATCGTTAAAAGGAGATAGTATGTAAGTGTTGTAAAACAAACGACCCCTTGAAAAAACGGACTGTTTTACTTATTTTTCAAGATAACGGTGAGTAATTTTCCACGGTCGGATAATTTGATCTTTGAATTAACTGTTTTTTTTTTTTTTTTTTTTTTTAACTCTTTTTGTTCGTTATTTCTTTTTTGCAAGATTAAAAAAAAGTTCAAAAATATTTACATTTCTTCTCTCAATATGGCCTAAAACTATCACGTGACCTATTTTGGTGGTACCTAATAAATGTTCATTTCTGTGAGAATGTTGGGGGAAGTTTTCTTTTATCGTTGAGAAGAATTTGCTTAGATCATAGATGAATGAACACTTAAAAACAAGTACCTATGTCCTCTTTCTGTATATAGTCATTTACTAAGTTTAGGTTACTAGGCATAGAGCCCGAGGTAAGGGGTACCCAGAGAGAATCGAACTCGCAAGCTACTGCATCGTGCAAAGATATTAAAATTCATCTGTTGCTGTTAATTCTGGCGTTTTATTTTTAACTGTGTTGTCATTTTTTTTTGTACCGAGAGATTTTTGGGCTCTTTTTCTTTTTCAGTCTGTTTTTAGAGTTTATCAGATCTTCAGAGCTCGTTGAATTCTAGGATCTTTAGCAACCATATACAATGATTTTTAGACAATCATTACAATCCCTCACAAGCAAATTTCTTCCATAGGAGGTCTCTCTCTTTACAAAAATCAGTACACCCTTCTACGGAAGACGAAACTTTAAAAATCAACACTGAAGAAATTCATTTTTTTTTACGAGCGTTCTATTTGTAAAAAAATAAATCATAGCGTCCCTCTACTTCGGGTCTTTCCGTCATCTAATGGGTTGTATACGTAAAAATGCGATTCTAATGCCTTTATCTCTTGTGCGCACTTCTACATCAATAACGATTTTTATTTACTGTGCTACATAGTGAGCACAGAGTAATTCCATCAAAGGTGACAGTGTTTGCTCTGAAAAAGCAAAAATCTATGCAAAAAATATCCCAATTGATTGAGAGGGATGATGGAAGACTATCCCACTTGGTTAAGGGGAGGAAATATAGAAGAATATCTCATTTATTCGAAGGGAGGATTTCCCCCTTTGTTGCGGGGAAGGTATGTGAATGAGTGTAATATGCGAAAAAACTGACGAAAGATAAGCAGAAGGGTAACATTAGGTACCACCAATTCAAGTCAAATCTGACAGAACTAGTGTCACCTACCACCACTGAAAAAAAAAAAAAATAAAGAAATACCAAATATTAGGGAATTAACTGATTTTAATGAAATGTTCAGTGTTGATATATTTAATGAATGAAAGTTATAATGCACCAATTATTTTATTTAAAAGACTTTCACATTTTTTTCCAGGTCGCTTAACTTTGCAACCCGTCCCTGCTTATCTTTGGGCAGAAACATTCATATTGGGTATTTAAGACTGACTATTTTTTATATAAATAAAAAGCGAAAAGACTAAAGATAGGGAGGGAATGAAAATTGACTGGAAAGTGAAGAAAAATACTAAAAATCGGAAAATTTAACTTAAAAAAAAAAAAAAAAAAAAAAAAAGGAATTTTTTTTACCAGGGTTTTAATTCTCTGATGTATATGAAACATAATTTTCTTTTTTATTATCAGAAAAAATCTATATATCATTTTTTTTCTTGCTTGAATATGGGGAGGCGGTCATCTTAAACTAAGATTTACGTTAATGTTCTTTTATAGCTGACAAATTTTAACATCTTATTAAATAAATATTTTTTTACTAATCTGAATATATAAATTTAATGCTAGAAATTGAACGGTTATAATTTAAAATGAATTTTATTTATTTATTAGATATAAAAAAATTCGACTAAAAATTATGAAAGCAGAAATCAATAACAATTATTCTAATATCTTTTAAATTTTGAATTGCTTCCTTAAAAGATTTTTGTTTAATGTTTTCATATAAAAAGTTAAAAATCTTATCAAAATCGGATAATTGTTAATTTTTGTTATCGATCAGGATCAGTGAATTGGTATTGTAAAAATTTATATTTCTGGGTTACCATACTTTCAAAATATTTGACAGGAAAATTTTTTTAAATATAAGATTTGTATTTTGTGAAAAAGCTGGAGGGTTTTCTGGGTGTTTGAAAACAAAAAAAAACAAAAAACAAAGGATATTACAAGGATATAAAATATAAACATCTGAGTAAGTTTTCTGCCTATAGTGTATGTAATGTTTTTGTTATTGATTTCTAAGACGTGTTTAAAATTTTCAGTAACGTGTTTGTTTTAAGTTTACATAATTTTGCCGAATTTAAATGTTTAAAATGTATTAAAAATTAATTACATGTGTAATATTTTTTTTTTTTTTTTTTTTTTTTACTGAAGCCTCGTTACTATTTTATTTTTTACTAAAACTAAAATTTGACCTTAAATAATCGATTTAAGTAATTTTAATTCGTTTTTTTTTTTTTAGTGTAAAAACAAAAAACAAAAAAATGCATTTTTTGATCATCCACATATAATAGGTATGTACAAAAATGTGCGGCTTGCAATATGGGGATCGCTTGAAATTCTTCAAAAACATCAACTAATAAGCCAATTTTAATAAACTTTTCGGTATATAAAGTAATAGAAACTTTTTATTGTATTAAATGTTTCCTCTAAATTGAAAAGGCTAAGCATTTTTTCGTTAATTTTGTTTCACGCATTGACCCCCCCTGCATATTGTGAACTATAAGTTTCTTCGTAATTTTTTATCAATCAAAATGAATTTTACATTTTTTTGGAAAGAGAATTCAATGACGGAACATATGCAAAAAAGAAATAGTTAAATAAATAAAAAAAAAATTGATGATACGATAAATTCGGTAGAACGTTTTACATTTTAAGGTTCGTATATTAGAAAAAAAAAAAAATTTTTAATAGTTAGTTTATTTTTTTTTAATCAAAAGATTAACGTATTTACTTTTTTTTTATTTTAGAGACTTAAAAATTTATAAATGTAAAATAAATACTCTATAATATTTCACTGGATAAAGTTGTATTTTTTTAATTAAAGAAAAAAAAAATTATTTAAAAGATATAGTTAAAAAATATGAGATTCAATT
Organism: Doryteuthis pealeii; assembly: GCA_023376005.1. Classification (NCBI taxonomy): domain Eukaryota; kingdom Metazoa; phylum Mollusca; class Cephalopoda; order Myopsida; family Loliginidae; genus Doryteuthis; species Doryteuthis pealeii. The sequence continues at coordinate 49,361,685 of CM042137.1, read as the reverse complement.
TGACTGATCTATATGAAAAAAAAAAAAAATCGAAATGATTCTTGAAGTAAAAAATTGATCTCTTACGTTACAGGAGCCTTTACATCGCAATATTTGTATCTGAAACTGTCATCTAGTGCTGACTGCTGTTAATAATACTGTGGTGAAAATTACACTTACGACCTGCCATAGAAAATTACCTTACCTTATATTTTTGCGGGAAATATATGAAAAATAAACAATTAATCGAAAAATTATTTAAAACAATAAAAACTTACGTTATATGTAACAGATATGTTTTTTTCTTTATTTTTAACACATGAACTTGGATTTTAAAAATATTAAACGTAAAAAGAAAAATGTAAAAAAAATTTTCCTTTTTTTTAATTAATGTTTGAAAATATTTTTAAAAGTATATACGCACTTATTTAGGTCAGAATTTTGTACATTTCTACTGTATAACAGTTTTTATATGATCTAAAAAATAGAAAAATGAAAACACGCCCCCCCAAAAAAAAAAAAAAAAAAACAACAAAAACTATGAAATAAAGAAGGGAACCTAGAAGTCGGTATTTTGTTTTAGTCGATGCAAGCCATACAATAGCGAGCTCGGTGTTTAGGTGATAGTAAAATTTTTTAGACTTCATAAAAGTGCGGGCATTCAAAATCACAGCAATAATTACACACGTTTGAACTATCCATATATCTATAATTCCAATTTAAAGTTCACACAAATCAAAAGAAGAGTGACAAATTGGACACAGTTACCGTTCGAATAAATTTCCAATTCACGATTATGAAGGCCTCGTTAAAAGACATGGATGTGGATAGAGTTCTCCGTTAAAGCATTCTGTGACGGTATTCGAGATATTATGTCGGCATACAAAATATACCTGCATTCCATTTATAATCTGCGTTCCGAAAGGGATAATTTCGTAGGTCTTTTTTATCTCGAAAAGATAACACCTCGTTTTCTTCAGAAAGCGTGCACATTTCGTGCAGATAGGGGCTTCATTGTTCCCATGTATTATTAGGTGTACATAATAGTTTTCGCTGGCCAACAAGTTGGTATCCAGGCTGGCAAGAATATTCAATGGTGGAGAAATCTTTCGACAAAATATACGTACCGTTATTTACTTTGACGGCGCTACAGGTCTTTCTGCAGTGAATCGACGGCCTCCAGAATCCTTCAATGCAGGTGGAAAGACCAGATAACATTGTGTAGCCTGGTTTGCACGAGAAAATAACGCGCTGACTCTGATAAACCAGGGAGCCGACCGAAAGGTATTTAAACGATGGGACCAAGCGTACACCTTCTGATTGATTTTTAATATCAGGAACGATACACATCTTTTTGCAAACTGGTGCTGAAGTATTCCATCGGCCGTCAATATCACATCGTAGAACAGCATCTCCAATTATAGAGTATTTTCCTTTGCAACTAAATTCAACAGTCTTATTGACGGCTATTTCTTCCTGGCTCGACACGAAACCGTGTCGAGGTGACGAAAGCGGACGACAGCGTGACACATGACAGTTAGGAGATGGCAAGTTCCAGACAAGCATTTTCTTCGCAGATGACTTTGTCAGTGCCGTTAATGTTGAAACCGCGGTCACACCAGAAGTACACAGTCGTGTTGTAATTATTGTCGTTAGTTGAAATGTGACCCCCTAGAGGTGCCTTTAAAGGAGGGCAGGTTGTAATTTGACAGTCGATCTCGTTAAAAATCCACTTTTGTATTTACATTCCACTTGCAACAAATCGGGCTTCTGAGTCGTTTTGAAGTGACGATCGCATTCTTGAAATAGTATGAGTTTTTTTGCATCATAATTCAAAGAATAATTTAAGTGGCTGTTTGGTGAATTTGGAAAGGATCCACAGTTGAGGATGTTTATTATCTGACCGACGATATCATTGTTTAGAATCAACGGGTCACTGGTCTGGTTTTTCACCGTGTTTACTCAATGTATGACGAATTAGAGTTTTTTGAATATCCTCGATCACGCCATACGTCTCAGCCGAGTATCCAGCTATAACACTTGGACGTAAGAGTGTGGCTAGAAAACTACTATAAATAAACGGTGAGGAAATGCATGTTGCAGTACCGAGATATGTTTCTCTTTTATTCCTATCCAATTACTCTTTGTCAATATATACTTGGTTTGATAATAATGACGTCATCTTTTCCGAGAAAAGTTAAATTTTTCTTCTTATTTATAACATTTATAAACATCATTTTCAAACTCCCTCTCCTCTCTCTCTCCCTCTCTCTCCCCTCTCTCCTCTCTATTTAATCAATCTCTATCTCATAGGCACTGTACATTTTCGAGAGAGAGAGAGAGAGAGAGAGAGGGGGATCCTAACAGTAATCATGGTCAGACGAAACTTTTTTGAGGAGATGCCGCAGCCATGCCAATTCATGTTTTTTTCTTATGTATTAAACGCCATTTTCAAACTCTTGAAAATGGGCAGGGCCTATGAGAGAGAGAGAGAGAGAAGAAGAGAGAGAGAGAGAGAGAGAGAGAGATCCTACAGTAAACATGGTCGGACGAAACGTTTTTGCGGCCACATGCCAATTCCTTTGCCATCATTGTAAACATCGTGCTTAGATCATATTCAAAATGTATGTTTTTTTTTTTTACTAAGAAAGAACAATATTGCTATTTTGTTTATTATTATCATCACTTTGTTTAAAGATGATATCGTCCAAAAACTTGTCCTTACAAGTTTACACTCTTGAAGCCTACCCTGAGGTTTTTTTGCTGCGATTACGAAAAAAAAAAAGAAAGAAGAAAACAAAATAATTCAATGAGGACTAATTATGCCAAACAAAATAATACATAGGAGATAATTAGGTAACAGATATAAAACAGTTAATTACATGATAGACGAATGCAATAAACTGGCACAAAAGGAATCTAACTAGACGTATTGGTATGAAAGTGTCCCAATGGGAATTTTGAAAGAGATTACATTTTGACTACGTGACAAATGCTACATGTACAAACTAGATTTTGCCCTTGAAAATGCGACACTTAAAATTCTCTGTATTTCGAGACAAAAACATTACCCAATCCGGGTCAGAAACCCTGAATCATGTGATTGAAAATCTATGTAAAAGTCCTTATATATATATATATAATATATTATATATATATATATATATATATATACTAAATCCCAAAAAGTAAAAAATAGATCTACAAAAATTTACATACCCCCACCGATATTTTGCGCCCCCACCAAAAACATAGGAGGGGGGGGGTCAAGTTAAGAGACCTGAAAAAAATCAGAAAGTTTTGAAATAAAATAAATGATGTATTATAAAATTCATTTATTGATAAATCAACACTGAAAATTTCATTAAAATCGGATAATTCCTTGATTGTTTGGTAATTTTTTTCAATCGCCCCCCACCCATTTTTTTGGTGGGGGCGCCAAATATCGGTGGGGGTTATGTAAAGTTGAAACTAATTACAGTATAAGTAAAAAAGACAAATACTGAAGGTGTAAATAGAAGGGAAAAAATTAAGGGAGCTATCCTGGTAGAAAATAAATACCGAAAATCGAAAAATAAATGTTAAAATAAAAACTAAAAAAAATAATTTTGTAGATCTTTTTTTAAAAACTTTTTTGGATTTAATTGACTATTATCCATAAAAGAAAAAATATACATCGATATTTGTTCTGTTTAAAAGGAGGGGGTCCTAAATTTTCAATATTGTGTTTCTAAAATATTATTAGATAAAATAATAAACTAAAGTAGTTATTAAATAGATATTTGTTTTTAGAATCTAAAAATAGGAAATTTGAACTTAAAATTAGGCGTTTCATACTTTAAATAAATTCTAAATATTAATTTACCATAACAGAAATACCTAATTAAGTCAGAAAGTTTTGAAATAAAATAACTAATACATTATAAAATTCATTTATTGATAAATCAACACTGAACATTTCATTAAAATTGGAAAATTCCCTGATTTTTCGTAATTTTTTTCAATCGGGGTAGGGGGTAAATTCATTTTGTAAAATACAGATTTTACGTCATCTTAGACAGCGCTGACGGTCATGTTTACGTCCATTCTAGTTATATATATTATATATATATATATATATATATATATATATAATATATATACTCGGTAGATGAAAGAAAAAAACTCTAAACTTGCTTCATTACAATAATTTATTTCAACCGTATTACTACGCATCTTCAGGTAATCACAAGAACATGACTCTTACTGAGAATTTCCCAAAGTAACATCTTTTAAATGTATCATTTTGGGGGAGGAGGGTTGGTGTCTTAGTTTGAAATGGGCAGGATTCGTTTCTTTGAATGAGGCGGGGGAGGTGTATGCTTTGGATGAGGTGTGCTTAGGTGGGGGACCGATTCCTTGGGGAAACAGTTGTAAAAGTGTACATACAAAATGAGCAGAATTAAAAGACTAGAAATAAGGAGAAAAACAATTAAAAAAATGAAAGCAAATAAGAGGTGGGAGGTAGATTCTAAAGTAAAGAATTAAATAATAAACAATAAAGAAATAAGAAATAAAAAATAAGAATGTAAAGTCAAAAGATTTTGAATGATATAAAGCAAAATAGAATAAAATTGAATACAGTAAGAGAATAACAGGTAAAAGATATAACATACTATAAGTAATAACTAAAAGATAGAAGCATAACAAATGAAAATGAAAATAAAAACCTAAACACCCAAAAAAATGGTGATATAATACCTAATAAATAATAACTAATATAAAAAGTAAAAATATAAGACAATAAAGTAAAGTTAAAGATTAAAAATTAAAAATTAAAAATTAAAAAATGAGAACTAAAGGTAAAAAATAAAATATAAACTATAAAAGGTAAAAGATAAAAGTTAACAATTAAAAATTATAGAAAATAACAATAGAAGTAAAATTAGAATTAAATCAAAAGTAGAAAGTCTAAAAGTTAGGAACTAAGAGTTAATAGTAGTAAAAATAATAATAAATAATAATAATAATAATAATAATAATATGTGTCAAGAAAGGAAGGGGGAAGAGGTCTTGCCAACATAGAGGACTGCGTAGAAACCACAATCCAACAACTTGAAAATTACACAAGAAAGAGCAAAGACAAATTACTTATGGCGGCCAACAATAGAAGTGATAGATGGACAAACAGAAAAACAACAAAGACTAGAAAACAGAAATGGGAAGAAAAACAATTATATGGACACTTCAAACGACAAATCGGAGAGGTTGTACATGAAAAGACTTGGACATGTTTAAGAAAAGGAAACCTCAAAAGAGAAATTGAATCACTAATAATTGCTGCACAAAATAATGCCATAAGGACAAACTATATAAAAGCGAAAATTGATAAGACCCAACAAAATAGTAAATGTAGACATTGCGGTAATAGAAATGAGACTGTAAACCATGTACTCTGCAAATGTAGCAAACTAGCACAACAGGAGTACAAGACTAGACACGACTGGGTTGGAAGGGTGATCCACTGGGAATTATGCAAAAAATTAATTTTGACCATACAACAAAATGGTATATGCATAAACCAGAATCTGTTCTTGAGAACGAAACGCATAAAATTCTCTGGGACTTTGAAATAAAAACGGATCACCTTATCCAAGCAAGAAGACCAGACCTAGTGTTGATTAACAAAAAAGAAAGAACTTGTCAACTGGTGGATTTTGCAGTTCCAGCAGATCACATGGTGAAGCTAAAGGAAAATGAAAAAATGGACAAATATCTGGACCTTGCCAGAGAACTGAAAAAGTTATGGAATATGAAAGTGAAAGTGATACCAATTGTAGTTGGTGCACTTGGAACGGTCCCAAAAGGATTGGAAAAGGGTTTGGAAAGTTTGGTAATCAGAGGAAGGATTGAAACCATTCAGAACACTGCACTGCTGCAATCTGCCAAAATACTCAGAAGAGTTCTGGAGACCTGAGGAGACTTGCTGTCACTCAGACTCCAGTGAAAGACCATCAGCTAATGCTGATGTGAAAACTCAAAAGGAGCAAATAATAATGACAATAATAATAATAATAATAATAATATTGATAATAATGACAATAGTAATCAAAATTAACAACACTATATTATAAAATTATGATTAACATAAGATTAAAATCAAAGTGAAACACATAGTAAGGAATGATAATAATAATAATAATAATGTTGGCTCAAACTTTCATTTCAGATACTCAACACAAGATGAATCATCCCCAGGAAAAAGAATTAATAATCAGTATACCCATGATATCAAACAGGGGGTAGATGATCAACCTTATATGCATGTAGGCTGCTGTTGCTTTTCTTGTTCTTTCAGATGTACAAGGAAAAATGGTATCGCAGCCGGGAGACGACCCAGTGACGTGCCAGCCGAGAGACGACCCAGTGACGTGCCAGCCGAGAGACGAAGAAAAGTGTGGACCAAAGAAAATAACATACAAGTACTTCATTGTTATTTTAAGAGCAACCCAACACAGAGAGGTTATAGAAAAAGAATGCTTCAGATTTGGAATGACAACAAAAATTTCAACACAACCAGCCAAAGATTGGCAGACCAAGCAAGAATGATCCTGAATAAAAAAATGTTCTCTGATCTTGAGATAATAGAGATATGTGGACAGGAAAATCAAGGAATACAAATCAATCAGGAAACAACTAAGCAAAATGAACAACATGCTGGCAATCAAAACCTTGTACAACCTACCTTAACAACACAGGAACTAACACAAGAACAGAGAATAGATATAGAACTTATACAACAAATCATGGCTGATAAGAAGAGTACATTACCATCCCTAAGAAACATAGAATGGAAAAAAGTCAAGAAAGAAACTGAAAGGATGTTATTTTACATTTTTTTAATGAGTTGTTACTTATTTTTTATTGCACATGGTCCTATAATCTTATTACAGTGGAGATTATATGCGTTCTTTAATGCAAGCTACGTCACCACCAATTTCACAATTCCCCTTAGTTATTTAGTTTTATTTTCAATGACCATTAAATAATCATTATTTAATTCTAATTAGCATTTTATTTATTAACAGAGACTCTATTAAAGTCGAGCTGGGTTAGATTTACTTCAAAACAGTCCATGTTATAGTCCGTTTAAAATCCTGCAATGTTAGTTGTTATATCACTAAGAAATAAAGGTTACATAGTATATGGTGTAGCATAATTTACATGTTAGTTTTTAACAAAACCGGGTTGAATAAATGATTACTGTGTTATTGATTTCTTATATAATTGTATTATTTTCCTATGCATTAAAAGCAATCATATATATGTTTTTAGGATAAAGAAAATTAAAATAAAATAACAAATTTAATATTTTTGCATGAGTTCTTATTTAATTTTATTTAGTCTTTTTATTAGTCTTTCTAATTCAATGTAATATTTAGTACATAAAATTAAATACTTGCACCCAGAAGCTGCATATTTTTGCTAGTATGAATAATTATTGAAACGGATCCATTTGAACCATAAATGGACCCTCTATAAGCGTGGTCAGCGGTGACTATGGCTTGGTGAGGTTATTTGTCGGCTGGGGTGGGAAACACAAAAACACAACTCTACTTTTACTGTTAGGGCCTTTCCTTATTTTCATTCCTTACCCATTTAGTCTATGAGGGCTGGGGAAGCAGCATATGGCAAAGGTTATGATAACCATAGAAAATGACCTCAAGATCAGTCATTTTCATACACAAATGATTATAATTAATTCAAAGGTTTGAGATATGCCTTATGTATCTCTATTATTAACCAAATATTATTTTCATTATAGCCTACAATAATTTTTAAGTTGCCCTCTTTGTTATTGCTTAAATTAATTAGACAATAGACTAAATTACCAGGACTGTATGTTGGTATCTAACAATATTTTATAAGAATATATACTATAATATATATATATATATATATATACTAAATATAATATCTACTACATAAGTATAATTTTCTGCTGTCTCTGTATTAACCAGTTGATACTACACCGAGTGATCCGATCATGATCAAACTTTACAGACACATGTTAGGCTTACATTCGATACAGGACTAAATGGGCTTCAATAAAAAAAATCAAATAATAGAAACCCCAGCGATATTTACAAAGAGGAAGGAGAAATTTCATTGAGAAAAAGGGGAAGAGGAGTTACTTACTACGCTTCTCTTCCTCTCTCATTGTTTACGTAATTCTTGAATGTTTCATTTGTTACTACTACTCCTACTACTACTGTATAATCTAATTGTTAAAAAAATACCTTTACGATAAAAAAATGAAAAATCAAACAGTTTAATCTTTAAAATTAAATGTAATAATGTTATTTACTTTTATTGTTAATGGTGATAGTTTTTAGGGCATATATATCTTCTCGGTAAAATATCGTTCATCGGTACCAGTCGATGCTGATAGCTTTCTGATTTAGTGCGTCCTGAGACGCACACTATTTGTTTTGAATGAGTCCCCGGGGAAATTTATGGGTCCCACTAAAGCCGTCCTAACTCCTACCTTGTAACCTATCCTGTGTAATTCGTTTCTAAAAAATAGTGAAAGTATTCTACAGTTAGTTTGAAACCGCCAGGGATGCAGGACAGGTACCTATCAGCATCTTGGGTCCGGTGGTTGTTCGAAGCAGCGATTATTCTTATGGAACCCTTTATTGGAATCAGAGTCGTAATGTTCATAATCTACGGTCTATACGGGCAATGATTAAAGGAATTCATTTTTAAGAAATATAAAACAATTTTTCTTTTAGTTAAATAACGTAAAACTGGATGGAAAACGGACTTATAAATTAAAAACATTATTGATAGTTCCACACACAAAAATTATTCTGCCTAAACACACCTAGCACAAAGTTTGCTGTTAAAAATCCAGTGTGGGCACCCAAGTTTGCTAGGCATTTTCAGACCGCACTCTGGGAAACTACGAATAAACCCCACCTTTCCGGGTACTGCAACTAGTTTTAGATAAAAACAATTATTTCATAAATAAATATTTTGAATCATTTTTTGTTTAATGATACAATATCTAAACAATCTTTGACACTGGCATTGTCTATCTATATATAATATGCTAGTACCTACCTACGCCGTGTCACACTTTACCCCCCTCCGATCCGAGTAGATTGAAAAGATGAGAGAGAGAAGAGAAGAGAGAGAGAGAGAGAGGGTTAAATCAAGATTATTATACTATTTTTACAAATGAACTAGTTTTATAAAATATCGCATTATCAAATGTTATAATAGTTAACCATATTATAATCTATAATTATAATACTCTTGTTCCTTAATCTTCCGACGATTTAAAATGATTACAACAACCTACTGGTTAAAATGAGATTGTCCAAATCGTCCAAGATGAAATCCAAACATGTAAATCTTGATATCTGGTTTCTCTTATCCGCACCGAAATCTTGTTTTTTTTCTATGAGTGTCGTCACCTCAGCATAAATGAATAGATCATTCCATTTTTATCATAAAGAAAGTAAGGAAAGAAAATGGTCCATGCTACACAAAAAAAAAAAATATAAAATGAAAGAAAGAAAAGAAAGGAGGGAGTAGGGGAAAGAGAAGGAGAGAAGTGGTAATGCTAATCTGTTCAATCGAGCATAATTGAAAAATAGTAGAAGAAGAAAAGAAGAAAGAAAAAAAGGAGAAGAGAGAGAGAGATTTAAATCAAGACTTTATACTTTATACACATTGAACTTTTAGTAATAGCTCTTAAGTAAAACATACAAACGTTGTAATCATTAAATATCATACTGTGATTATATCCACAGGTATGCTAGTAGTGAATGATCTATACTGTGGTGTAGTCATCTAGTCCAGCTAGTATCCATTATTTTAGGAACTAGGATTTTTTTTAAAGCAAAAAGATAACCAGCGCCGCGATCAACGTTATTAAAATTAGTAATTAATTCCCGATAAATCTACCAATTTTAAAGCCATTTATCCAGTTTGTAATTTCCTTATAGAATAGTGAATGTAAGATACCAAAGTTGTAGGAAAAAAGGTTGGGGAGGGGAATAGTTGTGGCATCAAAAACCACGTTAATAATCACCAACCTTTTAAATTCTTATTCATTGGAGATTCGGTGTCGGTTCTGTCTCTTAACCGAAACTACGTCTCTGCTTACGTCACAATACCCTAATAAATTACGTAAGTTCATCAATGAGTTATTTTAATTCATTGTCAAAAATCATTAATACATAGAATACATCTTATTCGATTAACTATGAAAATCTAGAGTTTGATTTGCCTCAAAACAGCCCATGTTTATTGTGCGTTTTAAAATACTGCAATGTGTCTTAGATATCATAAGAAATAAAAGTTTTGCTATAATTATGGTGTGGTTAATTTGATACTAGTTTAAACAAAACCGGGTTTAACAAATAATTACATGGTGTTTATTGATCTCTAATATTATTGTTTATTTCTCCAACATATTGAAATCAATCCATGAATATTTTAATATAGAAACCAATTAAAATATGATTAGAATAAGTGTGATCTTCTATTATATGCGTTGCTTACTTAATTTTGTTAGTCTTTCGGATTTAATACATTTTATTACATCAAAACTTAAAATACTTACGCCCGTGAGGGGCTGCATATTCCCACAGTAAAAATAACATATGTTCTACAAGAATAAAATTAACATAAAAAGCTGCTTTTTAAATCATTTTGGGTTCAAAGTCTAATCCTTTGTATCTTTGTGATTAGTCTAAACAGGACATGTGTCACATTCCAATCAGATCAGATAGCAAAACCAGTTGGATTGATGGTTTCTTATCTGCAAGGATCAATTACTATCAATAGGTATGATTATAAAACTTATTGCTAGATTAGTTATTGTTTAAAATTTGTCGACCTATAACAAATAAAGTGTGTGTGTGTGTTGCATATGTGTATAGGGAAGTGCAAGGTTCCTTGGCGCCGGGAATCAAGAGGGATAGCACTCTAAAAATGTTTGGGAATCACTTTTTTTAGGTATTGTTTTGGTTAGGAGTCAATTCTATGGTGATTTTTTTGCACCTTTTTATCGGGCAATTTGCTCCGCACTCTTTCAAATGCGTGGCCCCAAAAGCAGGGGTTGGCGCAACCTTGCTCCCTACTGTTGCTATGTAATTTTTTTTAATGATACTTACCCGGACCCACATACTTACCTGATTTAGGAGTCTCGGTGCCTGATCCGGTATGTGAGCTAAAAGAGATCGCGTGGTCCCAGGAAGGCCGCCCTCCTAACAGGCAGCATCTGTCCCTCGTCTAAAAGGGCTAAGGGTCGGATTTATTGCATAGTCCCGTGGCGCCCCTCAGGAAACGATACATTTTTTTTGCACTGGCCATCACATGAGCTTCGGTGTTGTGCCTGACATTAAAAAGACTTCATGTCAACTAGGGACGTCCAATCTGACGCGTAAATTTCCCTATATTTAACACAATGAAACTTGAATAAAGGTTGATCATTATCTTCGAAATTTGTGGATTCATTCAAAAGAAAAAAACATTTAAAAAATTTTTTCAGCTTACGGAAATAATGAAAATTCATGAACGAAAAACAAAGTCTACATTTTCGCACCAGTAAATCAATTGAAATTTAACGTAGCCAAAACCAAGTTACGACTACAGGCTTTTAAAAAATTCTATGAAATCAATTAATGGTCAAATTTCATGAAAAGTTCGATACTTATTCAACTTTTTGATTAAATTATGTTTAAAATAGTTTTTTTTATTAAAATATATTAGGGAAATATTGTTACGAGCTCTCCCCCACCCTATTTTATTTCATTGAAATCGGAAAAATCAAGCGATTAAAAAACGATTTTTAATTTTTTCTATAAAGAGCCTGAATAATTAATATCAGAAGATTTTATGAATTTATAAAATATAGGTTTTTTATTGTTAGTAAAAAAAAAAAAAATCATGAATTCTGAAATAAAATTTACTAAAAAATGTCAATATTATTCTTTGAAAACCTTTTGCTTTTTTAAGTGATATATATTCTATTGAATTGTCAAGAAAAAACTTTTTTTTCAAAGAAATTAATTTTTAAGAAGATTTTAATTTCTTTATTGATTAAATAATTTTTTTTAATGTTTAAAAAATTTTATTTGGTATCAAATCTAATTTTTCACTAATATTTAGAATAACACTGAATTTTAGAATTCTGGCTAACGAAAAAAATGACCTAACACACGATATATCAGTATTTTTAAGAGAATTTGTAATTTTCATTGTGGAATAAACAATGTTGCTTCTTAGAATGTACGGAAGTGCATTTGTCTCATTGAACATTAGTTATATGTTTCTTGAATATCCTTCACAACAGTACAAGCCGAGAGCGCAGTTGACATTTTTGATTCCAGTTTGTTTTTCGCGTAAAATATTCTGTTTTAACTACCTTTTTGCAAGAAAAGTACTTTTAAAAAATTATTTTATCAGTTTTTCACTTTTAAATTTTTTTTCAAATTAATATTATTGTTACAATTAGTTAAAACCTTAATGTGTTTTTTTTTTTGGAGCCTTGCATTATTTGGTTCAGTATAGACTTAATTTCACTGATTTTGATGTTACTCTATTGGATTATAGCATTATATTTATTAAAACAAACAATAAAAAAGGAATTTGCAATTTTCAAACAAACTTCAATTTTCTGATATATCTTCAGAATTATTCATCAATAACAGATTTGATAAATTCTCTTTTGAAGATATTTTAAAAATCTTTTCTCACTATATGAAAATGCCAATATTTTTGGATTGCTGGACTTTTTGATTATTTCTTACCACTTCATTGATCTATAATAATAATAATAATAATAATAATTACAATTAGCTAAAATACTTATGGTCTTTTCTTTGTTTCAGTTGTGACTATAAGTTCAACAACTAAAAGAATATTTAGGAGTTATTCCGAAACTCCACCACATTTAAAAAAAAGATTCTTTAAAAAATCGCTGAAAACCAATAACGGTTATTGCTTAATGGCATTAAGAAAACAACTTGTTATGTCGATTATAGTCACCCGCAGATTTAAAAGTATAATCGTTAAAAGGAGATAGTATGTAAGTGTTGATAAAAACAAACACCCCCTTGAGAAAAAAACGGACTGGTTTTACTTTATTTTTCAAGATAACGCGTTGAGTAATTTTTCCACGGTCGGATAATTTGATCTTGAATTAACTGTTTTTTTTTTTTTTTTTAACTCTTTTGTTCGTTATTTCTTTTTTGCAAGATTAAAAAAATAAGTTCAAAAATATTTACATTTCTTACTCTCAATATGCCTAAACTGATCACTGTACCTATTTTTGTGGTACCTAATAAATGTTCATTCTGTGAGAATGTGTTGGGGAAAGTTTTCTTTTATCGTTGAGAAAGAATTTGCTTAGTCATAGATGGAATGAACACTTAAAAACATAGTACTATGTTCCTCTTTCGTGTATATAGTCATTTACTAAGTTTAGTTTACTAGTGGCATAGAGCCCGAGGTAAGGGGTACCCAGAGAGAATCGAACTCGCAAGCTACTGCATCGATGCAGAAGATAATTAAAATTCATCTGTGCTGTTAATTCTGGCGTTTTATTTTTAACTGTGTTGTCATTTTTTTTTATCTGCACCGAGAGATTTTTGGGGCTCTTTTTCTTTTTCAGTCTGTTTTTTAGAGTTTATCAGATCTTCAGAGCTCGTTGATCTAGGATCTTTAGCAAACCATATTTACAATGATTTTTAGACAATCATTACAATCCCCTCACAAGCAAATTTCTCCATAGGAGGTCTCTCTCATCTACAAAAATCAGTTACACCCTTCTACGGAAGACGAAACTTTAAAAATCAACACTGAGAAATTCATTTTTTTTTCGAGCGTTCTATTTGTAAAAAATAAATCATAGCGTCCCTCTACTCGGGTCTTTTCCGTCATTCTAATGGGTTGTATACGTAAAATGCGATTCTAATGCCTTTATCTCTGTGCGCACTTCTACATCAATACCGATTTTTATTTACTGTGCTACAATAGTGAGCACAGAGTAATTCCATCAAAGGTGACAGTGTTGCTCTGAAAAAGCAACATCTAGCAGAAAAATATCCCAATTGATTAGAGAGGGATGATGGAAGACTATTCCCACTTGGTTAAGGGGAGGAAATATAGAAGAATATCTCATTTTATTCGAAGGGAGGATTTCCCCTTTGTCTGCGGGAAGGTATGTGAATGAGTGTAATATGCGAAAAAACTGACGAAAGATAAGCAGAAGGGTAACATTAGGTACCACCAATTCAAGTCAAATCTGACAGAACTTAGCTGTCACCTACCACCACTGAAAGGAAAAAATAAAGAAAATACCAAATATTAGGGAATTAACTATTTTAATGAAATGTCTCAGTGGATGATATCATTAATGAATTGAAAGTTATAAATGCCACCAATTATTTTATTTAAAGACTTTCACATTTTTTTCCAGGTCGCTTAACTTTGACAACCCGTCCCTGCTTATTCTTTGGGCAGAACATTCAAATTGGGTATTTAAGGACTGACTATTTTTTATAAAATAAAAAGCGAAAAGAACTAAAGGATAGGGAGGGAATGAAAATTGACTGAAAGTGAAAGAAAAATACTAAAAATCGGAAAATTTAACTTAAAAAAAAAAAAAAAAAAAAAAAAGGAATTTTTTTTTACCAGGGTTTTAATATTCTCTGATGTAATATGAAACATAATTTTCTTTTTTATATCAGAAAAAAAAAAAATCTATATATCATTTTTATTTCTTGCTTGAATATGGGGAGCGGTCATCTTAAACTAAAGATTTACGTTAATGTTCTTTTATAGCTGACAAATTTTTAACATCTTATTAAATAAATTATTTTTACTTAACTGAATATATAAATTTTTAATGCTAGAAATTGAACGTTATAATTTTAAAATGAATTTTATTTATTATTATATATAAAAAATCGACTAAAAATTATGAAGCAGAAATCAATAACAATTATTCTAATATCTTTTTAAATTTTGATATTGCTTCCTTAAAAGATTTTGTTTTAATGTTTCATATAAAAGGTTTTTTAAAATCTTATCAAATCGGAATAATTGTTAATGTTATCGATCAGGATCATGATTTATTGTAAAAATTTATATATTTCTGGGTTACCATACTTTCAAAATATTTGACAGGAAATTTTTTTTAGAATATAAATTTGTATTTGTGAAAAAGCTGGGTGGTTTCTGGTGTGTTTGAAAACAAAAAAAAAACAAAAACAAAAGGATATTACAAGGATATAAAATATCAAACATCTGAGTAAGTTTTCTTGCCTATAGTGTATGCAATCGTTTTTGTTATTGATTCTAAGACGTGTTTAAAATTTTCAGTAACGTGTTTGTTTTAAGCTTACATAATTTTTGCCGAATTTAAAGTTTAAAAATGTTATTAAAAATTAATACATGTGTAATATTTTTTCCTTTTTTTTTTTTTTTTTTTACTGAAGCCTCGTTACTATTTTATTTTTTTACTAAAACTAAAATTTGACCTTAAATAATTCGATTTAAGTAATTTTAATTCGTTTTTTTTTTTTTAGTGTAAAACAAAAAACAAAAAAAATGCATTTTGATCATCCACATATAATAGGTATGTACAAAAATGTGCGGCTTGCAATATGGGGGATCGCTTGAAATTCTTCAAAACATCAACTAATTAAGCCAATTTAATAAACTTTTCGGTATATAAAGTAATAGAAGACTTTTATTGTATTAAATGTTTCCTCTAAATTGAAAAGGCTAAGCATTTTTCGTTAATTTTGTTTCACGCATGACCCCCCCTGCATATTGTGAACTATAAGTTTCTTCGTAATTTTTATCAATCAAAATGAATTTTACATTTTTTTGGAAGAGGAATTCAATGACGGAACATATGCAAAAAAGAAATAGTTAAATAAATAAAAAAAAAATTGATGATACGATAAATTCGCTAGAACGTTTTACATTTTAAGTTCGTATATTAGAAAAAAAAAAAATTTTTAATAGTTAGTTTATTTTTTTTAATCAAAAGATTAACGTATTTACTTTTTTTTTTATTTAGAGACTTAAAAATTTATAAAATCTAAAATAAAATACCTCTATAATATTTCACTGGATAAAGTTGTTTTTTTTATTAAAGAAAAAAAAAAATTATTAAAAAGATATAGTTAAAAAATATGAGATTCAAATTGACTGATCTATATGAAAAAAAAAAAAAAATCGAAAATGTGTTCTTGAAGTAAAAAATTGATCTCTTACGTTACAGGAGCCTTTACATCGCAATATTTGTATCTGAAACTGTCATCTAGTGCTGACTGCTGTTAATAATACTGTGGTAAAATTACACTTACGACCTGCCATAGAAAATTACCTTACCTTATTATTTTGCGGGAAATATATGAAAAATAAACAATTAAATCGAAAAATTATTTCAAAACAATAAAAACTTACGTTTATATGTAACAGATATGTTTTTTTTCTTTATTTTAACACATGAACTTGGATTTAAAAAATATTAAACGAAAAAGAAAAATGTAAAAATAATTCCTTTTTTTTAATTTAATGTTTTGAAAATATTTTTTAAAAGTATATACGCACTTATTTAGGTCAGAATTTGTACAATTTCTACTGTATAACAGTTTTTATTATGATCTTAAAAAATAGAAAAAATGAAAACACGGCCCCCCCCAAAAAAAAACAAAAAAAAACACAAAAAACTATGAAATAAAAAGGGAACCTAGAAGTCGGTATTTTGTTTTAGTCGACTGCAAGCCATACAATAGCGAGCTCGGTGTTTAGGTGGATAGTAAATTTTTTTTTTTAGACTTCATTAAAAGTGCGGGCATCAAAATCACAGCAATAATTACACACGTGTTGAACTATCCATATATCTATAATCCAATTTTAAAAGTTCACACAAATCAAAAAGAAAGAGTGACAAATTGGACACCAGTTACCGTTCGAATAAATTTCCAATTCACGATTATGAAGCCTCGTTAAAAGACATGGAATGTGATGAGTTCTCCGTTAAAGCATTCTGTGACGGTATTCGAGATATTATGTCGGGCATACAAAAATATACCTGCATTCCATTTATATAATCTGCGTTCCGAAAGGGTAATTTCGTAGGTCTTTTTATCTCGAAAAGATAACACCTCGTTTTCTTCAAGAAAGCGTGCACATTTTCGAATGCAGATAGGGGCTTTCATTGTCCCATGTATTATTAGGATGTACATAATAGTTTTCGCTGGCCAACAAGTTGGTATCCAGGCTGGCAAGAAATATTCAATGGTGGAGAAATCTTTCGACAAAATATACGTACCGTTAATTTACTTTGACGGCGCTACAGGTCTTTCTGCCAGTTTGTGAATCGACGCCTCCAGAATCCTTCAATGCAGGTGGAAAGACCAGATAACATTGTGTAGCCTGGTTGTTGCACGAGAAAATAACGCGCTGACTCTGAATAAACCAGGGA
This sequence comes from Doryteuthis pealeii, assembly GCA_023376005.1. NCBI lineage: Eukaryota > Metazoa > Mollusca > Cephalopoda > Myopsida > Loliginidae > Doryteuthis > Doryteuthis pealeii. Next base: position 49,344,206 of record CM042137.1, on the reverse strand, counting down.
GCGACCGAAAGGTGATTTAAACGATGGGACCAAGCGTACACTTCTGATTGATTTTTGAATATCAGAACGATACACATCTTTTTGCAAACTAGGTGCTGAGTATTCCATCGGCCTGTCAATATCACATCGTAGAACAGCATCTCCAATTATAGAGTATTTTCCTTTGCAACTAAATTCAACAGTCTTATTGACGGCTATATTCTTCCTGGCTCGACACGAAACCGTGTCGAGGTGACGAAAGCGGACGACAGCGTGACACATGACAGTTAGGAGATGGCAAGTTCCAGACAGCATTTCTTCGCAGATGACTTTGTCAGTGCCGTTAATGTTGAAACCGCGTCACACCAGAAGTACACAGTCGTTTGTTGTATTATTGTCGTTAGTTGAAATGTGACCCCTAGAGGTGCCTTTAAAGGAGGGCAGGTTGTTAATTTGACAGTCGATCTCGTTTAAAAATCCACTTTTTGTATTTACATTCCACTTGCAACAAATCGGGCTTCTGAGTCGTTTGAGTGACGATCGCATTCTTGAAATAGTATGAGTTTTTTTGCATCATAATTCAAAGAATAATTTAAGTGGCTGTTGGTGAATTGAAAAGAATCCACAGTTGGAGATGTTTATTATCTGACCGACGATATCATTGTTTAGAATCAACGGGTCACTGGTCTGGTTTTCACCGTGTTTACTCAATGTATGACGAATTAGAGTTTTTTTGAATATCCTCGATCACGCCATAGTCTCAGCCGAGTATCCAGCCTATAACACATTGGACGCAAGAGTGTGGCTAGAAAAACTACTATAAATAAACGGTGAGGAAATGCATGTTGCAGTACCGAGATATGTTTCTCGTTTATTCCTATCCAATTACTCTTTGTCAATATATACTTGGTTTGATAATAATGACGTCATCGTTTTCCGAGAAAAGTTAAATTTTTCTTCTTATTTATAACATTATAAACATCATTTTCACAACTCCCTCTCCCTCTTCTCTCCCCCTCTCTCCCTCTCTATTTATCTATCAATCTCTATCTCATAGGCACTGTACATTTTCGAGAGAGGAGAGAGAGAGAGAGAGAGGGGGATACCTACAGTAATCATGGTCAGACGAAACTTTTTTGAAGAGATGCCGCAGCATGCCAATTTCATGTTTTTTTTTATGTATTAAACGCCATTTTCAAACTCTCTGAAAATGGCAGGGCCTATGAGAGAGAGAGAGAGAGAGAGAGAGAGAGAGAGAGATTGAGAGAGAGAGAGAGAGAGAGAGAGTCCTAACAGTAAACATGGTCGGACGAAACGTTTTGCGGCACCCATTGCCAATTCCTTTGCCATCATTGTAAACATCGTGCTTAGATCATATTCAAAATGGATGTTTTTTTTTTTTTTACTAAGAAAGAACAATATTGCTATTTGTTTTTTATTATTTCATCACTTTGTTTAAAGATGATATCGTCCAAAAACTTGTCCTTACAAGTTATTACACTCTTGAGGCCCTACCCTGAGGTTTTGTTTTTGCTGCGATACGAAAAAAAAAAAGAAAGAAGAAAAACAAAATAATTCAATGAGGACTAATTATGCCAAAAAAAAATAATACATAGGAGAATAATTAGGTAACAGATATAAAACAGTATTAATACTGATAGACGAATGCCAATAAACTGGCACAAAGGAATATATACTAGACGTAATTGGTATGAAAAGTGTCCCCATGGGAATTTTTGAAAGAGATTACATTTTGACTACGTGACAAATGCTACAATGTACAAACTAGATTTTGCCCTTGAAAATGCGACACTTAAAATTTCTCTGTATTTCGAGACAAAAACAGATTACCCAATCCGGGTCAGAAACCCTGAATCATGATGATTGAAATCTATGCTAAAAGTCCTTATATATATATATATATATATATATATATATATATATATATATATATACTAAATCCCAAAAAGTAAAAAATAGATCTACAAAAATTTACATACCCCCACCGGATATTTTGCGCCCCCACCAAAAACCGATAGGAGGGGGGGGGGTCAAAGTTAAGAGACCTCATAAAAAAATCAGAAAGTTTTGAAATAAAATAAATTGATGTATTATAAAATCATTTATTGAATAAATCAACACTTTGAAAAATTTCATTAAAACGGATAATTCCTGATTAGTTTTGGTAATTTTTTTCAATCGCCCCCCCACCCATGTTTTTGGTGGAGGCGCAAAATATCGGTGGGGGTTATGTAAAGTTGAAACTAATTACAGTATAAGTAAAGACAAAATACTGAAGGTGTAAATAGAAAGGGAAAAAAATTAAGGGAGCTTATCCTGGTAGAAAATAAATACCGAAAATCGAAAAATAAAATGTAAAATAAAAACTAAAAAAAATATTTTGTAGATCTTTTTTTAAAAACTTTTTTGGATTTAATTGACTATTATCCCATAAAAGAAAAAAATATACATCGATATTTGTTCTGTTTAAAAGGAGGGGGTCCTAAATTTTCAAATATGTGTTTCTAAAATATTATTAGATAACAATAATAAACTAAAGTAGTTATTTAAATAGATATTTGTTTTTAGAAATCTAAAAATAGGAAATTGAAACTTAAAATTTAGGCGTTTCATACTTTAAATAAATTCTAAATTATTAATTTACCATAACAGAAATACCTAATTAGTCAGAAAGTTTTGAAAATAAAATAACTAACTACAATATAAATTCATTTATTGATAAATCAACACTGAACATTTCATTAAAATCTGGATTGTCCTATTTTTTCCGTAATCTTTTTCAACGGGGTAGGGGATAAATTCATTTTGTAAAATACAGATTTTACGTCATCTTAGGACAGCGCTGACGGTGCATGTTTACGTCCCATTTCTAGTATATATATATATAATATATAATATTTATATATATATATATATATATACTCGATAGATGAAGAAAAAACTCTAAACTTGCTTCATTACATAATTTATTTCACCGATAACTACGGCATCTTCAGGTATCACAAGAACTGACTCTACTGAGAATTTCCCAAAGTAACAGTCGCTTTTAACATGTATCATTTTGGGGGAGGAGGGTTTGGTTGTCTTTAGTTTGAACATGGCAGGGATTCGTTTCTTGAATGCAGGCGGGGGGAGGATGTATGCTTTTACGGCATGTCAACCCTTGTTTTATGCTGAAGACGCCTTTGTTTAATTCATTCTTGTTAGGTATTCAATTTTTTTAACTTATTTTTAAACACACTTTTTAAAACTCATTTTTTAATCTATTTAACCCATAGATGAGGTACTAACACGTACTCCATACTCCCCATAGCTACATAATTAGAATCTCATCTCTAGATACGGCTAAGCATTATACCCAAGACACTCAGTCACCGACTATGATAAAAAGGGTTGGGGGTTGCCATAAGAGCAAAACGGTCGGGACTATCGTATTGGTGCTAGGTCTTGACGTGACAAGCGGATCTATCGTGACCAGCCGATTGATGGGAGGGACCTTTCCGACCGCACGTCTAGCCCAAGTAAAGGCCAAAGTAGAGCGTTGCATGTCATGGACTGCTCAGCCACCAGGATTCCGTATCACGGGTTGCCACCCAAGGTTACCTGGTGGTCCTCATTTGTATCATTCATTGAGAGAAAAAATTATGCCGTGTTTTGATCCATTATTAATTCAACTTAAAAAAATAATATTAAAAAAAAAACTTTTTGTGTGGGGGTGGGCGCGGAAAACTCAGCCTCAGTTTAAAATATCTTTGAAACGAGAAACAAAGTTCTTTTTACTTTTACTAAATTTTATAGATGAGTTGCAAAATGTCAGCAGATAGTTGTGATTAGAAGAAAATAAAGAGGAAAGTACTTAGAGATAATGGTATATATGAGTTTATCCAAACCCATTCGCACGAGCAGGATCCGACACATGGTCAATTTTTAAACGGAGTCTAACAGGTTTGAATTCAGAGTTTTCCTTTACTTAGACCGGCCGCCATTCCAAGGATAAAGAGCCCAGTCTTCCCTACAAAGCTTCCCAGCAATGATATATATAGAGAAGGAGAAAGTATGGATACATTTTTTTAGCTATTTCGGCAATATTACAATGTACCTACACGCATATACATTATATATACTTAATACAGCTAAAGGCCACACACTGGTAAGATATCCAGTGGAGATTATTTTCTAACAACACAGCGAATGAAAAACAGAATACCTGATATAATATATATATATACCAACTAGTTAAACACTGATAAAAATCAACATGTTTTAATGCTAACCATGGTACACTTGCTTTTATATATACGGTCATTGGTGAGTGCAAAATTTGTCTTATTTCTGTTAGGAAAGGTTTTATTTTCATTTATTTTATTACTTTATTTTATTTTTATTTTGTTTCACATGCGAAATGACTCTCTTCCCCTCCTTCCTATTCCACGACGACCAGATTAGAAGATAAATAGAAATGTCTGGGACAGACTCCTGTTAAACACTGATAAAAATTGCCATGTGGACTTATACAAAGTCATAGCTTAGATAATTCAACAGCATCGCTAAACCAGTATATGTGCACATGTACGTACATCTGTATGTATGTATGTATGTATTATGATTATGTATGTATTTTATGTATACATGTGAATGTATCTATACATGCACGTGTGTGTACATATGTAAATGGGTATATAAATGTGCCTAATTTGTTTTTTTCAAGGGCGGATGGGCTCTAGGGAAGCCAGCGACCATCCACACCGACAATAGTATCATTGGGGTGCTTACTACTCACGTAAATCCCCAAATGAGTTAGATGGGACTCCTCAGCTGGTCGGCAACCCATCTAGGACAAGGAAATGTTATAAAACCACCGCTGTCTAGCGGCTTTACTTCATCCCAAGGAAAGGCTAGGGGAGTAAACTCCGAAAACAAATCCGGAGCTGGAGTTCCTAAGGTGGAGTGATGCTGAACTTTAGCGCTACCTAGCAACGTCTGCGACACTGTCGCTGCCAAACTGCATTGGTTTCTTACCTTTCCTTTGGACCAAGGCAGCTGTGTGAAGATGGGGGGGGGGGCTGTTGTTTGGGCGACAGCTCATCCTCCATATAATGTGCCCAGGCTACTTAGTTCCACTATTAAATGGATGTATGTGCCGACACAACACAGAAAGTGGCAGTTTACCGGTTATAAGCTCTACCGATGGGCGAAGGAAACGCCTTTGTTACCCTTCCTGTTTTACACTAAGATATGTAAATCAGGACTTGTGCTAAGTTTTCACTGTGTGATGAATGTTTTTCTTTCATAATACAATGTTAATTAATATTGATAACAAGCTGGGAGTTTTACAAAGCTGAAATGAAAATATCTGACACCTGGCAACACTGAGTACAGCAAAATGTATAGGCTTGGTATATGGATATTTAAAAACTGACCTTGTGTCACACCCTGTTCGTGGATGAGAAAATACATAATTATATATATATATATATATATATATATATATATATATCATATTTTTAGAAAAAAAAAACAAACTTCTGTCACTGAGTAACCAGCATGTTGATAGATTGATTTTAATGGCATGTCAACCCACCTTGGGTAATTTCATGCCTAGAGAATTGTGGTCTTTGTATGTTCATATTTACATTTTTTATGGAGTTGTTACTTATTTTTTATTGCACATGGTCCTATCTAATCTTATTACAGTGGAGATTATATGCTTTTCTTTAATGCAAGCTACGTCACCACCAATTTCACAATTCCCTTAGTTATTTATGTTTTATTTTCAATGACCATTAAATAATCATTATTTAATTCTAATTAGCATTTTATTTATTAACAGAGACTCTATTAAAGTCGAGCTGGGTTAGATTTACTTCAAAACAGTCCATGTTATTAGTCCGTTTAAAATCCTGCAATGTTTGTTGTATATCACTAAGAAATAAAGGTTTACATAGTATATGGTGTAGATAATTTACATGTTAGTTTTAACAAAACCGGGTTGAATAAATGATTACTTGGTGTTATTGATTTCTTATATAATTGTATTATTTTCCTATGCATTAAAAGCAATCATATGTATATGTTTTTAGGATAAAGAAAATTAAAATAAAATAACAAATTTTAATATTTTTGCATGAGTTCTTATTTAATTTTATTAGTCTTTTTATTAGTCTTTCTAATTCAATGTAATATTTTAGTACATAAAACTTAAATACTTGCACCCAGAAGCTGCATATTTTTGCTAGTATGAATAATTTTGAAACGGATCCATTTGAACCATAAATGGGACCCTATATAGCGTGGTCAGTGGTGACTATTGTGCTGGTGAGGTTATTTGTCGGCTGGGGTGGGAAACACAAAAACACAACTCTACTTTTACTGTTAGGGCCTTTCCTTATTTCATTCTTACTCCATTTAGTCTATGAGGCTGTGGAAGCAGCATATGGCAAAGTGTATGATAACCATAGAAAATGACCTCAAGATCAGTCATTTCATACACAAATGATTATAATTAATTCAAAGGTTTGAGATATGCTTATGTATCTCTATTATTAACCAAATATTATTTTCATTATAGCTCAATAATTTTTAAGTTGCCCTTTTTGTTATTGCTTTAGAATTAATTAGACAATAGACTAAATTACCAGACTGTATGTTGGTATCTAACACATATTTTATAAGAATATATATATATATATATATATATATATATATATATATATATATATCTACTACATAAGTAGTAATTTTCTGTCTGTCTCTGTATAACCAGTTGATACCTACACCAGTGATCCGATCATGATCAAACTTTACAGACATGTTAGGCTTACATTCAGATACAGGACTAAATGGGCTTCAATAAAAAATCAATAATAGAAACCCCAGGCGATATTTACAAAGAGGAAGGAGAAGAAATTTCATTGAGAAAAGGGGAAGAGGAGTTACTACTACGCTTCTCCTCCCTCTCTCATTGTTTACCGTAATTCTTGAATGTTTCATTTGTTACTACTACTCCTACTACTACTGTATAATCTAATTGTTAAAAAAAATACCTTTACGATAAAAAATGAAATAATCAAACAGTTTATCTTTAAAATTAATGTAATAATGTTATTTACTTTATTGTTAATGGTTGATAGTTTTTAGGGCATTAATATATCTTCTCGGTAAAATATGTTCATCGGTACCAGTGATGCTGATAGCTTTCTGATTTAGTGCGTCCTGAGACGCACATATTTGTTTTGAATGAGTCCCCGGGAAAATTTATGGGTCCCAACTAAAGCCGTCTAACTCCTACCTTGTAACCTATCCTGTGTAATTCGTTTCTAAGAAAATATTGAAATGTATTTACAGTTAGTTTGAAACCGCCAGGGATGCAGGACAGGTACCTATCAGCATCTCTGGGTCCGGTGGTTGTTCGAAGCAGCGATTATTTCTTATGGGAACCCTTTATTGGAATCAGAGTCGTAATGTTCATAATCTACGTCTATACGGGCAATGATTAAAGGAATCATTTTAAGAAATTAAAACAATTTTCTTTTAGTTAAATAACGTAAAACTGGATGGAAAACGGACTTATAAATTAAACAATTATTGATAGTTCCACACACAAAAATTATTCTGCCGTAAACACACCTAGCAAAGTTTGCTGTTAAAAATCCAGTGTGGGCACCCAAGTTTGCTAGCATTTTCAGACGCACTCTGGGAACTACGAATAACCCCACCTTTCCGGGTACTGCAACTAGTTTTAGATAAAACAATTATTTCATAAATAAATATTTTGAATCTTTTTTTGTTTAATGATACAATATCTAAACAATCTTTGACACTGGCATTGTCTATCTATATATTAATATGCTAGTACCTACCTACGCGTGTCACACTTTACCCCCCTCCGATCCGTAGATTGAAAAGATGAGAGAGAGAGAGAGAGAGAGAGAGAGAGAGGGTTAAATCAAGATTATTATACTTTTTACAAATTGAACTATTTTATAAAATATCCATATCAAATGTTATAATAGTTAAATTATAATTATAATTATAATACTCTTGTTCCTTAATCTTCCGACCGTTAACATATTACAACAACCTCTGGTTAAAAATGAGATTGTCCAAATCGTCCAAGATGAAATCCAAAAATGTAAATCTTGATTATCTGGTTTCTCTTATCCGCCGAAATCTTGTTTTTTTTCTATGAGTGTCGTCACCTCAGCTAAATAATAGATCATTCCATTTTTATCATAAAGAAAGTAAGGAAAGAAAATGGTCATGCTACACAAAAAAAAAAAATATAAAATGAAAGAAAGAAAGAAAGAGAGTAGGGGAAAGAGAGAGAAGTGGTAATGCTAATCTGTTTCAATCGAGCATAATGAAAATATAGAAAGAAGAAAAGAAAGAAAAAGTGAGAGAGAGAGAGAGATTTAAATCAAGACTATTATACTTTTTACACATTGAACTTTTAGTAATAGCTCTTAAGTAAACATATCAAACGTTGTAATCATTAAATTATCATACTGTGATATATCCACAGGTTATGCTAGTAGTTGAATGATCATACTGTGGTGTATCATCAGGTCCAGCTAGTATCCATTATTTTAGGAACTAGGATTTTTTTTAAAGCAAAAAGATAACCAGCCCGCATCAACGTTATTAAAAGTAGTAATTAATTCCGATAAATCTACAATTTTAAAGCCATTTATCCAGTTGGTAATTTCCTATAGATAGTGAATGTAAAGATCCAAAGTTGAGGAAAAAAGGTTGGGGAGGGGGGAATAGTGTGGCATCAAAACCACTTAATAATCACCACCTTTTAAATCTTATTATAATGGAGATTCGGTGTCGGTCTGTCTCTAACCGAAACTACGTCTCTGCTTACGTCACAATACCCTAATAAATTACGTAAGTTCATCAATGAGTATTTAATTTATTGTCAAAATCATTAATACATAGAATACATCTTATTCATTAACTATGAAAATCTGAGTTTGATTTGCCTCAAAACAGCCCATGTTATTAGTGCGTTTAAAATACTGCAATGTGTCTTAGATATCACTAAGAAATAAAAGTTTGCATAATATATGGTGTGGTTAATTTGCATACTAGTTTAAACAAAACCGGGTTTAACAAATAATTACATGGTGTTATTGATCTCTAATATTATTGTTTTATTCTCCAACATATTGAAATCAATCCTATGAATAATTTTATATAGAAACCAATTAAAATATGATTAGAATAAGTGTGATCTTCTTTATATGCGTTCTTACTTAATTTTGTTAGTCTTTCGGATTTAATACATTTTATTACATCAAAACTTAAATACTTACGCCCGGAGGGGGTGCATATTCCCACTAGTAAAAATAACATATGTTCTACAAAGAATAAAATTAACATAAAAAGCTGCTTTTTAAATCATTTTGGGGTTCAAAGTCTAATCCTTTGTATCTTTGTGAGTTAGTCTAAACAGGACATGTGTCACATTCCAATCAGATCAGATAGCAAAACCAGTTGGGATTGATGGTTTCTTATCTGCAAGGATCAATACTATCAATAGGTATGATTATAAAACTTATTGCTAGATTAGTTATTGTTTAAAATTTGTCGACCTAATACAAAGTAAAGTGTGTGTGTGTGTTGCATATGTGTATAGGGGAAGTGCAAGGTTCCTGGCGCGGGAATCAAGAGGATAGCACTCTAAAAATGTTTGGGAATCACTTTTTTTAGGTATTGTTTTGGTTAGAGTCAATTCTATGGTGATTTGTTTTGCACCTTTTTATCGGGCAATTTGCTCCGCACTCTTTCAAATGCGTGGCCCCAAAAGCAGGGGTTGGCAACCTTGCTCCCTACTGTTGCTATGTAATTTTTTTTAATGATACTTACCCGGACCCACATACTTACCTGATTTAGGAGTCTCGGTGCCTGATCCGGTAGGTGAGCTAAAAGAGATCGCGTGGTCCCAGGAAGCCGCCCCTCCTAACAGGCAGCATCTGTCCCTCGTCTAAAAGGGCTAAGGGTCGGATTTATTGCATAGTGCCCGTGGCGCCCCTCAAGGAAACGATACATTTTTTTTGCACTGGCCATCACATGAGCTTCGGTTTGTGCCTGACATTAAAAAGACTTCATGTCAACTAGGGACGTCCAATCTGACGTGTAAAATTTACCCCTATATTTAACACAATGAAACTTGAATAAAGGTTGATATTATCTTCGAAATTTGTGGATCATTCAAAAGAAAAAACATTTAAAAAATTTTTTTCAGCTTACGGAAATAATGAAAATTATGAACGAAAACAAAGTCTACATTTTCGCACCAGTAAATCAATTGAAATTTAACGTAGCCAAAACCAAGTTACGACTACAGGCTTTTAAAAAATTCTATGAAAAATCAATTAATGGTCAAATTTCATGAAAAGTTCGATACTTATTCACTTTTTGATGAAATTATGTTTAAAATAGTTTTTTTATTAAAATATATTAGGGGAAATATTTGTTACGAGCTCTCCCCCACCCTATTTTATTTCATGAAATCGGAAAAAATCAAGCGATAAAAACGATTTTTAATTTTTTCTATAAAGAGCCTGAATAATTATATCAGAAGATTTTATGAATTTTATAAAATATAGGTTATTTATTGTAGTAAAAAAAAAAAAAAAATCATGAATTCTGAAATAAAATTTGCTAAAAAATGTCAATATTATTCTTTGAAAACCTTTTGCTTTTTTAATTGATATATATTCTATTGAATTGTCAAGAAAAAACTTTTTTTTCAAAGAAATTAATTTTTAAGAGATTTTAATTTCTTTATGTGATTAAATAATTTTTTTTAATGTTTAAAAATCTATTTATTTGTATACAAATCTAATTTTTCACTAATATTTAGATATAACACTGAATTTTAGAATTCTGGCTAACGAAAAAAATTGACCTAACCACGATATATCAGTATTTTTAAGAGAATTTGTAATTTTCATTGTTGAATAACAATGTTTGCTTCTTAGAATGTACGGAAGTGCATTGTCTCATTGAACATTAGTTATGTTTCTTGAATTCCTTCACAAAGTACAAGCGAGGCGAGTTGCATTTTTGATTCCAGTTTGTTTTTTCGCGTAAAATATTCTGTTTTAACTACCTTTTTGCAAGAAAAGTACTTTAAAAAATTATTTTATCAGTTTTTCACTTTTAAATTTTTTTTTCAAATTTTAATATTATTGTTACAATTAGTAAAACACTTAATGTGTTTTTTTATTTGGAGCCTTGCATTATTTGGTTCAGTTAGACTATAATTTCACTGTTTTGACTGTTACTTCTATTGGATTATAGATTATTTATTAAAACAAACAATAAAAAGGAATTTGCAATTTTCAACAATACTCAATTTTCTGATATATCTTCAGAATTATTCATCAATAACAGATTTGATAAATCTACTTTTGAAGATATTTTAAAAATCTTTTCTCACTATATGAAATGCCAATATTTTTGGATTGCTGGACTTTTTGATTATTCTTACCACTTCATTGATCTATAATAATAATAATAATAATAATAATAATACAATTAGTAAAATACTTATGGTCTTTTCTTTGTTTCAGTTTGACTATAAGTTCAACAACTAAAAGAATATTTAGGAGTTATTCCGAAACTCCACCACATTTAAAAAAAAGATTCTTTAAAAAATCGCTGAAAACCAATAATCGGTTATTGCTTAATGCATAAGAAAACAACTGTTATGTCGATTATAGTCACCCGCAGATTTAAAAGTATAATCGTTAAAAGGAGATAGTATGTAAGTGTTGTAAAACAAACGACCCCCTTGAGAAAAAACGGACTGTTTTACTTATTTTTCAAGATAACGGTGAGTAATTTTTCCACGGTCGGATAATTTGATCTTTGAATTAACTGTTTTTTTTTTTTTTTTTAACTCTTTTTGTTCGTTATTTCTTTTTTGCAAGATTAAAAAAAAAGTTCAAAAATATTTACATTTCTTCTCTCAATATGGCCTAAACTGATCACGTGACCTATTTTGGTGGTACCTAATAAATGTTCATTCTGTGAGAATGTTGGGGGAAGTTTTCTTTTATCGTTGAGAAGAATTTGCTTAGATCATAGATGAATGAACACTTAAAAACAAGTACCTATGTCCTCTTTCTGTATATAGTCATTTACTAAGTTTAGGTTACTAGTGGCATAGAGCCCGAGGTAAGGGGTACCCAGAGAGAATCGAACTCGCAAGCTACTGCATCGTGCAGAAGATATTAAAATTCATCTGTTGCTGTTAATTCTGGCGTTTTATTTTTAACTGTGTTGTCATTTTTTTTATTGTACCGAGAGATTTTTGGGGCTCTTTTTCTTTTTCAGTCTGTTTTTAGAGTTTATCAGATCTTCAGAGCTCGTTGAATTCTAGGATCTTTAGCAAACCATATACAATGATTTTTAGACAATCATTACAATCCCTCACAAGCAAATTTCTTCCATAGGAGGTCTCTCTCTTTACAAAAATCAGTACACCCTTCTACGGAAGACGAAACTTTAAAAATCAACACTGAGAAATTCATTTTTTTTACGAGCGTTCTATTTGTAAAAAAATAAATCATAGCGTCCCTCTACTTCGGGTCTTTCCGTCATCTAATGGGTTGTATACGTAAAATGCGATTCTAATGCCTTTATCTCTTGTGCGCACTTCTACATCAATACCGATTTTTATTTACTGTGCTACATAGTGAGCACAGAGTAATTCCATCAAAGGTGACAGTGTTTGCTCTGAAAAAGCAACATCTATGCAGAAAAATATCCCAATTGATTGAGAGGGATGATGGAAGACTATCCCACTTGGTTAAGGGGAGGAAATATAGAAGAATATCTCATTTATTCGAAGGGAGGATTTCCCCCTTTGTTGCGGGGAAGGTATGTGAATGAGTGTAATATGCGAAAAAACTGACGAAAGATAAGCAGAAGGGTAACATTAGGTACCACCAATTCAAGTCAAATCTGACAGAACTAGTGTCACCTACCACCACTGAAAGAAAAAATAAAGAAAATACCAAATATTAGGGAATTAACTGATTTTAATGAAATGTTCAGTGTTGATATATTAATGAATGAAAGTTATAATGCACCAATTATTTTATTTAAAGACTTTCACATTTTTTTCCAGGTCGCTTAACTTTGCAACCCGTCCCTGCTTATCTTTGGGGCAGAACATTCATATTGGGTATTTAAGACTGACTATTTTTTATATAAATAAAAAGCGAAAAGACTAAAGATAGGGAGGGAATGAAAATTGACTGGAAAGTGAAGAAAAATACTAAAAATCGGAAAATTTAACTTAAAAAAAAAAAAAAAAAAAAAAAAGGAATTTTTTTTACCAGGGTTTTAATTCTCTGATGTATATGAAACATAATTTTCTTTTTTATTATCAGAAAAAAATCTATATATCATTTTTTTTCTTGCTTGAATATGGGGAGGCGGTCATCTTAAACTAAGATTTACGTTAATGTTCTTTTATAGCTGACAAATTTTAACATCTTATTAAATAAATATTTTTACTAATCTGAATATATAAATTTTAATGCTAGAAATTGAACGGTTATAATTTAAAATGAATTTTATTTATTTATTAGATATAAAAAATCGACTAAAAATTATGAAAGCAGAAATCAATAACAATTATTCTAATATCTTTTAAATTTTGAATTGCTTCCTTAAAAGATTTTTGTTTAATGTTTTCATATAAAAAGTTAAAAATCTTATCAAAATCGGATAATTGTTAATTTTTGTTATCGATCAGGATCAGTGAATTGGTATTGTAAAAATTTATATTTCTGGGTTACCATACTTTCAAAATATTTGACAGGAAAATTTTTTTAAATATAAGATTTGTATTTGTGAAAAAGCTGGGATGGTTTTCTGGGTGTTTGAAAAAAAAAAAAAACAAAAACAAAGGATATTACAAGGATATAAAATATAAACATCTGAGTAAGTTTTCTGCCTATAGTGTATGTAATGTTTTTGTTATTGATTTCTAAGACGTGTTTAAAATTTTCAGTAACGTGTTTGTTTTAAGTTTACATAATTTTTGCCGAATTTAAATGTTTAAAATGTATTAAAAATTAATTACATGTGTAATATTTTTTCCTTTTTTTTTTTTTTTTTTTTACTGAAGCCTCGTTACTATTTTATTTTTTTACTAAAACTAAAATTTGACCTTAAATAATCGATTTAAGTAATTTTAATTCGTTTTTTTTTTTTTAGTGTAAAAACAAAAAACAAAAAAATGCATTTTTGATCATCCACATATAATAGGTATGTACAAAAATGTGCGGCTTGCAATATGGGGGATCGCTTGAAATTCTTCAAAACATCAACTAATAAGCCAATTTTAATAAACTTTTCGGTATATAAAGTAATAGAAGAACTTTTATTGTATTAAATGTTTCCTCTAAATTGAAAAGGCTAAGCATTTTTTCGTTAATTTTTGTTTCACGCATTGACCCCCCTGCATATTGTGAACTATAAGTTTCTTCGTAATTTTTTATCAATCAAAATGAATTTTACATTTTTTTGGAAAGAGAATTCAATGACGGAACATATGCAAAAAAGAAATAGTTAAATAAATAAAAAAAAAATTGATGATACGATAAATTCGGTAGAACGTTTTACATTTTAAGGTTCGTATATTAGAAAAAAAAAAAATTTTTAATAGTTAGTTTATTTTTTTTTAATCAAAAGATTAACGTATTTACTTTTTTTTTTATTTTAGAGACTTAAAAATTTATAAATGTAAAATAAATACTCTAATAATATTTCACTGGATAAAGTTGTATTTTTTTAATTAAAGAAAAAAAAATTATTAAAAAGATATAGTTAAAAAATATGAGATTCAATTTGACTGATCTATATGAAAAAAAAAAAAAATCGAAAATGATTCTTGAAGTAAAAATTGATCTCTTACGTTACAGGAGCCTTTACATCGCAATATTTGTATCTGAAACTGTCATCTAGTGCTGACTGCTGTTAATAATACTGTGGTGAAAATTACACTTACGACCTGCCATAGAAAATTACCTTACCTTATATTTTTGCGGGAAATATATGAAAAATAAACAATTAATCGAAAAATTATTTAAAACAATAAAAACTTACGTTATATGTAACAGATATGTTTTTTTCTTTATTTTTAACACATGAACTTGGATTTAAAAAATATTAAACGTAAAAGAAAAATGTAAAAAATAATTTTCCTTTTTTTTAATTAATGTTTGAAAATATTTTTAAAAGTATATACGCACTTATTTAGGTCAGAATTTTGTACATTTCTACTGTATAACAGTTTTTATATGATCTAAAAAAATAGAAAAATGAAAACACGCCCCCCCCAAAAAAAAACAAAAAAAAACACAAAAAACTATGAAATAAAGAAGGGAACCTAGAAGTCGGTATTTTGTTTTAGTCGATGCAAGCCATACAATAGCGAGCTCGGTGTTTAGGTGATAGTAAAATTTTTTTAGACTTCATAAAAGTGCGGGCATCAAAATCACAGCAATAATTACACACGTTTGAACTATCCATATATCTATAATCCAATTTTAAAAGTTCACACAAATCAAAAGAAGAGTGACAAATTGGACACCAGTTACCGTTCGAATAAATTTCCAATTCACGATTATGAAGCCTCGTTAAAAGACATGGATGTGGATAGAGTTCTCCGTTAAAGCATTCTGTGACGGTATTCGAGATATTATGTCGGCATACAAAATATACCTGCATTCCATTTATAATCTGCGTTCCGAAAGGGATAATTTCGTAGGTCTTTTTATCTCGAAAAGATAACACCTCGTTTTCTTCAGAAAGCGTGCACATTTTCGTGCAGATAGGGGCTTCATTGTCCCATGTATTATTAGGTGTACATAATAGTTTTCGCTGGCCAACAAGTTGGTATCCAGGCTGGCAAGAATATTCAATGGTGGAGAAATCTTTCGACAAAATATACGTACCGTTATTTACTTTGACGGCGCTACAGGTCTTTCTGCAGTGAATCGACGGCCTCCAGAATCCTTCAATGCAGGTGGAAAGACCAGATAACATTGTGTAGCCTGGTTTGCACGAGAAAATAACGCGCTGACTCTGATAAACCAGGGAGCCGACCGAAAGGTATTTAAACGATGGGACCAAGCGTACACCTTCTGATTGATTTTTAATATCAGGAACGATACACATCTTTTTGCAAACTGGTGCTGAAGTATTCCATCGGCCGTCAATATCACATCGTAGAACAGCATCTCCAATTATAGAGTATTTTCCTTTGCAACTAAATTCAACAGTCTTATTGACGGCTATTTCTTCCTGGCTCGACACGAAACCGTGTCGAGGTGACGAAAGCGGACGACAGCGTGACACATGACAGTTAGGAGATGGCAAGTTCCAGACAGCATTTTCTTCGCAGATGACTTTGTCAGTGCCGTTAATGTTGAAACCGCGGTCACACCAGAAGTACACAGTCGTGTTGTAATTATTGTCGTTAGTTGAAATGTGACCCCCTAGAGGTGCCTTTAAAGGAGGGCAGGTTGTAATTTGACAGTCGATCTCGTTAAAAATCCACTTTTTGTATTTACATTCCACTTGCAACAAATCGGGCTTCTGAGTCGTTTTGAAGTGACGATCGCATTCTTGAAATAGTATGAGTTTTTTTGCATCATAATTCAAAGAATAATTTAAGTGGCTGTTTGGTGAATTTGGAAAGGATCCACAGTTGAGGATGTTTATTATCTGACCGACGATATCATTGTTTAGAATCAACGGGTCACTGGTCTGGTTTTCACCGTGTTTACTCAATGTATGACGAATTAGAGTTTTTTGAATATCCTCGATCACGCCATACGTCTCAGCCGAGTATCCAGCTATAACACTTGGACGTAAGAGTGTGGCTAGAAAAACTACTATAAATAAACGGTGAGGAAAATGCATGTTGCAGTACCGAGATATGTTTCTCGTTTATTCCTATCCAATTACTCTTTGTCAATATATACTTGGTTTGATAATAATGACGTCATCTTTTCCGAGAAAAGTTAAATTTTTCTTCTTATTTATAACATTTATAAACATCATTTTCAAACTCCCTCTCCCTCTCTCTCCCCTCTCTCCCCTCTCTATTTATCTATCAATCTCTATCTCATAGGCACTGTACATTTTCGAGAGAGAGAGAGAGAGAGAGAGAGGGGGATCCTAACAGTAATCATGGTCAGACGAAACTTTTTTGAGGAGATGCCGCAGCCATGCCAATTCATGTTTTTTTCTTATGTATTAAACGCCATTTTCAAACTCTTGAAAATGGGCAGGGCCTATGAGAGAGAGAGAGAGAGAGAGAGAGAGAGAGAGAGAGAGAGAGAGAGAGAGAGAGAGAGAGTCCTAACAGTAAACATGGTCGGACGAAACGTTTTTGCGGCACCCATGCCAATTCCTTTGCCATCATTGTAAACATCGTGCTTAGATCATATTCAAAATGTATGTTTTTTTTTTTTTACTAAGAAAGAACAATATTTGCTATTTTGTTTTATTATTATCATCACTTTGTTTTAAAGATGATATCGTCCAAAAACTTGTCCTTACAAGTTATACACTCTTGAAGCCCTACCCTGAGGTTTTGTTTTTGCTGCGATTACGAAAAAAAAAAAAGAAGAAGAAACAAAATAATTCAATGAGGACTAATTATGCCAAAACAAAAATAATACATAGGAGAATAATTAGGTAACAGATATAAAACAGTTAATTACATGATAGACGAATGCAATAAACTGGCACAAAAGGAATACTATACTAGACGTAATTGGTATGAAAAGTGTCCCAATGGGAATTTTGAAAGAGATTACATTTTGACTACGTGACAAATGCTACATGTACAAACTAGATTTTGCCCTTGAAAATGCGACACTTAAAATTCTCTGTATTTTCGAGACAAAAACAGATTACCCAATCCGGGTCAGAAACCCTGAATCATGTGATTGAAATCTATGTAAAAGTCCTTATATATATATATATATATATATATATATATATATATATATATATATAAATCCCAAAAAGTAAAAAATAGATCTACAAAAATTTACATACCCCCCACCGATATTTTGCGCCCCCACCAAAAACCATAGGAGGGGGGGGGTCAAAGTTAAGAGACCTGAAAAAAATCAGAAAGTTTTGAAATAAAATAAATGATGTATTATAAAATTCATTTATTGATAAATCAACACTGAAAATTTCATTAAAATCGGATAATTCCTTGATTGTTGGTAATTTTTTTTCAATCGCCCCCCCACCCATGTTTTTTGGTGGGGCGCAAAATATCGGTGGGGGTTATGTAAAGTTGAAACTAATTACAGTATAAGTAAAAAGACAAAATACTGAAGGTGTAAATAGAAGGGAAAAAATTAAGGGAGCTATCCTGGTAGAAAATAAATACCGAAAATCGAAAAATAAAATGTAAAATAAAAACTAAAAAAAATAATTTTTGTAGATCTTTTTTAAAAACTTTTTTGGATTTAATTGACTATTATCCCATAAAAGAAAAAAATATACATCGATATTTGTTCTGTTTAAAAGGAGGGGGTCCTAAATTTTCAATATTGTGTTTCTAAAATATTATTAGATAACAATAATAAACTAAAGTAGTTATTAAATAGATATTTGTTTTTAGAATCTAAAAATAGGAAATTTGAAACTTAAAATTAGGCGTTTCATACTTTAAATAAATTCTAAATATTAATTTACCATAACAGAAATACCTAATTAAGTCAGAAAGTTTTGAAATAAAATAACTAATACATTATAAAATTCATTTATTGATAAATCAACACTGAACATTTCATTAAAATTGGAAAATTCCCTGATTTTTCGTAATTTTTTTCAATCGGGGTAGGGGGTAAATTCATTTTGTAAAATACAGATTTTACGTCATCTTAGACAGCGCTGACGGTCATGTTTACGTCCATTTCTAGTATATATATATATATATATATATATATATATATATATATATATATATCGGTAGATGAAGGAAAAAACTCTAAACTTGCTTCATTACAATAATTTATTTCAACCGTATTACTACGGCATCTTCAGGTAATCACAAGAACATGACTCTTACTGAGAATTTCCCAAAGTAACATCGCTTTTAAATGTATCATTTTGGGGGAGGGAGGGTTGGTGTCTTAGTTTGAAATGGGCAGGATTCGTTTCTTTGAATGAGGCGGGGGGAGGTGTATGCTTTGGATGAGGTGTGGCTTAGGTGGGGGACCGATTCCTTGGGGAAACAGTTGTAAAAGTGTACATACAAAATGAGCAGAATTAAAAGACTAGAAATAAGGAGAAAAACAATTAAAAAAATGAAAGCAAATAAGAGGTGGGAGGTAGATTCTAAAAGTAAAGAATTAAATAATAAACAATAAAGAAATAAGAAATAAAAAATAAGAATGTAAAGTCAAAAGATTTTGAATGATATAAAGCAAAATAGAATAAAATTGAATACAGTAAGAGAATAACAGGTAAAAGATATAACATACTATAAGTAATAACTAAAAGATAGAAGCATAACAAATGAAAATGAAAATAAAAACCTAAACACCCAAAAAAATGGTGATATAATACCTAATAAATAATAACTAATATAAAAAGTAAAAATATAAGACAATAAAGTAAAGTTAAAGATTAAAAATTAAAAATTAAAAATTAAAAAATGAGAACTAAAGGTAAAAAATAAAATATAAACTATAAAAGGTAAAAGATAAAAGTTAACAATTAAAAATTATAGAAAATAACAATAGAAGTAAAATTAGAATTAAATCAAAAGTAGAAAGTCTAAAAGTTAGGAACTAAGAGTTAATAGTAGTAAAAATAATAATAATAATAATAATAATAATAATAATAATATGTGTCAAGAAAGGAAGGGGGAAGAGGTCTTGCCAACATAGAGGACTGCGTAGAAACCACAATCCAACAACTTGAAAATTACACAAGAAAGAGCAAAGACAAATTACTTATGGCGGCCAACAATAGAAGTGATAGATGGACAAACAGAAAAACAACAAAGACTAGAAAACAGAAATGGGAAGAAAAACAATTATATGGACACTTCAAACGACAAATCGGAGAGGTTGTACATGAAAAGACTTGGACATGTTTAAGAAAAGGAAACCTCAAAAGAGAAATTGAATCACTAATAATTGCTGCACAAAATAATGCCATAAGGACAAACTATATAAAAGCGAAAATTGATAAGACCCAACAAAATAGTAAATGTAGACATTGCGGTAATAGAAATGAGACTGTAAACCATGTACTCTGCAAATGTAGCAAACTAGCACAACAGGAGTACAAGACTAGACACGACTGGGTTGGAAGGGTGATCCACTGGGAATTATGCAAAAAAATTAATTTTGACCATACAACAAAATGGTATATGCATAAACCAGAATCTGTTCTTGAGAACGAAACGCATAAAATTCTCTGGGACTTTGAAATAAAAACGGATCACCTTATCCAAGCAAGAAGACCAGACCTAGTGTTGATTAACAAAAAAGAAAGAACTTGTCAACTGGTGGATTTTGCAGTTCCAGCAGATCACATGGTGAAGCTAAAGGAAAATGAAAAAATGGACAAATATCTGGACCTTGCCAGAGAACTGAAAAAGTTATGGAATATGAAAGTGAAAGTGATACCAATTGTAGTTGGTGCACTTGGAACGGTCCCAAAAGGATTGGAAAAGGGTTTGGAAAGTTTGGTAATCAGAGGAAGGATTGAAACCATTCAGAACACTGCACTGCTGCAATCTGCCAAAATACTCAGAAGAGTTCTGGAGACCTGAGGAGACTTGCTGTCACTCAGACTCCAGTGAAAGACCATCAGCTAATGCTGATGTGAAAACTCAAAAGGAGCAAATAATAATGACAATAATAATAATAATAATAATATTGATAATAATGACAATAGTAATCAAAATTAACAACACTATATTATAAAATTATGATTAACATAAGATTAAAATCAAAGTGAAACACATAGTAAGGAATGATAATAATAATAATAATAATGTTGGCTCAAACTTTCATTTCAGATACTCAACACAAGATGAATCATCCCCAGGAAAAAGAATTAATAATCAGTATACCCATGATATCAAACAGGGGGTAGATGATCAACCTTATATGCATGTAGGCTGCTGTTGCTTTTCTTGTTCTTTCAGATGTACAAGGAAAAATGGTATCGCAGCCGGGAGACGACCCAGTGACGTGCCAGCCGAGAGACGACCCAGTGAACCGAGAGACGAAGAAAAGTGTGGACCAAAGAAAATAACATACAAGTACTTCATTGTTATTTTAAGAGCAACCCAACACAGAGAGGTTATAGAAAAAGAATGCTTCAGATTTGGAATGACAACAAAAATTTCAACACAACCAGCCAAAGATTGGCAGACCAAGCAAGAATGATCCTGAATAAAAAAATGTTCTCTGATCTTGAGATAATAGAGATATGTGGACAGGAAAATCAAGGAATACAAATCAATCAGGAAACAACTAAGCAAAATGAACAACATGCTGGCAATCAAAACCTTGTACAACCTACCTTAACAACACAGGAACTAACACAAGAACAGAGAATAGATATAGAACTTATACAACAAATCATGGCTGATAAGAAGAGTACATTACCATCCCTAAGAAACATAGAATGGAAAAAAGTCAAGAAAGAAACTGAAAGGATAAACAAAATATTAATGAACATCCCAACAAACAATATCACTGACCTAAACAACCTTATCTATGCAGGAGCAAAGCTAGTCTGCGATAGAATTGGTGAACCCCTACGAAACACAAATAGAGAACCAAACAGAAGCACAAAAGATGGATGGGAATTTAGATTGGAAGAACAAATAAAAAAATTACGACAACAAACAAATACTTTAAACAAAAACACAAATACACATGTAGCTAAAAAGGTTAAAAGACAACAGCAAATTAAAATGGAAGAAGTAAATCAAAAGATACCAGCTATAGAAGGAAGACTTAAAAGATATCGAGAAAGAACCAAACAGTACAAACAAAATAGGACCTTCCAAAACAATGAGAAGAAATTTTATGAACAATTTATTGCCAATTCAGTCTCCACTGACGATGACATCAACAGCAGAATCGCGAGAGCGGCGGCAGTCATGGCGAAACTGAGCCAACGGGTATGGGACAATGCCAGCCTTACCAAGAGAACCAATCTGCGGGTCTACAGAGTGTGTGTTCTCAGTACTCTCCTATGCAGTAGCGAAGCCTGGATCAGGTATTCACGTCACATGAAGAAACTGGACAGTTTCCACCTACGCCGCATTCTACGCATTCGCTGGCAGGACAAAGTGCCCAACACAAACGTGCTGGAACGAGCAAACATAAACAGCATGCCCGCCATCATCTGCGAGAGACGCCTGTGTTGGCTTGGCCATGTCAAGAGGATGGACAAAGGCCGCACCCCCAAAGACCTACTGTATGGTGAACTAGTAGAGGGCACCCAACCGGTAGGGCGACTACGCCTACGCTTTAAAGATGTCTGCAAGAGATACACGAAGACATGCCACATTGACATAAACACATGGGAAGCTTGTGCAGAAGACCGTACGACCTAGCGCCTCCTCGTCAAACAAGGAACGAAAAGAAGTGAAAAAGAGAGGAGAGAAGCCACCACAGAAAAGAGAGTTAAAAGGAAGGAGAGACAACAGCATCTCCGGAAAGCATCACCTTTTATTTGCAATCACTGTACCAGAGACTGCCATTCAAAAATTGGTCTGTTCAGCCACTCACGTAACTGTAGATAAAAATCGTCTTTAATAGACGGAAGGTTGCCAACTTAACACACACGCACACACACACACACACACATATATATATATATATATATGTTTAGTTGGCAAGAAAAATTTCTCTTCATAAAAATTATATATATATATATATTGACGGCCGCCAACTCAAGCGTAAACGCAACGCTCTTCTAAGGAATGGAGCACTTTGTGACGGCCTTTACACGCAAAGCGATGTGTGTATCAAAACAGTTAAAATCCCCTTCCCATTCTGTAAGTGAAGACAGCCTAATGGTTACGGTTCCGGACTGACACCCAACCGATCGGATTTCAATTCCGGCTGTAGGTAGCTTACAAAATGTCTAGCCACACTGAGGAGACTTGATAAGTCGAAACACGTGTCTGTGGATGACCCTATATATATATATATATATAATTTTATTTTTATGGAGAGAAATTTTTATTCATATAATTCGATTTGTACAGCTGTTTCGACCTAATTTGGTCTCAGCAGCAGTGTATACCTACGAAAATTTAAATTCTTCGTATTGCAATATCTATTTTTGCTTAAACTCACGATAGTATTTTAAAAGCATATTCTTTTAAAACGTTTTCATTAGTTTTCTAAAAATTTAAAACTTTTTTACCATTTGTATTAATTACAAAACAACTCGTTTTATCATTTTATTTACATTTAATATGTATATATATATATATATAAAACCCTATACTGGTGAATATCTTAAAACATTTTCATGATATTTTTATTTACATTTAAAATCTTATATTTAAAAAATGTTAATTTTTCTACAATCTTTTGTGCATGACAACAATTTAAATTAAAGTGAGTGTACAATTTAAGAATATGGACAAAGATTTGATTTTACGTTAGAATTTAGTCTGAAAAAAAAATCATACTTCGTATCCAAAGCAAAATATTTTAACACGCTGTAAAAAATAATTCAATGGATAAAACTCATACAAATTACATATTTAGAAAGATTATTTTCTTTTCTTTCTAACCAAATAAATATTTTAAAGATTGAAAAAAAAAAAAGAAAAAAGAATTTGATTTTACGTTAAAATTTAGTCGTAGTCGTAGCTGACATTTTGAATCACTGGTAGCCAATGGGCAGCTGATATTCTTTCCTTCTTTCTTCGGGCAGCTGAAATAGGCAGCACCCAAGCTTCCGCTGAAACACCAGCAGCAGCAGGAGCAGCTTACGATACTTTCCGAAAAGTTTGATTTTGTTTAATTAATTAATTAGTTAATTAATTATATCCCTTAATTAGTGAAAATCAATAACCAAATCTGGCGTGTTACTTAGTTAGAAGGATATCAAAGACTTTGCAAGGTTTCAAATCTGAGTGACCTCCCGTTTTGGAGTTATACGTCGACACGTACATACCAAACTTCCTTTTATATATATAAATGTCTGTGTTTTTTTACCGTTATAATTATAAAATATATTGTGTAATTACAATGGTAACAAAAACGTCAGTTCTTTTTTGTAATTGCATTTTTATTTTTATTATATCGATTATTTAAGGTCAATTTTTTGTTTTAATCGAAAAGTAGTAACATAATGAGCATCAGTAAAAAAAAGCAAAATAATATTACATATGTAATTAATTTCTAATACATTTTAAACATTAAATTTTTCCAAAATTTTATGAAAAACGACGTTTTAATTAAAGTTAGCAAAACACGTTAAAAGTTTTAAAAAATTATAATAGTTTCTTCTTAGAAATTAATAACAAAAGCATTAAATACACTGTGTACAGAAAAATTACAATTGGTTGATATTTTATCTAAATAAAATATCTTCTTTTTTTTTCCAAACACACAGAAAAACTAAAATGCTCTGAAGAATTCTTGTGGGTTTTGTTTACAACAGAATTGACCAGTGTTATAACAGAAATAGATATCTCTCTTGATTCACAAATTTTACTAACCCAATACATCCACTCACAAAAAAAAACAAAAAAAAAAAACAACAACAAAAAAACACTTCGGAACAGAACCTAAGCTACTAAGAATGTAACATCAAACGAATGTTAACCCAACGGTAGCTCTAAACGAAATGAACAAAACAAGTGTTCCACGCACAGACTTCCGGATGTAAAACAAATTTTATAAACAATTAAAAATATCCTCTACTATTTAACGTTTTTCAACCAATCATACCCCCCCCCCCAAAAAAAAAAACCCTTTCAAAGCGAATCTCGAGCCGATTGATAACTATAAAGCCAGCTCACTTAAAGTCGATAAGCCAGTTGATTTTCGGTTGGCACACATAGCGCCTCCGACCCACACCACACCACGCGTCACACAGAACCAAGTCATCAACCAGAACAGACCTTCTTTGAGAATTTTTTTTACTTAAAATATGCATTGAAGGCAGTCCAATGTTTATTTTTGTTTTTTTGTTAAGGGTATTAATTTGGGGAAGGACACGAGCCTGTTTTTTGTAAAGGTTCTGTCTTTCCCAGGCACGCCCATAGAATTCTTGAATTCTTCAGGTCGGTCGGTGATTGGTCGGACTTTTGAATTTTTTGGGGAACGAGGCTGATTTCCTGTTCCCTGAAAGGGGGCGCGAAATTCAGCAGACAGAAGATTGGGTTTGCAGAGTCCAGTCTAGTTTAGGCTGTCTCCGTTGGTTTTTTTCCAACGTTAAATTTTTATGCACCGGGACAAGACGAAAATTGATATAACCCGAGAAAGTTTATCATAGTCTTTCCCGGAATTATTGTTTTTTAATATCAGAGTGGGATTATTTTCTTCTACAAAGAAGAATTTGAGTTGTTTTATTATATATTTGAAAAACCCAAATTGTATAATTTTGGCTCTCACGGAGAGAGATTTTGTTTTGCTTCTCCACAGGAGAAGTTTGAATTATTTAAAACTATTGCATTTGTCTCACAGAATAAGTCAAGAATTGAAATATATTTTTTATTGTAAGTCGGCATTTGAAACCGATAAGTTTTCTTCAGAGAAGAAAATAATTGTAATTTATGAGGAAGTGCGTCCCGTTCTCCTGCCTCAGAAATTTTAAAATAACGACCCCAGCAACGGCGTCACGTCATCTCTTTATTATCTATTCTTTTTAATGTCTTGTTTTTAATTTAAATAAACAAGAATTATGACAAAAAAAGAAGCGACCTCCCCCAAATACATTTACTTGTCGAAAATATCTATCTCAGTCTGTTCAAAACTATCTAAACAAGAAATATGACAAATTTCTATAAATAAACAAGAATTACGACAAATTACGATAATAAGAATTACGAAAAAAAAAAAAAAAAAGAAAAATAAGAGGTCATTTATGAGTTTTTTAAAATGTTTTTTCTTTCGAATGGAAAATTTTTTTTCAAGAAAATAGTAATTTTTCTGCAAGTTTCATTGTGTTAAATGTAGGGGGGAATTTCACTATCTTTCTATTAAATACTAAGATTTTCTTTTATTCATGTTTGTTTACGTCGTAGCTGGGGTTGTTATTTTAAAATTCACCGAGTAGCAATTTCTGATGCAGGAGACCGGGATGCACTTCCTCATAAATTACCAAAATAATATTTGTATTTCTGAGGGTCGGCTTGAAATATTCGACCTTTGTTCTTTTTTATAGAGACATTGTCTTGTCTCAAAAATTGTAATCTTTGTATGTAAGAAGTAAGAAACTTCTTCATTCCTAGGCATTTTTGCCTTTAATTGATTCTTGTCCCTCGAAGCTCGACCATAAGAAATTTCTGCACCATCATCTAGCAGTAATCCCCAAGGAATACTGTAGACTATCAGACACCCCTTACTGACCGACAGAAGAAAAGGAAAGAAGATACTCATTTTATTTATTGTCTGTGCTCTGTAATTTTGTGAGTAGATATCATTATACTCAACCTTTTATAACTTGTAAAATTCCTTATTTTTTCGGCCTTGTGCCTTTCTTGTGCCTTTTTTTATTTTTTATTTTTTAACTTTGTTACTTTTTCTATAGTTAGTATTATTTTTCTTTTTTTCGGCTTAGAGCCTAATTGTTATACTTAGTATAAAGGACAAATTATGAAAGTCATTAGTTGTCTTTATTTTTTCTTCTTATAATAAACTTTGAATTATTATATTGTCTCCTTTTTCAAAATTTCTTTTTATTGTCTTGATAATTTTTAGTTTTGCTACAATTGACATTTATTTTTCTACAGGACGTAAAAGGAAAGACACATGTGTTTTTAAATTCGTTCACTTCAACCCCACTCGTGCTACCACAAGCAAAATACTTTCAAGTCCACACCTGCCCTCATTTCACTGAGCGAAGAAAGAAGTATAATATCAACAATTCCAGCTTTTGTTTATTTTTTAAATAAACGAAATTAATCCAATTTTTCTCGCCCGTATTTCTTTTGCTACTATACGCTTGCTTGTGATATTTCACAAGGAAACTACGGTGACCTTGATTGATAAACAAAAAAATTACCCAAAATCAGGGAATTATCTGATTGTAATAAAATTTTCAGTGTTGACTTATTAATCTATGAATTCTTTCTTTTAAGTTTCTGAATCATTTCAATCAAACTGATTCAATAAAAATAAATCAAAATTCTTTAAAATAAACATTACCGTTCGCTTTATCCATATGCGCCTTGTGAGCAACAATTTATATACCTGATTAATAGATAAATTCATTTGAAATATAAATCACATTATTTTAAGTTTTAAATTTCATATTGTGGTGATTCAGTCCACGAGTGTAGGCAGGCAGGTGTCGGAAATATTTTTCTAGTTTCAGAAAAATATCGACCATTGAACTTAAACGGACGCCTACTAAAAGAGGATAGGGAAAAATGAAGCTAAGAACGGTCTTACTTGATAGAGAAAAAGAATTTTATTTACAAATATCTCCACAAAGGAGGCAAATGAAAAATCACAATACAAATTAGATTGTTAAGTTAGGTGTAATATTAAAACTTCTCTCCATATCTGGCCTGCCCAGAGCAGTTACCAGATACTGGTTGCCGAGTTACAAGTTTTGGTGGAAGGTTAATGGTAGTAGCAACACTAGTACTTGTTGGTCAATTCTTATTTGTGAGTCAAACAACATTTGCAGTTGCCTTTTCGGCTTCATTTATACCTCTGTTTCTTTTACTTTTGAAGAATTAAACTTTTTACTTTCAGGAGTGTTAACATTATTTTCTGTTTGGGCAATTTTTGTTTCTTGTATTTAACTCATTTTTAATATCACTAAGAATGATTTTATGTTTTCGTCATCTTTCTTGTGAACCTACATCTAGGGATTCATCTTCAGATGGTTTGGTAGATTTTACATTGCCCATGTATTTGGATGCAGTTTAGTGTCATACCCAGGACAAATGCATTTTATCCTTGCTGGAGGGTGCCATTTCTTACTCAGTCCTGCCATTAAGGGTAGTAAGTTCCTGTTATAAATTTGAAGTACCAAAATTCTCTTCCCTTTTCTTTCCCTTTCCGGCATTTTATTCAATTTTGGTGTAGGTCTGCCTTCAAAATTAGGGATAGATTAATAATTCTTCAAGGGTAGTATATCGTTCCCTCTAATATAGTATTAGGAGTTCCGGAAAAAAAATTCCTTTTTTTTTTCAAAATGGCGGATTTTTATTTTCCCCACGTGTGATACAAAAATTCCCCCCTCTTCAAAATGGCTACTCGTATTTTTTTTCTTTAGGTTCAAAGAATTTTCTTTTGTTTTGACCTGTTAATTTCAAGGAAACGTATTTTGTTTTTCTGGGTGCTGGCGTCAAATTCTTTCCTTTGACTTGTTAACCACTTTTTTTTTTTCAATGAACTGTATTCTTGTGGTCAGTTTTGTAGTGTTTATTATTCGAGCGGTGAATAAGAATTTTTTTCTTAAATTCAAAAGCATACAATAATGTTCGTTTTTTCCAAAATGGAGTCAAATTTATGTTTCTCCTTTTTTTAAAAAATGTATTCTTGTGATCAGTTTTGTAGTGTTTATTATTCGAGCGGTGAATAACAATTTTTTTAAATTAAAAAAAGCATACAATAATGCTCGTTTTTTCCAAAATGGAGTCAAATTTGTGTTTCTCCTTTTTTTAGGAATTCAAAAGGCATTCATTAATGCTTGTTTCTTGAAATGAAGTTATGTTTTTTTGTTGTTGGGGGGGGGGGGTTCTTTCTTTTTCTTAAAAGGAATTGAAAATGTGAAATCAAATCTTTGTTTCTTCTTTAATTTTTTTAAAGTTCAACTGGTAGCAATTTCTGAAAAAAAAGTGAATTCAATTTGTTTGTCGGTGTCAAGTGACAACCCCCGGACAGTCAAATTCATAGCCTTTTCTTTGAGTGTCGTACCCGAACTTTACGAGTTCACAAATTGTATTATTATCTTGCAAAATATAGAAAAAGAAGTGCTAATTACCAAGACAGGATAAAGGTAATTATAATAGGTAACGAACACGACAAGGCTTATAAAACGAAATGCATTTCAACAAGAACATGTAACATACAATATACAATACAATATGTAACTTGTGATACAAATGTGTGTGTTTACAAATGTGTTACAATTGAATAGTGTAGGTGTAATGGTATGATTTGGGTTGCAAGATAATGCTTGCGTGACTTATCTGTCCCAGGTAGGAATGTTTTGCTAGCTTTGTTTGTTTGACGATACGCGTCAACGGCCCTTCCGTGAGCTGTTTCAAAGGCATGTCGTTCTTCGACGTTTATTGCTGTGGAAAAGGAGCACGTCTTTCTTCGACGGCAGTCGCTGCGAAAGAGAAAGATTGATGAAGTCAATCCTCGAAATTGGCGGCCAAACTAAGCCTCGTAACGTGTGCTCTGATTGGTCGCTGACAAAGGCCCTTAGCCAATCGCATGAGATTTCTCATCAGGTGATGGCTAAAGGACCCCGGTCCCTGTGTTTGGCAATGGTCAAAGGGAGGTAACTGTGTAATGGTAATATTATTATCTACAAAATCTAAATAAAAAAAATTACATTTAATTTTCCGATATGCGGATATTTATTTGCTATCAAAATCGCTCCTTTATTTTCCCCCTATTCACAGCTTTAGTCTTTTGTCTTTTTATTTATACTTTGATTTTATGTAACCCAACCGATATTTTGCAACCCCAAAATAAGGGGGGGGGGTCAAAGTTAAGTGACCTGAAAAAATCATAAAGCTTTGAAATAAATTAACAGATGCATTATAAAATTAATTCATTGATAAATCAACACTGAAAATTTCATTAAAATATTTTTTCATTCCCTGATTTTTGGTACTTTGTTTTCAATCAGGTGGTTGATTTGATTTTGTTACAAAATTTTTGTAAAATACGTCTATAACGCCATCTTTGTTGATATCTACATTGTTATTATTATAACAATAATAAAGTGAGGTACCGTAGACTAAAATACAGACAGTAATTTAAGTGGGTATGACGGTATGATGTGCTATAAATTATATATACACCGAACTAGGTTATAAGACCAATTGTTAGTAAGTGAATTCGATTCTCACAGGGTCTCAAGATTAAACCTAGTAAATTTAATTTACTAGGTTTAATATAAATTACTACAAATAAGTATTGTTCCAGATAATGGTAGTTATAGAAGTCCGGATTTTTTTCTTTAACAATTATTAAGTACCACCAATTTACCCTGTGAAATTTACCCTCCCCCTATATGTAACACAATGAAACTTGCATAAAAATTAATATTATCTTGAAAAAACTTTTTCCATTCGAAAGAAGAAACATTAAACAAACTCCTGATGATCTAAAAAAATTTTTTTCAGCGGAAATAATATAACTTATGATTGAAAAACAATGTTTTCATTTTTGCACTGTTAGATCAATTGAAATTTAACGTAGTTAAAAACAAGTTACGATAAAAGTTTTTTTTTTTTTAATTCAATGAAAAATCAATTAATTAACTGATTTTCAAGAAAATTTCCATAACTATTTACCCTTGGATGTAAATATATCTGAAATAGTTTTTTTCCTAAAAATATATAGGGGAGGGATTGGCATTTTGTCATCTGCTCAAAAGCGAATTAAAAATAATCAAATCTATTATTTAAGGCCAAACTTTGTCTAAATCGATAAGTAGTAACATAATAACCATCATTAAAAAAAGAAAAATATCATTACATATGCAGTTTATTTTAAATAGATTTGGTCAATTTCGACGTGATCCATTCTGTCTATTTTTCAATGGTTTTAAGCGCTTGTTTACAAATTTTATGTAAGATTCGCGATTGCAAAAAAATTGACCAAAAATCAGGTAATTATCCGATTTTAATGAAATTTTCAGAATTGATTTATCAATTAATGAATTTTATAATGCATCAGTTATTTTATTTCAAAACTTTAATTTAGTATTTTTGCTATGAAAAATGAATATATAGAATTCATTTAAAATAAAAATATTCTGATGTTAATTTTAAAATGTTATATTTTTAGATTCTAGAAATAAATATCTATTTAATGCAAACCTTATTTTAGACACATAAAGTAATAAGTTTTGAAGAAAAACTCTATTGAAAATGTACCCCCCCCTTTTTAAGCAGAAAAAATATCAATGTATATTTTTTTCTTTATAAGATAAGAGCCAATTACATAATTATCGAAATGAGTAAAAAGAAATCTCCAAACAATTAATTATTTATTATTTTTTACATTTTGTTTTTCAATTTTCCGTACTTATTTTCTCATAGAAAAGCCACCGTAAATTTTTTTGTTTCTATTCATAACGGTCTTTTATCTCATTATTTATATTGTAATTAGAAAAATATAAGACCAACTTGAAAAGAAAAGAAAAGTTACGCCCCCGACATAAGGGGGGTAAAAAATAAGTGACCAGAAAAAAAATGAGAAAGTTTTGAAATAAAATAAATAATGCATTATAAAGATCATTCATTGATAAATGAAAATTTCATTAAAATCCGATATTTCCCTGATTTTTGGTAAATTATTTTCTGTAGGGTCATTTTGTCAAAAACGCAACATTTGGGATGGAAAAAAAATTTACCAAAAATCAGGTAATTATCTGATTTTAATGAAATTTTCAGTATTGATTTAACAATTAATGAATTTTATAATGCATCAGTTATTTTATTTCAAAACTTTAATTTAGTATTTTTGCTATGAAAAATTAATATATAAAATTCATTTAAAATATGAAAAGCCTGATGTTAAGTTTAAAATCTTATATTTTTAGATTTTAAAAATAAATATTTACTTAATGCAAACCTTATTTTTTTAGACGAAAGTAATAATTTTTGAAGAAAAACTCGATTGAAAATGCACCCACTCTCCTTTTTAAGCAGAAAAACATCGATGTATAATTTTTTCTTTTATAAAATGATAGCCAATTAAATAATTATCGAAATGAGTAAAAAAGAAATCTCCAAAAAATTAATTATTTATTATTTTTTTACATTTATTTTTCGATTTTCGGTACTTGTTTTCTCATAGAAGCGCAACCGTAAAAAAAAGTTTTTTGTTTCTATTCATAAGTTCGGTCTTTTATCTCCTTATTTATACTGTAATTAGTACAATATATGACCAACTTGCAAAACATTTTACGCCCCCAACATAAGGGGGGGGGTCAAAATTAAGCGACCTGAAAAAAAAATGAGAAAGTTTTGAAATAGAATAAATAATACATTATAAAGATCATTCATTGATAAATAAACACTGAAATTTTCATTAAAATCTGATAATTCCCTGATTTTTGGTAAATTATTTTCTGTAGGGGGGCTAAAGTCATTTTGTCAAAAACGCATTTTAGGCTCAGTTTGCCAGTCCCTAGCTTGAATATATATATTTTTTAATGTTTAAAAATCTTTTTGTGTGTACAAATCGAATTTTTCACGGATATCTAAATATATGAATTTTAGAATTTAGGTGCACTAAAAATTTGTCCGATCCACGATATATTAATATTTTTAAAAGAATTTGTAATTTTTATTGTTGAATAGTAATGTGTGATTCTTATAATATACAGAAGAGCAAAACCGACATATTTGTTTTTATACAAAGAGACGAGACGCTTCTCAGTATATTAACTATTGTTTGTTTGTTTTTTAAGCGTAAAAAAATCTCTTTCAGCTTTCTCTACCTATTAGAATAAAAAGTAAGTATTATTTTATTAGTTTTTTCTCTAGAAAGAATATTCAAATTTTCATTCATTTCATTTCATTTTCGATTTTAAAATTTATTACCAAAACAAACCGCATACATTTTTTTAAAGTCAATTTCACTGTGAAATTTTAATATTAAAGTTTTTCAAGTTTTCATTAATTTTAATAGTAAATTTTGGCTAAACTTGCAAATCGGTTGGAAAATTAAAACATATTACAGGGTGACCCAGAAAAAACAGAACCCAATTTATTTATTTATTTTCCCTTATAACTTGTTTTGTCTTCATTAAGCTTAAATTGATTTAACGGTGCAAAAAAGAAAACATTGTTTTTCGTTCATAATTTTCATTATTTTCCTAAGCTGAACATTTTGTTTTAAATCAACAAGATTTAAAAAATGTTTCTTCGTTCGAAGGCACAAAAAATTTTTCAGATAATATTTCAAGATAAAAAAAAAAAAAGAATATTTTTAAAATCTTTGAAAACCAATAATCGGTTATTGAATATGCACAAGAAAAAAATTATGTCCAATACAGTCACCTATACATGTATAATCGTAAAGGGGAATAATATGTAATTTTTATGTCCCGATTTCGCCTTGAAAATTACCCTTTCGCGTGTAATACGGATAGGTTTATTTATTTTTTAAGATAACGATGTAATTTTTCCCAATCGGATAATTTGATCTTTGATTTAACTGTTTTTCTTTGTAAAAACTGTAGGTTCGTTGCTTTTTTTTGCGAGATTTTTAAAAAACAAAGTTCCAAAATATTTACTTTCCACATGACCGGAAAATGGACATGCCTAACAATTATTATCGTGGTATAATAGTTTTTGAACGTTAAAAAAAAAGAAGAAGAAAAGATAGCGAGTTTTCAAGCTTGCAGAAGCGGAAGAATAGTTTTGCCCACATTTTTGTATTTAATCATCTTCTAAATTTATGACTACTTCTCCAACTTGATTGTTTTTTTTTATTTACTGAATGGACTAGAATCCAAAATTGACGTTGGTTTCAGTTTGTATTAGTGTACCGGCCTATTTTTACAGAAGCGAAGCGCTACAATCGACACCGGATAAGAATTGTTATCAATTTATTTTATCATGTTCTCGTGGAAATGACTAATTGTTGCTCTCCTATAAAGGTAAATATTGCTTTTCTTGTCTAAAAAATAAAATAAAAAAATAAAAAAATAAATAAAGATCTAGAAACCAACTTATTTCTAGTTTAAATTGTCTTTTCCTTTTTTTATTATCATTAAATAATGCATCGATTTTGTTTTAAGTTAGTTAATGTTAAATTTCTTCATGTTTCATCGATGTTTAAAATTTAGTTATACAATCAATTAACAGTACATTTTATTTACTTAAATATTCAGGGCTGTCATAAAAAAATATCTTTTATACATTTCTTTTTTTCATTTTTCGTTTCTGTTATTTCTAAATTTGTAAAATAAGGTTTATTTTTAATAATACAAACTTAAACAAAATTAAATCGGGAAATTATAATTTCTATTTCATACTACTGAAATTGAAAAGAAAAGAAAAAAACAAAAACAAAACAAAACAAAAAAAACAGAACCCCCCACAAAAACTAAAACAAACAAAACAATTGGTTACATCAAAATAAAAATAGGATCTTTGTAACAAAAGGTTAAAAAATAAAAATGAATAATTAATTATTAAATTTAAATTATGTTGAATTCAGTTATTTATTTAAGTAATAATTACTATTACTTAATAATAATATAATTAATATAGGGTTGCCATTTTCTTTTGTCAAAGGCGTATTTTACAAAATAAATTTAACCTCCCCAATCGAAAAAAAAAAAAAATGAAATTATCCGAATTTATGGAAATTTTCAGTGTTGATTTATCAATGAATGAATTTTATAATGCATCAGTTATTTTATTTTAAAACTTGCTGATTTTTTACTATTATTATTATTATTATTATTATTATTATTATTACGTTAAACTCTGTTTCTTTCACTAGCTTTTAAGGTTTTATCAGTTGGAATTAAAAAAATTTCTTAGTAATATATTACTAGAAGCGGCTACCCAGCGTCGCCTGGGTGGAGGCGGAAACTGGTGCATTGATTTGTTTACTTTTGAGATTTAAAAAATGCTGGACATTTTAAGTAGAATTTCAATTCTATTTCTATGTATATTTCAAATTTTAAATATATTCGAATATAAATCATATCTTCATAATTGTTGCACACAAAGCAGGAACCGGTGATATTTAATGTGTATGTATTTACTTTGTCGTTAATTGTTTTATTTTCGTAGTTTCATCCGGACATACATACACATCAACTACACTTTATTGTTTTTTTTCGTTATCGTTGTAGATTTATTGATTTTTGTTTGTTTTCACCTCTGTAAGTTAGTCGCTTCGTCTGGATCTTTCATCCAAAAAAAAAAAACAAAACAAACTAAACAAACAGTATTATTGTGTTTGTTATGTTTCAAACCCTTATTAGTGAGTTCGAGTCTCGCTGAGTGTCCCATACATTCGGCGTCTTTGTGCCACAACTAAGAAAAAGCTTAGATTTCTTCTCGGTCCATTTTAAATTCATTGTATATCGAAAATCATTATTCTTATTTATCTACTTTTTATTTTCCAAAAGATGTTTAGTGGGTGGAGCCCAGAAACCAAGTTGCATCTTTTCGTATTAAAAAAAAAAGAAGAAGTAACATGCCACTTTAGCTTAGTCCTTCTTTAAAAATGACTTGAAAAATAAAATATGAATTTGTAATTTTGTTTTTATCGATTAGTTTCAGTTCTGAGAGCTTTTTAGAAGTTTTCATTATACAACATTTTTTTCTTTACCTATTTTTTTTTTTTTTTTTTTTAATTTTTTTTTTACAAAATAATGCTTTTAAAATGTAAGGCTTAAAATGAATTTCTTAGTAAAGTACCTAAATCGATTTCTATTGCACCAAAAGTGCATGAAGGTGTCTAAAACAGAGTGGTGAACACATGTAATAGTGAATGCCCCATCTCTAAACTCCTTTAAGGCAATGTTAGATAATTTGGGTAAAGATTATAAATATTATGTGGAATTAAAATGAATATTTATAAGGAACAGCTGACAGGTCTCAGACCTAATATACCAGCTGTAAGGATATTATTATTATTATAAAATGTTGAACAATTGTTACTTTTCAAATTTTAAAATGGCCGCTACTACAGAACAGCAGACGACAATATTGGCCAGAATGCTATTTTCAGTTTTTGTTATTTTATTTTTTAGGTTTAGTGTTGGGATCTGGGGTACTTACCCAAAATATCCTGCCGAAGAAAGGTCTGTGTATATATATATATATATATATATAAGTTCAGTCGGTAGATAGAAGCACAAGGTTCCGGGTTCAATACCGGTCCTTGCCAACTTAGCGCATGAGTAGCATAGCTTTGATCTATGCGGTGAAGTGGGGAGCTGATGCAAAAACTATCTCCTTGGGAGGTAACTCATGGTTTGAGATGTTTTGAGTTATTGACCTTGTTCAAATTTTTAAATAATATTTGATTTACGATTTCGCAAAATTATGGAGTTAGAAAATTTTAATAAATTAATTTTTAAAATTTACTTCCCTTTGCGATCTCTGCGCATATATATATTATTTATTTTTTTTTTAACATACGTTGGGTTCATTTCCATTTTCAACTTACACGCACTTATAATTTATTTTCCTGGTAGTTAGCAACTATTCATGTCTAGTTTAACCAAAGTGATGCAGATAAACCGTTAATGAGTGTTCAATGTGCCTAGTGTCAGTTGGTTGATGGACAGAGCAAAATATTCAATAAATGAAGGAAAAAACTTTAAATTTGCTTTATTACAATAATTTATTTCAACTGCAATATTGCGGCATCTTCAGGTATGAGCAAAGTCCTGGAACTACCAAACTTCAATTTTTTTTCTTTTTTGATAGGAAATTTGAATGAAGGGAGGGGGGGGGGTCGAGGGATAGGGTATATGTTAGGTAATTGATTCTTTGGGTTCACTGACAAAATTAGGTTGGGAGTTGAAATATAACAAATTAATTACAAAGGAGTACATGAAAACCCAATACAAACAAAAGCAACCACAGATAACATCAAAACCAGAACAAAATTTCACAGGTGGTCATTTGTTGAAGGGATAGTCCTTCTTTCTTTTCGGTTGTTTGGTGATGGATTATATTTCTTTGGAGAAGGAATAAATTTGTCCTTATCGTTGCTAGCCTTTATAAACATTTTGTGAAGATTTTACAATTTAATGGTTTTTCCCTATTTTATTGGTTGACATGCTGTAAAACCCAACCAATCAACAATGGTCTGCCAGTTGAACTCTTTAAACGATTCAACCATTTGAGGCACACAAAAAATAGATTTGGTTAACAGAACAAGGTAGACAAACTGTAAAAATGAAATGAATTGCATTCATTTCAGCAATTAATGAACAAAGCTAATTTAAGGTTTACCTCTCGCCTAGGTTCCCTCTAGATCACTGAAGTTAAGCAGTGATGAGTCTGTTCAATACTTAATTGGATGATTACTTAAGCCACAACTGGTACTGTAAGCAACCTGAGTTTATCAAAATGATTGAGATGCCGTAAAAAACAAAACAAAAAAAAAACGGTTCTGATGATTTGATGATGTTAAATAGACCCCCCCCTCAAATATTATAAAGACATGTCTGAAATTTTATTTTTGCTTGTCTATATTGTACTCATTTGGAACATGTTAATTATAATTACTTATATGATATATAATTATAAGGTTTACAAGGTAATTAATTCCATTGATGGAGAATTTTGTCAAGTTTATTTCTACTTGCAGATTACAATAGAAAATCTTCTCTTGTCTCTGATTAAATCAGTATGGTTCAATTTTCAAACTTCCAGGTATATAATCGATTATGTCTTACCTCAGCTCACCACACATTTGGTGAGGTTGAATTAATGATCTTGTTTGGTCTACCTTAAAAAAGTTTAAATTTCAAATACACAGATTGTTTTAACGATATGTTTGTCCAGAAATTTATTGTTAAAAGTGCTCATATTATCTGTGTAACAGTTCTACAACAAACAAAATAGCTAAACTCTAGTATGGCACAAGGTCAAATGTGAAGGAGAGAATGATGATTGGAAGTTATTGTGTTGTGCCATTCTTCCAAGTGGGGATAGCCTGCCTGCTTGGAAAATCAGTATTTGAATTTTTTTTTTTTAACATGGACTTCTGGTACAGGCAGGAAATAGGTCAATAATGAATAAGCTTGTATCTTTTAAGTATTTATATCATTTTTTTAAAGTATTTATATCATTCACTCCTCTGTTTGACACAAAGCTACAAGCATGGGCCACCTCAGTACATAAGTAGCACAATTTGGATTTGTGTGATGAATTGGGGAACTGACGATAGGGGTGGCACTCCACCTCAGATGCAAAAACAATCTTTCTGGTCTAGTGCTAGGGAAAAGTGAAAAGATTCCCTCGCTGCCTGACTGATTCCAACATTAGGCCACTCTGCCATCTTTACTTACTGCAGTAATTTGTCAGCTAACAAAACTTGCTAACTACTGCTTTACAAGGAATCCTCATTGTTTTTCGGCCTTTTAGCCCACAAAATAATTGCTTAGTTCCAATGGGATCCTCCTCCCCCAGGCAGCACCTGTCCCCTTTGTCTAAAAG
This sequence comes from Doryteuthis pealeii, assembly GCA_023376005.1. NCBI lineage: Eukaryota > Metazoa > Mollusca > Cephalopoda > Myopsida > Loliginidae > Doryteuthis > Doryteuthis pealeii. The sequence continues at coordinate 49,305,580 of CM042137.1, read as the reverse complement.
GAGTAAGAGCTAGGTTTATTGCCTGGTGTCTGAATGGGTATGCTGACAGAATCTAAGCAAATTTTAAAACCATTCTCAGGGTACCCACATATTAAACTTATTTTTGTCACATTCTGACCTAATAAAAGGTTTCACCAGGAATCCCCCTAAGTCAAGACTTACCCCCCCCCCCATTCACCTACAAGCCTGCATTTTTACTATTTAAATGAGAAACAGTTTTTCTCTTGTCATAATCATGTGTACTTTGATTTACACTGTTTGCTTAAACAAAAAAAATCAAACTTATCTCTACATTTGATCTTTGGAGCAGCTATCTCCTTTTTTGCTTCTAGTGAGAACATGTACTAATGTACTGTTAATTGATATAAGCCTATATATATATAAAAAAATTATTATTAACATGGGTCATATTCTTCTTTTAGAATTAATAATTAATTGCTGTTAAACATTTTGGGCATATTACACTTTAAGATAAATCTGTTAGTAAATTATTTTATTGCTTAAAGACTGTTGAAAGACAGATATTAAGCTTGATGGTAAGTCAAATCCTATTTGTAGAATTCATATTGTACTAGTCCAGGGGTGACCAAACTGCGGCTCATTGACCTTTGATATGCATCTCGTTGAAAGTTCTAGAGAATTTGAACATTCTAGAAATTTCAACCGAAATCCAGAGCAAGAAACGTGTGGCTTATAATGAAAACTCCTGAAAACCATGTCCGTTTTACTACTCATCTTTATTATCTGTATGAATTTTATTTATGTCCTGCAGCTCTCAAACATCTGAGCTTTATAATTTGTGGCTCTTACATTAGGCAAGTTTGGCCACCCCTGTACCTGTCCATGATACCCACCCTATTAGGTAGTGATTTATTGAATCTTAAATACCTCTTTTTTTCTAATACAATAGGCTACATGAGATTGTAGCATTTCAACCAGCACTCCTTTTTCTTCTATTTTAAACTTCAATTTTGTCATCCAACCGAGAGTGTTTTATTTCTTGAGTGTGTGCACCTGTATTTGAATCAACAAAGTTAGCTTGATGGCCGACTGTTCCATAACCAATGACTCACAGGATCACTAAGGACTCAAATGATTAGGTAGACCAGACAAAAATATGGTAGATCTCAAATACTGAGGTAGACAGCATACTACAATAGCACTCATACACACTGGTATATATTTACCAACCCCTCTGGATAAGCAGGATGTGAGACAAGGTCAATTTCTTAAGTAGAATTTAACAGGTTTGAATTCAGAGTTTTCCTTCCCCCAGACTAGTTACCTACCCAAACTTAAAGTACCCAGTCTACCCACCCTACTATTTAACCATAACTGGAGGAAGATTAGTTGGATGCATACCTTTCCCAGAGGTAATAGAGTTATGTGAAATGCAAACAGCTTCGTCCAGGATTTAAACTCGGGTAGACAAGTCCATTTCCTATGACTCTAACCTTTGCACCAACCGCCTCCAACATACACACTGGTAGGATTCAAAAATGTTAAGAAGTTCTTTTACTACAGGTCTTACTAACAACAGATTCACTGCCATGGTCTCTAGCAGAGCCATGGGTAAAAGTAAAAGTAAGTTGTCGGAGTGGCCTAAAGTCAGTATCAGCCAGACAGCGAGGGAGTCTATCCCCTTTTCTAGCACTAAAATATTCTCTGTTCAAGGTTTGCTCAGTAACAAAGATTTGTTGAACATCTATATATTAATACCAATGTTCCAAAATCTTCCATCCATTATCATTCTGCAACACCCTCTGGTTAAAAATGAAACCATCCAAATTGTTCAAGATGCAATGCAAAAATGTAAATCCAGATTATCTGTTGTTGCTTAATCACAGATTTCTTATTTGTCCCATTTTATTTCACCTAATTTAAAAGTTGAAAGATTCCAAATGATCTTGCATCACTTAAATGCCCTACATAAAATTAAAAGGAATTGAAAAAAAAAAACAACGAAGTTACATGTTTGTTTTATTTGTAATATTGAAATTGTGAATTATGGAATATGTTTTGTTAATTTTGATCTTATGTTGTCCCGGCCTCCTGCTCTAATTTATGTTATGTTTAGTGAGCCAGCATCAGGCAAATTTTTGGCTCAATTTAGATATTTTCCGTGTCGTGTTTTTGTCACCTTTTTGTTGGCAAATTAATGTAGATATTTTATACACCCCCCTCCCCGACTTTTTTCAGCAAATCAATGTAAATATTTTACAGCTCCTTTTTTAAAAAAGTGTGAGAGTGGGTTAAATCAAGATTATTATACTTTTTACATATTGAACTATTAGCAATAGCTCTTAAGTAAACATATCAAATGTTGTAATAATCAAATTATCATACTGTGGTATATCCACAGGTCTTGCTAGTTTCATATAATTTCCATAAATATCTTCTGAAGAAAGTTTTGGTTGTAGTCAAAATGCTGTCTTCCAGAAGATATTTCTGGATGAGTGGTTGTTGAAAATTATTTGAACAGTGGAGGTAACAGGTAGCAATAATTTTGCTTGTCTTTCTGACTTTTTAGGAAGTGGTGGTCCTCAAATGATCGACAGTCATTTGATTGGCAATGTGTCAAATTAACAACAGTTTCTTCTTTGATGCTGCCAGGTTCCACAGGACAATACATTCTCCTCACTCCTCTTTCCTGTCCTGGGTATGATGTTAAACTGCATCTAGTAGTGAGGTTTCTATTCTGAAACTCTGAGGAGTGTGGAGTACCCCTTCATTGGCATTATTCCCATGTACACTCTGACCCCGAATGGTAGTACCTGTTAAGGTATCATCTATAGGTAATGGATGTTTTAAAAACGATTTTGAATATACAATAACAATGAATGAAACAAAAACTTCTTTGGCATAAAATAACCCAAGGGTTTTATGCCTTTAAATTCAACCAACCAAATTGTTTTCTCTTCACTGCTGAAGAAACTTGTTCAAGGTACTTATTTATAGACAAAGGGTAAAATCAAGAAGGATTCATGCCATTCCATACAGATTTTTTTTCCCAGAGTGAAAAATTATCAACCTATCAGGTCAAAGGTTACAAAATTAATATAATTTTTTTTTCAAATTATTAAATTGTGCCTTTTTTAGCCTGTTTTTGCAAAACATTTTGATGAAATGGAAATTAATTAGGAACAAAAAGGTTTTGTTGTTATTTTTTGGTGCACATTTTTAGCACTCACCTCCTCATAAATGAATAGTAAGTCAATTTCAGGTAAATTTTTAGAGGGCTTCTATTAATTTTTTGTGTTAATTCAAAATGTTAAAATGTTGTATCTCATGTTCATTGATAAAATTTTATTTTTTTTTCAAACACTTTTTAAAAAACATTATTATACTAGTTCCTTAAATTGATTTCATTTAAATGATTTATAATAAACTTTTCTTTTTTCAATTCCTGACAGAGATTCTTACAGTTTAAATGAGTTAGTACCCAAAAGGCACTCATATCTTACATCACCACAAGCAACAATTACAACTACAATGTAAGATGGCTGTCTATCCGGCATATATCTTTGCAAATGTCACCAGTGAATTTGATATGGGTCTGGTATCGACAACTCCTATTCCTTATACAACCCCTCCTTATGTTGGCTACCTGTGTGCCTTAGTAGCTGTTCTTTTTTATGGGAGCAATTTTGTACCTGTGAAGCAGTTTGAAACTGGGGATGGTAAGTTAATCTTTTTTTAATTTTTAGATGAATTGTTTACCTGCAAATTTAGCCAATTTGTCACTTGTGTTTTGTTTAGATTATGTACTATAAAAAATCAATAAATCTAATGAAAAAAAATTGTTTCACGCTAAAAAAAAAGGCAAGAAGCAGAAAATATCCTGCAGATATTATTATTGATACAGACTATGCAGATGATCTAGCGCTTCTTGCAAATACACCTACTCAAATTCATGAGTTCAGAAATTTCTTTTATAGCCATGAAAAAAAAAACAATAAAAGAAAATAAGATTTGTCTTTTATTGAAGAATATCAATTTTGTTGATGGATTGATTGATTGACTTTTATGGCATGTCAACTCTTCTGGAGTTATTTTGTGCCTAGAGGTTAGGGAATCATGTTCCTTGTGCTTTCATATTGACATCTTTTAATGTAGTTTTTCTTAACCTTTTCAGACTGGTATAACAGTGGTAATTTTATTTTCTCCCACACCATTGCACCAGTAATGCTCAAATGGCAGAGGGAAAATTTAGGCCAGGGAGCTCAGGACTCAAAGGGTCAATTTTTTAAGCAGAGTTTAACAAGCTTGAATTAGGAGTTTTCCTTCTCCTAGATTGGTTGCCTAACCAAAGTTTAAAAGCCCTAACCACACCACTATTTACTCATAGCTGGATGTATACCTTTACCAAGGCTATTAGTGGTATGTGAAATGCAAACATCCTCATTTAGGATTTGAACTCATCTCATCGTATCCATGTCCTATGATGGTATTAATCTGAAAGTGAACATAATAGTGCAATTTGAGTTCAGACTTACTATGATGTCAAGCACATAAGTTACTACACCAAAGATATTTCTCCTATCACTGTAGTTAGTTATTAAGCTTAGCTTTGTTGCACAAGGTCCAAATTATGGGGGGAGGGGGGTACTCAATAAGAATTGAACTTATTAACAATGGTCTGCTAATCTAGCTTGCTAATCATTGCACCATGTGAAATGCTTCCAACTTGTAATTGTAAGAGTATTTAATAAGCAGATCAGATATCAGTATTCCCAATCATATGATGTTTTTTGTAACATCATGTGCAAATTAATTGCAAGATAATTGTGTTGGATTGTAATCAGATTTTAGTCTAAAGTCATTATCATCAAGTTGTGCTGGGCAGTAGGGATATCCATGACTCTCTCTCACTAACCATCCCTATTGGTCATCGTCTCTGGGAAGCATCCAGAATCCACACAGAGCTGATTGATATAGGTTTTTGCCGGTCAGCCCAAACTGGTATGTCCGTGTGAAGGTGTCCACAGGAGAAAGTCACTTATGAATTCGTCCTTGTTTCTCTAGCAGTGTCCAGCTTATTTTTTTCATCTTACTTGGATGGTCTGTGGGATGGGCACAAGTGGCTTTACAGCTGCTTTCTTGTGGGGTGCTGCTTCCTATAATGTTTGTTTGGTTTATGTGAACAAATTTTTTTTTATCTATTTATTACTAAAATTCTCATTATGTATATCTATCTCAGTGTATGTATGTATTAACCCAAATTCTCCATGAACAGGATGTGACACAAGATCAATTTTACAGAGGAGTACAGAGTTTTCCTTCTCTAAGGCTAGTTGTCTTTGTAAGACACTCAACTGCATCCAGTGGTGAGGCTCCAGAACTGGGACTCTGGGAGTATGGGTACCCCTTTGTTGTCATTACTCCCAGATCCACTCAGTGGTAATACCTGTAATGTTCTCATATATGGGTCAAATTGATCTGTTTAAAAGTCATTTGTATCAGATAGAAATATTTGATACCATATAACTGTGTGAAAATTATTTATATCAAGTCTCTAGAACTCATTTTATAGACAAAAATAGGTTACAAAAATTCACCATTTTTTGTGCCCCCCCCAAAAAAAAAAAAAAATTGGGGGGATTGTCTAACTTTATTATAATCTACACTTGGACAAAATTTTAGAAAAATTGAAAGGGTGGGTAACATGGCCTGGATGATTTGACATGGAATTGCCCAATAGCAACATACAAATAGTGATTCCTTGGTCAGAATTCAGACTGCCCTGGGCTAAGAGAGATCAAGAAACTAAATGTATTGATTTCATTTTTTTTTTACACACACACACACACACACACACACACACACACACATGTTTCTAAATGCAACTCTAAGGAATTTTATTAAAATACATTTTTTGAATTATGATTTTTCAGGTATGTTTTTCCAGTGGATTTTATGCAGTGGAATATTCATGGTGGGACTTGTAGTCAATATTGTACGAACAAGTGTCTTTTACCCTTTGGCTATGGTTGGTGGAGTTATTTGGTGTACAGGTGAGAAAACAATTGAGTAATTCTACTACTGTATTCTTGTTTCAATAAACTGATGTATGACATCTGTACAAATTTACAAATGTATACACACTTCATATATATGCGAGGGCTATTCAATAAATAAGGTGAATAGGAAGCACCGTTTACAGTTGCATCATTATCAAAGTAATCAATAGTGATTGGTCCTTTCATGTCTTAGAAGACTTACTGCTTTGCCAATAAATATTTCTTTAATGGAGAGTCAGTGTTTTTTCCACTCCATGAACTTTCTTTTTGACTCAGGCTTGTAGTGGCAAACCCATATTTAGTTCATTTGTAAATATCTTTTTTTACTAAAACATGATTCTTGGTACATGTCAAACATTTATCTGTAAATTTCACATGGCTTGCACTTTTCAGCCACTAGAAATTTAATGATGGACCTCTATTCAAGTCTGTAGAACTCTGTTTGATTTGCCACCATTTTGAATTGCTAAACAAACATTTTTTGGAGATTAAAATAATTTTTTCCCATAAAACAATTCTAAACAATGTAGAGTTTACATTTTGGGAAAAAAATTTTGAAAAATTTTTTCTTTTTCAAAATTATTCCCATTATTTACTGAATAACGAATGTTTTCAGGGTAACTATAACAAAGGGGCCGGGTTAGCTCAGTTGGTAGAGCGTTCGACTAGAAACCACAAGGTTCCTAGTTCGATACTGGTCCTCGCCAACTCAGCATATGAGTAGCACAGGGATCTGTGCGGTAAAGTAAGGAGCTGATGGTAGGTGTGGCGCTTCACCTCAGATGCTAAAAAACAATCTCCTTAGTCTAGCGCTATTGAAAAGAGGATAGAATCCCTCGCTGACTGGCTGATACCGACTTTAGGCCGCCCCGACGACTTTACTTTATAACATTTTAGATTACCTATATGAGAACTATTTTCAATGACTCTCACCTGATGCTTGGTGTCTTAATCTTTTTTTTTGCATTTTATATATATATATATATATAAGTCATCGGGGTGGTCTAATGTTGGTATCAGCCAGAGAGTGCTAGACCAAAGAGATTATTTTAGTGTCTGAGGCAGAGCGCCAAACCTACCATCAGCTCCTCACTTTATCACACAGATCCCTGTGCTACTCATATGCTGAGTCAGTGAGGGCTGGTATTGAACCAAGAACCTTGTGGTTCCTAGCCAGATGCTCTACCGACTGAGCTAAACCAACCCTCATGATAATTAGTAGTTATTTGTATCATCTGTTACACTCAGTGCTTTTTAGGTAGAACAGATCAAAGATGAAATTGTTTTTAGCATTGTAGTTGTAAATTACTAAGTAGCTATTTTAATGGTTTTACTGTTTATTTTTTATTTTTTAAAATATTTTATTTATTAACTCATTGCAGGCAATTTGTGTGTTGTTCCAATCTTAAAAACAATTGGTCTTAGTCTTGGTCTGTGTCTTTGGGCAACAGCTAACTTGCTGGCTGGTTGGTTTAGTGCAAGGTAAGTGCTATCTGTCTTTCTTTTAATGTTTGAGATCAAAATTTAAGGATGAATCTAATATGAAACTTTAGATCATGCACACATTGCTTCAGGGTATTCTGGTTAAATACACCAGCAACTTTACTAACTGAACTAAAAAACATTGATTTGCAGAAGCCCGAATATTTGTTATAAAAATACTAGTCAAAATTAAAAATAATAATCGGATATGCTGGTTGATATTTTCTACTTTCATATTTTCCAAGAATGATAATGCTACATAGGTGTACTTTGAAATATCTTTAATAGATACAGTGATTTGATAAAGCATTTTATCGAAAGACAATAGGGATTTAATATACTTGCTAGGTTTTATTCTGTGGTAATAGTGGTGGTGATGGGGGCGTGAAATTGACCAAAAGTTGACAGTATAGAAAGTTGAATCTGTGAGCTAAGTTCAAATAATGATACAGTATATATTCAGTTTGCACAAATGCCCTTGAGAAAGGCATAAATTTATCTTTTTGCCCTCTATGAAGCTATGGGTAGAATATTATTTGATGTAGCAATAGGTGCCTTAGACTCTGCCCAACTTTCGGACCTAGTTGAACTACTAATATTATATAATCTAACAAAATGAATTAGTCTTATGCAACCATTGCTATGTCAAAGTCTGTCTTATTACATATCTTCACTCATTGTTTTTCTCTGTTGAATAGAATAGTTTTCCTGGCTGATTTGATGATTCCAACTTCTTCTTGAGAAATGTCAGTGAGCCATTGTGTGAAATTTATTACCTCAGAAAATAGTTTTTCTGATATTGACTGGTAAAATTCAGTGATATCAAATTGGACAAAGGTTGCTGTTCTTATTTTTTCATATTATTAAACCACTTGATCGCATCATCCTAGACTAAGTGCAACTTTTGGACCTAGTTGGATCACCAATGTTATATAATCTAAGAAAAAAATTAGACACCAGTGATGTTGGGATTTACAGAGATGACGGTTTGATGTTAGTAAATAATACTTCTGGATATAAGTGCGATCGGATCAGAAAAAATATTTTGGGAATGCTGAAGGACATGGGATTATTGGTTGATATCCAATTGAACACTATGATCCTAAATTTCCTGGATGTTACATTCAATCTCATCATAGGTAACATTGAACCCTTTATAAAGCCTAATACAAATTCTGTATATGTAAACCACCAAATCTAACGACCCACCCTCAATAATTAAGAAAATAACATACTCAATTGAATGTAGAAAGCAAAAATTCATCAAACAAGCAAATTTTCTATAGCACTAGTGATATATTCATATAATAAAGCATTACATGAAAGCAAATACACAAGACATAAGCCTAAATTTAACAATGAGCATAAAAGTGATAGACATGATAAGAACAAAAAATAGAATGAGAAATAGTAGAGTCATTTGATACAATCTCTCATTCAACTAGTAAAAACTAAAATCAGTAAAATATTTTAAGATTCAGTTAACAAACTCTTTCCAGTCAACCACACATTACATGAAATTTTTAACAAGAACAATTTTAAAATTATTTTCTCTTGCACAGACAATATAGAAAGGATTATTAAGAAACACAATAATAAAATAATAAATCACCACACACAAGATAGAAAAAACAAAAAGGATAGAAACAATGCAATTTCTGAAGCCCTATGACATGACTCATGAAGGGAAGATGCTTGATTAAAGGTGTTATTTACCAGGCCTCAGACACATCTACCCAAAAGTAAAATCTAACTAAATTCTATGTGGTATGCACAAAGTTGGAATTTAAGACTAGATTTACAAATCCTAAACACTTGTTTTCTGATATTAAGTTTAGAAATGCAAAAACTCTATCTAGGTAATTTTGGGATTTAAAGGATCAAAACCTAGTTATTGAATCAACATTTTTAAGGAAATCAAACGTGTGCAGAGCTGTAAATGATCCATGTTTCCTGTGACTACATGAAAAATTAACAATAATTAGATTCTTAGATAGGAAAAATCTTTTGAATAATAGAATTGAATCAATAGGCAATTGTAGGCATAGGTTGAGCCAGTCATTAAAATATAATTAGAATATTACTATTGAATTTTAACTAAAACATTATATATCTTTTGGAATAATTATTTATTTTAGATTGGAGAAATACTGAAATAGAACAGTGTAACACTATAAATTAATGATATTAAATTCCTAAAATATAATTAGAATTGTACTCTTAAATTTTAATTGTTTTCACTAGCTATTATTTGTAATTAGAATTAAGTTAAAAAAATACAGAGATGAGAACTAGGAAATAAACAAATAGAATAAGCCACATGCAGCAATAAAAATTATAAAAGAAAAAATATGAACTGACCTAGCATTCAACCATCACTATCAGAAAATATGTTTATTTCAGTTTAACTAAGTAATGACTTCAACTTAGTCAAATATAAGGTAGGGTCCTTAAGAGATCATATAGATCAAAACCATAGTAGACCTATAACTCTTTTCTACTATTATATATATATATATATATATATATATATATATGAGAAAAAGCAACTTGGGAACAGAAAAAGGATGCTGCATGTTGTTTTGAAAAAATCTTGGAAGATCACAAAATAGCAAATGTATGGTCATTTGCCTCTTATCTAATATATATATATATAAACCTCAATCTAATCATATGTTTATTCATAATATATTCCATATATGTAAAAATATGTACATACACTGATATTTATAGTATATATGCAAAATCTTTATAGATTTGCCTAAAAACAACCCATGTTATTAATGTATTTAAAATTCTGCAATGTATGTTGTATATCACAAATAAATAAATGTTTGCATAGTATGTGGTGATGATAATTTGCATGCCGGTTTTTGGCAAATAATTTCTTTGTGTTATTAGTTTATAATATCATTGTTTTATTCTCAAACATATGTATAATTGTATTTAGAAATCACTGAAAATAAGTTTAATCTTTTATATACATTCTTAATTAATTTTATTAATCTTTCTAATTTGGTATAATGATTTATTACATAAATCCTTACACTATTAAGCACATTTTTTTGCTAGTCCCTATAATATACATTTGATTTTTAAGATAATTTATCTCTGGTTATTTTTGTTTTGAATTTTGAATTTCTTTTTTTTTTCTTTTTATCTCCAGGTTTGGTATGTTTGGAATAAACAAAGAAACTCCTGGTAATGAAATAATGAATGATATCAGTGTTGCCCTTGCAGTAATGAGGTAGGTACATGTGGTTGTATGTGTACATACACTTTCATCTCAATGCATAAGTACCACATGACATTTCCTGTTATAGTTTAAAACCTTTTCAGGTATGACTAACATATTCTAAACATATTTTGTTAAAATTAGGCTAAAAATGACAGAACTTGTTATATGGACAAACAGGCATTTGGTGAATTCTAAGACATTATATATTTCAAGGATATTCAGTTGTACCCCGCCCTCTGTCATTAATTAGTTCCAAAAGCTGTAACATAACCGGGTTTTCTACATAAACTGGACATAATACATTAAAATGAGAACAAACACTGTAAAAATAGAGTAAATAACTCGCAAAATAATATAACTATCATTAAAACTTAAAGAATATTGACACATTTTAGTCATAGTTTTTTTTAAAGAATAATGAACAAAAGACAGCAGAACTACAGAATGATGTATTATTATTAATGATTTTTTATATAATTATTTTAATTTATTGTATATAGATTTAAAATATTTCATTGCATTCTAGATTTATTTATTTATTTTATCTTTAATTTGTCAGAAATAAATTTGTCTCACTAACATGTAATTCTGTGAACTGTTTACATTCTACGTTTATTTGCTTATGTTTCAGTGCAATTGTGTATACTCAAGTAAAAAGTGACATCAGTATGTCCCAAGTCACAGAACAAGCTGCAGATGATCCAGACTATGAGACAGGAATTGTAAGTAATCTTTATGTTTTTAAACTATACACACAAAATTATATATGCGTATCAATGTGTCTAGGAATTGCAAAGTTCCTTGTTCAATATCAGTCCCCGCCAACTCAGCGCATGAGTAACACAGATTGGATAATCTGATCTGTGCAGTAAAGTGGGGAGCTAACGGTAGGTGTAGCGCTACAACTCAGTAAAAACAATCTCCCTGGTCTAGCACTAGCGAAAAAGGGATAGACTCCCTCGCTGTGCAGCTGATACCGACAATAGACCACCCTACCATCTTTACTTACTTATAATGCTGGTATGTATGTACAAGGGTAATTCAATAAATGAGAGGAATATTTTTTTTCAGAATTGTTTCCAGAAATCTAATCTCTGCATTATTTGAAATTGTTTTATAGCAAAAAATTATTTGAATCTCACAAAAATATTTGTTTTGAGGTTATTCAAAATGGCGGAAAATCAAACAAAGTGCTCCCAGCTTGAACAGAGGTTTGTCATAAAATTTTGGTGGCTGAAAGTGAAATTTACTGAAGAATTTCTCCTATCAGTTAAATCTTCTTTGTTTTGTTATTTGGCTTTTCTTCTAAACCAGAGTATATTACTTATTCCACAACCTGCTGTATTGGGTTGCTCAATGTGTTACTGGTACTATGTAACCCAATTCTACTTGTTTCATTGTCGGATCATCAGCAACTAAACTGGTAAGCCCAGAGGTTTTATTAGTTGAGGAGGGTGGTTAGTCACCCTGCAGGACAAAAATCAAGGCCTGTAAAAGAGTGGAGGAAGCTCTTTGCTCAATGGCCAACTAGCACATTATTTCTAAAATCCAGCCCTTCCTCATTGCAGCAAGGCTGTGTAAACTTCATAGTGTCAGAGCCATGCCATTGGGAACTTAACATCCTGGTACGGTCACCCAAGGCAAACAGGTCTGGCAACCAATCCAAGGTGTCTCCATCATTGTCAGGAATCAATGGCTTTAGGTGTACTTGTCACTCTGTCTGTAGAAAATCTGCAGTAAACGAGAGCATTCCCTTCCCTGACCAGGATATGCATGCAGGTTTTGGGAACAACCTGTGAATTTCCTATTCCCTTGTTACTCCTTCCATGAATTCCCCATAGATGAATTTGTTGGTTGGCTTAACTGACCCATGGTGAATGCTGTAACAATATTCTACAACCTGACCCAGAGATTTAAATTACAATTGCCCCATTATCATCAGATTGTTCTGATAGCATAGATACCCATGATCCTCTCTCTCTCCAACCATCTCTATTAGTCATTGCCCCTCGGAGATTTTCTGCACAGCATTCAGAATCTGCATAGAAATGATTTATGTAGTTTTTGCTCGTTGGTCTACACTGGTGTGTCCATGTGTAGGTGTCCGCAAGAGAATGTCACTTATGAGTTCGTCCTTGTTTCACCAGCAGTGTCCAGCATGTCTTGTTTATCTTACTCTGATGATTTGAGTGATAGGGAACAAGTGTCTGTGCAGCTGCTTTCTTGTGGGGTGTTGTTTCCAAGACAGCATGTTCAAGACAGCATGTAACATTCTTGTGTATGTTTTATATTTCATATTTTTATTCTTATTCCCCAAAAGAAATAGTAATTATTTTGTTATCTATTTTTTATATTAATTTTAGAGCCAAGCAACTGGTTCAACAAACAGCCTTGTATCTGCTGTCGAGTCTGAAACAGTAAGTAACATGTATTTTTTTTTCTGATTATATATAGAGAGATTGTTGTAGATCTAATGAGATAAAAGTAAATATTCTATAAAGAAAAAGTCAAGACAATTTTATTGCTTGAAGTGGGTGATAAGAAACACTATATATATATATATATATATATATATATACTAATAATAAATGTAAATGTCAGTGTGTAACATTTTTTTCAACTTTACTTCTAGAGCTGTAGCCTAACATATAGTATTTTGGAATCAGGCCGACTCCATGAGCAAATTAAAAACATTCTGGGCTGAATCTTGACCCACAGTCCTGATTTTAAATTACCAAGTTTTAATTACTGCAGCAATTTTTTTTATTTATCTCATTTATTGCAACAAATTATTTTGTATGATAACAATTTTTATAACTTGGAAATAAATTTGGGAATAATCAAAATTAATTTCAGAATCCAGCAAAAGTCACCCATGAAATAAAAATGATTGTTTGTACAGAAAGTAAGGACCTATGTACATCAAATTATCTTTAAATTAAGTGACAGCAGAAGAATTATCATTGAACTTTATTGTTGAAGTTTTAATATGTACCCAGTGCATGAAATGTCATAGTTGGGCCAAAGACCCAATCTTAATTGCCACCCAATTGGTTGGCTTTTAAGCTAGTATATATATATATATATATATATATATATAGTAAAAAAAATGCAGTCCATTGAGTGGAAACACACTGACTTTCTGGTAAACAAAATAGTTCCAGTTGCAGCTGCCAATAAAGAAGGTTATTCTGACAGTCTTCTGGAACATGAAAGGACCCATCACTATTGATATCCTTGAAAAAAGTATAATTGTAAACAGTATTTCCTATGGCCAACTCCTAAGGCAAAATTCACCTTTTTTATTGAATGACCCTCCTACATATGCACTGTAATTTGTTGTATATAAAATATACTAGCAATATAGGACATACCTTAAATTTATTGGCAAAATAAAATTATGGGAATCTTTTTTAGATCCTGCTCTAGATTCCACAAGAGATGATTTATTCACACCAGGTTTGATCTTCACCAAGTATGGCACAGTAAGTATTTACTAGCATCCCACCATGCCAGTTAAACACAAGGATCAAACTGAAGCTCATGCGTGGCTAGTGCATAAAAATTGCATGTATCCCTTCCGCATTCCTATTTTGAGACACCTCAGACACTGGGCAATAAACCCAGCCCTGCCTCTTTAAATCGAGGGGCAGGTGTTGCCTGAGGGATGGCCCCTGGGATCATGCTGATATTAATATCTTACTGGCCCAATGGCTGAAACCACAGGACACAGTGTTCCAAAGTATATCTTGTATGCCACAAATATAGTATAAATATTTAATGGTTACCTATTCACAAGTCATGAACGTCAAAATCTGTACTTCGATAAAAAATTAGCCTCTTTCAAAATATATCTCCCTTATTTAATCAGCAAACTAATTCGTTTTTCAGATTTACTTTGTTCAACCGAATATACCAGACAACCAGGATCTGTCGTTTTTTGAAAAGTTATCTCCCTTGAAGAAAAGACTCCTGTAAGTGGTTTTCTTCCTTATGTAATTATTTTTTATTTGTTTTATAGATTACATATATTTTTATATACTGTATTTTCTCTCTTTTATAATTTACTTAAGGAATATCTACATCGACTATATCATTTATAAGTGCATATTTAATGAATATTAAAAGCTCAAAATTATCTGGTATGCTGCATGATAAATTGTGTATTATAATTTTTGAATACGTGCAGAAAATAGAGCATAATATTACTCAAGAAAAAAAAGTTGATTTTTTTTGTAATGATAGTGATAATCTGGATGTTATTTTTACGATTTCTGCTTGTTTAAACTTTTGATGGAAGGATTTTAGTTTTTAGTGTACGGTGCTGAAGAACCCAAATAATAGATTATAGGGATTTTTAAGCTTAATTCTATCTGATATTTTCTCTCAAGGAAAATCTATTTCTTTATGGAAACCATACCATTCCAAATCAACAAATCATATAGTTGGTTATAAATAAGCAAATCCCAATGTTGATTACAAATCTGTTGAGTTCGGGCACACAAAGCAAAAATGAATCACCATGAGTTGAATTTTTAAAATATTTTTATAATTGTGGAAATGTTTATATGTAGTTGAGAACAGGTCATGGGATGATTAAATGAATTAAAGAAAAAATCACAATTCACCCGTTCTTTCTTTGTTTTAGTTGAACAGACCTCTATTAATTTCTTTTTTTTCTCCTATTTTTTAGGGGTATTACTTTAGCACTAATTTCTGGGATTTTTTATGGCTTAAACTTTGTTCCTGCCATTTACATCCAAGACCGAATTAATGATTCCAGTAAAAATGGTAAGTCTTTTCCCTATTCTATTTTTCACCTTGTGTATTTATGTTTACTAGCAGGACCTGTGAATATACTATAGTATGATAATTTAACTATTACAAGGTTTGATATGTTTACTTAAGAACTATTGCGAAATAGTTCAATATGTAAAAAGTTTAATAATTTTCAACTCTCTCCCACTAGTTTTTTCTTTCCTTCTTTCCATCTTCTCATTATGTTTGATTGAAACAGGTTAGCATTATTGCTTCCGCATTCACCCCCTCTTTCTCTTTCCCTCTTTCTTTCTTTCTTATTATATTTTTTCTGTGTAGCATGTCCTTTTTCTTCCCTTTCTTTATAATAAAAACAGAATGGTCCATTATTTAGCTGAGATGACGACACTTATCAGAAATAAAAATTCGACGGATAAGCAACATCAGATAATCAGGATTTATATTTTTGCATTTCATCATGGATGATTTGGACTGTCTCATTTTTAACCACAGGGTGTTGCAAGATAACGATTGGAAGATTAAGGAACAAGAGTATTGATATATAGATGTTTTTGCACTGAAAAAAATAATTCAGTTTTAATTTTGATTAGTTTCTAAATAAAATGTAAATTTAAAAAAACTAAATTAAATTCTTTTTTTTCTTCTTCAGGTATTGACTATGTTTTTGCTCACTGCTGCGGCATTTTTATGGCCAGTACATTTTACTTTGTTATTTATGCCATTTATCAACGTAACAAACCAAAGATCTACCCCAGAGTGATATTACCAGGGTTGTTATCTGGCATCATGTGGGCTATAGCAACTGCATGTTTTTTTGTAGCTAATGAAGCCCTTTCTGAACCTGTATCATTTCCTATCATTAACACTGGACCTGCACTAATTGCTTCTGGTTGGGGAGTCTTACTCTTCAAAGAAATTACAGTAAGTATTAATAATTTTTATAGATTGATGTATTTAGATGTTTTTTTTTTTTTTAGCTTGTTACAGGGGGTATATATTTACCAAACCCCTCCATCATGACAGGATATGATATGAGGTCAATTTTCAAGGGGTGTACAGCTGGTTTGAATTCAGAATTTACCTCCTAGATTAATTATCATAGCAAAACAAAAGAAATCAATTTGTCCCACTGTTAACCTTATCTGGGGGAGAGAGTAGATTCATGCCTTTCCTAAGGGTATTATTGCAAAGTAAAAAGAGGCGTTTGTGGCATAATGGTTATTATTGTAGAAAATGGACTTGGCTACCTGAGTTCAAATCCTCAACAAGACTATTTGCATTTCACATAATGCTAATACCCTTGTGAAAGGTATGAAACCAATTTTCCTTCCTATTCATGGGTAAATAGTAGGGCCAACTGAACTCTTTAACCTTGGTATAGCAACTGGTCTAAGAGAAGGAAATCCCTGAATTCAAACCAGTTATAGACCTGGAGAGGGATGGGCTCCACTAGGCTATTTCTGACCAAGACACACTATATGATGCGCGTGGTCTAATGGTTAGAGTCGTAGGAAATGGACTCGTCAACGCGAGTTCAATTCCTGGACGAAGCTGTTGGAATTTCACATGGCGCTAATACCCTTGGTAAAGGTATGAATCCAATTCTCCCTCCAGCTATGGGTAAATAGCAGGGCAGACTGGACTCTTTAACCATGGCTAGGTAACCAGTCTAGGAGAAGGAAAACTCTGAATTCAAACCTGTAAAACTCCGCTTAAGAAATTGACCTTGTGTCGCATCCTGCTCGTGCGGAGGGGTTGGTAAATATATATATGAGTAGATTCATGTCTTTCCAAAAAGCATTAGTCTAAAGTAAAAGGAGGCATTTGAAGCATAATTGTTGGGTACAAATCGGTCCCATGACCAAACCAGGTTAATGGGACCAGTGAGAGGGAGAGAGAAAAGGCAAAAGCCTTGTACAGGATTTGAACTTGTCTTGCCGAATTCATTTCTTATGTTATTATACCATTCTTGTTATTTGCGTAATCCATCAACAAAAGACATGAAGAATTAGAATAGCTATTCTCTTGTATATTTCATGTCAATAGAAATATGGAGATGCTTGATGAAATTAAATATCTTATAAGTTTGCTTTACAGTTCTATTATATTATTAATTGAAATTGTTTCCACTTGTCATTCTTTATTTTTACTCTCTCATTTCCATTCTATAATCTTTTATTAAGGAAACACTTGTGATGTAATAGCCGTATTGAATCGAGTTTAAAACATGGACAATGCTGTTTGCATTTCACATAGTGCTAATATCCTTGGGAAAGGTATACATCCAATTATTCTCCCTCCAGCTATGGGTAAATAGTAGGGAAGATGACTCTTTAACCTTGCTATAGTAACTGCTCCTGGAGAAGGAAAATTCTGAATTCAAACCTATTAAAAACTCGTTAAAAAATTAACCTAGTTTCACATCCTGCTTGTGTGAAGGAGCAAATATATACAATCTTTTATTTCTATTTTCTTTCATCTCTTCTTTTAGTTGTTTTTTTTACTTATTTTTATGTTAAATGAAAGTTAAGTCAAAGGAAAAGAGGAATCTACTCATACAATGTATAATAATGTATATAAATTACATTTGGAGGTGCATGGTGTAATGGTTAGAGTCATAGGAAATGGACTTGTCAACCAGAATTCAAATCCTGGACATAAGTGTTTGTATTTCACATAGAGCTAATACTCTTATGCATCCAACTACTCTCCCTCCAGCTATAGGTAAATAGCAGGACAGACTAGGCTCTTTAAACTTGGCTAGGTGACCAGTCTTGGAGAAGGAAAACTCTGAATTCTATCCTGAAACTCTGTTTAAGAAATTGACCTTTTGTCATATCCTGCTCGTGCAGAGGGGTTGGTAAATATATATATATATAAATTACATATTATTCATGTCATCAAACTTCACTACAGAGAAATAAATGACATTTTTATATCAACATGTGACATTACTCGGCCTACAATGAGTATATGTAAATGTTATTTAGTTTTCTTTCTAAATAATACCTTGTAGATTAAAACATTTTTCATGGGTAATAGCTAGTTAGACTATGCTATTCAATTTCTCTCTCTCTCTCATTGTATAACAGTCCTGTCGGCTGGGGTATTAGAATATACCAGCTGCACCTCTGCTGATGGGTAAGACTCCCCCAATGGGGCCACCTGTTGGTCATGGGTGGTGATCCGTGATGCTTAAGAAAGGAACCCAGGTGGCTGAGCAGTCCATGACATGCAACATTCCACCTTTGCCCTTACTTAGGCTAGACAATTGGTCGGAGAGACCCCCATCGATCAATCAACTGATCACATTAAGCCATAGCACCTATATCATTCCCCTATTGCATTTAGGGCATACCCCAACCCTTTTTATCATATATGTGCTAGAAGATGGTGCCTGAGGGTCTTAATCTCCTGGGTATGATGTTAAACTCTCTGATGGTGAAGTTCCAATTCTGGAGTTCTGTGGAATGTGGAGTACCCCTTCATTGCCATTACTTCCAGATCCACTCTGACCCAGAGTGGTAGTACCTGTTAGGGTTCCATCTAAGGGTTTGCAAAAATGTGTTTAAAAATAAATTCAGTACCCATGAAGAATGAATAAAACAAATGTTGACTTGCCATAAAGCCCAACCAGCCAACCAACCAACCAGCCACCCATAATATAACTAGCTGAGATAAAGACTGTGATCACAGCAGATTATTTTAGAATTTTTGCTGTCAATTAAAAATCTACATTGGATACCTACAAACATTTTTACCATAAAAGATGAATCCACACTACAGAAAATTGATCTACAATTTTTGTCATTTTATTTCATAAAGTTAATATTCTATTAAATTTTTCACAGAATCTTGTAATGAGAAATCTTTTTAAAAAATTTGGGTGACACTTGAGAGATTTATCAGTTTAAACATTTTTTGGTTTTGTCTGGATTGTTAGTCTTAAGTGATAATTCCATGCAATTATTTTAGATTTCAATTTTAAAAACTACCGTAAACTTAATTAGCAATGTTTAATTCAATATGGATAATTATTTTAGTAAGACAATTCATTCATTTCTTTTTTTTGAAGTTTAGAAATTTCAATTCTGTGTCATTATTATTATTATTATCATTCTCTACCCATTGTGAACTGCTATACTCATCTTGGTTGTTATTCTCACATTTCAGCTATTTACTCTTCTGCCTTCATTAGGTGCATTTGTTATTCTCGGTAATCTTCTGGGAATTTCCGGATTTAACCTTTTATTTGAATCTCAGAGTAGACTGTTCTTATTTCACCATTCATGCCTTGGGGGTATCTTGCATCACCCGCTTTTTGCCTTTTTCACAGCTATTGAAACCAGGAGCAGAGATTGAACCTCCATATCTGCTAGGATATTTGACGTCTTAACCCTCCCAGATATGTTTCCAGATGAACAATTCACACTGGATTGTTGTGAGTATAGTAGTCAAAATGAGCATAGCAGTCTGTAGTGTGTAGAAAATAATAACAATGCCTCATCTGAGAAATATTGACAAATATCTGTATGATTTGTTACATCTTGCAGCAACATTACTTCCCTTCATTATCAGAATAACAATGCCTCATCTCAGAAATATGGACAGATGTTTTTAATTTGCTTGCAGAGTTAGCCTGATTCCAAAATGGTATGATATGTTAGGCCACAGCCTCTAGGAGTAAAGTTAAAAAAAAATGTGATACATTGACATTCTTATATATTATTATTAGTATATATATATATATATATATATTTAAAGAAAAATTCCACTCGTCGTTTGAATTTCGGTATTTGTTTTTTTTTTTCTATCTATTTTGATGTTTATATTTGCTAAACATGTTTCAGGTATCTTATCACCCACTTCAAGCAATAAAGTTGAAAAATGTGACACACTGACATTTTCATTTATTATTAGAGATTATTGTACTGATAAGGCTTTGAAGCAAACAATATTAATGATGTCATGTTTTCACAACCAAGACTTTATCATTATTTTTAGAAAAACATTTGTTTCTATTATTATATACTGATAATATTTGTATCTTGGCTTATATTATAGTCACAACATTTCACCATTGTATGCGCCACCCTTCTTCAGGTTTCATAGTAACTTTGAGGAATTTTTAAAATCAACTCTTTATTCAATTCACAAGATTGTTCTCATGTGTATGATAATTAAGTTTGTTTCTTTACAGTCCTGCTCACAATTATTGGCACCCATGAAACTTTAGTACATAATGTAGAACAGGCATATCAAACTGAGTAGCCTCCTTGGGCCTCCTGGATCATGTATATATGTAATAAGAGCCATACATGACAACTAAATCTTTAAATCTTCTACACTAACAGAAGAAAGTGATGATTGCTATCATTAATTTATCTATTATCAACTAAAAGCCAATGAAACATATCTAAAAAGAAAACATTTTTGTTATAAAGAAAAGAAATAATAAAACATACAAGTGTCGCTGTCACTTGTAGCCATGTGTTGATTGAAAGCAGGAGAAGGCAAGAGGAAAGATTCACTCTCTTTCATTGACTAAGTTAGCCTCCTCCTTCTGCAATTCAAAGGAAGGGGTAGGAGACAATGCATTGATAAGACACTCTGTTTCTTAACAACACATTGCCCTAATGAAAGTAGACTGCTGTTTTCACCCTAGAATTTTTTGAAAAAAAAACTTTTTAAAACCTGGTATACTGTAAAAGCACTGTATTAGAATGCAGTCTGTATGTTGGCTGATGTAGAATATCTCTTGAACAAAACAAAAAACAAATCTTGGGGAAACAGTTTTGGTCTATTGACAACTTATGGCTGATAAAAAAAAAAAACAACTAATAAACAGCCCTGTTGGCTGGGGCTTTAGAAAACACTGACTATACTTCTGCAGAGGGGTAAGATGCAACCAGCAATGGGGCCACATGTTGGCAGTGGGTGGCAACCCATGATGCTTAAGGATGGAATGTTGTGGGCCGAGCAGTTCATGACATGCAACATTCCACTGTGCCCCTTACTTATGTAAGACGGGTGGTTGGAGCAGCCCTCTCCAATCTATCAGCTGGTGAAGTCAAGCCCTAACACCTATATGATTGTCCCAACCCTATTGCCATTATGGCAAGCCTCAACCCTTTTTATCATATATGTGCTAGAAGGTGGTGGCTGAGGGTCTTATTGTCCTGGATATGATGTTAAACTCTATCTGATGGTGAAGTTCCAATTTTGGAGCTCTGGGGAATGTTGAGTACCCCTTCATCACCATTGCTCCCAGGTTCATTCTGACCTGGAGTGGTAGTACCTGTTAGGATTCCATATATGGGCTAGATAGAAAAAATTGAGTTTAAAAAAAATGTTTTAAAAAATTGAGTACCCATCAAGAATGAATTGAACAAAAATATTTTTGGCATAAAATAACCCAACATGGGTTGACATGCCTTAAAAGCCAACTAACCAGCAAATAATAAAACAAGTTTATATAAATTTGGTTATTTTTTATTTATTTCTGAAGATATAGCAAAAAAGAAATGAAAGGGTGCAAATAATGGTAAGCTGGACTATATGTGTAATGGATGACTTTCTAAAACCAATTTTCATCTCAAAAACAAGGGATTATTCTTTGCAGGAGATATTTTTTAACATATCAAAGCTTACCATCATTCATTTAAAGCAATATATGATAAAAACACTTATTTTTCTCAATTTTTGAGATGAGGCTTGATAATTTGTATTTGGATTTTTCAGACTGTTGTTCACATCTTTATTGTTATATGCACAACGTTTTGTCCAATATGCTCTCTGGCCTTCTTCAGGCGTTTCTTGTCAAACTTAGGAACCTTCCTTCATGTTGTAATCAGGAGCCTTCACAGAACTCTTCTTTATTGTTATATATGTAACGTTTTGTCCTTCCTTCTTATCCTTATTGTTATATATACAACATTTCATCCAACATGCCATCCGGCTTTCTTCAGGTGTTTCTTGTCAAAGTTGGGAATCTTCCTTCATGTCATAATCAGGAGTCTTGATGGAACTTCAAACTGAACCCTTTATTCAATCCACTGAAGTAGGCTGATCTCATTTCACTAACCATGATCAGGTACAATATTAAGTTATGTTAAGTATTCTATGTTATTATTGTCCATGGTCAGGATTGAACCTGCAACCTCCAGATGATTGTCGCTTAGAACTGTATTAACTCAACCCTTATATCCGTTGTGCCATGTATGCAAATGCAATGATTATTGTTTCAAATTTATCTTTCAGGGGAAAAAAAACCTGCTGATTCTTTCATTCGCCTTTTGCTTGACCATTTCAACTGGAGTGTTGGCTGGATTTTCCAAGTCTGCTTCCTAGATCTGGACCATCAGCTGTGCATTTCCTTATCTTTCCAATGGGAGATGTTCATCATCAAATATGAGGTTTCCATCAAACACTAATACATATATACAATTATCCATACACATGTATATATATATATGTATATACCATGAGGATTATTAACTTTTTAAAAATACCAAGATTCTTCAATCACATATAAACTGGTCATATCTTAATGGTTATTTTTTATTAAATAGCTTTGTAAATACAATATTGGACAAAAATATAAACAAAAAAAACACAGACAGCGAAAAGTCATTAGCAAAGGACTAATCACAAATTAGGATATCAGCAAATTTTGAAGAATTTTTTTTTTTTTTTTAGAAAATTTTGACTTTGCCATAACTAAGGGAACTGACAACAATAATCAACGAAAAAATCACTTCCTATGTGTGTCTAAACCATTGAAGTTTCATTAAAATTTATGGCAATAATAAATAATCAGTTTTTTTTTGTCCAATGTTATATATACACAAGGACAAAACCAGAATCTAAGCCAACAATTGAAACATTTTTGAATTTAAAAAAATTGATACAAGATTTCACATATGTAAAATCTTAAAACACTTAGTTTTATTGCTGGATCAATGTTATCTGTGATAATTCATGCACTTTGTTTTATTTTAATTTTATTTTTACACAAGTGTAACAAAATGGTGTAAATTTATTGAAGTTTCCTTACTGAACGTTTAATTACACTCCTTGGTTTGCATCAGTATTTCCATTAAACTGTTCATTAATAAATCATTATCTTCTGCAAAAAAAACAGAAGGCATATTTGGCATCTTTGAAGATCCAGTTTAAAATTACTATGAACAAAATTAAGATTATACTCACAAAAATTTAATTTACACTTCTCTTCCCATTTCTCTACATGCATCACATCTGTTATTTCTTGAATTATCTCACCTATAAAATGCCAAAGAGAAAATTCAATATTTTTCGCTTGTTAAAAAAATGTTAAGCTTTTTGTTCTTTATGTATTTTGCAATCATATCTTAATTAAATTTATATATATGAATAAGTATTATTAGTGTTTATTTCTTAAAATTAAAATCTTTTCTGTGTACTTTTGTATATATGAGAGAGAGAGAGAGTGTGTGAGTGTGTGTGTTTTACAATGTATTAAAAGGAAGTATTTTCATTATTTAATGTTTTTTTTTTTTCATTATTACCATCATCTCTCTTGTTTTTTAATACAATACTCAGGCTGATACATTCTTCAGTATTCCTGACTTGTATGTTGTATTTGCTCCTTAAATTTTACTTTTTCTTATTTTTACTCTTTTTTTTTTTTTTTCATATCAATCAGAATATTGAATTGTAACAGAATCATGAGACATAATATTTACTTTTTTTTTTTTTTATAAGATAATCGATGAGACTGAAATCTCTTGTTGTAGGAAAGGTTTTAACTGCTAAAATTAGTTTTTTTGTTGTTTCTCTGTTAAAAATGAATTTTATCTTTTTTTGTACATTCATATGTGCAACTTCTAAATTTTTCCTTTTATTATTGACCATATTCCAGAGGCATTATTTATTTAACAAATAAAGTATTTATTTAAAAAAAAAAATTTCTTAATTCTTTTATTATTTTAAAAATTTATATTCTTATTCTTTCTGCATGAAAATAGAATTACTTATTTGTACACCACACTGACATTTACCTGTGACTAAAAACAACATTTTTTTACATTTTTGAAATGATTCAAGATTTTTTTTTTTATTCCTGTGTGTTTATTCAGTTTTCTTTTATAAGGCTTTTGAATTTTTTCTCTTGTTTCAAATACCTACAACTACCTCTACAGCTATTTGTGACGTTTGTATTTTGTAGAAAGCAAATGTAATTATTTTCATTTTATTTCTCATTTTCTCTCTATTTTTCTAAGCTTATTTATTTTCATTTTCAAACTGGAAAAAATGTTTATTCTTAAAAGAAAAATTATCTATTTTTATTTTTTCACCATTTATATTTGTGTTCACATGTAAATTAAAAAAATTCTTTTCAGTTTTATGAATTTCTGAAAAACAAAATAAACAAAAGAAAATAATTTAACAAAGCAAAATTTATAATTTTTATCAAACTGACACAACTTTCTGTTATTTTACATTACTTTTAAAATGGTCATCATTTGTTTTGTTGTTTTATAATTTCATAATTTATTCATTTGTAATAAAAATTCTATTTCATTTTTTTTTTCTTTTTAGAAAAATTGCAAGTCTGAATATTTTTAAGATACATGAATATTATCATTAATTTTGAAAGTTAAAATTGATATTCATGCATTTTACATTTACAAATAAATAATAATATTATACATTTTTTCTAACTTTTTGATTTTAGTTGCATTTAAAAAAAATCAGTTGTTCCAAAATATAACCTGAATGTCTCAGAGAAAATGATAAAGTATAAGCCTTTGGTGAGACTTGAAATCCACTTCCCCTTTGGCCACAGAGAAGCTTAGTTATCTATATCAGCTCTTTACCAACTAATCTATGAGAGCCACTGGTGTTATAATAAAAGGCAACTAAAATTTTGAATAGAAACAAATACTTGTCAAAATTCATAAATACTGACTGCCAATGTTTCATTGAAAAAATAAAATATGCTATTAAGTCTACTAGTATGTAAAAAAAACAAACATGGTGGATAAGTTATAGGTGAGATTTTTCATCTTTTTGTCATGAAAAATATATTCCAGCTATATTTTGTAGTTTTGTGGTTAGTTTCATTGATACAAATGAATGGAATTGCTCAAATATTGTACTCGTCAACTCAGTATATGAGTAGCACAGGGATCTGTGCAGTAAAGTAAAGAGCTGATGGTAGAGAGGCGCTCTACCTCGGATGCTAAAAACAATCTCCCTTGGTCTAGTGCTACTGATAGACTCACTTGCCGTCTGGCTGATACTGACTTTAAGCCACTTTCATTTTTACAAACAATCCATTAATTTTGTCTTGATTCTAATACAATATTACACAAATTATATGTGAATAAGCAACAATAATCTTTTATTGTTGATTTAACAGCAATAAAAAAAATTAAAAATTTTTTTTTTTGCAAAACTTTTGATGGTTTGTTAATTTGTCTGGGAATATAGTGCCAAATAAAACCTCAACAAGTTTTAATTCCAGTTGCATCATTACATATTCTTTCAGACTAATACTCTTGGGAAAGTATGAATCCCCTCATCCCACCAGCCAATGGTTTAAATAGTACCACTACTGTTCTCCAAGAATGGTTATGGTGTTAACTGCAAAGGTTGATATGCCAATTAACAAAGAAATCAAACTAAACTAAACTAAACCAAATCTATATATGGGTCAAATAGATATTTTCAGAAATTATTTGCATTGGATAGGAATATGTGGAAACCATAGAATGTTCAAATTATTTGTATTATTGAAATCAGATTTCCATATGATCAATAGCCTGTCATATGTAATATAGGTTGACCACATCATCACAGATTTCCCTAATATAACTTGATCTTTATATCTTAATAATGAGTAGAATAATCTTCCATCAACTTTGTGTTATTGATAACTAGTGGTTGACCCTATACTACTGCCTTCTAGCACTTTAAGATAAAAATGGTTGGGTGTTTTTCATAAAAGCAATTTGATGAATATGACTCTCTGACCACCAGTCTAGCCCCAGTAGGGCTGAATGCGGAGTATTAGAGTCATGTGACGCACTGTAGTAACCTGAGTCACAGACACTCAGAACACCAGGATCCCTCTTCAAGGCATTATGGATTGCCACAAGAATTTTTTGATAAAATGGCCAGGCTTGGCAACGTATAACCAACACTTTTCTTTGTTCCCAATGATCCTGCATCAGAAATAATAAGATCCACTAGATTGGAAATTTATGGCCTGTTTTAGCTCAATTGGTAGAGCATCGTCTAGGAACCACAAGGTTTGGGGTTCGATATCGGCCCTCATCAACTCAGCGCATGTGTAGCACAGCTTTGGGTCTGGGTGGTGAATGGGTAGTGATAGTAAGGATCGGGGGTTGCTCTAATCTCAGAATGCAAAAAAAATTTTCCCTGGTGAAAAGGGGAGAGACTTGCCTCGCTGTCTGGCTGATAATCGACAAATAGGCTACTCCAAGACTTTACTTTTGCATTAAATTTAATTATAATCATGATTTTTGCTTTCACTTACATGTAGTTTTATTAATTCTTACTTGGTTTTATGAAATTTTCTTTTAAGTCTGCAATAAAAATCATATTTTGCAATTGACACATTAAAGCAACAATAAAGATTTTAGATTTTTAATTTTACTATTCTCTAAATATTTGAGATGAGGCTTGATGATTTGTAAATTTGAATTATTGTCTCATCTTTATTGTTATCTGTATAATGGTTTGGCCGTGTGCCCTCCGGCCTTCTTCAGATTTTCTTGTCAGACTCAGGAGCCTCTTGAAACTCTGGGAACCTATTCTCGAACTCGTGTCATAATCGGAAGCCATCCCCATGGGAACTTTTTGAACCCAACCCTTTATCAAATCCCTGGGGATATCCTGTTCTCATTCCACTAACCAAGCTGGTACAAGTGTTAAAGCTGTGTTAATTATTATTCTATGTTACTGTTGCCCTTGACCAGGATTGACCTGCAGCACTTAGAACTGTATTAACTCAACATCTATTCCACTTGAACTAATGTGTCCTGGTATCTCTCTCAACAATAACATAGAATAAATAATTAACAAAGCTTTAAACCTTGTACCCGCTAATGGCTCGTGAATGAGAACAGGATATCCCCAGGGATTGAATAAAGGGTTGGTTCAAAGTTCCTGATGGCTTTCCGATTATGACACGAGTTCGAGAGAAGGTTCCAGAAGTTCAAGAAAGCTCCTGAGTCTGACAAGAAATACCTGAAGAGGCCCGGAGGGCAAATCGCCGAAACATTATACAGATAACAATAAAGATGAGGACAATAATTCAAATTATACAAATTCATCAAGGCCTCAATCTCAAAATATTTAGAGATAGTAAAATAAAATATCTATAAATCTTTTTGTTGCTTAATGGTCAAATGCAAAATATATTTTATGCAGACTTAAAGAAAATTCATAAAACCGCAAGTAAGAATTAATAAACTACATTGTAAGTGAAAGCAAAATTCATGATTATAATTAAATTTTAATGCAAAGTAAAGTCGGTGAGTAGCCTATGTCGATATCAGCCAGACAGCGAGGCAGTCTTCCCCTTTTCACCAGGGAATTTTTTTGCATCTGAGATTAGAGCACCCACCTACTATCAGCTCCCATTTCACCACCCAGACCCAAGCTGTGCCACATGCGCTAGTGATGAGGGGCCGGATATCGAACCCCAAACTTGTGGTTCTAGACTATGCTCACAATTGAGCTAAACAGGCCATAAATTTTCAATTTCTAGTGGATCTTAATTTTTCTGATGCAGGCATCATTGGGGAACAGAAAAGTGTTGGTATAGTGCAAGCCTGGCCATTTTATCAAAAATTTTTGTGGCAATCCATAATGGCCTGAAGATGGGATCCTGGTGTCTGAGTGGTCTGTGACTCAGGTACTAAGTGGTCCATGACCTCTAATAACTCCGCTTCAAGCCCTTACTGGGGCTAGACTGGGTGTGTCAGAGAGTCATTCATCAAAATTGCCTTTTATGAAACACCAACCATTTTTATCTTAAAGGTGCTAGAAGGCCAGTAGTATAGGTCAACCACTAGTCTATATATACCAAAGGATGAAGATTATTTCTACTCATATATTAAGATATAAAAGATCAAGTTATATTAGGGAAATCTGTGATGATGTGGTCAACCTATATTACATATGACAGGCTATTGATCATATGGAAAATCTGATTTCAATAATACAAATAATTTGAACAGTTCTATGGTTTCCACATTCCTATCCAATGCAAATAATTTCTGAAATATCTATTTGACCCATATATAGATTTGGTTTAGTTTAGTTTAGTTTGATTTCTTTGTTTAATTGGCATATCAACCTTTGCAGGTTAACAACCATAACCATTCTTTGGAGACAGTAGTGGTACTATTTAAACATGGCTGGTGGGATGAGGGGATTCATACTTTTCCCAAGAGTATTAGTCTGAAGAATATGTTAATGAATGCAACTGGAATTAAAAACTTGTTGAGGTTTTTATTATGGCACTATATTCCCAGACAAATAACAAACCATCAAAAGTTTGCAAAAAAAAATTTTTTTTTTTTAATTTTTTTTTATTGGCTGTTAAATCACAATAAAAGATTATTGTGCTTATTCACTATAATTTGTTGTAATATTGTATTAGAATCAGACAAAATTAATGATTGTTTGTAAAAATGAAAGTGGCTTAAAGTCAGTATCAGCAGACCGGCATGAGTCTATCAGTAGCAACTAGACCAAGAGATTGTTTTTAGCATCCGAGTAGAGCGCCTCTCCTACCATCAGCTCTTTACTTTAACTGCACAGAATCCCTGTGCTACTCTATACTGAGTTGCGAGTACAATATTTGAGCAATTCCATTCATTTGTATCAATGAAAAGAAAATCAGCTAACATCACAAACTACAATATAGCTGGAATATATTTTTCATGACAAAAAAGATGAAAAATCTACCTATAACTTATCCACCATGTTTGTTTTTTTCATACTAAGTAGCTTAATAGCATATTTTTATTTTTCAATGAAACATTGGCAGTCAGTATTATGAATTTTGAAACAAGTATTTGTTTCTATTCAAAATTTTAGTTGCCTTTTATTATAACACCAGTGGCTCTCATGATTGATTGTAAAAGCTGATATAGATAACTAAGCTTCTCTGTGGCCAAAGGGGAGTGGATTTCAAGTCTCACCAAGGCTTATACTTTATCATTTTCTCTGAGATCATTCAGGTTATATTTTGGAACAACTGATTTTTTTTTTAAATGCCAACTAAAATCAAAAAGTTGAAAAATGATAATATTATTAATTTATTTGAAATGTAAAATGCCATGAATATCAATTTTACTTTCAAAATTAATGATAATATCATGTATGCTTAAAAATATTCAGACTTTGCCAATTTTTCTAAAAGAAAAAAAAATGAATAGAATTTTATTACAATGAATAAATTATGAATTATAAAACAACAAAACAAATGATGACCATGTTTAAAAGTAATGTAAAATAACAGAAAGTTGTGTCAGTTTATAAAAATTATAAATTTTGCTTTGTTTAATTATTTTCTTATTTTTTTTTTTTTTTTTTTTTTTTTTTGTTTATTTTGTTTTTCAAGAAAATTCATAAAACTGAAAGAATTTTTTAATTTACTGTGGAACACAAATTAAATGGTGAAAAAATAAATAGATATTTTTCTTTTAAGAATAAACATTTTTCCAGTTGCAAAATGAAAATAAATAAGCTTAGAAAAATAGAGAGAAAATGAGAAATAAAATGAAATAATTACATTTGCTTTCTACAAAATACAAAAACGTCAACAAATAGCTGTAGAGGTAGTTGTAGGGTATTTGAAACCAAAGAAAAAATTCAAAAGCCTTATAAAAGAAACTGAAATAAATCACACAGGAATAAAAAAAAAAAATCTTGAATCATTTCAAAAATGTAAAAAAATGTTGTTTTTAAGTCACAGGTAAATGTCAGTGTTGGTGTACAATAAGTAATTCTATTTTCATGCAGAAAGATAAGATATAAAATTTTTAAAATAATAAAAGAATTAAGATTTTTTTTTTAAATAAATACTTTATTTGTTAAATAAATAATGCCTCTGGAATATGGTCAATAATAAAAGGAAAATTTAAGAGTTGCACATATGATGTACAAAAAGATAAAAATTCATTTTTAGCAGAGAAAACAAAAAAAACTAATTTTAGCAGTTAAAACCTTTCTACAACAAGAGATTTCAGTCTCATCGATTATACTTATAAAAAAAAAAAAAGTAAAATATTATTGTCTCTTGATCTGTTACAATTCATTTCTTGATTGATATGAAAAAAAAAAAAAGAGTAAAATAAGAAAAGTAAAATTTAGGAGCAAATACATCATACAAGCAGGAATACTGAAGAATGTATCAAGCCTGAGTATTGTATAAACAAGAGAGTGATGGTAATAATGAAAAAAAAAAATTAAATAATGAAAATACTTCCTTTTAATAACATTGTAAAACACACACATCACACACTCTCTCTCTCTCTCATATTACAAAAGTAACAGAAAAGATTTTAATTTTAAGAAATAAACACTAAATAATACTTATTCATATTATAAATTTAATTAAAAGATATGATGGCAAAATACCATAAAGAACAAAAAGCTTAACATTTTTTTAAACAAGCGAAAAATATTGAATTTCTCTTTTGGCATTTTATAGGTTGAGATAATTCAAGAAAATAACAAGATGTGATGCATGTGAGAATGGGAAGAGAAGTGTTAAATTAATTTTTGTGTATAATCTTAATTTTGTTCATAGTAATTTTAAACTGGATCTTCAAAGATGCCAATATCCTTCTGTTTTTTGCGAAGATAATGATTTATTAATTGAAGAGTTTAATGGAAATACTGATGCAAACCCAAGGGTGTAATTAAAACGTTCAGTAAGGAAACTTCAAATAAATTTACAACCATTTTGTTACACTTGTGTAAAATAAAAATTAAAATAAAACAAGTGCATGAATATCAGAAAAAAAAAAAAAAAAAAGGAAAAAAAAAAAAAAAAAAAAAAAAAAAAAAAAAAAAAAAAAAAAAAACAGATAATTGATCCCAGCAATAAAAACTAATGTTTTTAAGATTTTACATATTGAATCTTGTATAATTTTTTTAAAATTCAAAAATGTTTCAAATTGTTTGGCTTAGATTCTGTTTTGTCTTGTGTATATATTAACATTGGACAAAAAAACTGATTATTTATTAATTGCCATAAATTTTAATGAAACTCAATGGTTTAGACACACATAGGAAGTGATTTTTTCGTTGATTATTGTTGTCAGTTCCTTAGTATGGCAAAGTCAAAATTTTCTAAAAAAAAAAAAAAATTCTCAAATTGCTGATATCCTAATTTTGATTAGTCCTTTGCTAATGAACTTTTCGCTGTCTGTGTTTTTTTTTGTTATATTTTTGTCCAATATTGTATTTCAAAGCTATTTAATAAAAAATAACCATTAAGTATGACCAGTTTAATATGTGATTGAAGAATCTTG
Source organism: Doryteuthis pealeii (assembly GCA_023376005.1). Classification (NCBI taxonomy): domain Eukaryota; kingdom Metazoa; phylum Mollusca; class Cephalopoda; order Myopsida; family Loliginidae; genus Doryteuthis; species Doryteuthis pealeii. Next base: position 49,273,499 of record CM042137.1, on the reverse strand, counting down.
GTATTTTTAAAAAGTTATAATCCTCATGGTATATACATATATAATATACATGTGTATGGATAATTGTATATATGTAATTTAGGTTTGATGGAAACTCCATATTTGATGATGAACATCTCCCATTGGAAAGATAAGGAAATGCACAGCTGATGGTCCGATCTAGAAGCAGACTGGAAAATCAGCCAACACTCCAGATTGAAATGGTCAAGAAAAAGCAATGAAAGAATCAGCAGGTTTTTTCCCTGAAAGATAAAATTGAAACAATAATCATTGCATTTGCATACATGGCAAAGGATATAAGGGTTGAGTAATCAGTTCTAAGGCGACAATCATCTGGAGGTTGCAGGTTCATCCTGCAACATGGACATAATAACATAGAATACTTAACATAACTAATATTGTACCTGATCAATGTTAAGTGAAATGAGAATCAGCCTACTTCAGGTGGATTTGAATAAGGGTCAGTTTGAAGTTCCATGCAAAGAACTCCTGATTATGACTGAAGGAAGATTCCACTTTGACAAGAAAACACCTGAAGAAGCCGGATGGCATGTTGGATGAAATGTTGTAATATATAACAATAAGGATAAGAAGGAAGGACAAAACGTACATATATAAAATAAAGAAGAGTTCTGTGACAGGCTCCTATTACAACATGAAGGAGGTTCCTAAGTTTGGACAAGAAACGCCTGAAGAGGCCAGAGAGCATATTGGGACACGTTGTGCATGATAACAATAAAGATGTGAACAACAGTCTGAAAATCAAATAAAATTATCAAGCTCATCTCCAAAAAATTGAGAAAAATAAGTGTTTTTTATCATGATATTGCTTAAATGAATGATGGTAAGCTTGATATGTTAAAAATATCTCCGCAAAGAATAATCATTGTTTTGAGATGAAAATTGGTTTTAGAAAGTCACCATTACACCATATAGTCCAGCCTTACCATTATTTTGGCACCTTTCATTTCTTTTTTGCTATATCTCAGAAATAAATAAAAAAATAACCAAATTTATATAAACTTGTTTTATTATTTGCTGGTTAGTTGGCTTTTAGGCATGTCAACCCATGTTTGGGTTATTTTTATGCCAAAAATATTTTTGTTCAATTAATTCTTGATGGGTACTCAATTTTTTAAAACATTTTTTTAAACTCAATTTTTTCTATCTAGCCCATATATGGAATCCTAACAGGTACTACCACTCCAGGTCAGAATGAACCTGGAGCAATGGTGGATGAAGGGGTACTCACATTCCCCAGACTCAAAATTGGACTTCACCATCAGATTAGAGTTTAACATCTATCCAGGACAATAAGACCCTCAGCCACCACCTTTAGCACATTTGATAAAAGGGTTGAGGCTTGCAATATGGCATAGGGGTTGGGACAATCAATATAGGTGTTAGGGCTTGACTTTCAACCAGCTGATAGATTGGAGAAGGGCTGCTCCAACCACCCGTCTTACATAAGTAAGGGGCACAGTGGAATGGTTGCATGTCATGAACTGCTCGGCCACAACATTTCCATCCTTAAGGCATCATGGGTTGCCAAAACCCACTGCCACATGTGGCCCATTGCTGGTTGCATCTTACCCCTCTGCAGAAGTATAGTCAGTGTTTTCTAAAGCCCCAGCCAAACAGGGCTGTTATTTAGTTGTTTTTTTTTTTTTATCAGGCCATAAGTGTCAATAGAACAAAACTGTTTTCCCAAGATTTGTTTTTTTGTTTTGTCAATGGAGATATTCTACATCAGCCAACATACAGACTGCATTCTAAATACAGTGCTTTACAGTATACCAGGTTTTAAAAAGTTTTTTTTTCAAAAAATTCTAGGGTGAAAAACAGCATCTACTTTCATTAAGGGCAATGTGTTGTTTAAGAAACAAGAGTGTCTTATCAATGCTTGTCTCCTACCCCTTCTCTTTGAATTGGCAAGAAGAGGAGGCTAACTAGTCAATGAAAGAGAGTGAATCTTTCTCTTTGCCTTCTCCTGCTTTCAATAACACATGGCTACAAGTGCAGCGACACTTGTATGTTTTATTTATTTTTTTCTTTATTAACAAAAATGTTTTCTTTTTAGATAGTTTCATTGGCTTTTAGTTGATAATAGTAATTAATGATAGCAATCATCACTTTCTCTGTTAGTGTAGAAGATTTAACGGGAGATTTAGTTGTCATTATGGCTCTTATACATAATATACATATCCAGCGGAGGCCCAAGAGGCTACTCAGTTGATATGCCGTTCC